>CM076573.1:394872179-396079438 GCA_034641835.2 Pinus albicaulis
AAGACATGGGGCTCTTACATTGTTTTCTTGGATTGGAGATATGTCAAAGAGATAGGGATCTATTTGTATCTTAGGGAAATTATGCCAAGGAAAATTTGAGGAAGTTTCACATGGAGGGAAACAAACCCATGGAGACTCCTCTAGTAGGAAACTAGAGGAAGGAGGATGCTACTTTAGGCGAAGTAGTGGATGCTACTATTTACATGTAGCTTGTCATGTATTTGGTGAACACACAACCTGACATATGCTACGTAGTTAACCAACTAAGCCAAGCTATGGTTAAGCCTACCAAGACCTTTTGGAAGGCAGGGAAGCATGTGTTGAGATATCTCAGAGGCACTACAAGGTATGGATTTTGGTACAAACAGACAGAGGGAGTGAAGCTTCAAGGATTAACCAATGTAGATTGGGCAGGGAGTCCATCCAATAGGAAGAGCACATAAGGAGGAATATTCAACATAGGATCAACAACAGTTTCTTGGTACAACAGGAAACATAGATCAGTTGCACTTAGTTCAGCAGAGGTAGAGTACATGGTGGCCAACCAGGCAGGATGTGAGGCCATCTGGATGAGGAAGATACTTGTTGGTTTTTTTGGTAAATAGATGGATCCAGTGGTGATACATTTTGATAACCAGAATTGCATCAAACTCTAGGTTAATCCAGTATTCCATGACAGGTCCAAGGATATTGATATCCAGTATCACATCTCAGATATTTTGTTCAGAGGAAGATTATTTCATTAGAGTACATTATTGCAGAGGAGGAGGATGGAAACATATTGACGAAGGCACTAATAAGAAGAAAATTTGAATTCCACAGAGGCAGGATTGGGGTAGAAGATAATTCCTTCTTGTTGAGAGGGACTGTTGAAATGTCACCCTAAGGGAGCTTATGATTTGATTTTCCCTTAAGAAAATTGGAAGAGAAATTATAATTTCATCTCATGACAACTTATAGTAGTTAACTAAGTTAGAAAGACCGACTTAGCTTATGAAATTCGAGCTGAATGTCAGATAGGATCCATGTGAAGTTGTCCCATGATTTAAGGGGGAGAAATTACAATTATTTGTGAGTTGTGATTAGTTAACTCAACTAATTGAGTTAAAATTAGTTTAACTAGTTCTAACTGAGAGATGAGCTAGTGATAGGTCCACTGAATTAAATATGATTTAATTCACAAGTAGAGATCAAATAGTTAACTGATAATTCACTATAAATATTTTTTGCATGTCAGTTCTAAGGAACGCTCAGTTGAGACTGAGGTTAAAGGGATGATAACTATCAGTTGTATAATTAGAAAATTGTACAGGTCAGTTAAAGAGTCATGTGGAGGTAAAGGATGTATTGTGCAATTAATTCAAGGGAATTTCCCATTTAATAGGGCAAAAATTCCTCCAAGAATGCGTGAGCAAGGTAGGTTGAGTAGAGGCTAAGAATTGGTTATGTAATTAACTGATTTTTCCTACATTAGAGTGAGACATTTGGCAGAGTGCAGGAATTTCTATGAGAGATAAAAAAAAATATTGTTTCATGGTATTGAATTTATACAGTATACAAATAGTAGGGTTTTAGGCATCGTGCTTTCCTCAGATACATCTTGTGTTGTGTGATTGATTGTCTCCTTCTCTTACTTGTTATGTGATTGTGCGAACATGTTTTGTTTCTGCAAATTGTAGAAGGATTCAATATTTTGTTTTAGTACTTGACAAGATCAGATTGAATCCATTTATTATATTTTCTACATAAAATGAGGAAGAAATACAAAAATACATGATTTCTATCTTTAAAAGGATTCTTAAAAGAGATGTGGAGATCCAAGGATATCATGAAAAAAATGAGAAACATGTTGTTGAGAATCAATCTCATATGGGGATTACGCTATCATGATTGTAGAGAAAAAATGTTGAATCACATAACCATACTCATGAATTTTTAATCCAAGATCCACATCATCACGGCTTCAAGTCAACACAAAATAACCACTACATTCCAAATATTGATATGAGTAAATTTGATGGTAATGATTCTATAACATGGATATTTCAGGTGAATTGATACTTTCATATACACTAAGTTGCATCCCTCCAAAAGGTAAATATTGCATCCACGTTTTTAGAACAATACCAACATGTATGGTATCAATGGATTTGTGAAGGAAAAAATGATTTTATTATATCTTGGTCCATTTTTACAGAGGAATTGATAAAAAATTATGGGGATATTAAGAGAAACACATTCTTTAGTCAATTAGTAAATATTCGCCGAAAAGGTCCTATTATAAAGCACATTCAACAATTTTGAAAGTTGACTCTCAGAGTGAAGAATATTTTAGAGATAACTTGCTAGACCTATTTATGGGCACTTTAAAGGAAAACATCCAACATGAGGTGTGTATTTTTTAACCTAAATATATAGATAATTATTTTAGTTTGTATTATGGGTCTAATGGTTAAAAGCATTTAGAATAATGGCACTTAATTTCTAGGATATTTTCATAGTTTTTTTTCTTAGAAGGAAAGGAAATTGAGAATAGAGGTATTTTGAAGAAATAAAACTCAGAGTTCTTGTGCTTTTAAATGTAAATTACAAAATTGTATTGTAAGTGATATTTATATTAATTGAATGTACAAGGATATGAATATTACAATGAGCTCTTGCTTTATATAACTAGGCAGGTGTCCCTTCATCACCGGGCATGTCTTTTTAGACATGCCTTTTCATTTAACTAATAACTATTAAAATAATCATTATTTTGATTATTTAATATTTTCATTTAATTGTATTTACTTTTATTTTATACAAAATATATTCATAACATTTCCCCTCTCTTCAAAAATATTTTTCCTCGAAGCTTGTTGCTGACAATTTCCTTAGGTTGCATACGTCATTTTGGCATATGTAATTCATTAATCTTGGCACGTGTTTATCCTTTCTCATATTTCAATTTTTTTTTCTTCTTGGCTGAACCACACGCACACACACACACACATATTTTAATTATAAAAACTATATAATTAAAATGTCACCATGAATCGACAAAGTCAAACTTGTTGAATACTCCACAAGATTTAATGTTGTCTGACCAGGTTATCAGATAGGTATTGAGGAATTTCGCACAATGCATTATATTAGATATCATTTTTTGGGATTAACTTGCATTAATTAAGTCATTCATCTATGACCATTTCCATGAGAGGTAGTCGAAACTGACTAATTTCTCATGAATTTTTAATAGTCCACTTAACACTCATTGCATCGGGTGATGCTCACAAGGGTGTGTTGTGCTATACAACAACCCCCCAATTTATTTTTATAAATAGAGGCCCTCTAAAAATAAAATAGGAAATTATTTTTATTTCCTAAAAAATAAAAGAAATAAAAAACTTAGAAAATAAAATTTCTGTTTTTCTTTAAAAATCGCATCGCATTTTACATATATTATTCCAAAAAAGAATTGTAAAACATAAGATATGCAAAATTTGAAATGCGCTCGAAGCCTTTCTAAACTGAATAATTAAAAAAACCTTGTAAAAATATCAAAATTATCTTTTCATCCTTCCTTTTTCGCATCGCATTTTAAATAATCAACAAATCCATAAGAAGAAAATGGTATAAGTTGTGATGCTCGTGGACCCGACATAAAAATAAATTAGATAATATAAAATCTTTCGCGACCGCGTCCACTTTAAGTTTTTCGCATATCGCATTACGCGCAACTTATAATATACATCCAAAACTTCTTATAAAAGTTGCGATCTGCGATTTGCGCACATCGCATTTCACAACATTTAAAGATTAAGTATAACGAAATATTATAAGAAATAATTTCGAAATGCGTATTAAATGAATTTAGTGTGTGAAAACAACTTATGTCATATCAAATGAAATTTAAGATCTTAATGGCTTTAAAAATGATTGATAGATCTTACGTGCGAGGCCATGTGATGTATTAAATTAGGAATTATGAAAGATGATTGATAGATTGACATATTCTTGCGTGCATTAGAAATAAATGATTGATTTACTCTTATGAGACTTTTTATATGCTAAACTTGATCTGATCTCAGGAAACCAATTATTTGGTTGAAGAAGTTCAAAATGAGAAAAAGAGGCAAGGAAATTTCTCAAACATCTTCCACAGAAGATGCAGATATGTCTTCATTATTCTCAGACACTGTCTACAACAAAGACTATGGTAGTTCATCATGGGAGGAAATGTACACACTCTTTGAATATGAAGGACCAAGAGTAATAGACAAAGTTTCTACTACAGGCACTAATTCGACCTCTGATGCAACCATTTTGGATGTTGCATGTTCGCATATTCACAGAATAGAAGCGAGACCAAATATTCTTCCTTATACATACATGGTTAAGTGGGAATTGACCACTTAAACATTGAAGATAGAATTTTCAAGGATTCAAGAGGAGAGATTATAGGTTCTTTCAAAGTAGAGGATTTAGTAGCAATGTATCATTTACCAACCCTGCAGCAGAGATACGACAATAACAATATGCAGACTTTCAAAGAAAAACATCCAGATCTTATCAAATTCATCCATGAATGGAAGGACAATGAAGGGAAATTGAAACAAGACAAGCATGGTACGTACCCAATTGCACAAATTCCCAATCCTTATTGTTATTCCGCTGGTATGTTGTGTAGAATATTTTCCAAACCTGATAGTACTAGATTTTTCAAGAGATTGGGTTCCCTTAATTGACGCAAACGTCAATTCCTCTATCCTAAATTGAGCAGACATTCTATCCAATTGCCTAGCCAAGCATATCATTGAATATAGGAATAAAATAAGTGTTTCTCTTAGAGAAATACCTCTGTTTTATATGTTTGCTTATGTTAAGGATGCCATTTGTTTTACCTCTAATTTTCCTACCATGGGTTGGAAATGGAACACCAAAAACCCTACCCCGATTCATATCTACAATAGAGAAATCCGGGATTTTGAGTTTCACTTACACTTCTATAAAATTTGCTACAAATTCATATTGCCCATGCATCAAATGATTTTCAACAAAAAGGATCCAAGGGTTTCTGAAGAAGCCAATGTAGATATTCTTCCCGTAGCAAGATGGTTTGCGGAAGAAAAGTTCACATATATTAGAGTATTTGGGAGTTATGCTTCTCCCCATGTTTTACCTTACTATGTTCCAGACAACTTACTTGCAAAAGAAATAGCATATCAGCTTGTCAACGGTATCACAAAGCAGTTGAAAGATGGTAAAAAGGCTATTTGGCCTACTTTCCTTCTATAGTGAGACACCTTTGCTCTGGCTAATATTGGCCATACATACAAAGAAGTTCCTAAGATTCAGTTGTTGAGATTGGAATTTATGCTAGGAAGATTATATGATCCCAACGATGTGATTAAAAATTACATCACAGACCTAAAAATGAAGCCTTTTCTAAAGGAAGAAGATAAATTTGATGATTTCTTCCAAGGCATGGAAAATTTCTCTGATGTTATCAAATATGTTTCTAGTCAATTAAGCCAAGAAGATGCTGAAGCTTTTCAAACATATAGAAAAAACAGACTAGAAAAAGTTCCCTTGAATCTGTTAACTATTGGAGATGAAAAACACACTCTGAGTGTTAGTATAGATGATGAAATGAAAGAGGTATCTGAAAATGAATCAGGTCAATCACAACAACAGTCTAATAATTTGGATCACTTTTGAGGAATCCCAATCTAAGAAATAAAATTTAGAAATTGACCAAATTCTTCAAGAGCTAGAAGTGCTAGAGAAAATAAACAACAATGGGACAAAATCAAATTTGGAAACAGTTCAACATACTCATAACATGTTAGATCAATCCAAGCCCTCTCAAGTGAAAGACCTAGTGAATTAATGGGAAGAATTTTCTGAAGGAATAAATACTTCAAATGAAAATCCCAATATTGATCAGACATCAAGTTTTCAAACACCAGAACCTTCACAGAAAATAGTTGAAACTGTTAATCTGTTACAAAGAATTCTAGCAGTGCATGACAAAGAAATCATACCGGCCCACCCTACAAATCATATAGTTCTGCAGATTGAATATATTCCGTCATTAGACATTTTCTACAGTCCTAACCACAAAGTTGTGGTTAAAAGGAATAAAATAAGAAGGATTGATGAAACAACTCCAAAACCAATAGATGAATTAGTTGATGTACTTTGGAAGGATTCCTCAGAAGATCCCACTGAACATCTAACCAAGTTATCACAATATGTAGGGGCATATGCCACCACTACTGTTGATAAAGCTACCGAGGTTAAAATATCGTTGAAACAAAAGGAAGCCAAAGTACAAGAATTAGAACAACTTATAAATGAAGAGAAATCCAAGTCCATTGAGCAGATCAAAATAAGCACAGCTCAATTTCATGAAGATATTGAAAACCTAAAATTGAAGTTTCACATAGAGCTTAATGAAAAGCAAGCACATCTAGAAAAAGCAATGGCTAAATTACGGAGTCAGCCACAGTTAGAACAATTCATCAAAGAAGAACTTGATGTAAATACTATGTTAAAGAAAAAACAAGAAATTTTTTGTCACCAAGCTTCCATGATTGATTCTTATTGTGATTCCAATAAGATAATGATTCAACAAATAGAAATTCAGAAATTGGAATGTGAAAGACTTGAAAAGAAAATTGAAGAACACATTCAGTGGCAAATTTCACACACGGTAAAACAAGCTAATCTACCACAAATAGATAAGCTACACAAAGAATTGTTATTCACAGAATGGAGAACACAGATTAATCAAGCAGAGAAAGCAGCAACCAAGACATCAAAGAAATCAAATGATATTATTCAGTCTATATGTGATCAATTATTTAAAACATAACTTCTTAAAGAAAACATGTCTGATGTGTTTTCAGGAACAAAGGAAGTAGAATTAAAGTGGAGATAGAGAGCATATACATAAGAGGAATTGATCAAAAAAGTTGATAAGTTTGATCAGGAAAATTACTGGAATTTTCTGATCAAACCTTACCATCAACATCAAACTCTTCAGTCTCTTACAGATTTAGCAAAAAGATCTCAGTCAGTAATTTCAAATACTATTTTCAAGGGATAGATTCGGTCACAAATATCACAACCAGCTCAGCTTAAAGCAATGCTAGATATTTGTCAACTTTATGATCACACTCAGAAAGAAAGGCAGGAATCACAAAGATAGGATTGTTAGTTCAAAGTCCCTAGATTATTGTCTAAGTTATGTTTTTAGAGGAAGGTTGTTTGAAACCTCCTCTACATTTTTGTAATAATTTAATTTTAGTTTGTAGCTAGTTTATTATTTAAACCCTTCTCCTGCATTTAGAGAAGGGTCTAGAATTTTATTGAGAACATTTGCAAAGAATGCTTAATTATAAGTATGTTTGTGAATGCCTTGATAAAGTAATGGAACATGACCTTTTCAGTTATATATATCATTTTGTTGATCAATGTTGATGCACTTTTGTATTATTTGAAAGACTTATTGGTAGAAGAGTTGAATGTGGCCTATTATCACTGGTCAGATAAACAGAGAAGTACACATCTGGTACTATTATCATGTATGCTAAATATTTTTTTTGAAAATTAGTGATGAATTCAGGTTTCATGAATTATATATGAAATTTATTGTTTTTATCTGAAATATCAGTTACACGATTATACGATATAAAGGTAGAAATTGATATGTTTTATATATGATCATCAGATATATGTGATATATTTCTCATTTTCTTTTGATTAACTATTTTTTTCGAGAGAATCATCTTACAAAGTAATAATTCTATTAAATCTGTGATGATCTTCATCATCACAGATTGAACAGATATCATTTTAGATCACATCAAACTAGTATTATCCCGAGTTAGATTAAATTAGGCTTAAATTTAAAATTTTGCATTTTACAATAATTTTTTTTTAGTTTTTAGTAATTCTTCATGAAAAATATTTTGAGAGAAACCAACAATAAAAAAAACCCAAATCTAGGAAAAGGAGCCACTATTCAAAATAGAAAAGGAGTTGCCTTAAGGTCCGGATCGGGTGGTTATCCCCCTTGTTGTTGCCACAAATTTCTAAGGCCTCAACATTTTTGGCGCTAGAAGGAGGGCGACTATGAATTCCATATAAGTCTAAACCTCAAACTAGAAGCCCTCGTAAGATTCGATCTCCCCAAAAGCATTCTACAACTTCCCGATCACACTCTAGATCACCAAATTAGAACTCGAAAATAGTAGAAACCTTTCAATTATCTCCTGAAGTATCTCGACAGTCATCTGTTTAAGAATTCACTCCTGAGTCTCCCGAATTTCAGTCTTTAATTCAAAAATTAGAAGGAATATCTATTTCTGCTGAAATGCCTATTAACCCATAAGCTTATGAGGAAAGTGTTACTTCTCTATTTAGAGAAACTGGTATATTAACTAGATCTAGGAGTGAGAAACTTGGCATTCCACCTTTTGAATTTCCAATTGAATAATTTCGTAAAAAAGTTCCTATATCCAAATCTAAGTCAGACATAACTGAAGTTACATTAGATTTCCCTTTAGTTTCTTCTTCAATCCTTTGATTCAATCTCCATCTTCTCAGTTTTTCATTTCTTCTACTCAAACAATTAGTGTTGTTACAAGTAGTACTGTTCCAGTTGTAATTTCTTCATTTGTTCCCCCTACTTCTGGATCTACTTCTATATCTTCACAAATTTCAAATCCAATTATGGCTAATCGGCCTTGGAAAAATCCTAGTGCTGTATTAATAGCCAATCCAAATCCTCTTCCAGATCATCTAGAAAAATGGTTACCTAAATATAATCCAGTTGATGGTCTTCCTGCCGAAGAACATATCAATAATTTTATGTTAGCCATGCATATAAATGGAGTTTCTCATGAAGATATTGTAGTTATATTGTTTCCTTATACTTTACAAGGATCTGCAGGATCCTGGTATTTTTCACTTCCAGCAAGATCTATTGGCGATTGGGCAACTTTTGAACAAGTTTTCCTTACAAAATTTGGAAATTATAGAACTGTTTCGTCCCTAATCAATGCTCTTTCCAATCTTAAAACAAATTCAGGGGAAAGGATCAAAGATTTCAACTCCATATTTAACAAGTTATTAAACAAAATTTCGACTGCTTCCAAACCTGCTATTGATGTACAAATAGAATGGTATATCTCTTCTTTGCCTTCTAATATAGCTATTTTTGTAGATAGAGCTGGTAAAGCCACCCTTTTAGAAAACATGAAAGAAGCTCTTGTTGTAGAGAAAAGAATTTTAGCTTTAGAAAAACGTTCAAAAATAGAAGACAGGAAATCCAAGAAGGTGACATTCAGTCAAGATTCAAAAAAGAAGGTCTCAAAAGATCCATTTGATCTTGAAGGTCTTCAAAAAGTATTAAAGACTATGTCAAATGATATGATTGAAATAAAGAAATAGGTCGCTGAAACCTCAACCCCTAGAAAATCATTTTGCCCATTTAAGAGAAATCCTTCTTCAACATCTCAACCTCCAAACGTAATTTCGAATGCTAAATCCAATCAAGATACTGAAGATCCCTCACCATCTGAATAAGAGTTAGAATTTGAGGAAGAAGTTGAATTAAATGGTTTATGGGATTTCATTCTTCCCATAGAGGAAGAAAGTGAAGCTGTGCCCATCTCTACAAGAAGTAAATATTCTTTTGATTCAACTGTATCAAATCAGAAGCAAAAATATCTCCCCACCAAGGATAAAACAGCAGTTAGAAAATCTAAAAATGTTCAGACAAATCCTATTCCACTAGATCCCAATACAACTTCCAAAACTTTGATAGTTTCAGATACAGTGGAATATAATATAACTGAAGATATGAAAAATGATAAAATAAATATTTCATTACACAAAATGACCAAACTCAAGCAACAATAGAAATTTTTTCTTAGAGAACTCAAGGCAATCCTCGTAGAACCTATACAATCATCAATTATAGCACAAGCTTCTAAAGACACAGGGAAACCTCCATCATCTGTAAATAAGTTAAATCCCAATGATCTGGTTTTAATTGGTGATCTATTTCACACACTCCTCCTTTACTTTTGACTTATGAGATTTTCAACAAAAATGTTCATAACTGTCTTATTGATTCAGGAGCTTCTTCAAACATTATGCCAAGAACGATATGTACAAAACTGAATATTACTCCTCAATAGTTAGTTGTACATATAGTTCAGTTGGATAGAACAAGAGTTGAAGTTATTGGAGAAATGTTGTCAGTATCCATTAGGTTATCATCTAATCCAAAGGTACTACAAGTATTTGATATCTTGGTTGCAGATATCCTTGAATTTTATGGTCTTATTTTAAGCAGAGATTGGTCTGAAAAGTTACATGGATATTTTTCTACTAATTGGTCACACATGTGGTTACGATACAATGGAAAACCAAATAAAATCAGAATTGAATGTGAAAAATTCATGAAACATACAGTTACTGAACTAGAAGAAGCAAATGAACCTGTAGCCTTCACCAATAATATTATACGAAATTATTCAGCTAAATCATTTCTTGGATCATTCAATGCTTAGGTTTCACATTTTTTAATAAACACTGCTATTTCTCAAATTGAAAACTTTTCTCAAACATATGCTTATGAATGTGTTAATCTTACCAATCAAATTTCAAAACAATCCTTATTTTGGACTCTATACTTTGATGGTTCAAAATCAGAAGATGGTGCAGAGGCAGGTTGCATTTTAATTAATCCATAAGGAGAGAAGACAATGCTAGCTTGTAGACTCGAGTTTCAGTGTACAAATAATATTGTTGAATATGAAGCATTGATACAAGGTCTGTATAAAGCTATAGAATTGAATGTTAAATATTTGCAAGTATATGGAGATTCTGAAATAATTGTTAAACAAGTTAGATATATGATTCATTGTGTTTCGGGACATTTAAAACATTATCAAACCTTAGCTCAGAATCTTACTTCCCATTTTACTGCATTCAATGTCTCTACAGATCCTAGATTACAAAATGCAAGTGCTGATTTACTTGCTAATGTAGCATCTAGACTCATACCAGCGAAAGAATTTAGTCCAGACAGATTTTCAATTGAGTTAATTTTTAGGCCTTCCATTCTTGACAATGTAACAAATTGGTGAGTATTTAATAATGATGCAGATATAGTAGACTTTCTTACATCTGAAAAATCTTATGAAGGTTAGATCATAGATGAAAATGAACATAATTTACAGATTGAAGATAAATCAAATAGTAATTCAATTCCCAAATCTGTCATCAAAATGGAAGATCTCTATGGTCTAAAAGATAGGTTTAAGAAGGTAACCAATTCAAAACTAGAAAAACCTCAAAATATCAACTTAGGTCTTGGTTTAGAGCTTGAAGAAAGGATGTCATTCATTAAATTGCTGAAATAATATAAAGATATCTTTGCATGGGATTATTAAGATCTTAAGACTTATGAAACTTCCATAATTTAGCATACCATACCTATGATCTCAAATGATAAGGCTGTTCAACAAAAACTGAGAAAAAATCATCCCAATTTAGAAAGTCAAATTAAATCTGAATTAAACAAAATGCTCAAATCCAAAGTCATTTTTCCTGTTAGACATTCGAAATGGGTGTCAAACATGGTTCCATTTAGAAAAAAGAATGGAGACATTAGGATTTGCATAGACTTTAGAAACTTAAATAAAGCTTGTCAGAAAGATAATTTTCCCTTACCCACCATGGAACATATATTACAATCAGTTGCAGGATCTAAGTTGATGTCTTTTCTCGACGGATTTTCAGGATACAATTAGATCATGGTACACCCAGATGATAGATTAAAGACAACATTTAGAACAAAGTGGGGAACATACACATATCAAAAAATGCCTTTTGGACTGATTAATGTTGGTGCTACATTTCAACGTGCTATGGATATAGCTTTAAAAGGATTAATTAATAGCTCAGTTGTTATATACTTAGATGACATTACTGTTTATTCTAAGAATATAAATAATCACATTAATCACCTAAAAAATATTTTTGAAAGATGTAGAAAATATGGTTTTTCCTTTAATCCAAAGAAATGTTATTTCGCCTTATCATAAGGTAAACTATTGGGATTGATCGTTTCTAAACAAGGAATCCATATCAATCCTAATAGGATTCAAGAAATTGAAAATTCCTCTACCACAAAATAAAAAAACAATGCAATCATTTTTAGGACAAATTAATTTTGTAAAGAGGTTTGTTCTAGATTTTTCCTAGATCATCTTACCCCTACAATCAATGATCAAGAAAAATTCTTTTTAAATGGGGAAAAGAATAAAGAAATTCCTTTGAGTTGATTAAAAAATCCATCATTGAAGCTCCCTCCTTGACCACTCCTGATTTTCTTAAAACATTTGTATTATATACATCTTCTTCTGATACATCATACGCAGTAGTTTTGACACAATTAAATAATCAAAACAATGAAGCACCGATTGCGTTTTTTAGTTCTAACCTTCAAGGTGCTGAGTTAAATTATTCAGCTTTGGAAAAACAAGCTTATGCTGTATTTAAAGCTTTGAAACATTTCAGACCTTTTCTCCTAAAAACACATACTAAAATAATAGTACCTTACTCAGCAGTAAGGCAATTATTAGTTCAACGGGAAATAGGAGAAAAGAGAGCAAATTGGGTTACATCAGTTCAAGAATATGATGTAGAGATACATTCGGCTAAAATTGTTAAAGGACAAGGTATTTGCAGGATGTTAATCAGAGCCTCTCATCTACCAATAGAAGAAGATCAATCGAATGAAATACAACTGTCCGAGGTAAGCCTAAACGATTCACAACCACAATATGTTGATTTGAAATTTTTCTTGAAAAATGGATATGCTCCATTATATCTCAACTATACAGCAAAGTGTGCTTTGAGACTCAAAGAAAATAAATATCAACTCATAGATAATGTGTTATTTAGGAGCCTCGGATGCAGGTGGTTCACAGCTTGTCTGACCTCCATGAGGCGGCCATGTGGCTCACCACATGGCGCGCCAATGCGCCCCTCCCTTGGGCCACTCACTGCTATCAATTTTCGCGTGGGCAGGGACTTAAATTCCCATGCACCACCTTAACTCATACGTACCCAGCAAGTTGGATAATTACTCCTCTGTTGAGTATGGTGATCTATCTTCCTGCCCCGCCTTTGGCTTTCCCTCCCTCCCTGGTTGTTATTCCTCTGCTCCTCTTGCTTCAACCTTCTTTGGCTCTGGTGCGGCGGCTTTGGGCCCCTGCCTTCGCAGGTGTGCCTCCATCTTCACAAGTTTCATATGTGTTGGCCATAATGCTGCATCGCCATCGCCAGCCCAGCCATAGAGGGGGAAGAGGAATCCCCTCATGTCCTCCCCTGCCCATGGATATTCCTTTCGACTTGAAATCCCTAGCCCCTTGGGACCCCATTGATCTGTTTCCTCCCTTCACCATGCCTACTCCTCACTTTGACCCCCTCATCCCTTCTGGTTTGCCTTCGCCTCCTCTGGCTGCACCATCCTATTCCCACAACAAGAAGTGTGCCTGCAAGTCGACCTTTTCAGCTGAGCCGCCCTTCCTTCCTTGCAAGCTCAAGGCGCTTCTAGTGCATCCAGCCTCCAGCCCCTCTTCGGATGACGATGACTTCAGGCCAGATGAGCATTTTCAGATTCCAGGGCTCAGTTTATCGAATTCTATGAAAGGTAAGGAAACTCTCCAAGCTGCTGGTGCTTTGGAAATTTCTACTTCTCTATAGGATGCTGGTCCTCTGAACATTCCCATAGAAAAGCTCGGTATTCTGCCCTCCCCTCGCGAGCAGCATGAAGACATTGATCAGCTGGATTATGGGTACATCTACCGCATCCTCGAGGAGGATTCTCCATCCAGCGATGAGCATGGAAGCCCTCCATAGCAGGTCTTTGTTAAACTTCTTAGTTTTAAGGATTTGGATGCATCTCTTGTTTGTCTTTTTAGTCTCTTTTTTTATAATATTAAAGGTTGTTTTCCTGCCAGGGGCAACCTAGTATGTTTGGACTATATTGGCCGATTTCCCCACCTGGGGCGGTCTAGTTTTGACCAACAGTTTTCTAAACTATCCCTCAGACATGGATTTATCCATGGCTGAGGATGCAACATGTAAAATTTGTTTGATGATCTAATAGAATTAGTATTACTTAGAAAAAAAAATGTGTTATTTAGGAGAAATTATGGTTATGTATTATTGAGATATTTAGAAAAAACTGAAGCTGGAAAAGTAATGCAGGAATTACATGATGGACCAGCTGGAGGTCATTTCGGAGGAAACACTACAACTTATAAAATACTACATGCTGGTTATTATTGGCCAACTTTGTTTAAAGATGCACATGAATATGCGAGAAAATGTAAAGTATGTCAAACTGTAGTAGGAAGAGAAAGGAAAGCAGCATTTCCATTACAGCCAGTAAATGTCCAACAACCATTTGAATAATGGGGGTTAGATATTATAGGTGAAATAACTCCTAACTCTTCAAAATAGCACAGGTATATTATAACTGCAATTGACTACTTCACAAAATGGGTAGAATATATCCCATTAAAGGCGGTTAATACACAAAGTATTACAGATTTTGTTGATCAGTTTATAATCACTAGGTTTGGCCTCCCATCAGCTTTAATATTTGATAATGCATCTTACTTTTTTGGAAATGCCATGATAGAATTTTCTTTGAAAAGAGGTTTTAAACTAAAATACTTAGCTAACTATTACCCTCAAGGTAATGGATTAGATAAAGCTAAAAATAAAAACCTTATCAAAATCATTAAACGAACTGGAGAACAAAATCATAAAAATTGGCATAAAGCACTACTATTTTCTCTTTGGGCAGATAGAATCACTCACAAAGCTTCAATAGGTACTTCTCCATTTGTGTTAGTTTATGGGAAAGAAGCAATTTTACCCACAAACGTAAGAATACCATCATTTTCTTTAGTACAGTTTATTGAAGAGAATCCTTCCTCTTCCCTTCGACTTAGACAAGATCAAATTCTTAAATTGGAAGAAGAAAGAGAAAAAGCCAAACAAACTCATATACATCATCAAAAAATAATAAAAGCTTCATTTGATTCAACTTCTGCCAGTCCAAAGAATTTCCAAATTGGTGATTTGGTATTGAAGATGGAAAAAATGCATGAGGAAATGGGTAAACGCACAAAGTTTCAAAAACTCTGGCTCGGTCCTATTAGCCAGCTATAAAATTTGTTATATCAAATGCTGGCTAAATCATTTTTGGAGCCTTCAAGAAACAAGTTTTATTGCTAAAAAAATGTTATCTCTTGAAGACTCTTGAAGGCCTCATGCCTCTATCTAAATCTTCACTGTTGTTCACTTTTTATATTCAGAAATTCTATTGATTTCATGAGAAAATACTATTGCAAAATCATCATTTTTCCCCTTCCTCCACTCAAAACTAACCTTCATTTTTCTCCCCTTTTTCCTCCATAAAAATACTCTATTTTCATGATTCCCCTTCTTCCATTCATGAAAATCATTTTCCATAGTTTAAAACTCATTTTTAAGCTGTACCGAAACCCTCAAAATCCTTTGAAAACCAGAAAAAATCATTAAAAACATATATTTTTTGTATAAAAGCTTAAGTCCCCTTGGGCTAAATTCTTAACCACTTCCCCTCCATACGCCTTGGTGCTGGAACCAATCACTGAACCATTCAATCGCTTAATCGTGTCGCAAAGTTTGAACAGTTAGATTGAAAGACCAAGACCGAAGTCCCAATTGATTAGCCCTTTTTGTATACGCCCCGGGCATACTACATTCCATACATCCAGAGGCCCCACAGACGGGTGCCATCCATTTCATATATATATATTCCGCTACCAAAACCTTTGTTTTATTAAATTTTTTGGTTTTCATATATCATAAAGGGTTTTCGATGGTGCAAAGTTTAAAAAAATATCAACCGTTGGTCTACAGCTGATCAACGACCAGCGCTCATTCGCTCCGTCGCACTCCAAGTTCATTACCCCGCTAATTGCGATCTCTCGACGCATTTCCCACTGTCGATCTGATCTGCAAATCGATGATTTTCATCTAATCACATCGGGGTTTTCCATCTAGTGCGTCTAATTACTTTACTCAGCCCACCTTCGATCACCGATTCCTGATTCACTCCCCACCATTGATTTGGCCCTCAGATCAACGGTCCACATTTGATCGCATCGGATCTTTTCATCGGGTGCATTTTTAACATTCATTCTTCCCCGTCGATTGCGATCCTTCGATTAGATCTAGATCATCTACATGTCCAGATCGAATGATCCTAGATCTATCCTCATGCTTTCATCACCCCCCGCCTTCCACCAAGAGGATTTTAATGCGTACTCCCCACCGTTGATCTCTGCGCGATAAGCGGTTTTGACGTATTTTCTTCCTCCGCTCTTCTTTTAACCTTCTCTTAGCTGATCTCCACCGTTGGATGTTGCCATCCAATGGCCACGCTTTTTCCCCACAACCTCTACAGCAGTTTACCCACTACGCAGGATTTTATAACGTTTGTGTATTTTGCAGGGATTAAAGGTTTTTCATTGTATTGAAGAAAAATCCGAAGGCTGAGAGTGACGATTCTCATGCCTTCGATTCATTAAAGGGAACCATTCACAGGGCTCAAACTCTATGTCGCGTCAATGTTTCATGAGGCATTGATTCCATATGAGCCCTGCGCGGCCTGCACATCAATAAGACATAGTGTTATTTAATATAATTAAAAAGAGTATCAGTGTCAAAGACAGAACACTGCAGAATAGAAGATTGAAGACAGATCTGTGGGGATTACAGGTAAGATTGATTATCAAAAGCCTAATCCCCCAAATTAAAACACAGTTAAAAGAAAATCATAAGTGTTTTATCAGACAGAAAGGCCTCCACCGCCACATTTGAGGCAAATTGATTCCTCCCAGCTACCACAAAGCCACCTGTGCCTCAAAGCATTCAAATAGAGGCCGAATTTATTGAGTAAAATCAGATATTTTCCTCAACGCAGCCGAAGATTTAATTCTTCCAAAGGAATTTAATGTAAAAATATCAGCAGAGTTATTACGTTCATGACACAGAGCCTCAAAAGTCAACAAAAGCTCCCATCGAGCTTAATCTTAAGTGTAAAACAATTAATACAGACATAACATCTGTAAACTTCTTCATCGAGCCCCTCAAAGGCCAAGAAGCTATTAAGACTGTATTAATTATCTTGGGAGATATTTTATTAGATCTCACCTCCTCATTCTTCTATAAGTACTTTTGTAGAAGATGAGAAATTGTTGGTTGCTGAATTTTGAAATATACTCGAGCTGAAACTTCTGATTGTAAATAGTGTTCACTGGCTCTTGAAGCTCTGTTTGTGATAGATAAGTTAGTTTGGGAAGTGTAGATGATTGCTAAACTAAAGCATTGGACTTAAAGCTATAATTGGTTTGGAGAATCAATACAAGCTGATTTATGGGATCCTGGTCTATGTTGATGGCGATGTTATTTCTTATTGTGAATTGTTGTTTTACTTCTATTTTCACCGTGTTCATTTTCTCTTATAAATAACAGCATGCATAGAGTTAGGACCTACTGTATATCAATACCCTTCTCTGGCTGAAAATATTTATCTACATGTTTTCTTCCAATTTGTGTTATTTAGGGATGATTTAATTTAGTTATAAGCATAGGAATGATGGCGTTCCCTCGTCCTATCGCCTTAGCTAATTATTATTCTTAAATTTTATTTTCAGTATATGTTAAGTAGAGATGAAATAAGGAAGATATGGTGTGCCCTGGTCCTAGTTTTATCCCCAAAGACTGTCTAAAATTTTCCCTTGGAATGTGTTAAAAGCTGGCTAGTGTTGAAACACTTACCAGATCTTAAGCCATTCTTTGTTATCTTTTTTGTTTGTCTTGGAAGTTACCAAGTAGAGCAGAGCTAGGAGAGGATTTGTGGTGAGCCCGGCCCACTAGTTTTCTTCTCCAACAGTTGCTTTCAAGTGTCTCTTTGTTTTTAAATGTTTTCTATTGAAAGTGCATCTAAATCAGGCTAGTTTAGAAGTACTTACCTGCTCTTAGATTACTTTTATGTCTTTCTTAAGTGTATGTCAAAAGCAGGCTAGTTTAGAAGTACTTACCTGATCTTAGGCTACTCTTTGTTCTTCATTTGTTTAAATTCCCCTTCTTATTGTTTCATTTCATTCCATAAATCAAACTTTAAAGAGATCTTGAGACGTAGATGACTTGCCCCATAGACCACTCTTGAACCTGATTGTTTCAATTAAACCCTATTATGACTCCATAGCTCAATGGACTAAAACCTGCAATTGTCTATCTTTTTGGCCGAAGCTTTTCTATTTGCTTGCAACTTCTTACCTTTGAAACTTTTTACACTTAGAAATTTCCCCTCAAATAATAATCATGCTCAACCATAAAAAAAAAACAAAACCCTCCGCCTTCATAACTAGCCTAATATCATTACCCAAACTTCAAAGACAAATCCATCTTTTCACTTATTGGAGAGATCCATCTTCGGATTCAGGAGGGCTAGATCCTAGAATCCCAAAGTGGTTGAAATAATGTTGTTTCTGTGATTGGACTTTGCCAATCTTGTTGATTATAGATTCCTAACATTTCTGGCGACTCCGCTGGGGATCAAACCCAAAACCTCTGGTTAATGAAAGTTGAAAACCGAAAAACACCTTGAAAACTCTAGATAACCCCTGATTCAATGACTATTGTTCTATATGCTAGCTAAGCCACCAGAACCAACATTTCTGGCAACTCCGCTGGAGACTTTTGAGTGTTTTTGGTCTAGGTAACTTTAAAGACCTTAGAAAACCCTTGATTCAAGAACATTGTTTAGTGAGCAAAAAGTAGCCTTTTCAAATACTACCAAGAAATGGTAATCATGATGAAGCTTGTTTGAATCAGTGAAAAACTAGCAAAACCTAGGATTCTCATAAGAGTTTGCCTAATCTTGAAAGTTTAGCTGGCTTAGCCATAAGAGTAGATTGTCTTTGTCTCATAACCATAGCTAAGTTGTGAAACAGATTTAGGACACTCTTAGAAACCACACAACTGAAAAATAACTTAGAAAACCCAAAAATATTTTAGATTGGTATCCAATAAACATAGTAGTGGACCATAAAACCTTTTACCTCTGAAAAAGAGCTAAAAACTTCCACTTGGCGACTCCACAATCCTGAACAGACCTTAAGACTCCACTGGGAAGAACCCTTATCATTGAAACATCATTCAAACTCAACTAGAGGACTGTAGGATCAAAATTTGTGTAAACAGATTAGTTGACCTTTTAAAAATTGTCATACCTAGTTGAACCTTTTGTTTATTTGGGTCTGAAAAATACAACATAGTGGCTCCTAGAAAGATTCATACTAGAGCCTATCTTGACCCTGATCCACCTAAGATAGTTGATAACCCATAAAGTATCCTTAGGAAGTCTCCTAGGATTAAATTATCAACTATTTTCAAATCACCCTTAAGAGCTACTTCAGTTCCTGAAAATCTTTTAGCTCTACAGCAATCACAAGTTGACTTAGTAAATCCCTTTAGAACTAGGTCTCTTGATGATTTAGATCAATTAGATTCTGAGTCTTCACTTTCATCTCCTAAAACAAGTGAACATCCTCATAGTAGAGAAACAACACCTCCTGATTTACATTTCCTTCACAACTTAGATGTCTCTCATCCAAGATCAGCTCAGCAATCTACTCCTGGTCCATCCACATCTGCTCACCCTACTTCCACTGTCCAAACCACTCCACTTCAACCCACTTTTCCTTTTGTTAATCCACCTCTTGTGAATCCACCCACACCACATATCATGGCAGCATGGTATGCTCCCTTAGTCCTTCCTATACCATTAGTCAACCTTCCACAGGACTATCAGTCCAAAATTCCATTGTATGATGCTAGTAATGCTACAACTGCATCACAACATGTGGATAAGATGAATGAATACTTTGACAGATATGAAATTGATGATGATTCTGTCAAGCTTAGATTGTTTGCTCAGAGTTTGGTGGGAGAAGTAAGAAAATGGTTCAAAGGCTTAACCCCCCATAGTATAAATGATCTTCAAGCCTTCCATCAGACATTCTTAAACAAATGGGAAGTGAAGAAGAACCCTGTCCAAATACTCTCTGATTACAAGAACCTCCATATAAACACTGGGGAAAGTGTACAAGCTTACTGCACCAGATTTAACAGTGTGTATAATGCACTTCCCCCAGATCTAAAACCTCAACAGGGCTCAGCGTTAAACACGTTTCCTGAAGGGTTTGACCTTGAAATGGCCTATCAGCTGAGAGAGAGAGATCCTGTAACTCTTGAAGAGATGCAAAAAGGGGCTCTTGCTGTGGAAGTCAACTTGATGGAGAAGAGAGTGTCCTTTAGAGAGGAGTCTACACCCTCTACTTCCAACTAAAAGATGGAAAGAATGATGGAGGAGATGATGAAAGAGATGAGCATAATTAAGAGAGCACAAGCCAGTCAAAACCAAACTGCTCCTCAAAACAGAAACTAGAACTAGAATCAGAATTTTAGAAGGAACCAACCTCCAAACAGACTTAGGGAAGATGATAAATAGATCACTCCTCCCTTTCATCAAAACTATGTAAGTGAGGTTGAGGAAACAGATGAAATAATAGAGGAAGATGATATTAACATGCTGGGGGTAGATAATGATGACTTTGAGATTCATTATGATAGAAAACAAGGTCTATACACACCTTATGATGACAAAAGAGATGATGATGAAAATTATTATCAAGACATGGAAAATGTCATCATAGAGTCTCAAAGAGAACATGACCTTAGAAGTAAAACCAGTCAACAAACTCCCAACACTAAAACCTTTGACAAATATTCACAAAACAACACTACAACCAAGCTTAAAATTGTTAAACAAAAGGACAAAACAGTAGCTAGAAATTTTGATAAAGGTAAAGAGAAAGGCACTCAAAACAATGCAAAATAGAGTGCAGACCTTAGCAGTACTAACACTTCAGCTAGTACTCTTGTTAAAACACTTTTTTCAAATGTAAATAGAACAAATCAGAAAACACATGTTGTTGATAGAGTGATAGCTAATAAGGCTGAGACAAGTTCTTCAAAGAACCAAATTCCTTTCAGCCTAGAGCAGGAAATTTCAAAGATCAAAATCTATGTTCCCCTGACTGAGCTAGCTGCCCAGAATGTATATAGAACGCAAATTTTGAAGGCTTTAAACATTGAGGATAATAATGACACAATCAATCTTAATGATGACTAGCCAGAGCTCATTTTTGGTCCTAAGATTGAAGGTAGATATCAAGAGGGACCTGTTCCTCCCTTTTATGTAAGTTTAAATGTTCATGACAAGATTTTGCATAATGTTATGCATGGCTTCGGGGATTCTCATAATTTAATGCCTAAAGATGTGATGGAGAGCCTTGGTCTAGAAATCACTAGACCTTATAAAGATCTTTACTCTGACTCAAGCAGAGTAAAATGTTTAGGATTAATTAAAGACCTCTATGTTAACTTAGCTCAAATTCTAGGCAAATATTTAGTCATGGATATTGGTGTGACTAATGTGCCCCCAAAGTATGGAATGTTGTTATCTAGATCTTGGGGGGCTAAGTTGCAAGGGAATATGCAAATGGGCATGACCTACGCGACCATCCCTGTTTTCAATCAGACAAGAAGACTGTACAGGGAGTCCCATATGCAATACATGGTTACTAGTCAAGAAAGACCACAAAACTCTCCTTTATACTCTGTAAATACAGACCTTAATTCATTTTTCCTTTTTAATCAAGAAATATTAGATGAACAAGAAACTTTAACAGAGTTACTGGCAGATAGAGAGGAGGAGAATGACACACAACTGCTAGAACAGTTGGCTGAACCTCTAAATTATAACAAACCAAACATAGGTCTTGAGCTACAAGTCATGCGTCCATCGCTGTTTAACCTTAGCAGTCAAGAGCTTGTTCCTCAACATATTGAAAAACTTGAGGAATTAAAACAAGCCTAGCTAAGTGCTGATATTCAAGAGACATCCGAAAGCACTTCAGTTGGAGAGGACAACCACCAAATAGATGAAACTGAAAATAGTCCTCTGTGGAGTATGTATTTTGACGGGTCTTACACTAAGACCAACGCTGGTGCAGGTGTCTAGATATGCAACACTGAGAATAACCACACAGAAAGCCTTTCCTGTAGATTAAACTTCCAGTGTTCCAATAACATAGCAGAATATGAATCCCTTCTCTTAGGCTTATGATTGTTGAAGAAGTTAGGAGCCAAAAGAATCAATGTGTATGGGGATTCAGAATTAGTCATTAGGCAAGTCAATGGGGAGTATAACGCAAATCATCCTAGACTTAGGGCCTACCGAAACGATGTCATGGACCTTTTAAAAACTTTTGAGGAGTTCAAATTGATTTTTGTCCCAAGAAAAAGAAATATTGCGGCCCACAATTTAGCTTTTGCAGCTAGAACATGCTTAACGCCATATGAAACCAAAGACTACACAACTCAAATGAAATTTAGACCAGCCATACCTGATAACGAAAAATATTGGCAGGTGTTCGACGGAGACAAACAAATAGAAGACTTCATGCAGTTCATAAACGAATTCGAACTACCAAGTTCAGATTCAGATTATGAAACCGACTGCCCTAGTGAAGAAAATTTTTTTGATGAAGAAGAAAGGTCTCCTGAACTTGCTAATGTAAACCTATTATCTAGCAAACTTGAAAATGAAACAGAGATGAATGCAGAGTTAGAAATAGAGGATTTAGAAACCTTGCGCTCTGAAGATGAAAGTTTTCCAAGTAGTCTGGCACCTTTAGAAGAGTTGTTTGATTTTAAAGATGTGGCCAGGAAGCCAAAATTGGAACCTGTAGAGTCTGAAGTGGAAGAATGCAATATAGGCAGTGAGAAAAAACTGAAAATGATTAAACTGTCTAAAACTTTATCAACTCACATTAAAATCAAATACATATCGCTGTTTAAAGAATTTTCTGATGTTTTTGTGTGGACTTATGAAGATATGAAATCCTATGACACTGAAATAATACAGCACAAAATTCCTCTAAAGGAAAACTAAAAGCCCTTCAAACAGAAACTGCGCAGAATAAACCCTGTTAAGTTGCCTTTGGTTCAGAAGGAGATCATGAAAATGTACGATGTTGGTATTATTGTCCCTATTAGATATTCTGAGTGGGTGTCTAATCTGGTGTCAGTTAGGAAGAAAACTAGGGAGATCAGACTTTGTATAGACTTTAGAGACTTAAACAAAGCTTCATTGAAAGACAACTACCCTTTGCCTAAGATGGATCATATTTTACAATGGGTAGTAGGGTCTAGAAGAATTTCTTTTTTTGATGGCTATTCAGGGTACAATCAGATCTTAGTTCACCCTGATGATCAATTAAAGACAACCTTTACAACACCATGGGGTACTTTTATGTATGTGAAAATGCCCTTTGGTCTAATGAACGCTGGAGCAACTTTTCAGAGAGCCATGGACATAGCATTCTTGAAATAATTGGGCTACTTCATCATTATATACCTTGATGATGTCACTGTGTTTTAAAAAACAGATGAAGAACACTTAAAACACTTAAGAAAAGTTTTCGAGAAATGCAGAAAGTTTGGGATATCTTTAAACCCTAATAAAACACTATTTGGGCTCCAAGAAGGTAAAATTCTTGGGCACATTATTTCAGAAGAGGGTATTAAGATATATCCAAAGAGGATTGAGGCCATATTGCAATCTCTCATCCTCGAAACATCAAGGAGTTGCAATCTTTCATTGGAAAGATTAAATTTTTGAGAAGGTTCATCCCCAACTTGGCTGAGCTTCTTAGGAATATAACAAACATGTTAAAGAAGGAGCAAGGGGTAAAATGGACCTTAGAAGCAAAGAAGTCCTTTGAGTTGGTGAAACAAGTGTTAACCAAAACACTGGTTCTAATAAGTCCCGATTTTTCAAAATATTTTTATATCTTTTCATTTGCATCAAAACACACCATAGCAGCTGTCCTTTTACTCTGAAGTATAACATTATGGAAAAGCAAGCCTTTGCTTTGGTTAAGGCTTTGAAAGACTTCAGAGTATACATCCTTCAATCACACACCACTGCCTTTGTCCCAAATTCAGTTGTGAAAGAAATTCTAACATATAACCCAGATGGTAAGAGAGGTAAGTGGATTGCTGTTATTCTTGAATATGATTTAGAGATAAAACCCACTAAACTCATCAAAGGTCAAGGTCTGGCTCGATTGATGGCTGAATCCAATTTTGAAGTTCTTGATATTAATATGATTAATGCTTTGGATGATCAAGAGGAAATCTCAACTCCCATTGTTGAAGACCATTTTATGAATTCCTCTTGGTATGATGATATTCTTTATGTGTTGCTTAAATTAAATACACCTCCTGTTTTGAAGAAAACAAAGGCAAGGTTCCTAAAGTTAAAAGCTGTAAACTATTGCATTATAGATAGTTGTCTTTATTGGAAAAATGCAAGTGGTGTATTGCTTAAATGTTTTCCTGAGTATGATGCAGAGAAGGTTAAGCACGAGTTCCATGAAGGAGAGTGTAGAGGTCATTTGTATTGGAGGACAACAGCCAACAAAATTTTGAGGGTTGGTTTCTATTGGCCTACTCTTTTTTGTGATATACACAAGATGATCATTGCCTGTCATAAATGTCAAATTTTTGAAGGAAAAAGAAAACTGCTACCCCTACTTCTACATCCAATCACTGTTGAAGCTCCTTTTCAACAGTGGGGACTTGACTTCATAGGAGAAATCCATCCACCATATTCTGCTCAGCATAGATGGATTCTCACTGCCACAGACTATTTCACTAAGTGGATAGAAGCCATACCTTGTAGGAAGGCCAATGATTCTTTTATTATAAAATTCATGGGGACTAACATTCTCTCCAGATTTGGTTGTCCTATCAAGATCATCACTGATAATGCAACTTCATTTGGATCAAAGAAGATGGTTGAATTTTGCCACAAATATCAGATAAAATTGGGGCATTCCACGGCCTATTACCCTCAAAGTAATGGACTTGCAGAATCCTCAAATAAGAGTTTAGTGAACATAATCAAGAAACTGTTGGAGGACAACAAGAAGTCTTGGCACACAAAGCTAGTTCATGCACTTTGGGCTGACAGATTGACTTTAAAGAAATCTATTGGTATGTCACCTTTCTAGCTTGTGTCTGGTACTGATGCAATTTTTCCAACCAGCCTTGGTGTACCAGTGATGAAGTTGATTCAAGAGTTGAAAACTGAAGATAATGACATGATCAAAAGAATAAATCGGACCATTCATCTTCAGCAAACTAGAGAGGAGGTATATAACAAAGCATTACAGAAGAAGAACAACATCAAAAAGATTTTTTGATAGAAGAACAAAGGCCAACAATTTTAAGATTGGGGACAAAGTTTTAAAGTGGGACTCAAGGAGAGAAGACAAGGGCAAGCATGGAAATTTTGAAAACTTATGGCTTGGCCCTTATCTCATTCATTCAGTTGCTGGTAACAATGCATTTTTCTTACAAGAGTTGAATGGAGCTGAACTATTTGGGGGTCCTGTCAATGGCAGGATGCTCAAGCATTACTTCTCTTGATCCATGTCATGTTTTGAAGCCCTTTTATCTTTTTTCCATTATAAATATTTCATCCACCATTGCATTCAAAGTTAGGGAAAAACAAAAAATACAAAAACAATAGAAGAAAGAAAAGAGGGCAGATTGTGAAAACAAGAAAGGTATAGCCCCATACCAAAAAACAGAAACAAATATGAAAGTATGCAAGCTTAAATGCCACTCCTGACAGACACACTTCTAGTTAATCAAATAACCTAATCTTGACTAATTATTTTTAAATTTACTGCTGATAGGATTAGTGAATTCGATTTGCCAAACTATTTAATATTGGCTTATCAGTAGGTAGATTAGGATAGAAATCAAAGGTTCAAACATGCTCAAAATCTGAACCTAAGTTTCCAAAGAGAGATGACTCAAATATGTTTTATTTTTTGAGTCAAAACATATGTAAAACTAGTTCTAATAAGCTCAAAATCTGAACCAGTCAACAAAGGAAGAACAACTCACACAGTAGTAAAAACAGAGCTATAAAAAGGTGAAGGAAGTGCTTTAAACTTTTTGATCTTAAGCCTTCCATTTTGATTTATTTTTCTGCAAAATAATATCTATGTGCAGCTTGTTTTTTATGCCATATATTAGCATCAAGTTAGACTGTTCAATCCTGACTTGTATGCTTTTGAATTTTTTTTTTAGAATTTAGTGAATAAAATCTGTTGGATAGTTTAATCCCAACAGATGGTAGATTAGGTAGAGAAACATATGGGCTCAACTATTTAATCTGAGGCCATGGAGAAATAAGGAGTAGAACTAGATTAGTTTTATGATTTCAAAAGAATAAAATGTTGTGAAAAGAGTTTGCCAATCCAAGTGCACTCTAATGAAGAAAAAATGTTAGATCAGTAGGATTGGGTAGGTAGAAAGCTTGTTGATGAAAGATCCATTGTTTTCCCTGGCTGCTAACCTGATTTCAGAACAAAAGAAGATCATCCAAGTAAATAAAGGCAGCCCAATGGATGAGGCACAGATCAACCTCCCAGAGAATGCAAGTCTAAAGTTCTTGATGCCTTCAAGAAGGCACCATCCCCAAGTGGAGGCACTGTTAGCCAGCTATAAAAAATTTATATCAAATGCTGGCTAAATCATTTTTGGAGCCTTCAAGAAACAAGTTTTATTGCTAAAAAATGTTATCTCTTGAAGACTCTTGAAGGCCTCATGCCTCTGTCTAAATCTTCACTGCTGTTCCCTTTTTATACTCAGAAATTCTACTAATTTCATGAGAAAATACTGCTGCAAAATCATCATTTTTCCCCTTCCTCCACTCAAAACTAACCTTCATTTTGCTCCCCTTTTTCCTCCATAAAAATCCTCTATTTTCATGATTCCCCTTCTTCCATTCATGAAAATTATTTTCCATAGTTTAAAACTCATTTTTAAGCTGTACCAAAACCCTCAAAATCCTTTGAAAACCAGAAAAAAATCATAAAAAACATATATTTTTCGTATAAAAGCTTAAGCCCCCTTGGGCTAAAGTCTTAACCACTTCCCCTCCATACGCTCTGGTGCTGGAACCAAGTGCTGAACCATTCAAGTGCTTAATCGCATCGCAAAGTTTGAATGGTTAGATTGAAAGACCAAGACCGAAGTCTCGATTGCAATTAGCCCTTTTTGTATACGCCCTGGGCATACTACATTCCATACATCCAAAGGCCCTGCAGACGGGCGCCATCCATTTCAAATATATATATATATATATATATATATATATATATATATATATATATATATATATATATATATATATATTCCGCCACCAAAACCTTTGTTTTATTAAATTTTTAGGTTTTCATATATCATAAAGGGTTTTTGCCGATGCAAATTTTAAAATGATATCGACCGTTGGTCTACAGCCGATCAACAGCCAGTGCTCAATCGTTCCGTCGCACTCCAAGTTCATTACCCCGCCGATTGCGATCTCCCGATGCATTTCCCATTGTCGATCTGATCTGCAGATAGACGATTTTCATCTAATCGCATCGGTGTTTTCCATCGGGTGCATCTAATTACTTTACTCAGCCCACCTCCAATCGCCGATTCTCGATTCACTCCCCATCGTTGATCTGGCCCTCAGATCAATGGTCCACATTTGATCACATCAGATCTTTTCATCGGGTGCGTTTTTAACATTCATTCTTCCCCACCGATTGTGATCCTCCGATTAGATCTGGACTGTCTACATGTCCATATCGGACGATCCCAGATCTGTCCTCATGCTTTCATCGCCCCCCGCCTTCCACCAAGAGCATTTTGACGTGTAATCCCCACCGTTGATCTCTGAGAAATAAGCAGTTTTGACATATTTTCTTCCTCTGCTCTTCTTTTAACCTTCTCTTAGCTGATCTCCACCGTTGGATGTTGCCATCCAACGACCACGCTTTTTCCCCACAACCTCTGAAGCAGTTTACCCACTACGTAGGATTTTATAACGTTTGTGTATTTGGCAGGGATTAAAGGTTTTTCATTGTATTGAAGAAAAAGCTGAAGGCTGAGATTGATTATTATCATGCCTTCGATTCATTAAAGGGAACCATTTGCAGGGCTCAAACTCCAAGTTGCGTCAATGTTTCATGAGGCATTGATATGAGCCCTGCGTGGCCTGCACATCAACAAGACACAATGTTATTTAATATAATTAAAAAGAATATCAGTGTCAAAGACAAAACACTACAGAACAGAAGATTGAAGACAGATTTGTGGGGATTACAGCTAAGATTGATTATCAAAAGCCTAATCCCCCAAATTAAAACACATTTAAAAGAAAATCATAAGTGTTTTATCAGACAAAAAGGCCTCCACCACCACATCTGAGGCAAATTGATTCCTCCCAGCTACCACAAAGCCACCTGTGCCTCAAAGAATTCAAACAGAGGCCGAAGTTATTGAGTAAAATTAGATATTTGCCTCAACACAGCCAAAGATTTAATTCTGCCAAAGGAATTTAATGTAAAAATATCAACAGAGTTATTACGTTCATGACACAGAGCCTCAAAAGTCAACAAAAGCTCCCACCGAGCTTAATCTTAAGTGTAAAACAATTAATACGGACAGAACATCTGTAAACTTCTTCATCGAGCCCCTCAAAGGCCGAGAAGCTATTAAGACTGTATTAATTATCTTGGGAGATCTTTTATTAGATCTCACCTCCTCATTCTTCTATAAATACTTTTGTAGAAGATAAGAAATTGTTGATTGCTGAATTTTGAAATATACTCGAACTGAAACTTCTGATTGTAAATAGTGTTCACTGGCTCTTGAAGCTCTGTTTGTGATAGATAAGTTAGTTTGGGAAGTGTAGATGATTTCTAAACTAAAGCATTGGACTTAAAGCTATAACTGGTTTGGAGCATCAATACAAGCTGATTTATGGGATCTTGGTCTATCTCAATGGTGATGCTATTTCTTATTGTGAATTGTTGTTTTATTTCTATTTTCACTGTGTTCATTTTCTCTTATAAAGAACAACATGCATAGAGTTAGGACCTACTGTATATCGGTACCCTTCTCTGACTGAAAATATTTATCTACATGTTTTCTTCTAATTTGTGTTATTTAGGGATGATTTAATTTAGTTCTAAGCATAGGAATGCTGGCATTCCCTCATCCTATTGCCTTAGCTAATTGTTATTCTTAAATGTTATTTTCAGTATATTTTAAGTAGAGATGAAATAAGGAAGATATGGTGTGCCCTGGTCCTAGTTTTATCCCCAAAGACTGTCTGAAAGTTTCCCTTGGGATGTGTTAAAAGCTGGCTAGTGTTGAAACACTTACCAGATCTTAAGCCATTCCTTGTTATATTTTTTGTTTGTCTTGAAAGTTACCAAGTAGAGTAGAGCTAGGAGAGGATTTGTGGTGAGCCCAGCCCACTAGTTTTCTTCTCCAACAGTTGCTTTCAAGTGTCTCTTTGTTTTTAAATGTTTTCTATTGAAAATGCATCTAAAGCAGGCTAGTTCAAAATTACTTACCTAATATTAGATTACTTTTATGTCTTTCTTAAGTGTATGTCAAAAGCGGACTAGTTTAGAAGTACTTACCTGATCTTAGGTTGCTCTTTGTTCTTCATTTGTTTAAATTCCCCTTCTTATTGTTTCATTTCATTCCATAAATCAAAATTTAAAGAGATCTTGAGACATAGATGACTTGCCCCATAGACCACTCTTGAACCTGATTGTTTCAATTAAACCCTATTATGACTCCATAGCCCAATGGACTAAAACCTGCAATTGTCTATATTTTTGGCCGAAGCTATTCTATTTGTTTGCAACTTCTCACCTTTGAAACTTTTTACACTTAGAAATTTCCCCTCAGATAATAATCATGCTCAACCATCCGAAAACAAAACAAAACCCTTGGCCTTCATAACTAGCCTAATATCATCACCCAAAATTCAAAGACAAATCCATCTTTGCACTTATTGGAGAGATCCCTCTCTGGATTCGGGAGGACTAGATCCTAGAATCTCAAAGTGGTTGAAATAATGTTGTTTCTGTGATTGGACTTTGCTAATCTTGCTGATTACAGATTCCTAACAAGTCCATTTCAAATAATTGAAGGAATAGGCCCATCAACATTTATGTTGCAATATTTAGCAGGCAAAAAGGATTCTCTGCCTGTTAATGGGAAAATTTTGAAAAAATATTTCTCATAGGAGGTAACCCCTTCTATATTTTTATATTAAAATCTTTTGTTTTTCTTGCAAAAAGAAAAGCTTGATTAGTATTGATAGTTGGCCTTTCAAAACAAGCCTCAGATAACTTTCTTTTGATTTTGATTTTTACTTATAAAAATAAAAATGTTAAAGAATGAAAATCGAAAGATTTAGAGAGACAGATTGATTCTATCTTTCTAAAAAATGGAATTTCAATAAAACACTTATTTGTTTTGATGAACTCTCATTTTTATATAGCGTGAATATACTTTTATCAGTCCAGAAAAGAAACTTTAATATAGTAAAAAACCTTCTTGCAGAAAGGCAATTTAAAACTCAACATTATCATCTAGTGTCTTAAAAGGACCTATGATTCATCCCATCTGGAAAATATTATAAATTTTCAAAAGGAATTCAAAAGAAAATAAAAAGAGATGATTTGAAGAAAATCTTAAAAGATAATAAGTCTCATCATGAGCTTGTTTACCATGTTCATAAAGAAATAGTTAAACTGGAATTACTAATAATATCTACCAAAACAATGTAATGACTTGAGATTATATCATATAGACAAGGGGTCTCATCAAGAGCCAACTTGATCAATTTAATTACTATTTGTGAATGGCATTGTCATCATTTGGTTACTAAGCAAAGACAATGTCTTTTAAGCAGATAAAAATATATAAGGAAATTTTTTTCATAAATTATAATTTACTTATGAAATTTATAAGAAATACTGGATGGAAATATGGATCATAGCTGGGTAAAAGGTAAACCTACCAAAAGCTTAAATTTTCCTATTGGAACAAAGGCTCTATCTATGATAAAAAAAGTAAATTTATATAAAGATGATCTGCAAAGGTTATTTACTTTATCCTTTTTAAAATAAATAAGTATTGATATAGATTTTCATACTTATATATTTATAGAGGAATTCTCCTGAATAATGAATAAAAGAAATTTTCATTGTTTGGAAAAGATATTATTTATTTGAAATTTCCTTCCTTTAACTATTTTGTTTTTCAAAAAGGTTCAGAATTTTCAAAAATTTTATCAGAGACATCTGGTTCATCCAAGTGAATCGCCAATTGTTGTGCTATATAACACCCCCCCATTTATTTTTATAAATATGGACCCTTTAAAAATAAAATAGGAAATTCTTTTTATCACCTAAAAATAAAATAAAAAACAAAAACAAAAAACTTAGAAAATAAAATTTTTGTTTTTCTTTAAAAAGCGCATCGCATTTTACATATCTTATTTCAAAAAATAATTGTAAAACATAAGATATGTGAACTGTGAAGTGTGCTCGAAGTCTTTCTAAAGTAAATAATTAAAAAACCTTGTAAAATATCAAAATTACCTTTTCATCCTGCCTTTTTCGCACCGCATTTTAATTAATCAACAAAGCCATAAGAAGCAAATGATATAAGTAGTGATACCCGTGGACCCAACATACACATAAACTAGATAATATAAAACCTTTTACGACTGCATCCACTTTAATTTTTTCGCATATTGCATCGCGCGCAACTTATAATATACATCCAAAACTTTATCTTATAAAATTTGTGATTTGCGATTTGCGCAGATCGCATTTCGCAACCTTTAAAGTTTAATTATCACGAAATATTATAAGAAATAATTGTGAAATGCGTATTAAATGAATTCAACGTGTGAAAACAACTTATGTCATATCAAATGAAATTTAAGATCTTAACGTCTTTAAAATAATTGATAGATCTTATGGGCGAGGTCATGTGATATATTAAATTAGGAATTATGAAAGATCATTGATAGATTGACATCTTCTCTTGTGCATTAGAAATAAATGATTGATTTACTCTTATGATATTCCTTATATGCTAAATTTGCTCTGCTCTCAGGAAATCAATTGTTTGGTTGAAGAAGTTCAAAATGAGCAAAAGAGGCAAGGAAATATCTCAAACATCTTCCACAGAAGATGCAGATATGTCTTCATTATTCTCAGACACCGTCTACAACAAATATTGTGGTAGTTCATCATGGGAGGCAACGTACAAACTCTTCGAAGATGAAGGACCAAGGGTGATAGACAAACTTTCTGCTACAGGCACTAATTCGACCTCTAATGCAACCCTTTTCGATGTTTCATGCTTGCACATTCACAGAATAGCAGCGAGACTAAATGTTCTTCCTTATACAGACATGGTTAAGTGGGAAATTGACCACTTAAACACTGAAGATAGAATTTTCAAGAATTCAAGAGGAGAGATTATGGGTTCTTTCAAAGTAGAGGATTTAGAAAAAATGTATCATCTACCAACCCCGTAGCAGAGATATGACAATAAGTGTGTGCAGACTTTCAAAGAAAAACATCCAGATCTTATCAAAGTCATCCATGAATGGAAGGACAATGAAGCGAAATTGAAACAAGACAAGTCTGGTACATACCCAATTGCACAAATTCCAAATCCTTATTGTTATGCCATTGGTATGTTTTGTAGAATATTTTCCAAACCTGATAGTACTATATTTTCAAGAGATTGGGTTGTCTTAATTTACGCAATCATCAATTCCTCTAAACTAAATCGGGCATACATTCTATCCAATTGCCTAGCCATGCATATCACTGAATATAGGAATAAAAGAAATGTTTCACTCAGAGAAATACCTCTGTTTTATATGTCTGCTTATTTCATGGATGCCATTTGTTTTACTTATAATTTTCCTACCATGGGTTGGAAATGGACCACCAAAAACCCTACCCCGATTCATATCTACCATAGAGAACTCTAGGATTCTGAGTTCCACTTACACTTCTATAAAATCTACTACGGAGTCATATTGCCCATGCATCAAATGATTTTCAACAAAAAGGATCCAAGGGTTTCTAAAGAAGCCAATGTAGATATTCTTCCCGTAGCAAGATGGTTTGCTGAAGAAAAGTTCACATATATTAGAGTATTTGGGAGTTATGCTTCTCCCCATGTTTTACCTTACTATGTTCCAGAAAAATTACTTACAAAAGAAATAGCATATCAGCTTGTCAATGGTATCACAAAGTAGTTGAAAGATGGTAAAAAGATTATTTGGCCTACTTTCCCTCTACAGTGTGACACCTTTGCTCTGGCTAATATTGGCCATATATACAAAGAAGTTCCTACGATTCAGTTGTTGAGATTGACATTTATGCTAGGAAGATTATATGATCCCAATGATGTGATTAAAAATTACATCACATAGTTAAAAATGAAGCCTTTTCTAAAGGAAGAAGATAAATTTGAGGATTTCTTCTAAGGCATGGAAAATTTCTCTGATGTTATCAAATATGTTTCTAGTAAATTAAGTCAAGAAGATGTTGAAGATTTTCAAACATATAGAAACAACAGACTAGAAAAGGTTCCTTTGAATCTGTTAACTATTGGAGATGAAAAACACACTTCGAGTGTTAGTATAGATGATGAAATGAAAGAGGTATCTGAAAATGAATCAGGTCAATCACAGCAGCAGTCTACTAATTCGGATCAATCTGAGGAATCCGAATCTAAGAAAGAAAATTCAGAAATTGACCAAATTCTTCAAGAGCTAGAAGTGCTGGAGAAAACAAACAACAATGGGACAAAATCAAATTTGGAAACAGTTCAACATACTCATAACATGTTGGATCAATCCAAGCCCTCTCAAGTGAGAGACCTGGTGAATGAATGGGAAGAATTTTCTCAAGCAATAAAGAGTTCAAAAGAAAATCCCAATATTGATTAGACATCAAGTTTTCAAACACCAAAACCTTCATAGAAAATAGTTGAAATTGTTAATCCATTACAGAGAATTCCAATAGTGCATGACAAACAAATCATACTGGCCCACCCTACAGATCAGATAGTTCTGCAGATTGAAGATATTTCGTCATTAGACATTTTCTACAATCCTAGCTACAAAGTTATGGTTAAAAGGAATAAAATAAGAAGGATTGATGAAAAACTCCAAAACCAAAAGATGAATCGGTTGATGTACTTTGGAAGGATTCCTCAAATGATCCCACTGAACATCTAACCAAGTTATCACAATATGCAGGGGCATATGCCATCGCTATTGTTGATAAAGCTACTGATGTTAGAATATTGTTGAAACAAAAGGAAGCCAAAGTACAAGAATTGGAACAGTTGCTAAAAAAAGAGAAATATAAGTCCACTGAGCAAATAAAAATAAGCAGAGCTCATTTTCATGAAGATATTGAAAACCTCAAATTGAAGTTTCACACAGAGCTTAATGAAAAGCAAGCACATCTGGAAAAAGAAATGGCTGAATTACAAAGTCAACCATAGTTAGAAACTCAACAATCAAACAAAAAACCCAAATCTGGGAAACTGGTCCCATTATATCCAGTCGGAGCCACTATTCCAAATGGAAAAGGAGTTGGCTTAAGGTCCGGACCGGGTGGTTATCCCCCTTGTTGTTGCCACAGATTTCTGAGGCCTCAACATGACACTAATATGATAGTCCATAGAACTTTGGGAATGAGTTTAATACATGTATATATGATAGATAGGACCCAATGGTACCAAATTTACCTCCTAAAATGAAACATAACTATGCTTTTACAATGTGTGACACTTCCCATGCCAAAATATGACACTTACGAAAGTAAGATAAAAGTGAAAACAACACTTGAAAAGGCTTAAATAAAGTGAAAGGAACACATGCCAGAGAAAAGATAACATGAAAATGACACTTTTTAATGTGAAAGAAAAACAAAATGACAATCGTGTTTGTGAAAGCAACACTTGCGAAAAGAAAGGTGCGCTAGAACAAAATTTAAGAAAACTCACCGAAATAGAAGTAAAATTGCAATCGAAGTGAGGGATACTATCAATGTATAGTGCACACTGATTATTGTCATGTGGTGCACAACACCCTATGCTTTTGGATTGCATAGTCACTGTCATTAGTGATTGTGTGAGCCTTACCTTCAAGATTTGTGCAGCGCCTATGTAAGCTTGCATCGAAAGAAGTGCACTTTTGAATTATTCGAGAACTGAGCATGCATAAGCAAGTGACTTTGAAACTTAGATTCTAAGGGAACATCAACTGACCATGAAGAATGTATGAACGATCAAGGAATGGCATATCCTAGGATCACAAGTAGGCTCCAAAATTCAAGTGTAGGAAACATTTTGGGGGATGTTTGTCACAATGAAAATAGAAGGGTAGGTTCTATTATATAAGTTACAGGATGTAAAAATAAATGGTGAGTGTCATGAAATGGTACGGAGAAGGTCAAAAGTGCATGGGAAAAAATGATATGGATCTTATACATACACACACACACACACACACACACACACATATACATATACATATACATACATACATACATACATACATACATACATACATACATACATACATACATACATACATATATATATATATATATATATATATATATATATATATATATATATATATATATATATATATATTGGTTGTGAAATTATACCTCAAGTTGGAAATGTACATTGTGAGTCATTCTTATCCCTACCCAAATATATGTTAAAAATCACCTTCAAAAAATGGTTAGTAGCTTGAAATAATGATAAAAAAACCATAATAATGGCTCTGAAAATTAAATATATAGCAAGAAAATGCCTGCCTAGTGATATATTTGAGAAATTTCCCCCCTAGAAAAGGAGGAAAGAGTGACTATTATGTGCATTATTACCTAAAAGGCGAAACATTGTGGAGAACCCACTTCTTTCCAGAATTTTATTTTTATATCTCAGGAGTATCAAGCCACTAATCATGATTCCATCACCATCAAGTAACAGATATTTTCCTCCTCTTTCATTTGATTAATTTTTTGGTTCTTTTTCATACGAATTGTGCTAGGGATGACATTTTTGGGGGTCAAGTGTGCCCAATTCTTTGTCATATAGGTAATAGAGCATTAAATAATGTTCAAAACCACCCCAATGAGGGTAAAAGTGCTAAACCTCTCTATGTAATCTAAGGAAAATTGATAAATCCCCAAAACATTATATCTAGACCCTAGGATGTAGGAAATTTCCCATTAAAGTTTGTTTATGATGTGTTACTGATATATAGTTTGTTATTTTGTATAGTCATCATGATGATTGAATGAAACAAGAGAGAACATGAGGCCAATGATGTAGTGGCTATGTAGGACCTAGGGACACTTGATTATGCACAATTGTGGCCTCCTAAATTTTTTCAAGACAAAAAATATGAACACACAACTTATGTTATTGGAGAGGATCATCTAATGGTGGGAACCCCTGGAGTATCACTTTGAAGTGTGAAACTTAGCATTGAGTATATATATAGAGGATATCTACTTCCTCACAAGTTTATTGAGGTATGGGGCCCCTGTTGTGGTATCTAATGGGAGGCTTACTAGGGAGATATTTGTAGATGAATTTATCGCCAATTATTGTGTTCCTGTCTTGTGAAAAGTGTGTGGGAATGATCCATTTCACTATGACCCCCATGGTGGGTTCTACTATTCCAAACTTGGCTTCCAAAATCCAATTTGATATTGCAGTGCATTGTATGTCCCAAACTATATTCAATTGGTGTGAGGGTATTTTGGCCAACTTGAAGGATCAATTAACAAAATGTAAGATAAGGAAGAAAAATTAGTTCAATTATAGAAATATCCTTATATTATTCTTCTTTGAGTGAGTACCATTGCTATAACCCTAGACCATAGCATCATGTATAGGGAAGTTTGATCCATGGATGAATCATTAGACCATCCTGATGGAAATTTTGGGAGGCAGAGCAGAGACATGATTTTTTGACCTAGATAACAATGATTATTTTGATGAGGGGGTGATCATCATAGACGATTATGCATATCTATGGTTTGATTTCCATTGACATCCAAATTTAGTCCTACCTCCTAGTTAGTAGTGGCTCAGTTTAGGTGAGTATGTTATGTTTTTATATTTTTTAGATGCTTTTGGAACTAAAGTGTACTAATCCTTAATTATTTCTTGACACGGATGTCACACCTTAGGATACTATACGGAGAGACTCCATACGTTTGTTAGGGAAAAGTGAGATAGGTTGAGTAGGAGGGATATTTCAGTGAGGAGGATGACCACATTAAGATGAGAGAAGTCTAACAAAAACTAAATGTACTTGCTACGGGTGTTCCATGTACATGTTTAGATTAGGTATTGTGGAAAATGCAACATCACAATGTAGGTGTTTCTAGTCAAATGGGGGTTCTTCTTTGTAGGTTGGCCAGGATAGATTTTTTTTATCAAGCTCAGTGAGACTCAAATTATTATTAGTCACTTATTCTTACACACTTGTTGTAATTCCATTGGATAATTTTTATACATTATTTTTTAGTTACACAACTATGAGCTAGGGCCTATGTGTTCAATTTCACACTATACTAGATTTATATGTTTATAATGATTATGATGTATGAAAACTTGTATTTTATATATACATAAATATGTGTTTTGGCTTTTACTTATGGTTGTTTACAATGATTATGTAAAGGTTTCCATGTAATTATTTGTATGCATGCTTTCTTACATATGATTATAAATGTGACATATGTCATTCTAGCATGTAGTTAGCAAATGAATCAACCAATGTATTAGAACTTCTAAGCACATGTTAATAAATAATGTAGTTAAATTATCACTTAAAAAAACATAGCCTTAGAAACAAAAAACTAAAAATAGATACCTAACATCACATACATGATTAAGTTGAGATACCATGAGTTGTGAGTCCAGATTGACCACCAAATGAAATATTCCTAGATCATAGCCTCACATAAGGGTCCAGTGACTGCACTGTATTTAGCAACATTGTTGGTAGTAGGGCATATAAAGATTCCCCCTAAACTCATAATGCCATTAGTGGGCAGAAGACCACCTAGGAAGTGGAATAAATGTTTTAGGAAATATGAATGGCACCATCATCATATCCTACATAGATTTAAGAGGATAAAAGCATCTACAAACCAAGCACCAAGAATGACATGTAGTGAACCAAAATGTATCACACTTGTATAAAATAAAGAAAATCTAAAATCTAAATACATATCTACAGAGCATGATGCCTATTGTCCTAGGCATAGGACTTCTATAGATAGAGCTCATTGCATGGGATCAAAAATAGTATTTCCATTGTAATTGAAAAACATGCATTCCCTCTTACTTAGCACATGTTTAACAATGTAATTATTGTGTTAGAGGGGTTCTAAATTACCTACACATAATTGACCATGATTCTGATCATAGACCAAGATGAACTCACCTTCAAAAACACTCAATTTTTTTATATAGAGGTTTGAATCATATCTTATTGGTGGTAAATGTAGCATCAAAATGATGTTTATCTAGTTGTTCCAAGTATAGGAGGCGTTCTTCCTCAGTAGAAGTATCAGGGAGGATTTAAATGGCTTATTTTCATAATGTAATTTTGCATTGAATAAAAAATGTGGTTTCTATTCCATAGAAAATTTGGAAAGGATTAAATATTGTGAAGTTTTTGGTTGAGGTATGATAATCCCATATTACATAATGTTCAAAGGAGTGTCAGATTCCTATTACACTTATGGTTTTTCATCATTCATTGGATCATGTCCTTCAAAACATGATTGATGGATTCTACTTGACCATTAGATTATGGATGGTAGGGATTGGAGTTTTCATGGTAAAACCCAACTTGGTTACCAATTTATTCATCATTTTGTTCCAAAAATGAGACCCCATGGTTTGTCATGATCTACTTGGGAACACTGAACCTAGTGATCTTGCGGTTAAAAATGAAAAGTGCAACTATGGTGTTGGAATTACAGAGGGTGGAAATAACTTAGACCATTTGGTAAATTAATTGATATCCATGATGATGTAATTATGATCTTTCACTAAAGTAGGATTACACTACATAAAATAAATACCCTATTTGAAAAAAGGGTTGACGAAAACCACAGGGAAGGGGAGCAAGATAAGCTTGCAATTGACAACTTGATATGGATGAAAAGTTTATACTATATTCATACAATATTTGAAGAATGAAGGTCAAAATTACTCGATGCATACGATTTCCTAAAGAATGGCTAACCCAAAAATATGGTCACCATATATTCTAGCATTTAAATCATTCAATACATGTTCATAATCATAAATACTTAAGTGTTGACATGATAAGGGATCAATCCCACGATGCTAAAGTGTATTATTAAGGATAACACATTATTTTGATTGATGATGTATGCATTAATGGTAATCATAGGACAACTCAAGTGTAAATCATTGTGTTTAGAGATAGATTAAAATATCTTTGTATCATGGATTAAATGAACTAATGATAAAAAAGTGATCCTAATCTTGGGGGGAGGCCAACAAGGTCTAAAAAATTGAAATGCCAAAAAAAAGAGGATAACACATAGTAGAATTTTTTTAATTAAAACAGAGAATAACTATAAAAGCTACATCGTGGTGGACAATTTGTACTTCTACAAAATGTGACTTGTTACTTATAGCCTTTATTAGTTACTTATTGCATGTAGACATGATGGAAGACTTGGAGAGACAGTGCAGTAAACCATGGAGGATTATATCCACATGAACAACGCAGTTTAGAGGTGGGCTAGGGCTTGGGAAGGCTCACTTTGTATATAAAGGAGATCAAGGTAACATTTGAGGTATGCTTAATTTTATGATTTGAGGATTTGTTTAGATCTGGATTTGTCAAGTGAGATCTCCATGCATTCTTATGTTGTTTAGCTAACTTTGCAGTGTTGTTTAGAACAGGGTGTTCCCGAGCGGGAATCCCACCCTTAACCTTAGAGGACTTGTGTGCCTACTTTGGGAAGGTTATTCTGAGATTCCATTCATCATCAGGAATTGGTGCCACACTATTTCCATTCTCTGTAGAACACATACTTTCAAGAATTACTTAATTCCTGAAGATTAGTTTGGGAGGTGGAGGTCGTATTCAATATTTCAGTTGGAGAACCGGTGAAGGATTATTCCTCTCACCTTGGACTTCAAGATTAGCATTCCCAAGGCTTCATTTCAGATCTAGCATCAGGCCAAAGTTTATTTACCTCCTATCAGCATTAGTCCCATCAATGATTGCACAGTCCATCATTGAAGATCCAGAGGAGGAATAAAGTTGCTAGCATTTCAGCTAGTAATCTTGTGAGGGATCATCCCCTCACCTTGTCATCACCATTTACATCAACTTGGAGCTTATTGCAGCACATTTCAGCAGGAATTGAGCTTCTCCCTCTTGTATAGCACATTTTTTCAGCAGTTGCATCCCTAGTTGTTGCATTTTGAGGAGGAGGAAGAAGAGACAAGATCTCAAGCTTCTAGCTTGGAGATTTGAAGGAGGGATCAACCCTCAAAGCTCAGATCTATTTGTATAACATATCGCAGCCATCTTTGGATAATATCTAGCTTCATATCTGCATAACCCAGCAGTCAAAGGATAAAACCCTAAGAGGGTGATTTTCCAAACTCATAGATCTGGAAAATCCTTTCTAGGTTATCTTGGGTTCCCATCACATTGGCTAGATCTTGAATCTTGGCATCATTAGAGCTCCTAAGCTCCATAGATTTGCATTTCCATTTTCAACAGCTATATGTACATCATCAACAAAGGGGATAGTGCAATATTTCTTCCTGCAACTCTCCAGTTACGCAATGCTAGTTGTGGCATGCTTACAGGGTTATTAGTGGTATCAGAGCATGATCTTTGGCTTAGCTTGTGGACACTTCATATTTTGCATCAAAACAAGAAGCAGATAGTAGAGATCTACTAGAATGGAGGGATTAAGTTTTTCTGCATCTTTCTTGAGAAATTTTAAGGATCTCTCCAAGGAGATCAATGAAATGAAGGAAGAAAGGAAAATATAAACCTCAAGAAGGTTTCAATATGGAGAAGGTCCTAGTACTTCCTATCAGCAACAAAGAAGACCAAAGAATCATAGATCTCCTCATAGATCTACTATGCCCACTTTCTCTGAAGAAGGTGAATGGTATAAAAATGAAGAAAGGAAATAACATGAGACTCATGAGACTCTCAGTTGTATCTCGAAGAGTACAAAGTACAGTCTAGAGCATTCAAGGAGAATATAACTCTTCAACAATAATTCAAAATCAAAGAAGAAAGGGGATCCTCTAGCAGCAATAGAAGAAAAAGGCACAATAGATTATATTTGCCCACATTTGATGGATCTTCTTCTAGCACTACTAAGGCTTGGAGGAAAGAGTTAGATGCACTTTTCAGGCTACATCCTGAGGCTGAAAAAGAGGTTGTCTAGAGGCAGCACTTCTTCTTCTAGGTGAAGCTAATGATTGGTGGTTTGGTCACATGGAGCATGCGAAGGTGACTAAATATTTAGATTTCTTTCACAAGATGAGTGAGAATTTTAATGTGAGAAAACCAGAGATGTGTCACAAAGAGATATTTCCTAAGGGAACAAAGGAGGATGTCAATCTTGTCACTCTAGACAAAGAGTCGCTACATTCACCACCAGCTGCAGAAGTACTAACATTCGGAGAAGAGACACTTGCACTTTTTCAAGATAGTCTTGAGCTCTTGACACATAGAGTGCCATGCATGATTCAGGATATGCATGAGAAAGAGGAGGTAGATTCCAGCTCTGGTACACTTGGAGAAGAGCAGCCATCACTCTAACCAACAATTGGAGAGATCATTGCACCAGTAGAGGAAACTCTTGCGATCTTGCAAGATGTTTTTTAATCTCATTTGATCCAAGGTATGCATTCATTTTCATCTCATATTTTTTTAGTACCTCTTATTGAAACTTATGGGGACATGCCATCAGGGCCAATGCATAACCAAGGGTTAGAACAAAATGCTAATTTGGAGCAGCAACATATCACTGCAAAGATGACCCTTGATCTAATCAAGGAGGAGATGAAAAACTATCCTAGTTTGTCATTGATAAACTACATTCAACCCTTTGAGTTGAAAAGTGGAATTTCAGAAGATGGGATGAACATGATCCTATGTACAATGGTTGTTTATGAAGTCAGCATTGTGCCTTGCTTTAAGACAGCATATGTATTACATTGCAGATCTATAGCGCTGTTAAGGAGCAGCAGTGAGAAGAGGAGGACCCATTCCTCATGGGAGAAATTATATGGAAGCTTCACTCATGAAGAAATGGAGAGAAAGATGATAAATGGTAGACATCTTGAGATGGGCAGTCTTTTCCCCTTTCAAGATGACTCTTTCTCAATGAGCATCTCACAAATCAAAGAGAAAATTCTACCTGCAGCAGATCCAAAACCTTATTGGTTTTGGAAGGCCATTGATGAGAAGAAGGTCTCACTAAGAGGTCTCATTGGAGGTGCACTTCAAAATTTCATGGAGTGCAAATTTCTTCATCAATTTAAGGTGGATGGTATTCTACAAAGGGAGGATACCATGTTTATGCAATACATCATTCATCATTCACATTGGGATGAGTGGGTGAGGATGATAAGCAAGGGGTTACATGACCACTTGCAGATATATGACATGGGCCAGCAAGAAGCTGGGTTACACTAGTTTCTCTTGGGTGAGTTTGGTTACTACCCAAAGGCTCCTATTTCTTTGATCCATGCCTTGAAAAACACTCATGTAATGAAGAAGGAGGCATGGATGTGCTGGCTGCTCTTGGGTGAGTATGGTTATTGTTGTCACAAAATTAGACTTGATAGGCTACTAATCAGATTAATCTCATGCAACTATTTCAAACTAATATTTTGATTGAGGCTTAGCCTCCTCAATCTAAGAGGGCTCTCTCAAGGGTTAATAATATGAAGTAAAGATATAGATGGCTAACTCTATTTAGGAACTAAACTGGTTATGATGAATGTAGGTTGAAAATAACATCAGCATGTATACATTGGGCTTATGGAGTCAAAAATTTCAGTGATTCAGTGAGTTACTTGACATGGAAGTTGAGGCAGATCAGAGTTTTTAGAAATAGGACACACGCACATGAAACATGAAAATACACAGTCATTTCACATATAAAGGAAGTCATAGCATCTCATAGATGAATTCTGAGTAATATAAGTGAAAGCCACTACAAGTGAGATACATAAGAGGCACAAATAGAATAGGAAAGCACTAAAAACTCCTTCATAATCTCAAGTTGGTGAAGTAATAGATCTTTGTATTTGCTGAAACAGTCAAATTACAATAAGCTGCAATTTTGCAAAAAATCTCCAACCCTTCACAAATTCGACCCAATGGCCTTTAATAGGGATCTTACATCATTATATGATCTTCCTCTAGGCTAGATACAATGAATTTATGTCTATTGACACCTTGCATAACTATAAAACATGAAATTTATTACAAAATGACACCTATCCTACTTGACAGTCCTATTTCAAAAAGGACTCAAACTCCTTATTATTATCTTTAACGACCTTATCTACTTGAAATTACATCATTGAAAAGTATGTCATCACATGGTCAAATTTGGATAATGGCATTCATTTGTTCACAACCACTTAGTTGACCTCCTCAAAAATAGGAAACAATACCCTGTTTTTTAGGCAAGGGATCTTTTTTCTTCTTTGAGCATTCTGGCTATCATTTAATCTCTAATTCATGATATTGAATATTTAATCATGGATTGACATAGTCCATGACTCTTCCATAACCTCTAGCTTTTCAAAAACCACTTTAAAGGCTGTTCCAAAATATGTAATACATTGTGCTACGAAAATACAACAGTTTCGTAGCGCTTTTTGTAGCGCTGCCTTACAAGCCTTTATCTTCAAAAATTCAAACACTTTCCTCTTGTATCAGCTTTATCATCCTTCAACACATGTCTCATAACATTCTCAGCCCTTAGCACCCTTTAACACTGATCAGAAAAGAAAAAATGCAGCTACAACATTTTCATAGCACTTTACTGCCTTTTAAGCCTGGAGGTGCTACGAAACTACTGAAAACCACTAAAAAGACAGTTTTTTGCATAATTTTGTCAAATGAAAGTTGTAGTTGCCAAAAAATTATAACATAACCTATCTTCATCATCCATAGACCATAAACCAACTTCATTTTAGGTTCCTTGAGGCATTTCTTCCTCATTTACAATTGGTTGTCTTAATGGTTCTTCAATCACTGTCATTTTGATACCTTTGCTCTACCATTCATGATGAATCATTTCAATCTGCTCTTGTAAGTCATTCACCTAGTCTTTATGTCTTTTTTTAGTGGCTCTCAGATGAGTGTTCACCTTTCTGACATACTTGGCTTCTAGTCTTGTTGGAATTGTCCACTTGACAAGTTGTTGTGTATTGTCTAAGGTTTTAGAAACAGTACCAAATTTTTCTTCCCACACTGCCTTCATCTTTTCAAATTGTACTTTGTCAACACTGTGTTTCCTAGCTTCCTTTTTCATGACAGTAATTTCCTGATTTTCCAATTTTAACTTTTCCTCAAGGAGCTGCAATTCTGTTTTTTCTATCACTTTCTCTTTTCCCTTTCTTAATTTGTTGATTGTATCATTTATTGTGGGTGATGAGAGATAGATAATATCCTTAGGCGATTGAGCTTTCTCATTGGGTATTTTAACTTATTTTCTGCTCTCCATCAATTTCCTAGCATGCCTTGTCATAGGCTTTCTGGCTTGAAAAATGAAACCTGCATTTTCCCCGTCAAACTCTAATCTCTTTGCAGACTTGGCCTTTTTCAACTTCTTCCCATCTTCCCCTATGAATTTAAATTTGACAATAGGTGTTTCTTCTATGTCAATGGCATGAAGAATATCCTCTAGATTCCCCTTTGTTATTTCTCTGTCTTCTGTAGACACTATATTTTCTTTCAAACCCATTGTTTGGCTTGTAGTCATTCTTTTGGTCCCTTGTTTGCTAACAACTTGTTTTTGTTTTGTATGCTTGACCACCTTTGATTTTTGTTCTGCAAATAAGAGAGTTGGTGTGTCAAGACTCTGCACTTTCTCTTAATTTTTCTCATATTGCTTACTTAGCTTTAATCTTATAGGTTCTTTTGGTTTTTCCACCAAAGGTTGGCTCTGTTCTGCTGCTAGTGGTGATAATACTTTCTTAGGTTTAGGTTTTTTTGCAGGAGTTAAAGTATCCAACTCAAAACTGTTAACAAACAAGAATGAGGACCAATCTCTGCCTAGCCTTTGAAATTCATCTAAAACCAATAATTTCATTAAGCCATGATGAAACAATGATGTCTCACTCCCCTCAAACTTTTCTTGAACCTTATCAGCCATCTTTGAAAGACTTATATGCAGATAAAAAGGTAAGTCAAGGGAAATATTACCAGTGAAGTGTAGAATTAATTTGAAATGGTATGAATAAACCTTGTGATATTTGCTTTCACAGGTAAAGTATTTTTGGATGATGAGTAGTAGTTTTGAATAATTATATTTGATGCAGCTTCTTGGGATAGCATTGTTGAGATCCACCTCAATGTGCTCAAGCTTCATGAAATATTTACACTGCTTCATATTAAATTTGAATCCTTTAAACCAGGTTTCTTGACCTCTAGGAATATTTTTAACAACAGCAATGATCTCTGGTGTGATAGACAAACTTAGCATCCCCACTTTAGTGGTTGTTTCACTAAAATTCATAGCAAATTCCTTGGATACCTGTGTATGATAGCCCTACAATTTCTCACAAAACTGTAGGCAACCTACTCTTCTGAATGCTTCCATTACTATTGGGTATTTAGTTATTGCTTTCATATCCTCAGGTTCATGTCTTAAGCACTATCCTCCTCTGTGTATTTTTCTTTCCTCTACCGTAGTTCTTCAGAGAACCTCACAGCCTCGCTTGATATAAAAATTTTAGCCTCGCTTGTTATAAACCTTTCAGCCTCGCTTGATATGGATGTAGTAAATCCTTTGAAAGAACTAGCCACAAGTTTGGCTCGATATAATAATGCTTCAAAGCTCAGATGTTACACATGGAAAAAAAAGGAATGAGAATGACTAATTAGGAAATAATTTGAAATTTAAATGTCCTCTCATAACTGAAAATGATGGCTTATTCATAACCTACACTGACCATGATGACTGCAAATGTGGGTATGTACTTCAATTTCATCATTACATGACTTAACAGGCATCTATCTTACCCTTCCCCAATGGTTTCTGACATTTGACAACTCGACTGACAAGACAGCTACAAAACCTCACTTTCATAGTGTCTGTAGTGTAATTTTGACTAGTTGTGCTATGAAACTATTAGTGCTTTCGTAGCGCAAAGTGACTTTTTGCAGTGTAATGCACCACGAAACTGTGGTTTCTTGGCTAATTAGGCAGTTTTGGTACAAAAACTTTGGGAAATGAAGTGCAATGGAAAATGATGAATGTTTTACATGAAGGATTTTAAAAATGACTTGTTTTAAACCTTAGGGTAAGCTTCAAACTATAAAAATCTAAATCTTCCCTTGATCAAACTTAAAATGACTCCTAAAACCCTATTTTGACCCATGAACCTATGTAACATTTTCAGAATGATGTTTTGAATTTTTCGAGTGGTAATAGTGGCTCCACTTGGGATAGTATGCCCCTGTGGTACACTAAGGAACCAGTAGTTCCAGTACTACTATCCATTTTCTTGAAAAAATAGAAAAAAAACTTTAAAATTTCCAAGATTTCTCTTCAAACTCTAATGGCCTTCACCTTAAGCTCAAAGCTTTATGATTTATCTTGTCATTATTAGCAGAAAAAACACATAAAATGGAATGTACACAATGATATGAATGATCAAAAGATTTTTATGAAGAGTAGTGCTTTAAAAACTTGCCACTGACAGGCCCTCCAGCATATTATTTTCCATCCATATCTTGCAGTATGTAAGTATTGTTTCCATGGAAAGCAGCTAATTTGAAAGGACCTTTCCATACGTTCTCAAACTTACCATGTTTTCCCTTCTCCTCGATTCTTACTTCCCATTTCAGCACCACATCTTGAATTTGAAAATTTTCTTCCTTGATCTTCTTGTCAAATGTCCTCTTGATTCTATTTTGAGATTGTTGATTACTGTTATAAACTTCATCCTTCTTCTCTTGCAAAGCTATTAGTTGGTTGATTCTTATCTGAACTAGATTTAGCTCCTCTTCCAATCCTTGAAGTAGCTTCATGACGGGTACCCCTAAGGATGTAGGAAAAATGGCTTCAGCTCCATATACCAGTTCATAAGGTGAAATTCCAATTGACCTTTTTGTGCATATCCTATCAGCCCATAAGGCATACTTCAGCTTCAATTTCCATGCCTTCTTATTTTCCTGCAACACCTTTTTAATGATCCTCACAATTCTCTTGTTAGAAGATTCAGCAAGACCATTCCCTTGTGGATAATATGTAGTGGAATTCCCAAGAGTAATATGATATTGATGACAAAAATTAATCAGCTTCTTATATTTAAATGCCTATGCATTATCAGTTATGATCTTCATGGGGCAACCAAATCTAGAAAAAATATTATTCTCCAAAAAACAAATAATAACATAATCATTTGCTTTCCTAGTTGGGATTGCTTCAATCCATTTAGTGAAGTAATCAGTTGCTGTGAGAATCCAACAATGCTGGCCTGATGATGATGGATGAATTTCTCCAATAAAATCTAACCCCCATTGCTGAAATGGCGCTTCAACATAGATAGGCATTAAAGGTAAAGGTACAAGCTTCTTCTTACCATCAAAAATCTGACATTCATGGCAAGAAACAATATTTTTGTAGACATCCTTAAACATTGTACGCCAATAACACCCTGCTCTAAGAATATTATTCACTGTGGCCTTCCAATAATGATGATCTCCACAGTCTCCCTTTTGGAATTCCTCAATCACTTTATCAGCCTCCTCTTCCAGCAAACAATTCAACAAAATACCTTTGGTATCCTTCCAAAACAGATTTTTATCAAAGATACAATACCTCAAGGATCTTAGCTTTACAAATCTTGCCTTAGACTTTATCAGATCAGCAGGTGCTTTATTATGATGTAGGGCAAAAAAAATATCCTTATACCAATCTAAAATGATGTATTTTTCTTCAATAGGGATCAGCTCTTCTTCCTCATCTAAAATTTCTGATATTTCTGCAATTAATTTCATGTCAAGACAGTCAAAGTTTGACAGTGCCATCAACTTTGCTAGACCTCGTCCTTTGACCAATTTTGTTGGCTTGATATCTATATCATATTCCAGCAGGTTAGTAATCCATTTCCCCCTCTTACCACCAGGATCATCTTGAGTTAGAATGTCTTTCACAACAATATTAGGAACAAAAGCCATAATATGAGAATGCAGAATATAAATTCTGAAATCTTTGATAGCCTTAACCAAGGCATAAGTTTGCTTCTCTAAGATGTTGTACTTTAGCTCAGAGTTATCTAATGTCCTACTAAAAAATTAAATGGGTTGCTCAATACCTTGCTGTCCCTTTTGTAACAAAACTCCAGCAATTGTATTTTCTGATGCAAAAGTGAAAACCATAAATTCTTTTGAGAAATCTAGGCTGATTAATATCGGTGCTTGAGTGAGTGCCTTTTTGATCTCCTCAAATGAGTGCTTTGCCTCTGATGTCCACTTAATTTCAACTTCCTTCTTCAGCATCCTTGTTATGTCCTTCACAATCTCAGTACAATGAGGAATAAATCTCCTTACAAAGTTTATTTTTCCAAGGAAAGATTGAATTTCCTTTTTGCTTCTAGGAAAATCCAATTTCTGAATTGCATTGACCCTGTTTGGATCAATCTTAATCCCATCTTTAGAAATAACGTGTCCAAGTAATTTACCTGAATTTAAATCAAAAATACTTTTGGTGGGATTTAGAGAAATGTCAAACCTTCTACACTTTAGCAGAATTCTTTGTAGATGCTTCAAGTGATCTTATTCCCTCCTTGAGAAGACTGTTATGTCATCAAGATAAAAAACCACCATCTTGTCCTTCTCTTCAGAAAAATCAATATTCATTGCCCTTTGAAAAGTATCTCTTGCATTCATGAGACCAAATTGCGTCTTGGCATACATGAAAGTGCCCCATAGTGTAGTAAATGCTATTTTTTCTTGATCATTTGGATGCACAAGGATCTGATTGTATCCCGAAAAACCATCAAGCATAGACATCCTTTGGGAACCAACAATATTTTGTAAAATTTGGTCCATATTTGAGAGAGGATATTTTTCCTTCAAAGAGGCTTTATTCAAGTTTCTGAAGTCAATACATATTCTGATTTCTCCACTCTTTTTCCTAATTGGAACCAAATTTGCAATCCAATTTGAGAATCTGATTGGAACAATGATTTTGGCATCAAAGAGTTTCTTGATTTATTTCTCAATTAGTGGCATGAGAAATGGATTAATCCTCCTCAACTTCTGTTTAAAAGGTCTTTCATTTTCCTTAATGGGAATAGTATGTGAATAATAGTAGGATCATACTCTTTCAAATCAACATAATTCCAAGCAAAAACATCTATGAATCTTTTCATCATCTCAATATATTTTTACTTCATATCAACTAAATTAAACTTTGAGAGTTTAACCATTTTGGGCATGGCTATTGTACGAAGGTTACAACTCTCTACCTCTTCATCATCATCTTGTATCTTAGGAGATTTGAAAACATCATTCTGATCAAAAAGCTTCTCAAGAGGTATGAGACCCTTTGGTATAGAATTATTCTTTAGTTGTAACACTTCAAAATTTCCCTTAGATTCAGCAAGCATGTTTTGCTGATCTACTTATATATTTTCAAACTCTTCTTTCAGCTCAATAGAGTTCTTCACTTGTTGGTCATCTTCAAAAACTTGCCAATGAGTAATATTATTAAGAATAGCTATTCTATGGCGAGCTTCAACTTCATATTTTTTAGTGGGATGTATGGGGATAATGAACAGACTTGGAGAGATAGCTAGAGATTCAGCAATGGAGTCTTGGTCTCTAGTCTTGACAATGAATGAATAAGCTTGGAAATTTTCCAACATGTCCAAAACTAAGTTCCTATATGCCCTCATTCTTATATCCTTTGTTTGATACACACCATCAAATTTTTTAATGACTAATTCAGAATCTCCATAAATAGAAATATTTTGAGCATTCATTCTTTTCAAAACCTCTAGGCCCAAAATCGAGGATTCATACTCAACCATGTTATTTGTGCAATCAAAATTCAGTTTGTAGGAAAAGAACTTACTTTCATCATTTTGACTTGTGATCCAAATCCCTGCTCCTGCCCACTCTCTTCCTACTGATCCATCAAAATGAAATAACCACCAACTTTCCGCCTTCTTATCACTGACTTGTTGATCTTCTGCTTGCTGATTTTGAGATTGATGATTTTTTGATTTCTTCTCATCTTCTTCTTCATCAGTCAACTCATTGAAAATAATATCAGATCCAAGTTCAGTATCAAGATCATAAATGGGAAAATTTTGAGGTTTATCTTTACTACTCACCATGTAAGCCATTCTTGTCTCTCTATACAATCTCCTTTGCTCACCAAAAACAGGAATGGTGGCATAAGTAAGGTCCATCCACATTGTACCTTTGATTTTTTCTGCCCATGATCTTGATAATAGCATGCCAAACTTAGATAGAATTTCTTCTACCACAATTTCCATGACCACTGTCTTGGCAGGGACTTGTGTAAGACCAACAACAACATCCTTAATTAAACCAATGCATTAAACTCTTTTTGAATTAAAAGAAAACAAATCCTTATATGGTCTAGTTATTTCTAATCCCATCCTCTCCATGATTAATTTGGGCATAATATTGTGAGAAGCCCCTGAATCCAACATAACATTACGCAATGTCATGTCATGAATGCTAAGGCTCACATAAAAAGGAGGCACCTCCTCATTCTGTTCATCGTCTAATCTCAGACCCAAATATATGGTTGGATGATCCCCTTGAACATTCAAGGTATTAGTAGCTCCTGGTTTTGAATTCAACATTTTAACAATCCTGCTTCTATACTCATTTACCTTGAGAATCTCACCAAAAGGTACTGGTATTTTGATCTTAGAAATTTCATTTCTCAAACTGAAAACAGAAACAGATTTTTCAGCTTCTTTGATAAGAGGAGGAGGTGGTGTATCTTTCTTACCTTCAGCAACCTTAAAAGTATCTTTCTTACCTTCAGCAGCCTTAGGTGTATCTTTCTTAGGCTGTGTTTTATTTGCAATGATTGGTACACTTCTATTTCTGAGATTGTATTGTTTTTGCATCTCAAAAATTGCATGTTGATACCCTTTAAAATAGTCAGATGGTTCCTCTCCATGACTACCTCGGTCTAATTCATCATGTTCCTCTCCAGTCAAGAAAATTCCAAACATTTCTTCATCTAAACAGTGAATAGACTCTTTAGGAATTTCAAGTTCATCCTCTTCATCAACTAAGTTCTGCTGGAAAGGAGGTCTCACTGGAGGATTGGGCTATTGATTTCTGTTTTCTCTTGGCCTTTGCTGATTCTGAGGTCTCCTGAATTGAGGGTTTCTAAACTAAGGTTCATGTTGTGCATGAGGGGCAGAGGTATTCCTAAGGGCTAATCTATCCATCAACTTTTCCATAGTCTTCATCATTGAATCAAATTTATCATCAGAGAAAGAGGAAGAAGGCTTTTCTTCTTCTTTTAACTTCTTCTTACCCATTTTTTCCTTTTTGGCTGCTATCATATTAACCTCCATCTTCACTGCATCATTTTTCATTTCAAAAAGTGAAGGGGATTGTCTCTCTCTCAGCGGTATAGAAAATTCATAATCAAAAGCTTCGGCATATCTCATATGAGCTAAAGATTGTGGAGGTTTTAATGAGAAGGAATAGAGTCATATACTTGTTAAACCTTTTTGAAAAGTTTTGAATAGTTTCATCAACAACTATTCTGAAACTTTTATACTCAATGAGGGCTTGTACGGGATTAGTTCTATTTCCCCATTTTCTCAAAAAGGTATCTTCAAATTCATTCCAATTATGTATACTTCTAGGAGTAAGGGCTTTGAACCATTTCTTTACTTCACCAGTAAAGCTCTAAGCAAAAAATCTCAACTTGACATCTTCATAATCAACCTCCTCCTTGTCTATAAAATCATTAAATTGATCCACATGTTCTTCTACTGTAATCTCTTCATCACTTCCCCAAGTTTTAATTCTAGTAGCATATTTGCTAGGGAGGTCATGTAAAACGGTTGGAAGAACAAGAGGGGCATATCTAGCAGGTGCAACAGGTGGAGGAGGTATAATTCTAGCCATGGTGAAAGGGAATGTGGTAGCTTTAGGGATAGCAGCAATAGAGGATGAGGAACTGTTAAAAGGAGGATTGTTTGGTCTTTGTTTTCCACTAACAATTGAACTCCAACCAGGAAGAGGGAAACCAGCTTTACTTTTCAACAAGATTTCAAAAGGGTCAAGCTATTTCAACTTATCCAAAGACTCTCTTTCCAATAGCAACTCAGACGTGACTGCTTCCCAAAACTCTTTTTTATCTTCATGTGTTACTAGGGCTGAGGTATCAATACCTCTCTTATGTAAGTCTAAGATAATTTCAGTTAACTCTTTTTCACTTTCAGATCTAAACAAGACATCCTGAATTTTATCATCAACTCTTTTATCTTTGGGACTTCTTAAAACTTTAGAGGATAAGGATTTTGTATGTAATGGAGTACCTAATATTTCAGAAATGCCTTAATTGCATCTGGAAATGGTGTTTGGATTGTCCACAATGGTAGGTGGATCTGGGTCAAGATTACTCCTCGTGTATCTCCTTCTCGAAGCCACCTTTGATCATATGAATTTTGAATGGAGTCATCAAGGTAGATGCATCCTTGAACAGCTTCCTAAGCTCCTGCTACCTTCATAAGTTCAACTTCAAAATTTCGAGAAAGTATAATCTTCAGGCTCCCGACAGATGCACCAAAATTTTGTCACAAAATTAGAACTGGTAGGTTGCTAATCAAATTAATCTCATGCAAATGTTTCAAACCAATATTTTGAATGAGGCTTAGCCTCCTCAATCTGATTGGGCTTTCTCAAGGGTTAATAATATGAAGTAAAGATATAGATGGCTAACTCTATTTAGGAACTAAAATGGTTATGATGAATGTAGGTTGAAAATAACATCGACATGTAGACATTGGGCTTATAGAGTCAAAAATTTCAATGATTCAGTGAGTTACTTGACATGGAAGTTGAGACAGATCAGATTTTTTAGAAATAGGACACACACACATGAAACATGAAAATACATAGTCATTTCATATATAAAGGAATTCAGAGCATCTCATAGATGAATTCTGAGTAATATAAGTGAAAACCACTACAAGTGAGATACATAAGAGGCACAAAAAGAATAGGAAAGCACTAAAAACTCCTTCAGAATCTCAAGTTGGTGAAGTAACAGATCTTTGTATTAGCTGAAACAGTCAAATTACAATAAGTTGCATTTTTTCCAAAAATCTCCAACCCTTCACAAATTCGACCCAATGGCCTTTAATAGGGATGTTACATCATTAGACGATTTGCCTCTAGGCTAGATACAACGAATTTTTGTCCATTGACACCTTGAATAACTATAAAACATGAAATTTATTACAAAAGGACACCTATCCTACTTGACAGTCCTATTTCGAAAAGGACTCAAACTCATTACTATCTGTAATGTCCCAAATGGGGAAATTTCTTCTCCATCGGGAACATCTTAGATGTTCCACTTCTTCCCACCTCCGGGAGTATTAACAATCAACACTAAACTATTTCAGAGATTTAATGTAGGGGCATTTACTAGATATTTCACCTTCACAAGGAAGGATGAGATCCAGAGGCTATCTGGCCCACTAGCAGACTCTGAAAATAAAACTTGTCAAGAGCTAATAATTCCCTTCAAGGGATTTCTGCACCAGCTGCCCATGAGAACGCTGTATAAGGAAGACAATGTGAAAATAAGATGGGGAAGCAAGGCCAAGAAAACATTATTACATCAATCCTCTAAGGGATTGACTAAAATACATAAAACCGGAAAATGCCGGAGTTGCAGTGTAGTTGTTGCAACTCAATAATAATACAAGAATGGAGAAGGAAGTAGATGTTGCAATAAAAAATGATAACTCCACCAATGATATCCAAAATGAAGGGGTTGATCCCCTCACTAAAGAATGCACTCACTAATGCAAAAAATGAGCACCACTTGCAAACCCTCACTGAGAATAACGCTATAAGAGAAATGGATTGCGCTGGGCATGAGAGAAACATATATGGCCTGTTTCCAAATCTACAATAGAAGCTCCAGAAATCTCCTTTGCTAATTTCCTAGAGAAGGATTGAGTTTCCCCTCTGCAAACCAACTCTGGAAGTGAGATGATGAAGGTCCCTCACTGCAGCACCAACAACTCCAACGTTCTCTTGCTACAAGAATAACACAGTAGCTACAAATGACTGCCTTGGCCTTATGCCATGATGTGAGGAAGATGAAGTACAATCTCTCCATGGCCTCCCATGGAAGAGAAGGGCATTCCTAAACATGAATTCCTCTTGTGCTAAGTAGCACCAAGTTGAATAGAGCTTCAACTTCGAATTCTATTCTCAAAACTGATCTCCACAATTCTCTCCTTCATCTTTTATGCAAAGCATGCATGGACCCCACTCACATTAGGGTTTCCTCTCATTTCAAATTTCCCTCCACTTCAACTACACAATCTTCTTGAGCAAGCTTCCCCTCTTAGGGTACGTCGGTGACTTTGGTCAACCATGGACTAGCTCACTTTCCTTTGGCCCTTTTCACACTTGGGGCTGCTATCTTAAGCCACTTAAGTGACTTTTTTCACCTTAGGAGTGTTTATTAATTTTCTACATGGGTCCCCTCACCCATTTTATTCCTTTTATTAAAATAAAAGCAAGATTAATGTCCCAAATACTTTATTGCAAAATTTGGGACATTACACTATCTTTAAAAACCTTATCTACTTGAAAGTACATCATTGACAAGTATGTCATCACATGGTCGAATTAGGCTAATGGCATTCATTTCTTCATGACCACTTAGCTGACCTCCTAAAAACTAGGAAACAATACCCTATTTTTTAGGCAAAGGATATTTTTTCTTCTTTAAGAATTTTGGTTATCATTTAATCTCTAATTCGTGATCTTGAATATTTAATCATGGCTTGACATATTCCATGACTCTTCCATAACCTCCAGATTTTCAAAAACCACTTTAAGGTTGTTCCAAAATATGTAATACATTGTGCTATGAAAATAAAGCAATTTCGTAGCGCTACCTTACAAGCCTTTATCTTCAAAAATTCTAACTCTTTCCTCTTGTATCAGCTTTATCATCCTTCAACACATGTCTCATAACATTTTCAGCTGTTAACACCCTTTAACACTGATCAGAAAATCAAAAACACAGCTACAGCAGTTTCGTAGCGCTTTACTACTTTTTAAGCCTGGAAGCGCTACGAAACTGCTAAAAACTACTAAAAACACAGTTTTTTTGCATAATTTTGTCAAATGAAAGTTGTAGTTGCCAAAAAATTATAACATAACCTATCTTCATCATCCACATACCATAAACCAACTTCATTTTAGGTTCCTTGAGGCATTTCTTCCTCATTTACAATTGGTTGGCTTATGGTTCTTCAATCACTGTTATTTTGATACCTTTGCTCTGCAATTCATCATGAATCATTTCAAGCTACTCTTGTAAGTCCTTCACTTGGTCTTTAAGTCTTTTGTTAGTGTCTCTCAGATGAGTGTTCACCTTTCTGACATACTTGGCTTCTAGTCTTGCTGGAATTTTCCACTTGACAAGCTGTTGTGTATTGTCTAAGGTTTTAGAAACAATACCAACTTGTTCTTCCCACACTACCTTAATATTTTCAAATTGCACTTTCTCAACACTGTGTTTCCTAACTTCCTTTTTCATGACAGTAATTTGTTGATTTTCCAATTTCAACTTTTCCTCAAGGAGCTGCAATTCTGTTTTTTTTATCACTTTCTCTTTTCCCTTTTTTAATTTGTTGATTGTATCCTTTACTGTGGGTGATGAGAGATCAATAATCTCTTTAGGTGATTGAGCTATCTCATTGGGTATTTGAACTTCTTTGCTACTCTCCATCAATTTCCTAGCATGCCTTTTCATAGGCTTTCTTGCTTGAAAAATGAAACCTGCATCTTCCCCCTCAAACTCTATTCTCTTTGCAGACTTGGCCTTTTTCAACTTCTTCCCATCTTCCCCTATGAATTTAGCTTGCAAAATAGGTGTTTCTTCTATGTCAATGGCATGAATAATATCCTCTAGATTCCCCTTTTTTACTGCTCTGTCTTCTGTAGACACTGTCTTTTCTTTCAAACCCATTGTTTGGCTTCTATTCATTCTTTTGGTCCCTTGTTTGCTAACAACTTGTTTTTGTTTTGTATGCTTGACCACCTTTGATTTATGTTCTACAGGCAGGGGAGTTGGTGTGTCAATACTTTTCACTTGCTCTGGCTTACTTGGCTTTACTCTTGTAGGTTCTTTTGGTTTTGCCACCAAAGGTTGGCTTTGTTCTATTGCTAGTGGTGATGAGACTTTCTTAGGTTTAGGGTTTTTTGTAGGAGTTAAATTATCCAACTCAAAGCCATTAACAAAAAATAATGAGGACCAATCTCTGCCTAGCCTTTGAAGTTCATCTAAAACCAATAATTTCATTAAGCCATAATGAAACAATGATGTCTCACTCCCCTCAAACTTTGTTTGAACCTTATCAGCCATCTTTGAAAGACTTCTATGTAGATAAAATGGTAAGTCAAGAGAAATCTTACCAGTGAAGTGTAGAAGTAATTTGAAATGGTATGAATAAACCTTGTGATATCTGCCTTCATAGGTAAAGTATTTCTGGATGATGAGCAGCAGTTTTGAATAATTATCTTTGATGCAGCTTCTTGGGATAGCATTGTTGAGATCCATCTCAATGTGCTTAGGCTTCATGAACTCTTTACACTGCTCCATATTAAATTTGAATCCTTTGAACTAGGTTTCTTGTCCTCTTGGAATCTCTGTAATAGTAGTAATGACCTCTGGTGTGATAGAAAAACTTAGCATCCCCACTTTAGTGGTTGTTCCACTAAAATTCATAGCAAATTCCTTGGATACCTATGTATGACAGCCCTGCAATTTCTCACAAAACTATAGGAAACCTTCTCTTATGAATGCTTCCATTTCTGTTGGGTCTTCAGTTATTGCTTTCATATCTTCAGGTTCATGTCTTAAGCACTGTCCTCCTCTGTGTATTTTTCTTTCCTCTGCCATAGTTCTTCAGAGAACCTCACAGCCTCGCTTGATATAAAACTTTCAGCCTTGCTTGATATAAACCTTTCAGCCTCGCTTGATATAAATGCTTCAGCCTCGCTTGATATGGATGTAGTAAATTCTTTGAAAGAACCAACCATAAGTTTGGCTTGATATAATAATTCTTCAGAGCTCAGATGTTGTGCATGGAGGCAAAAGGAATGAGAATGACTAATTAGGAAATAATTTGAAATTTAATTGTCCTCTCATAACTGAAAATGATTATTCATAACCTACACTGACTATGATGACTGCAAACTTGGGTATGTACTTCGATTTCATCATTATATGACTCAACAAGCATCTATCTTACCCTTCCCCAATGGTTTCTAACATTTGACAACTCAACTAGAAAGATAGCTACAAAACCCTGCTTTCATAGTGCCTGTAGTGTAATTTTGAATGTTTGTGCTATGAAACTATTAGAGATTTTGTAGCGCAAAGTGACTTTTTGCAGTGTAATGCGCTACGAAACTGTGGTTTCTTAGCTAATTAGGCAGTTTTGGTACAGAAACTTTGGGAAATGAAGTGCAATGGAAAATGATGAATGTTTGACAAGGAAGAGTTTAAAAATGACTTTGTTTAAACCTTAGGGTAAGCTTCAAACTATAAAAATCTAAATCTTCCCTTGATCAAACTTAAAATGACTCATAAAACCCTATTTTGACCCATGAACCTATGTAACCTTGTCAAAATGATGTTTTGAACTTTCTGAGTGATAACAGCTACCACCCAATAGCTCATGTTTTTTTTATTCATGCCTTATGTATCAATGATAGACTGCAGCAAAAGAAGGCATGTTCACTTTGGTTGTCCAGGAGAGAATTTGTCCATCACATGACATCTCCTATTTGTATGTGTTTTGTATTATGTAGAACTTGGCATGATGCTCTCATGATGTGTATGAATCGTGTTTGCTTGTATTGGGCTGATGTGACATTCCACATGTCTATCAATATGTTTTTACTCTATGATGCACATGAGGAGGGGAGAAGGCAGCAAGATCTCTTGTTGCTTTGGTTGCTTTTGGGAGAGTTTGGCTTGTATGGACTCTCTTTTTAAAAAGCATTCTTATGTTGTTTAGCTAAGTTTGCAGTGTTGTTTAGCACAGGGTGTTACTGAGCGGGAATCCCATCCTTACCCTTAGAGGACTTGTGTGCCTACTTTGGGAAGGTTATTTTGAGTTGTCATTCATCATTAGGCATTGGTGCCCCACTATTTCATTTATCTGTAGAATACATACTTTCAGGAATTACCCAATTCCTGAAGATCAGTTTGGGAGGTGGAGGTTGTCTTCAGTATTTCAGCTGGAGAACTGGTGAAGTATTATTCCTCTCACCTTGGACTTCAATATCAGCATTCCTAGGGCTTCATTTCAGATCTAGCATCAAGCCAAATTTTATTGAACTCCTATCAGTAGCAGTCCCATCAAGGATTGCGCAGTCCATCATTTCATATCCAAAGGAGGAAGGAAGTTGCTAGCATTTCAGCTAGTAATCCTGTGAGGGATCATCCCCTCACCTTGCCATCACCATTTCCATCAGCCTAGAGTTTATTGTAGCACATTTCAGCAGGCATTGAGCTTCTCCCTCTTGTACAGTGCATTTTTTCCAGTAGTTGCATCCCTAGTTGCTACATTTTGAGGAGGAGGAAGAAGAGACAAGATCTCAACCTTCTAGCTTGGACATCCGAAGGAGGGATCAACCCTCAAAGCTCAGATCTATTTGCATAACATATTGCAGAAATATTTGGATCATATCTAGTTTCAGATATGCATAACCCAGTAGTCAAAGGATCAAACCCTAGGAGGGTGATTTTCCAAACTCATAGATCTGGAAAATCCTTTCTGGGTTATCTTGGGCTCCCATCACGTAGGCCAGATCTTGATTCTTGGCATCATCAGATCTCCTGAGCTCCATATATCTGCATTTCCCTTTGCATCAGCTATATGTACATCATCAACAAAGGGGACAGTGCAGTATTGCTTCATGCAGCTCTCCAGTTATGCAGTGCCAGTTGTGGCATGCTTACAGGATGATTCTAGGCCATCCCTTTGGCTAGATTCCCTCATCTTGTATACATTATGTAACTGAATCTTCTCCATATAATAAAAAGGCTCAACTTCTTTGTATAGTCTAATGTTGTCTTTATATTTATTGTTTACTTAGTTGCAGTTCATTTATTGTGTTTTAGTATTATTGAATTCTCCCTTTCGGGATATTACATTAGTAAAATTATGGTAGCTTGTCTCGTATATTTTCCTATCCAATGAGTCTTTGGGGATAAATTTTGCTACAGGTGATGAAATAAAATTTCATCAAAAACCCATTTGAGGTATTGAAGAGATATTTCCATTGATATAAGACACTTGAACTTTGAGAACTTGTGGAGTGATAAAATGATTCCTGAAACTCATGGTATGTGCAGTCATGCAACATTCCATACATGTGTAACTTCAACTGCTCATATCTCTCAAACTAGGAAACAAAAAAAATAGTAAAATGCCCATTTGATCTAATAGAAAATCATTTTAAATGAGATATTTTGAACCTTATAAAATTCTTTGTGGAGGTCATAGACCTTGCATGATTTTTTTTTAATATTATTGGTTTGTGTTTCATCTGTCGTTGTTCTTCTATGGCAGTCATACCACCATGGGAGATCTGAGAAATTCTTGAAATTAGGTTGTACAAGCTTTAATGTGCTACATAAAAAAAAATATATATGGCATGGTTGTGTAAATCTACAATGAAAATGAATGCGAGAATAACAAGTGTGGAGGGCCACAAAAGATGTCGAGGGTTTTTAGAGTGACATGGATTGTTGTAGAGGTCATGGAACCTCCATTTTGCAGACTAATGGATGTAGTAAAAATGCTCCTACAATGGTGAATGAATATATGAGGGTGGAAAACCATGTAATTCTTGTGGTCCAACTATCATACTTACAGTGTACAACCAATCAAATGGACTCCAAAGATGCCAAAAGGAGATTGTGATTGATGCAAAACTTTGAAACTAGAATATGCTTTAAACCCTCATTCCGATGGAGTTGTAACCTACTCTGATACCACTAATCGGATCTTTGGGGGAAAGTCACCAAGACCAAAAATATTGAAATGCCAGAAAAAGAGGAGAACATACAGTAAACAAAACCACAAAGAAACTTTTTATTAAAATATAGAATAAATGTAAAAGCTACATTGTGGTGGACAATTTGTACTTTTACAAAATGTGAATGGTCACTTATAGCCTTTTTTAGTTACAATACCACAGGTAAATTCCATGGGTGAATTAATATTATTGGTGGAGGCCACTTACAATTCCATGCGTGGATAAATACCATGGGTGTTTGACACTTTCAATTTAGATCAAAAAGACTCATCAAGAAATGAATTGGTAACACCTATTCCATCACTAACTCAGGGGAGTTTAGACATCATTTCCATAAGGACAATTTTTTTTTTCAATTTTGTGGCTACAAATACTAGATTGAACTCTTACAAGATGAGAACCCACTTGTAATACTTGACTCCAAGGATCTATCAATGTTTCAGGGGTTGGATTCAATGAACATGATGGTATTACATACGAGAATGTAATGTCATAACCACTAGGTGGAAAAGATAGACAATACATCCAGTTTTCGATGTAAGGATATTGAAGTTCCTACCTCACCAATGCTTTGATAAGTTAGTAGGTGATGTGTTGATGTTTCCTTGGATCCTCTGCTATAGGGTAAACTGCTTGGGTGGTTAGTTTTCATGGATCCCTCTCAGGGCTTTCCGGTGCCCGAGGCAGACAGTAATATTAGCTATGCTGTTCACAAAGATGGCATGAGTATGTTCATATTAGCTTGAAATAACTTGAAGGAATACAATAAAGAATTACCTCTTTGACGGTTTTGTAATCTCTTGGAGAACGCTGTGCAGCAAAGTAAGAGTCCTTCTTCGCCGGCTCCAAATCCGAGACCTGCAATCAGTCAAAGCACCTGCGTAATTTCTAATATAACAAGTATTCTATCAATTAAATCAACAATAAACATCTAGATTATACACATCTGAGCCATTCATATCATACTAAGTAAATATTGAAACAACAATAATAACATTAAGCATTGAATGGACAAAACGAACACAGTTCTATTGATTTTGAAAGAAGGAGGATTACAACCATCGATTGTACCAAGCCCTCCTCAGTCTCCCAATCTCTCTTCTCTCTCTAGTGAAGAAGTCCAAGTCAACAAACTCTCTAGGAGCCTCTTTGACTCTTGGCCTTCACAATGTCACACTATTCTCTATTCCACAAGTATACAAGAACCTTGAGCAATCCTTCAACCCTCAATTAAGAGCCTTCAGCTCCTTCTTATAGGAGAGGGAGAAATCCATTGTTGCCCTTCTCTTTCCACTAGTTTGGAATGGAAAAGGCTTAGATGTTTCCTTGGTCTCCATGCTTTTGCCTCCCTTGGAGTTCAGTCTTCTATGGAAATGACCAATAATGAACTGGTGCTTCTGCACTTTCCTTTGTGCACTGACTCCTTCGTGAGGGAAAGTCGAAGATTCAAATATTTCTCCGCGCTCTTTTCCCAATTCAAACTTAAAACACGGGTAATGCGACCATCTAGTGTAAACAGAGCGTTTCCCTAGCCACTAACGCGGCCAATGTATTTCTTGCCTGCGTTATAACGCTCTTGTTATGTTCTATGTATGCGTTACCCTGGCAGAAATAGGTTTAATTTAGGTCTTTGTACTTCTTCCGTATTTGTCCTCCCCTCTAAGCTGATGAGGAGGTATTTTGACCTGTAACATCCTCCTGTAAAAATACAATATCCATTGTTATATTAGAGGTAACTAGATATAGGATGAAATATTGACTATTGTTAGGAGGGATCAATAGTGGGGCAAACATTAAGTCCTATTTTATGGAATCAAAGGATAGTCATACTTGGTCATCCCATACAAATGGTGTATCCTTATTTATAAGATGCATGAAACCCTTCATGATCTCAGCATAGTTAGAAATGAAACAACATAAGATGTTTTCCTTCCCTCGTAAACTTTGAAGTTGGATAATAGTGCATAGAGGAGACAAATTGATGATTGCCTTGAGCTTCAAAGGATCAATCATGATCCCATACTTGGATAGGAGGAAACCTAGTAATTATTTTGAAATAATGTATAAAATACTCTTGTGAGGATTCAAACAAATGTTATAGCAGTGGAAACACATAATCTAGATGCATCAAATGATCTACCTTTCATTAGGAATAGTGAGGTCATCCAAATAACCCTCCACGATTCATTTTATGTAATGAAAAGCATAAGACATGGCCCATTGGAAAGTGGTACTAGAATTTTTTAGACTATTTGCAACTTCATATACACAAAGGTACCCTAAGGACAAATAAAAGCGATTTTTTGCATGTTTTATAGCTTGGTATGAATCTGATTATAGGCAGAAAAATATATTCACGAAGGAAAATATATCACTTCCAACACATTTCTCAACAATTTTTTTAATGAATAGGATATGGCAGTTATCCTTTGGACATGTATTGTTCAAAACCATGAAAAAGAGAGATAGAAATAGTTCTTTGTTTCTCTGTGACCAAAATGACATTAAAGACCCTTCAAGGGAACTAGATAGATAAACTTAGCCTTAAGCAATTTATGACTTTCATCTTAATGGTAACAACTTTATATGGGTTAAATGGCCAATGCCATTCTCCTGACTGTCTTGGCTCCTTTGTATGTAATGATTTCATGTTAAAGAATTCGAGGATCGATTCTAAGAATTTATTTATATGAACAAGAAAATATGTCATGGAATTCTTTAACTGGCATAGTGTAAGTAGAAATATCATCAATAGTGTTATAATTCATGTAAATAATATAACGTATACCCAACATTCTCCCACTTGTTTTTTTCTTTGCATACAAGGGGTCGTATGTGTAAATAGTAAAAAATTTAGGGCAGTGATGCCCATTGTTTCTCTACACCAAGAGAACCTTTTAGTGCTCACAAATTTTTTTAATGCATCTACAACATTCTTCAAAGTGTCAACCTTTACCAACAACACATTATTTCCTTTAATAATATCCCTTACAAAGTGATATTGAACTTCAGTATGATTTATCTTAGAATGATAAGTAGTGTTCTTTGCCAAGAAAATTTCACTTTGGTTACCATAATCTATCCTTCTAGCTATTTTAACAACCCTATAATTGAAAAAATATATTTGTAACCAAACGAATTCCTTGCTTGCATGAGTGGCTTCCATGTATTCAAATATTGTAGTTGAAAGTGCCACTACAGACTGTCTCTTGCTCATCCAATTGATTACCCCTCTAAATAGGTTAAATACATACCCACTTGTAGATATTCTATGATCCATCTCCATTTGAGTATACATCAACAAAGCCATGAATGTTTAGCACTTTGTCTAGTCATGGTCTTATTTGGTAGAAAAATCCATATATAGTAGTGTCACACAAATACTTGAAAACACTCTTCACTATTTTCCAATGCTCCCTTTGAGGTTTTGACATATACATGCTTAATACTCCCAGTGTATGTGTAATGTTTTGTGGCACAACGTGGCTGCAAATATCAGAATATACGCGCGGTTTTTTTTTTTATGGACCCACACAGAACGGACCAATCATAGCAGAATTTCACTTCATGACTTTATGAACTCTCCACTCCATAAATTTTACAACTTACCTCCTCGTTGTTTCACAACTTTAACACCTTTCGCAATATTGTGATTCTATGATTTCGTAATTCGCAGCGAACTCCAAGTCGCTCATCGCTAACTTTTGAGTTTAGCGATAACGGTTCCCCTTTATCCTATGCGATATGCGTCGCATCACATTGCAAGATCTTTATCTTACTACAACTTAAAAACTTTACCACAAGGAAAGAAAAATAACTTACAAGGCGAGGCCTTAAACTTAAATATTAAAATCGCCGATATGTGAAATTTTGTTGGGTGTGATTTTAAACTCCACCGTTGATCTCACCCAGATCTAATGGTCCTCGCTACTCCCTCACTCTTCCGCTTTGCATCACAATTCAAACAACTTATTGTGTAAAGCCTTAATGTGTAACTAAAAAATCTGTGATGTGTGATGGCCAATGTACGAAACTTCTAAGTCTGCACGAATCAACGATTTCACTTGAACCTTTTAAACAAAACTATGTTGTGTATTTGTTGTTTGCATCGCCAATCGACTTCTTTTGAATGTGTTGTGCGATAATGTGATATCCAACTCACAGAGAAATAAAAGTGACATTTAACATAGACAAGAAAAGCACAAAAACACTTGGAATTAATCAGAAAGGTAAATACATAGAGCCGAGCCCTTTAATGGATGGATTTTACATTCACTTCTCCTTTTTGTCCACCTCTATCACACTGCTCGCACACTTCTTTCACACTTCACCCTGTCTAACCTACCCTATCACACTTCACACCTATTTACACTTATCTTCTTAACTGAAAGCAGTTACACTTGTCTTTATTACCTTTCAAACAAACTCTATCCTATCCTCATAATCTAATCTATTTGGCTAAATCTCCTCGCAAGGAGAACCAAATTTGCTACTTTTATTCCTATTTAATCTAGGACATTAAAACAAACTAAATTATCACAATTGAATCCTAACATAATATTAATAATCAAGTTTTCCACTTCTTGTTAGCCACAACATGTGAACACATAATCACATTTTTGGCTTGTTGGACACCTAATCCTCTATGGGTAGGTGTGGAAGTTGAATGGACAAAAGGAGTCCAAGTGACCTTAGAATGTGGAATCCAAGAGTCACACCATTGTATTATAAATGTACATCTATGGTGAATAATAATATAACCCACTCTTATCTTTATCCTTGTGTGTTTACTTTCTTGTTTACCATGCATGTGTTTAACATGGCATCAGAGCTCAGGCCAGACCCTAACATTTTCAGATTTTGACAGCTCCATTTTTAGCTACTCTACCTATTTTTGGAGAACTTACACCTCTGCACCTTGAATGCGTTTACGTGACTGTGTTTGAATACCTCTCAATGCCTTAGTTTAATAACGCATTTGCCTCTACCTTTGCTCAGAACTTGAACTCTGCTCTAACATTCTTCTTGGAGGAGCTGTGAGGAAAGTTGAATGGAATCATGTGAGGAAAGTTGAACGGAATCATATGAATCAAAGGTGAATCGGTTCTCACGAAAGAGTTGCGCCATCCTTCAACAACACTCAATCCACAGTATGGTATTGTATTTTCTATTGTATGGCTCCTCCGCACAGTTGTGTGTATTTTCTATGCAATATTATCTTTGTTGTGGCGGTATTGTTAAACTTATAGTCGGCCTAACCTCCCATACAAACTTGCTACTCTCCTCCCACAAAGCAGGCTTCCTCCAAATTAATTCTCCCACTGTTCTTCTCCCTCTCGGCACCGAGCTCCTCCCTCAACATCTGCACACTCCACCATATCAACATTTTTGTAATTCTCCATCCCGCTCTGTGCTCACCTCTTGACTCCTCTCCCTCCACGCATCCTCCACTGCCTCTACCTCCATGCTCACTACACTCCTCTCCATGCATAGACATTTCTAGTCTTTTCTCCCTTCCTATTGCGTCGGCCTCCCTCCTCAATGCATGCATGCCCTCTTCTTGTGCCCAGCCTTGGCCATCCTCCTAACTCCCTCACGCTGATATACTCTGCTCCTCGCAGCCTCACTCTCAACTTCTGCCTCACGCTTGGCTGCCGCTCCCTCACACTCCATCCTTCTACCTCCTTGCCGGCTCCCACCCACGCCTACACCTCATGCTACCGCTCCCTCTTCGCACACAACCTCCCTCACCCTCCCCTACTCCTACTCCCCTATGCATCTCCCTCCTTGGCCATCATCCTTTCCATTCCTCCCTCCCTACCACTGCCTCCTTACAACTCGACCTCACTACATACTCCCTCTCGTCGTTGCTTACCTCTCGCCTGCTTCCCCACCTCCCCGCCCACTACCTCTCTCTCCTTTTCTCATGCTCCCCTAATGTCCCTCCACACTCCTCCACTCGAGCTCCCCTGTCAGCCCCTCCACACTCTGCTCAGGCTCCTCTACCAAACCATCCACCTTCCGCATGTCGGTTGCAGATTTCAAAGTTTATAGCATAGTTTAACCACCAACTGGTTTCTCTGTTATATAATACCATTTGTCTCGGTTATATAGCCTTTGTTATATATCCTGACTCCATATGAGAAATACAGTGATCACAAGCCTTGAGTCGTGGGGATGATTTTGTGTTAAAATTGAAGGCATTGTTAGACAATCACTTGGTTGGTTGCCACATTGAAAGGAAAGTTTGTTTGTTGGAATGAAGGGGTCGTTATATCAAAGAGTTGTTGTTTCTACACTAAAAGAGTTGTTCAATGTATGGTTGTTGATGCCTTGTTACATGGTGATCATACCCATATATTTAAGTTGAATACCTTGCTTTGAGTGCAACATGCCCCCATTGTATTAGCTCCATCTTCGTATTTTTTCCTCCAAGCAGTTCATTTCTATTACAATATATTGGAAGTAGCTGACAGAGGTGGCACAGCCGCTGCTTTCCTTTTTTGGCCCGCTGCAAAAGCCTCATTCACTTTAACACCGATATAACACTATATTTTGCGGGGTGAGAGAGGCACGAACTCTCGACCTACGTTTGCACTCCCCTCCTGGTGTCGGTCCTCTTCGACTCCCAATTTGACTCCTACGCAGACCAAAACTCAATTTTCGGTATTGCTGGAAAGGAGTGACTTGACTACTGCAAGTTTTAGTGCTAAAAAAAAAATTACTGCAAGGTGAATGGTGATGCCATGAAAATATGAAGATTATGTGTTGTATATCTATGTTGGTCATTGTAAATCCATTATTTTTAAAATCATACTATGTTATTCCATTCTGTAAAGGTTGATTTATCAATGTTGAAGTATGTGCTTTAATATTTATATGAGGTTCAATTGAGTTGGTTCATGCTCTTAATGCATGGGAATGTATGTGGTGTAAATTGAATAGTTTATATTCCTAGCTGTGACAACTCAGTTATGAAGCTGAGCTATGAACGTTGAGGACTGAATAGTTTATGTGTGTTGAATCTTGAATGTACACTAAATCCAACTTGTGAGTCATGAAAACTGATTTTGTGCAAGTTATGGGGATGTATGTGCATTAATCAGAGAATATATGCCTCCTTAGTTGTATTTTATAATTGGTGAATGTGAATCTGCATTAGTTCATGTGCTGGTGCATACAATTCTGAATTATATGGTGCATTTGTAGTCGAAGACAACACCATTCCTCTAATTCAATTATTTGGAAAATGGATCGAATTGGTGTTGTATTAACTTATTGAACACCTTAATACACTCCACTGGCCACGATATAGTGAAAATCATCAAAGACACTCTCAAATATATTCAAACCTTTATGCAAAATGCATAAGAACAGATTTAGTTTTTACAACTTGAATCTCAGCTACAAAAAGAAGAATTACAAAAATGGAGTCATCATTCCGAACCTGTTTATGTTCAGAATGTTGAAAGAGACTCCCACAAGAAGCAAATCAATAATGTTGTGGTTGATTCACATTCAATGCCTAGTTCAAGAGAAAATTTGCATGCAGGTGTCGAAATTTAGCCAACACTTCCCAAGCCATTCATCAGACCTTGGGAAGAGCTTGTCCACAACAAGCACAAAATAAGTTTTGGATATGAAAAGGAGTTGTCCTTTCATATTCTGGACTACTCCAAGCCCATCAAATTTCAAAGTGTCAGATTTATTCATGACTGCTCACCTTCAACTATTCCAAATCCTGCTCCTCTTCCAAAGCAGCAACAATAGATTGAAAAATGCCAACACTGTGATCGAGTTGGTCATATGAAATATCATTGTTTCAATCTTCACCCATGCAAGCACTATGGTCGGCACACCCATTCTTTACACAGATGCTTCAAAAACAAGCCTCGTACAAGAACAAAGATTCATCTTGGATGGATCGCTTCTCGGTAATGGGCATCAACGACCAAGAAGATGTTTAAGTCACATGTCAAAACTTGTTCTAAAATATTGAGTGAACTTGCAGTTGAGTTTTTCCATCATCTCAACTTTTACCTAACATGGGTGGGAATGGTGGTCATATACAAGCTTCAAATCCACATCGAGTGAGCCTGAGCCACAATCTCTCATTCCAAATTCAGAGTTGTAGCCAAAGATAGAGAAATTCAAGTGAGCCTGAGCCACAATCTATCATTCCAGATTCAGAGTTGTAGCCAGAGACACGAATGCCCATGAGCATTCCTTTGGTTGGTGGATGGCCTTAAACCATACATGCAAGGTTGATATTCTTCCTCTTCAAATAATTCGGAGAACTTCCTCTAGCATAATACTTCAGCTTCTTGCCAACTTTGGTAGAGTTCCGGGAAATGCATTAAGCATTCCAGTGTTGGTGGTCATTCTTAAAACATCACAGGTTGTAGACCTCCCTTCTTCTAGGTTAAAGATCTCCCTCTTCAAATATGAGGGACACTTCCTCTAGCAGAAGCCCTTAGCTTCTTGCTAGATTGGGAAGAGTTTCGGGAACTACACTAAGTGTTCCAGTGTTGGTGGTCATCCTTAAACCACCTCTTTATGCCAACATTTCAGAGAGTTGATTCATCCTAGGTGCTGTCATGCATACTTTGCAGTTTTTTATTACAAATCCCTTCTTGGACTCACACATACCCCTTCGGATTAAGGGGGGGAATGTTGAACACCTAATCCTCTATGGGTAGGTGTGGAAGTCGAATGGAAAAAAGGAGTCCAAGTGACCTTGGAATATGGAATCCAAGAGTCACACCATTGTATTATAAATGTACATCTATGGTGATTAATAATAAAACTCATTTTCATATTTCTCCTTGTGTGTTTACTTTCTTGTTTACCATGTGTGTGTTTAAAATGGCTAAATTTTGGATGCTCCCGCATCAGACTCATAGGGAAGAAAATATTGTTCCATCAATGTTTCATGATCAACATTAAACATTTTTAACTCTGTTACTATCATCCAACTGGAATCTTCCACTAGTTTTCCTTTCCATTTGACTAGATATTGATAATAGGTCTATCCCCTGGTCTTCTTTGTTTCTTTTTTCTCCAGAATGGCTCCCACTTCTTTCTTTGTTGGCTTTGGCATATGTTCCTTCCAATTCAAAGTCTGGTCCTGCTCTTCTTAAGTTTCTTATTGTAGTTCTTCCTCTGTTACTTTGTATGGGTACAAATCTTCAACATTAAAGATGGGTGATATCCCAACTCCTTCTAGTAACTCAATCACAATTTGAGGAAAAATTCCTCAAAATCCTACATAGTCCTATCTTTTTCATTTTTAGTTTGTTATAGGTCTTGACTGGAAACCTTTCCTGCCTTAGATAAACCGTGACTAAATCATCTTCTTGAAACTCTCTTTCAATCCTCTTCATATCATCTCTTTGTTTATACTTTTGGGTGTGTTTTGTAAGCTCTGCTTGACATCTTCCTGCAAATTTTGTATATGTTCTGCAAATTCTTCAGCCTTTGCACTCCTTGTCTCTTGTTTTCTCAAATCCCTAAGTTCATACACACCTCTTGGATGCATTCCAAAAATAATCTGAAACAAAATCATCCTAGTACTCCGGTTAGGAGTATCATTATAGGAAACTTCAGCTTGAGAAAGTGCTAAATCCCATTTCTTTGGATTTTTGTAAACCAAACTCCTTAATATGTCCCAAGCTCCTATTCACCACTTCAGTTTGTTCATCTATCTGAGGATGATAGGCTGAACTGAAACTAAGGTTTGTACCTATATTCTTCCATAGAGTTTTCCAGAAGTGTCCTAAAATTTTTTTATCTCTGTCTAAAACAATACTCACAGGAAGTCCATGTAATCTTTTAACTTCAAAGAAAAACAAATTAGCAATGTGAGTTGCATCACTAGTTTTCTTACAAGCAATAAAATGTGCCATTTTAGAAAACCTATCTACGACAACATAGATAGAATCATGTCCTCTTTGAGTCTTTGGCAAACCTAAAACAAAATCCATGCTCATAGCATCCCAAGGTCTATTGGGTATTGGCAATGGCTGATATAACCCAGTGTTTTGGCTTCTTCCTTTGGCATGTTGACAAATCCTGCACTTCTCAACAAACTTGTTGATATCACTTTGCATTTGTGGCTAATAATAAAAATTTCTTATTTGAGAAAATGTTTTATCTTGTCCAAAGTGTCCAGACATTCCTCCATTATGTTTCTTCGTAATCAGATTTTCCCTCATGGAGCACTTAGGTATACACAATTTATTATTCTTGAACAAAAATCCTCCTTGAATCAAGTAGTCCAACCACTGGCTTCTAGTATGAATCACAAGATTTTTAACACCTGCATATATTTCTTTGAAATCTATGTCTTCCTCATACATATCAATCATTTTTTCAAACCCCAAAATGCCAATCTTCAATTCTTGCATAATCAAATTTACTCTGCTCAAAGCATCAACAACTTTGTTTTCCTTACCACTTGTGTGTTTGATTACAAAGGTAAAAATCTGTAAAAACTCCACCCACTTAGCATGATTTTGGTTCAACTTCTGCTGATTGTTTATGAACTGTAGTGCATGGTTATCTGAATACAACACAAATTATTTTGGCAACAAATAATTCCTCTATTTATTCAAATCCTTCATGATAGCATAGAAATACTTATCATAGGATGAATACTTCCTTTTGGGCTCATTTAACTTTTCACTAAAATAATCTATCGGTCTCTGCTCTTGAATCAAGATAGCTCCAATTGCTATCCCACTAGCATCAACCTCAACATGGAATATTTTATCAAAATTTGGCAAGGCCAAAATAGGTCTTTCAATGATCTTCTTTTTCAACAACTTGAAATTTTGATCTGCTGCTTTTGTCCAATTAAATGGCTGGTTTCTCTCCTTTATTGTTTCAATTATTGGTGCACAAATATGAATAAAACCTCTTATAAACTTTCTGTAAAAACTTGCAAGACCATGAAAGCTCCTTACCTCAAATATAGTATTCTCAGAGTTGCCCAATCCAGTATTACATGAATTTTTTCTGGGTCCATCTTCAAGCCTTATTCTGAGACTATAAATCCCAATTAAATGAGCTCCTTCTTCAAGAAACTACACTTCTTCAAATTTGTAAGCAGTTTATCCTTTTTCAAAGTATCTAGCACCATCTTGACATGCTCCAAATGCTCTTCCTTACTCTGACTGAAAATTAGAATTTCATCAAGATAGACCATCACAAATTTTCATGCATACTATTTCAATACCTCATTCATTATCTCATAAATGTGCTTGGTGCATTAGTGAGCCCAAAAGGCATCACTAACCACTCAAACAACCCACTGTTTGTCTTAAATGTAGTCTTCCATTCATCTCCTTCTCTAATCCTTATTTGATGGTATCCACTCTTTAGATCTATCTTAGTAAAACAATTTGACCCGCTTAAACAATCCATCAAATCATCTATGTGTGGCAATGGAAATCTACACGTAATAGTGATCTTCTTTATGGCTCTAGAATTAGTAGACATGTGCCACTCACCTCCTTTCTTTGGACTAAGAAAAGCTGGTACTACACATGGGCTAAGGCTTTCTTTGATAAGTCCTTTATCTAACAACTCATGCACATGTCTTCCAACTTCTTCATTCTCCCGAGGGGTCATTCTATGTGGTGCTTTGTTTGGTAAAGTTGCACCAAGTATTAAATCTATGTGATGAATGATACTTCTAACTGGTGGAAATTTACTTGGTAATTCATAAACAACTATATCAGCATAATCATCTAACAGATTTCTAATTTCCATGGGCAGATTGTCTAAATTTTTAGAAGAAATAATTACCTTGGGTTTACCCACAATAGAAAAATGCATTTCTTTCTCCTTCTTAACTTCTTACAGCAATTCCTTTCCACTAATTAGCATAACATTATCTCCAGCTGCTCTTTTGTCTGATCCATCATTCAAAGCTAGCTATGTGTGTTCTTACCATCCTTCTCTATGGTATAAGTATTCCTCTTGCCATCATGAATGTCTTTTCTATAAAATTGCCAAGGCCTTCCCAACAATACATCGCACTTGTCCATTGGCATCACATCACACAATATGACATCCTTATATGTATCAATCTGTATCTCTACTTTGCACTGTTATGTCACCAAAATTTGATGTCCCTTTTGTAGCCACGACACTCTGTAGGGATTAGTGTGTACCATCCTAATCAACCCCAATTTCTCAACCATCTCTATGAAAACAAGATTACCAGTGCTTCCACTGACAATCACAACTTTACAACACTTATATTTAGACTTGCATACAGTCCTGAATAAGCTCTTCCTTTGAGCTGGCTCATTTTCTTCCTTCTCTACTTTAAGCAATACTCTTTTGAGAAATAAATACTCTCTTGCCTCAGGTGGCTCTTCCTTTTCCGTGACCTGGGTATTTTCTTCTTTTGCCTCAGCTACATTCACATTCCACTGATTTGATGGTTTTTAATGAGGAAAATCCCATGATCCATGTCCCCATTCTCCACATGTGTAACACCAAATTTCTCTTCCTCAGCCTCTACCTCTAGGTGCAAACCTTCCTCTACCAAAGTCTCCTCTTTGTGGCGACCTGCTACTCGAATCTCCTACTTCATTCTGAGAGTGTTGAAATCTTGTTCTAAAAGATCCTCTTCCTCTTGCTAGACTTTTACCTTTGTTCTTCTGACTTTGTTTGCTCAACATTTTCTCCCTTACCTTCAAAGTTACTTGTTAGGCATCCTCAATTGTCTTCAGACTCAATAAACCGATTTCATCTTGTATATCATACCTTAAACCATTGATGTATCTGGATACTTTCTCCATATCATCTTCAACATGTCTTGCTCTAATGCTCAACTTGTAAAACTCTTCTATATACTCCTTGACAGAAATTCCTTTATGTCTCAAATTCTACAATTGTTTGAAAAGGTTCAATTGATACTCTTTTGGCATAAACATTTTCTTCAATTTACTTAACATTTTATCCCATTTCTTGATCTTAGGCTTTCCCTTTCTAATCTTGGATTTTTGTAGTTCATCCCACTAGATAGATGCATGGCCCTTCAACTTGGTAGCTACAAACTTCACCTTCTTATCTTCGACCTCTTCTAAGTCGAAATACTTATCCACTGAATTGATCAAATCTATCAGCTCATCCACATTAAGGTTCCCCTCATATGAAGGAATCTCCACTCTTGGTTTTCCACTAACCTTTGCCAATATCTTGAAAACTTTAGATTCCTCACTTTCTTCTTCTTCTTCCTCCTCATAAGATTCTTTTTTTGCGTTGACACCTCCTTCATCAAGTGCTCTCTTTTGAGAAATCTCCATTGTTGTTTTCCTTGTACCAAGGTGTCAACTCTCTTCGAGCAAAGATGCATTTGTTTTATGTCTTCCCTGTCCCATGCTAGCTCCTCTCCTGGGTGCCTTATTTTCTATAATCGTTGAGAACGGAACTTAGTTTCTGCTCTGATATCAAAATGACGCAGCGTGACTGCAAATATCAGAATATACGTGAGGAAATGTGGTTTTTTTTTCTTCTTCTTTTTTTCATATGGACCCACACAGAACAAACCAATCGTAGCAAAATCCCACTTCACAACTTTACAAACTTTCCACTTTGTAAATTTTACAACTTACCTCCCCGTTGTTTACCAAATTTAACACCTTTCGCAATTCGCAGCGAACTCCACGTCGCTCGTCACTAACTTTTGAGTTTAGTGATAACTGTTCCCCTTTATCCTATGTGATATGTGATATGCGTCGCATCACATTGCAAGATATTTATCTTATCACAACTTTAAAAATTTACCACACTGCAACAAAAATAACTTACCAGGCTAGGCCTTAAACTTAAATATTAAAATTGTCGATATGCGAAATCTTGCTGAGTGTGATTTAAACTCCACCGTTGATCTCACCTCGATCTAATGGTCCTTGCTACTCCCTCACTCTTTTTCTTCGCATCATAATTCAAGCAACTTATTGTGTAAAGCCTTAATGCGTAACTCAAAAATCTGCGATGCACGATCGTCGAAGTATGAAACTTCTAAGTCTGTACAAATCAACGATTTCACTTGAACCTTTTACACAGAACTCTATTGTGTCTTTTCTATTTGCATCGCCAATCGACTAATTTTGAATGCATTGTGTGATAATGTGATATCCAACTCACAGAGAAATAAAAGTGATAGTTAACACAGACAAGAAAAGCATGAAAACACTTGGAATTAATCAGAAAGTTAAATACACAGAGTCGAGCCCTTTGATGGTTGGATTTTACATTCACTTCCCCTTTCTGTCCACCTCTATCACACTACTCACACACTTCTTTCACACTTCACTATGTCTAACCTACCCTATCACACTTCACAGCTATTTACGCTTATCTTCCTAATTGAAAGTGGTTACACTTGTCTTTAAACAAACTCTATCCTATCCTCATAATATAATCTATTTGGCTAAATCTCCTCGCAGGGAGAACCAAATTTGCTACTTTTATTCCTATTTAATCTAGGACATTAAAACAAACTAACTTCTCACAATTAAATCCTAACAGAATATTAATAATCAAGTTTTCCACTTCTTGTTAGCCACAACATGTGAACACATAATCACATTGCTGATAAATTTTGGATGCTCCTGCATCATTTTTTCTGGTTTAGACCATTGCATACTTCAAACTTCCAACTGCACTAACATTTGGAATAAGAGACATGTCTTCTTGCTCTTCATGTGTCTTGGGACACTGATCTGCAGATAAATTGATACCTATTAGAATAGGGATCTTTACCAATTTACTTTCCTACATATAAAACCTATAGAATATTGTCTCAACGTACTTCCTCCAACTTAACTAGAGTTTTGTGTTTTCCCACTTTTAATTTCCATGCCTAGGATAAAATTTGCAGCATCAAAATCCTTTTAGAGGAAGGTTAATTTTTCAATTCCTAGATGATTTTCTTGTCATTTCCAATCAAGAACATATCATCTACATATAAGACCAAATAAATAAGATGATCACCAACTAATTTAAAATGCACACAATGATCCGCTTTTCTTCTTGTGAAAGCAAGTTCCTATACAAATGTATCAAATTTTTGATACCACATCTTTGGTGATTTATTCAATCCATACAAGGATTTTCTTAGCCTTCATACCAATTCTTTCTTACCCTTCCCTACAAATCCTTTTGGTTGCTTCATTTAGATCTCTTTTTCCATATCCCCATGTAGGAATGTTATCTTCACATCCATTTTTTCTACCTAAAAATATAAAGTAGCAACAATATATAAAATAAATCTAATAGAAGCTATATTTTAAGCACAAGAAAAGATATCCCCAAAGTCAATTCCTTACATCTAGGAATAACTTCTTGCTACTAATCGAGATTTTTATTTCTCCACTTTTCCTTTTGCATTCAAATTATTCTTAAACACCCATTTTTCCAATGGATTTTCTTCCAATTGGAAAGTCCACTATATCCCAAGCCTCCTCCTTATCCAAGGCCACCATTTCTTGAACCATGGCCTTTTTCTAGAGTTTTCCATCCTCTAAATCTATGACCTCCCTAATAGTTCTAGGATCATAATCAATAATAAAAAAGAAAAACTTGAATGGAATTAGGTTGAGTATACCTTTTTGGATACCTTCTTTCTCGAACCAATCTCCTCAAAGCCAGAGTATGTGGTTCTTCTTCATATTATTCATGTTCTTCTATAGATTCTAAACCGTCATCCTTTAGTTCAAACTCTATCTTCTCTAGTTATTTCTCCGTCGGTATGACTTCTTGTTTGATAATATCTTTCACTTTTGTAAATGCCACATCTTGACTATACACAACCTTCTTTGTTTCTAGGTTCTAAAGATTATAACATTTTAAAACATCTTTATAACCAATAAAGATGCACCTTTCATATTTTCTATCCAAATTAGTTCTATTTTCTTTTGGAACATGTACATATCACTGAGATCTGTGAAATATGGTTTCTTCCCATTCCATACCTCATGTGGAGTATTATCATCCAATGTTGATTAAGGTGATATATTTGCCAATTAACATGCAATATTCTCTACCTCTGACTATAATTATTATCCTAACCCAACACCAATGACCATGCTCCTTGATTTTTTTGTCAATGTCCTATTCATTCTTTCTGCAAATCCATTCTATTGAGGTGTGTGTTATCACTGTATAATTTCTTAGGTTGAAGAAGAAAAATACAAAGGTAACCACAAACCTATTTTTAAAGCTAGGATCTATCCCTTCCAGCTTCAGAGAGGACCGTCTCTATATGATTTTAATATTAATGTTTAGATTTTAGGCTAGGTATGAAAGGAAAAAATGGATTTTTAAGATTTTGGTTGAAAAATGGAAGAGAATTATATTGGGCATGGAGCCATAATGTCTTTAGTAATCAATTAAAATAAACAGAGAGAGAGAAAATAGGGCGAGGTAGGAAAACTAGTGGATCTTGTAGAGTTGTTGTGGTGTTGATGAGATGAACTAGAATTAGGATCAATTAAATATATAGCATACATAGATGAATTCTATACTTAATATCAGAGAGAAAACATTGAAATTGTATAACAATCCAGAGAAGAGTATCAGAAATTAATTCGGTCCTTAATCTTCTTGTAAACAATTTAAGAAGGAAAATGTTCATGTGAAACTTGAACGGAAAACAGACTTACAAAAAAGGAGAAAATCACCATTTAGGCTTGATAGAAGAATCCTGAGATAAAACTTCCTATGTAATATTGAATTGATTACTTCAAAGTGTACTGCTTACAATCACATAAAATATTTTCTTCTTTCACGTTCCAACCCTTTCTAAATCTTATTACAAAATATTTATAGACTTTCTATTGAACTAACTTCATATTCCAAAAAAGGAATTGATTACAAAATAATATATGCTAAAGATATATATATATATTTTATAAATAGAACAAGAAAGTAGGAAAGGTGGAAAAATATGTTGTATTGTTGAAGTTTTGGAGGAAATTTGTTGTTGTTTGTAGCTATTTTCCTGCTCCTCTTGTTTTTCTGTTGCCAAAATTTTAGATCTTCTTTTGTTTTTAATCGATCAATTCCAGTGAAAGGTCCCATATTTCTTCACTTGGGATAGAATAATTCACCATATTCCTAAATATTTCATCTACCTCGGTGTAGGTTTCGAAATATGGCTTGTTAACAAAAAGGTGATAGATCTCATGTTGAATATTGAGATCGAATTGCACACCTTCCAAAAATTCTTCTCCACTGATAGCTCATTTTTCCTTTGCAAATTTAGAGGCATCTTCAACAATGTTGCATAGTCACTCTTGATAATTTCCTACTTGAATCAATTTTTCATAGAATTCCTAAGAGTTGGAAGTCCTTTTTCCTGTATCAAAGAAACCTTTTTCTTAAATCTCTTGACTTGTAGCTCCAGTTATTTGCACTTGTTCTCTAACTGGACCATCAGGTTCTTCTTAATCAAAACTCTTTTGACTTCCATCACTGTCTATATCTTGTCCTGAATGTTCAACTCCTTAAGCTCTTATTTGGTTTTGGAGTTAAGAATTCTTATAATTTTATGTTCTTCTTCTGGCCTGTGTTCAATATCAATTGTGGCTTGTTCAATTGTTGTTTTAACTCTCTATACCAATGCTTCCTACTCAAAGATAATTTGAATAAAATGCCACAAATGTGTGATATTTGCATTGATATTGCACCAAATGTTGTGTTTGGATTCTGCTAACATTTGAATTATGAGGAATTGATCTTCATACTTCTAAATATGCTGGATTAATTTGAAATTATTCTACTTATTCCGCGTACACATTTTCTGCTTTGATTTTTCTTTCTTCCATCTTGGTGAGTGCTTCTGACAATTTCTCCCTTTCTTTGTTTGTCAACGATAATTCCCCTAAATCTTGAGTTAGCTTTTATGAGTAATTTGAAGTCAATTTTTGTGTTGAAATGACTATTGTTGATGCACCTATTGTTGATGTTCATGTTGCTTCCCAATTCTCTTTTTCCTTTAGCAGTGCTTCCATATCTTGCTCCATTTTCTGGATTTGAGCATTCTGTTCCACTACTATTGTGAACAACTTTTCTTTCTCCACCTCCAAACTAGTGACTTCTTTAGCTTGAGGATGTTATGTATATGGGAGTTTGAGTTGTTTTCTAAGTGCTTGAATATATGCATTCTTACTCTTTATTATCTCTTCGGTTGTCTTGACATCACTAGGATCATGTCCTAGCTTGATAAGTAAATCTTCCAAATATTTAATCCTAGTTTATTTGGCTAGAGAATACATCCTTTAAATCTTTAACTGTGAGTGCATATTATTTAAAAAAAAACTTAATTCAAAAGCAGTAATGCTTGAGCTGGTTAATGATGAATAAATCATCTCACCTACTTGTTTGTGCAAATTGATCTAATCGATTGCATGAAACTTCTTAGTGTCAATTGAAAATATTGAGGCCTTATAATCTCCAACAGTCCTGGGGGCTGGCACTGTGGGCTCAAAAAAGGCCATTTGAAACTACCCTTTTTCTGAATCAAATGTAAACAACAATATATGTTGAGTGGTCGTAGTTTTCTTCCAGAATTATGAATATGTTGAAGCTTTGAGAGCTTCATTCTTCAATTTGATCTCTCTATATCTTGCAAAAATAATTTTCTGTTGTGTGGATACCTGAGATGAAGAGGACACAGGTGATTGTGTTATGTCTTCAACATTAGTGAAGGGATTCATTGAACCTGTTAAGACCACTATTTCATGATCTTGAGTTTCATTTTCCTCTGATGATTCTTGTGTAGTATTTTTTTGTGTATCATCTTTGATGTCGATGATGATTTTATCCTTAGGATTTATCTTCTTCCTCCTTTTAAAAACTAAAAAATTTCATGACTCTGAATTAGTGGGAGACATGATTTCTATGATTCTCTTAGTATCTTTATCCTTTAGAATTGGAGTCCATAAAGAACTCTGACTGACAAGCTTCTCTTCAGCCTGTTGAAAGTTGTTTTCAGTCCAATCTTCCTGGTTAGCATATTGCTCAATTTTTGGCCTTGGTGTATGTGCATATGGAGTGCTCTTTTGTTTAAACCTTAGCTTCAAAATTATGCCTATAAGATCATAGGACCATGTGAAGCTTGGTTTGAATTTCATTTGTTTCAGAATTGCTTCCACTTCCTTTGTTGTTTCTCTAGTATTTGCAATGTAGGGACCTACATGAACCTTCAATTTGAATTGGACCTTCTTCTTATTAGATACAAAGTGTAATTCATCCATATTCAACATCCATTTGGTGTATTTTAGTGAAAAAATACTGATTGGCACAAATATTGGCATTTTGTAGCGAGGAAGCTCTAATCGATAAATTCTTATTTATGTATAGTTATGGTACAAGCATCAATCTCCAACCTTTGACTACTCCAAAAGGTGCAAAAAATTCTTGATTTCTGGTGAAATTCTTGGGATGACATCACTACAAATTAGACATAATGATGTATGGAGAAACTTATCCACAAAATTAGTATATGAATACTCGTCTTAGTTATTTCTAACTATAGAATTCCAATGGTTTGCTGATAATGGGTTACCCTTATCATCCACCTTCTACTATGGGAATTTGAATATGTCTTCCCAGTGAAATAACATGAGATGCAGTAAAACCGATTGGTTTTCAAACACACCTTCAGCTTTGAACTTCATAAGTTGATTATGCATGATATCAGACAATAATTGACTGTAATTAAAAAAGAACTGAAGGTTTCTTCCTAGCTAAAAATATTGATAAGAATCCTAAAACCAATTCATCGACCCACTGGTCTATATAATATCCTAGTAAGCGAGTAACCATAGGAATTACTTCTTTTGAAATTTCTGGGAAAATGGAAACAAGTTATGGGGGATTTGTTGTTGGCAATTGAGAATTCTCAGGGAGAAAGCATTCAAAAATGTGGGCTTTCTCGGGGAAGGTAATATTTTTATATATTTCCATTAATGCATCAATGGAAAATGGATGCAGGGATGCATGGGAATTTATTTGTAATGCTTGGAAAATACTCTCTGGATAAATGGAAAAGAGGACCTCATTGTTATGGGAAATTACTTCTTTTTGGTTGGGGATATATCTGAGATGACACCAAGAAGAGAAATCAAGTAAAATGTGGGTTTGAAGGAAGGTAAATTGGGGAAGAAAGGATTTCTAAATCCTCAAATTTTCACTGTGATCTAGGTATTTTTGTTTTTCCCAATTGTGGAGCTTGTATAGATCAAAATAACATTGGGTCTCTACTATTTTCTATTGGGTATCAATCAGAGGAGTTATATCAAGGTCAAGGATAGGGGGTATCATGGGATCCTACTCGGGCATATTTCATTTTCCCTTTTGTGCCAACATTTTCAATTATAGAGAAAAAACAAAAGAATAAAGTTATCAGACTACTTGTTTGGTTGAATTTTGCACAGGGATGACTGACATATGGCACTTGATAACTTTGGAAATGTTATAGGTCAACTTGGGCACCATTCCCAATGACCTGGTTAAACTGGACATCATCCCCAGAACCATGAATAGGGTCTATCATCCCCTATCATTTCAGTTGCTACATGCCCTAAGACAAAGAACAAGAACAAATCATCCATGACTTCCATTGCAAGGTTTCCAAGATTTGAAGTACATGTTATATCACCTATGAGCTCACCAATGCAGTCACTCAACGGACTAACTACTTTTCATATGCAGCTACCTCCATTCAAGGGTGCTCTGCAAAGTACTTCCCGACACTCAAGGGTGCATTGGTCAATTGGGAGCGAAATTCTCATTGTTCCGGAATCTCAGTGCCTTCTAGAAGAGTGCATATGTGTCAAACTTTGATTCCATGTGTCCATTCAAAACCTCTGAGCTTGGGAACATGTCTTGCCTATCATTAGAAATTCATTGATTATGAAACTACCTTCATCTCATCTATAAATTGAGCACAGATCCTAGTGCTTGAGAAGGAAGAATTTTGGTAGATAAATGCTATTGAAATCTCAATTGAGGGTTTTATTTGAGTGATATGATGCTGGAGAGATGTTGATTGTGATGAGGCTGGGATGATGCTAGAGTTGGTGACATCAAATCAATCGCTGGTTGTAACCTCCCCTTCTATCCATTAATAAAGATTGTTGCTTACTTTCCTACATATGTATCTGTATAAGCTTTTATCTTTCATATTATGGATTATTATCTAATGTATATGTTTCATGTTTCATTGATTTAACTTATTAACATGAAAAACCATCTGTATATTGAAATCTCTTTGTTGTTTAGTGTTTATACTTGAAAGAACTAGTCTGGAGATCAAGCTTGGATTGGAAGCTACATCAAGAGCGACAGAAGGATAATAGCAAGCGCTTGAACTCCAAGTAAGTTTCCCAGTATTTTTGTATGTCTATTTACTGTTAGGAAAAGTATTTGCAAAGTTTTTGATCTGTTGTTCTAAATTCATAGTACCACATTTAGGGAATGTGTTTTATTCGTAATCCATAATTCTGCATAACAAATTGGTGACTCTGCTGGGGAGTTTACCTTCACCCTTGGTGTTTTTGCCTTTACTTATTTTCCCAGTGGCATCTACTCTCAATTATTAGGCTTTTGAAACTAAGAATTGCATTAGAAGTGTGTTAGTAGCTTGATTTTTTTGTTCTCTGTTACGCCCAATGCATTGTTCATCAAGACACAGTACTTTGCATAACACTATATCCCACTTAGGGGTGCTTTGCAACGCACTTTCTTCCCTTAGAGACTGTGTTGCCCCCTAAGCCAACCAAATTCCCTTTGAATTTTTCATTTCCATCACTTTCAGCCTTTTTGTTTGCTGTGTTTTCAACTGTTTGATGCCTCATAGAGACCAGTGAATTTACCTGAATCTTCCTCCTTTGAAAAGTAAGTTTGTTCAATGTCTCTTTAAGTGTTTTTCTGTATCATTGACAAATCAAATTCAAAGTATTTTTTTTCTGCATTAGATCCATTTGTTTTCGTAAAGGAAATTTTCATTAAATTATTCGTTTCCTATAGGAAAAATTGTAGTTTCATCCTTCATTTTTCCTAAAAGATAAATTGTTGTTAAATTAATCGTTTCTCAAAGAAGAAAGCATTTGTTTTTGTTTATTTGAAGCATTTAGTTTCCTTTTTTGCATTCACATTAAGGGGACTGAAAAGAAAAACTTGCATTTGCATATAGTGGATTGTGTGTTTTGCATAGGAACAAATTAGGAAATTTGCATATTAGTTTATGCTCTTTGTTGTTTGCTCTCAAAACTGATTGCTCTTTCCCTTTAGTAGCTAAGACTTTCATTGAAAAAGCTAAAATTGAAAAGTTTGCTTATTATTTTAGTTTGCATTTTAGGAATTTCCATCACATTATCATGGTGAACCTTGAAAGGAAAATTGATAAACAAGATCAACTTAAAATTTACATCAATTTACCTAAAAAAGCATTGGAACCATAACGATAACATTTAGAAGGTCTAGGCTAGAGACGTGTTATGGCATCGTAAAACATATAAGCTATCATTAATTTTCTGCGATACATTCCGAGTGTGATACCTCACTCCACATATGTAAGTATATCATAGCTCTTCCACCTACCTTTGGTTATATCGAGTAGTGTTATAGTACGAAAAGTATAAAGGAGTGCTCTCATTGTGCGGTTTCACATCAGATAGCGCTAACACGGACTTGGGCCTCCACGTACCTTTGGGTATATTTGGGAGGAAAAATTTAGGTTGCTATCCATCCATATTGAACCAGGTCAACCACATTGTAAATTGTGATACACCGAACACACCATTCGGGGAGATTGCCTTCCCGTACTTCTTGGTTTGCCAGGAGTTATTCTACAGTTCACAGTTTCTTGGTAAACCTTTTTCCTAGTATTACTCTTTTATTTCGTTTATTTATTTTTGGTCATAAAATAAATCATTCATCGTGGAAGAAGAAAATCCCTTTCCCTGTCATTTGCGTAGACTTGCATTGAAACCACCTTTACCACCAGAAGCCTCTTTTGGTCGGTGAAGGTGACATCACTCTACTGAAACTAGTACCATCAATACCTCTAGTAAAGCATCATCTTCCCATATACCAGAGTCGACACAAGTTGTTTCTACAAATCTCAGTTTGTGTATTGTTGTCGAGATAGAGTCCTCACAGCTACCCGTGGTCATGATCCATCCAATCAGTGAGACTATACCTCCTGAACCTGACATTGTTCAACTAGAATTTGATCCAGATCCTGTCTCTTTTTTTCCAAAACATCTGCATCTTGAAGTCGAATGACCGAAATTTTTTCCTATATCGGTCGCCCCAAAGTCTATTGTAGCCATTGAGTCTCCCATATCGTGCAGTCAACCTCCTAAAATATACTTTAGGCCTGACGGAAAAATCCTTCCACTTGATTTAATTTCAATTGAAGAAATCCCACAAGACGAGACACCTTTAACTCCAACCCATTTTGGGGAGGATCTTTACCTGTATGAGTCTTTTCCTTAATCACCATCCTCTGTTTTTGTTGATCCTATTCCTATTCAAAATACTCTCGATTCAAAAGGGTATACATTTGGTCAAGTAACCATGCCTAAACCAACATATTCAGTTGGGCCATCTGTTCCAATTGTGTCAGCACCTTCTCTCGCTACCTCGTCAATGTTCACAACTTCACCAGAGTCATATTTTCATGGTGGCCCTTTGGTCCCATCAAGTTATAAATCTTTATCTGGAATTTTCTCTGGTGCATCTTCAAACCCATGGACTTCACCAATGTCATCGTTTTGTATTCTAAATGGTAAACCTATACTGAGTACTGAACAACTTGATCCTTTATATCCATCATCAGAGAATATCAAGCTGGTCCTTCTAGTTATATTCCATCCAGTACCATTTCAACTGGACTCCCTGCATTTGGAGAACAATATTTTCCATCTTATTATCCTCCTCATGTTGGGGGGCAACCTTTGGTCACCCACTTTGACAATACTCTATCGTTTTTTGGTCAACCTAATGTCAAAATGAATGTTTCTCAATGGCATTCCACTCTACCTATCCAACCACAAACGGTTGTACACTCGTATCAATGGTTCAACCTATTGCACCCACATCCATTCCTCTTGTTAATACATATTTACCCTTGTTACAGACTCAAACTGTTGTTCAACAACCATTTCAGGTGGGTCCTTCAACTCAATATCCTCAAGTATTGGGCCCTCAAACTCCAATTCCTTCGGCTAATTTACAACAACAACCTTTACCTGGAATCATTTATTCACAAGCTAGATTACCATATTATGGGATGTCGCAGCCACAACCAGGTTTTATCTATCCTTAACTGAATCCAAGTTATCCTAATTTGGGTTATAACATTGGTAGACAAACCCCTTGGCAGCCTCAAGTTCAAATGCCTTAGCCTTCATTTCAACAAGTATCGTACCCAAGTTTTGGTCAACAGAATCCTCTAGTGTTTGCTTATCAAAACAACCCCTATCAGGGTTACCAGTAGTATATTCCTTATGCTGGTGCTCAAAGGCATGTTTCCCAAGCAATTCCATCATACCATGGCTATGCTCAACCTAACCTTAACCGATAGTTTCCCTTTGTTGCAACTTTAGAGTTACCAAATTTAACCAACTCACCAATGATCCAATCAACTATGCTCCTTGGTGGTTGGTGATACCTCATAAATTACCCTCGGACATTCCTAAGTTCAATGGAAACCCTGGGGAAGACCCATCAACTAATGTTATTACTTATCATTTGTGGTGTTCATCAAACTCCTTGAATGATGGCTTTGTTCAACTATGGCTGCAAAATGGTACATTGAGTTACCTAGAGCTTCTTTCAATAATTTCACTGCCCTAGCTACTGTATTTTTAACTCACTTCCAGTTACCCATATGATATTAAAATAGAACAGAACTCTTGAATAATTTTAAACAAACAAATGATACTCATGTTTCTGATCATATTCATGAGTGGTGTCATCGTCGCAGAATGGTTAAGACATTTTTTCCTGATCAACTCCTTGATGAGTGGTTCATTAAGTCCTTGTTACCATCTATAACTGAGGTTCTGGATAAGGTTGGCTTCATCACTGAAGAGCAAGGTATTGCTTATGCCCAACATTTAGACTTGATTTATACTTAGTCTGGCACGCTCTACGAACCATTTCGTAACACGCCGCGATCTAATTTTACTATTCCTCCTCCATCAAAGGAATTTCATGTCAGATATGGTTTGATTGGTTGATCCAGGTGGATATTGGTGGCCACCCACCTATTCCACTTGGGGCCCCATCATGGCCTCTTTCAGTTTTTCAGTTTCAGCGCAACTTACTATTTTTAGCATTTTTTCGAGTCCTCAACTTCCGGAGCCGTTTTGAGGCCCTAAACAACATATTTTGGGAAAACCGGGTGAAACATGGGTCCATGGAATGATGTTTCTCACACCAAAAGTTGTATTCCTCGGATAGATATTTCTAACAAGGTATGGTGCACGTAAAACGGAGATCGTATGCCAAAGTTACGTCCCCGGGAAGTTGAAACACCAATTTACCCAAACTGGGCCCATAGTTTTGGTGCTTCATCTCCTAGGGTTAGGATTTTGTATGTTTAGGGTTTTCCATTGTTTCTAAATAATAAATAGGCCCTCGAGCCTCATTGTAACACAATTAAGAGGCATGTAGCTGCCACATCTATTCTTAGAGATAAGCTACCAGGGCCCTAGTTGTTGATATTCAACAACATGATGACCTTAGTGAAAAGAGTCGCCTTCACTAAGTGGGTCCTGCAGGCTATTTTTGGCGCAAAGTCTATTTTTAGACATGTCGATCATATTCTATGAGTTGCAGGATGCTATTTGTGGATGGTTGGTCAAGTTGGAAAAATAGATGGACTTCTATTTTTATACATTTTGGGCGAAGTCTATTTTTAGACTTCCAGTCTAAAAATAGACATGTTGGATATTATTAGCTCTTAATAATATTTGGAATCTAAACATTATCTTATTCTCTTAGAGCACTGACATTCAATTAAAAAATTGTTCATATCAGCTAGCTGAAGGAATTACACAATTCCTAGAGCTACTGGTGGTTCATGCATGGAGGACTTCAGTTAGAACTTAAGTGGTAGAGTTTGGTGGAGTTGGAGAAGTAGTTGGTGGAGTTGGTTTCTAGTTTAACTACTCTTGTGGAGTTAAACTCAGTTGAACTGATTGTGTCTATTTCTAACTAATTGATACTTTTAGTGGAGTTGAGTGAATTAATTAGTTAAATTGATTCACTAAATAATAACTCATTATTCAACTGGACAGAGACAACAGTTAAATACAGTGCAGAACAGGTCAGTGGAGACTTAGTGGAGAGATTGGTGAAAGAGCAAGTGTGACTATCAGTTGTGACTATAGTGTTGTATTGTATGCACCCACACACTTAGTGGAGATGCCAATGAGGATTGTGTGAGAAAGGCTGGAGCAATTAAAACTCATCCAAAGCCATTCTTCAGTAGGGATTGTGCAGTAGAAGCAGGCTATCAGGAGGGCAAAAATCAGTGCAGATTTTTGTTGATTGTTCTTGATTAGTGAGTAGCGATTGTATTGTACTAAGAGCTTGATATGATCAGATTTGTATGAGGATTGTTACATGATCTCTATGACATATATTATATATAGATATTTGGGGTTTTTAGCTTCAGGATTTCCCGTTAAACAATTGTGTTAATGTGTGTGAATTTTTATTGTTTCATGTGTGCATTGCAATCTTGATTTAATTTTCGCAAATGATCAATGGTGGAATAGATTCTGTATTTTGCATGAAGTTAAAATAGTGTGAGATCAAGAGAATATTGGACATATAACACATAATTTATATAATTTCTACATGGTATCGAAGCAGTGTTGATCATTAGAGGAGATTTCAATTATTGAAGCAGTTGAGTTTTCTGCTGGTGGAATTCGAATTTGCTGCAGTGTTTTCTTAGTGTCGAAGTTGAGCATTCATTGAAATGTCTTTCAACGGATTGCGATTGGAGTATGCCCTTGAGGGAAGCTCAAATTACATAGAATGGAAGGACAGGATGGAGGCGGTGCTGGATGATAATGGGTTGAAGGAGTTCATAGATGTTGATATTCCGAAGCCTGCTTCTCATGATGCAACCGCACTTGACGCATGGAAAAAGAAGGTAGCAAAGTGTCGAAGGATTCTGTTGGAAGGTGTGAAGGACCACATTGTGTCTAGCCTTCATGGGAAAGCCACTCCTTTCTTAATGTGGAAGGCCTTGACAGACTTGTTTCAAAGCAGAAGTGACCAGAGGAAGTTTGCACTTAAAGACAAGCTCAGAAAAATAAAAATGGAGAAAGGCGACAGTATTCCAAAATACCTCACGAAGTTTGTCCACTGCAAGGATGAGCTGGGAAGTGTGGGGGTTAATGTTGATGAAGAAGACTTGGTGAGCTTGGCTCTCCTTGGGTTTCCGAAGAGTTGGCATAGCTACGAAGACTCTGTCAATGGACGGGAGAAACTGCCAGGATGGGAGTGAATTTGGTCGGATCTTGTGCAGGAGGAGATAAGGCGGGGTACTAGGGATGGATCTTCATCAAAGAATGAAGATGAAGAAAATTGCGCGTTGGCTGCCAAAGCTTGGAAAGGAAAAGGGAAGAAATCTTCCAAATCTGAAGCTAAAGGCAAGAAGCGTGATTTTTCCAAGGTGAAGTGTTTTCACTGTCACCAACACGGGCATTTCGCCACTAATTGCCCACAGAAGAAGAAGAGTAAGAGCGTTGCTGGTTCTGCAGCAGGAGAGGGCTTAGCCTTGCAGTTTGAGCTCGACTTTTCTTTGATCGCATGCTTGGTTTCAAGTGTGATGGGATCAATGTGGTTTCTTGACAGTGGTGCATCTTTCCATTTGACCGGAGACAAAGATTTGTTTAGTGATCTAGAGGAAAAGGATCTTGGAGTGCACATCGAGATGGGCGATGATGGTAGATATAGTGTGACTGGTATTAGGACCATTTCCTTTGAAAGGGAGTCTGGTAAACCTTTCATCTTGAAATATTTCATGCATGTTCCAGGATTGAAGAAGAATCTAATCTCCGTGGTGATGCTGGAAGACAAGGGTTATGATGTTGTTTTTAGCGAGGGAAAAGCTTTCCTGCACCATAAAACAACTAGTCAAACCAGGAGGATAGGGATTCGAGTTAAGAATATTTATCAATTACAGGTAGATGGATACGCTGCAATGGCAGGATAAGCAGAAGGAGTGGTGAGGAAAGATGAGGGCGAATTGTGGCACAAGAGATCGAGCCATCTTCACCATAGCGCTTTGAAAATTTTGCAGCAGATTTCTACTGGGCATCCCAAAGGTACACTTGCACTGTCAGATCAGTGCAAGGGATGTACTTTGGGAAAATTTGTGAAGACCACCTTTCATGAGAAGGATAGTCGTGCTTCAATGATCCTTGAGAGAATTCACACAGACATGTGTGGACCTTTCTCAATTGCTTCAACAACAAAGCACAGGTATTATGTGATATTTGTTGATGACTTTTCTAGTAAGTGCTGGATCTTCTTCATGCAGAAGAAGAGCGAGACATACTTAAAGTTCTGTGAGTTCAAGGCATTGGTTGAGAAAGAGTCAGGGAAGCAAGTGAAAGCTCTCTGGAGCGATAACGGTGGTGAATACATCTCTGGTGAATTCAAAGACTTCTGTAGAAAAGAAGGAATTCGAAGAGAACTCATAGTGCCTCATAACCCACATCAAAATGGGGTCGCTGAGAGGAAGAACAGAACAATCATGGGTGCTACACGGGCGATGTTGCATGATCAGAGCCTTCCCATACACTTGTGGGCTGAGGCATGCAACATTGCGGTTTATGTGCAAAACCGTTGTCCTCATAGAGTACTCGGCATCAGTACATCTGAAGAGGCATTTTCTAGTAAGAAGCCTGATATTTCTCATTTGAAGATTTTTGGCTCACCTGTTTATATTCATGTGACGAAGGATGCCAAGAAGAAGCTAGAGCCGACCGTAGAGGTTGGGATATTTATGGGATACACAAAAACACCCCACAATTATCGTGTGTATTTTCCAGATAGTCGTATGACTGTCGTGCGACGGGATATCAAATTTCATGAGGAGAAAGCCATGAAGTTGTCGCTTGAGAGGGAGCTACACTTGCATGCAGAGGAGGAGCTAATTGTTCTTAAGATGAGCCTCAAGATGTGGATCAACCACAAGATGAGTTTCATGGAGTGGAAGAAACCACTCATGCAGCGCCAAACATCAGAGGGCGGAAGCGCACTACAGAAGCTGAACGACTGAATCTTGATGTAGTGCAGAATGTAGGAGTTCCTACATCACAGTGCAGACAAAGACAGTCACCTGACCGATTTACTAGATACATGGATCTGATGAGCAAGTGTATCGTGACAGAGCCATCCTCTTTCTAGGAAGCTGTGGAGGATCCCACATGGGTAGATGCCATGGTGGAAGACTATGATTCGATTGTCAGAAACAATGCATGGGAGATTGTCCCAAGGCTGGAAGGGAAATCAGTGGTAGGTTTGAGATGGATATACAAAGTGAAGCAAGCTACTGATGGGAGTGTTGAGAAGTATAAGGCAAGATTTGTTGCCCAGGGCTTCTCACAGATCAAGGCAATCGACTGTGAAGAAACTTTGCACCTGTCGCAAGGTATTCTTCCATACGGACCATCCTTGCTCTCTTAGTGCAGATGGGTTGGCACATTCATCAGATGGATGTGAAGACTACGTTCCTCAACGAAATCATTGAGGAGGAGGTGTACATTGAGCAGCCTAAAGGATTCGAAATCTTCAGCAGTGAGTCGCATGTGTGCAGGCTCAAAAGAGCGTTGTATGGGCTGAAACAAGCACCTCGTGCTTGGTACACATGGATAGACAGTTATTTCACCGAACTTGGTTTCGCCAAGAGTGAGGCAGATCAAAACCTATACCAAATTGTGGTGGAGGGTAAGCTTTTGATCATTGTGCTTTATGTAGATGATTTAATACTAATGGGTGATGAAATGTTGATACACTCATGCAAGGCATATCTTGCAAAGGAGTTCGAGATGAAGGACTTGGGCCTCCTTCATTGTTTCCTAGGATTGAAAATTTGGTAGCGGAAAGGTGAACTGTTTGTGTCCCAAGGCAAGTACGCCTGGGAGATACTAGAGAAGTTTCACATGCAAGGCTGCAAGCCTATCAACACTCCTCTTCCTGGTGGTTGGAGGAAGGAGGATGCTACATCGGCAGAGGTAGTGGATGCCACTGTTTATCAACAGTTGGTTGGTTCGCTCATGTATTTAGTCAATACACAACCGGACATATGCTATGCTGTGAACCAGCTTTCACAAGCAATGGTGAAGCCTACCAAGCTCTTTTGAAAGGTAGGCAAGCATGTCCTGAGGTATCTCAGGGGCACATCTGAGTATGGATTTTGGTACAAACAGTCGGATGAGGTGAAGCTACATGGCTTCACGGATGCAGATTGGGCAGGAAGCCCAACGGACATAAAGAGCATATCTAGAGGGATTTTCAGTATCAGATCTACAACAGTTTCTTGGTACAACAGGAAACAAAGATTTGTGGCACTCAGTTCAACAGAGGCCGAGTACATGGCAGCAAGTTTGGCTGCATGTGAGGCTATATGGATGAGGAAGATCCTGGTCGGTTTGTTCGGTTCTCATTTAGATCCTACTGTGATATATTGTGATAATCAGAGTTGCATTAAACTCTCGGTTAATCCAGTATTTCATGATATATCTAAACATATTGACATCTGGTACCATCATATCAGAGATTGTGTGCAACAGAGGATCATGTTGCTTTCTTACATTCCTACGGAAGATCAGGATGCAGATATTCTGATGAAGGCGCCCACCAGGAGAAAATTCGAATACCATAGAGACAGGATCGAGGTAGCAGATAATCCCTATCTTGTTGAGAGGGATTTTTGAGATTCAACAAGATGATGAGCTTAGTGAAAAGAGTTACCTTCACTAAGTGGGCCTCGCAGGCTATTTTTGGCGCAAAGTCTATTTTTAGACATGTCAATCATATTCTATGAGTTGCAGGATGTTATTTGTGGATGGTTGGTCAAGTTGGAAAAATATATGGACTTCTATTTTTAGAAATTTTGGGCGAAGTCTATTTTTAGATTGCCAGTTTAAAAATAGACATGTCAGATATTATTAGCTCTTAATAATATTTGGACTCTAAACATTATCTTATTCTCTTGGAGCACTAACATTAAATTAACAAATTGTTCAAATCATCTAGCTGAAGGAATTACACAATTACTAGAGCTACTGGTGGTTCATGCATGGAGGAATTTATGTAGAACTCAAGTGGCAGAGTTTGGTGGAGCTGGAGAAGTAGTTGGTGGAGTTGGTTTTTAGTTTAACTACACTTGTGGAGTTAAACTCAGTTGAACTGATTGTGTCTATTTCTAACTGATTGATACTTTCAGTGGAGTTGAGTGAATTAATTAGTTAAATTAATTCACTAAATAATAACTCATTATTCAACTGGACAGAGACAACAGTTAACTACAGTGCAGAACAAATCAGTAGAGACTCAATGGAGAGATTGGTGAAAGAGCAAGTGTGACTATCAGTTGTGACTATAGTGTTGCATTGTATGCACCACACACTCAGTGGAGATGCCAATGAGGATTGCATGAGAAAGGCTGGAGCAATTCAAACTCATCCAGAGCCATTCTTCAGTAGGGATTGCGCAGTAGATGTAGGCTATAAGGAGGGCAAAAATCAGTGCAGATTTTTGCTAATTATTCTTGATTAGTGTGTAGTAATTGTATTGTACTGAGAGCTTGATATGATCAGATTTGTATGAGGATTGTTACATTATATATATGACATATATTATATATAGATAGTTGGGGTTTTTAAATTCAGGCTTTCCCGTTAAACAACTGTGTTAATGTGTGTGAATTTTTATTGTTTCATGTATGCATTGCAATCTTGATTTAATTTCCACAAATGATCAATGGTGGAATAGATTTTTCATTTTGCATGAAGTTAAAATAGTGTGAGATCAAGAGAATCTTGGACATATAACACATAAGTTATATAATTTCTACACTAGCTAGTTTATTTCCATTCTATTCGTAAGCAAATTTCAGTTTTGATATTAATGAAATGAAGTGTTATTTTCGCTGCATATTTTTTTTTATGGTTATATGTGTATTTTGTTGTGTTCCTACATAAATCTGAATCAGTGGTATCAGAGCGGTCTAATTTTTCTCAATCCTTTTTGGCATGTCCCCAATGAGGTCGGGATATAAGGAGTTAGGGCTCGATCTGGTTGAACCTTTGCAAGATCAGCCTCGCAAATCCCGACGACTGCCCATGGGGGACCAAAATAAATATTAGGGAGTAGGAGATCCTATCAAAATATTGCTCGAGGAGGCCCTCGAAAAAAAAGGAATGCAATGATGGATAATTTTTCCTAGGTCCTTCAACGACTACCCACTGGCAGCACATCTGCATCCAACAGCCACTCTGGAGGCGCGAATCCCTTTAAGGTACAAGTAAACTTTGACATTCCCATTTTTGAGGGTCAAATAGATGCAGATGTCATAGATAGATGGTTGAATATATTATAATGATATTTCTCGGTTCATGACTTTTCCGACCGGGAGAAGATTATTTTTGCACTCCTCAAAGCTACCCCCCATGTCAAGGACTGGTGGGAAACCTACTATGAGAAGAAGGATGAGACAAAACCCTCTTTGTTCTTAGTTTTACACACTTGGAATTCTTTCTGAGATGCCATCAAGGAACAATACTATCTTGTGGGGAGCTATGAGGAAAATTACATACAATGGACCACGCTGCAGTAACAAAGGGATCAAGATGTGCATGAGCTGACGAATCTGTTCCATACCCTACGCACAAAGTCGGGTATCAAAGATTCAAAGAAAAATTTGATGTTAAAGTATCACAGTTGTCTGTACAGATACATTAAGGAGGAAATGGAGTTCCTTGACATCTCCTCGCTTGGTATGGCATACCAGTATGCTGCCAAGATTGACTAGAAATTCAAACAAAAGAAGCGAGTCTTTGGATCTGTGAATCAAAAGCAAGGGAAAGGTACCCGCAAACCGCAAAACAAAAGGACCAATCCAAGGCATGGAAGCACAAGACAACCTGCCAAAACCACAAGCAAAGAACAACACCGCAAAGCCAAAGAATGACACGAGAAAGTGGTGTGAGTTCCATAAGAGCTCCACTCACAACACAAGTGAGCGTTGGGCCAAGCAGTTGCTGGTGGCCGAGATGAAGGCTTCTGAATTAGATGCATGCTCTAACTCTGAATTAGAACCTGACAAGGGGAATTCCAAATGGAAACAGATTATTGATGCAAATTCCAATGCCACTGTTGCCATTGTGAAGATCCAAAAAGAGGAACTGGAATATCCAAAGGAGGAGGAGCGTCTCTTCCACTCCCAGATGTGGGTAAAGGGTTCCCCGCTACACTTCATTGTCGACAATGGGAGCCAAAAGAAACTCATTTTAGCAGACACCATGAAGCAATTGGGCTTGCCGACCACACCACACCCACAGCCATACACCATCGGGTGGCTTCACCAAGGACAGGATCTTCGTGTCAGCCAACAATGTCGCCTTCCCTACAGCATCAAGCCCTTCACATATGAGTTATTATGTGACATTGCTCCTATTGATGTTTCTGATGTATTATTAGGCCAAACATACTTGTGGAAGCGACATGTTGTGTATGAGTCTCGACCTCATGTTGTGATTGTTACTTTGGGTAATAATTTGTACAGGATACCAGAGGTACCACCACCTGCTTCTATCTCTTTGGTTACTGCAAAACAATGCAGTAAGCTGATTTCCCAAACCCAGAAATTTTTTTTCTTGATGATCCACCCCCAGGTCAAGAAGAAGACTATGGCCACAACCTATAGACAGGGCTCCTCTGCACGACAAAAACAAATTTACAATGTTGTGGAGGAGTAAGAGGACATCTTCACCTCACCCACAGGGGTTCCTCCACATTATCAAGTCAAGCACCCCATTGATCTAACCCCAGGTGCATCGCTACCCAATGGACTGATCTATCAATGCTCTATTCTAGAGAATGATCAAATCAAGAGGAAAATTCAAGAGCTGCTACAGAAAGGTCACATCTGGCCAAGTTCACGACCCTATCGGAGCCCAATCGTGTTGGTACAGAAGAAGGATGGGAATTGGATATTCTGTATTGACTATCGGGCGTTGAACAAGATCACTGTCCAGAATAGGTACCCAATCCCATGGATTGATGACCTTCTGGACCAACTCAAAGGGGTGAAATATTTTAGCAAGATGGACTTGAAGTCTGGGTATCACCAAGTACCAATCGAACCCTCCAATGTGTGGAAGGCTTCCTTCAAAGCCAAGGAGGGCCTTTTCGAATGGTTGGTCATGCCTTTCGAGTTGACGAATGCTCCTGCAACCTTCATGAGGTTGATGCATGACATCTTGCGGCCATTCACCAACTCAGTTGTAGTGGTGTACTTGGATGACATTCTAATCTTCATCTAAACTTGGGAAGAGCACCTCCACCACATCCAACAAGTCCTCCAAACACTGCGGCAACACAAGTTGTGTGCCAATTTGGAGAAGTGCACTTTTGGCATGACGGTAATATTCCCAATTAGTCTCAAGCTAATTGGAATATCAAATTTTTCTTTACTTTTCTGTTCATGAATAAATGTAAAAGGGAGGAACATAAAAACTCCTAAAATCAATTAATAAGTCAATGCCCCATGCGAACAAGGCTAAATCTAGGCTACTTCAATAAAACACCCTTATGTGTGAAAGGGGTTGAGGCTTTTGACTGGGTCAACAGGACCAAATCAATAGTGTTGTCTAGATTCAATGAACCTCCTAGATGCAGAACACAGTTTTAGATGGAGGCCACACATGTGAAAGGAGCTAAATCATTGAGATGGTTTAGGGTTTTGCAAGATCTCATTCTTATAAAAGGAAGAGGAGGACAACAAGAGAAGGGTTGTTGAAGACCATATTATTTTTGAAGAATATGTCTGTTTAGAAATTTTTCATTCTCTTGGTTGTTTAGCAGAGAATAGTGATGTTTAGTAGAAGGATCTCCTATTTAGGAATCCTTCTCTTTCCTTGTGTAGCTCTTGGAAGAGACTTGTACATCTTGACAACTTATCAGGCTTAAGGCCAAGCTTCTACTTCCAACTACAACTCAGATCTTGTTGAGGTTTTGGTTGTCTTTGTAAGTTGCAGCAAGTGGAGGCTAGATCTACTCAGATCTAGGCCAATCTAGTACCCCGTTTCAGTGGGAGAGGCTTCTATCCCATTGGCAAGAGTGTTCTGGATCATTTGAGCTTTAGATCTACACATTGGCATCAGGAAAAAATATTCATCAAGCCTACAGCACAGTCCCTCTTCCAGTACCACGTTATCTGCAAAGAGGAAAGTCGCAGGGTGTTTTGGCAAAGTTTGAGGAGTGATCTCTAGTGTTGGGGATCTGCCCTTCACTATGGTGATCCATGGATTTCTGTTCTTGTCCATGTCATATTCAGATCTGATCTGAATAATCCTATATATGCTTTAGAAATTCTGATTAGATCTGCAGATCTACTGCATAGAATCTCAGATCTACTCCATGTGCTTCATGATTTGCTGAAATCCCCAAGGGGAATGTAAAGTAGAGCCACTATAGTGTATGGATCTGTCATAGATCTAATTTTTCATGCATTATTTTTCTCTATATCTAATTTTTAATCTACTGCTATAGTACACTCAATAAAATGATGTTGTCAAGCCTTTGCAGTCAATTCTATGTGTTGCAGCACCTCATTCTTGAGGGTTTTTTCAACAAATTCTTCCATTTTTCTTCATGTTCTGAGCAATAAAACTCCATATCTGATGTTTGCATCATATTTTATCATAAATCCTCTTTAAAATAAGTTGTGCATGCTTCATAAATGTTCTATTTAATCAAGTCATGGGATTTCAGTGTTTTTAAGCCATACCGGGACCGGGAGATCTGTTTAACTAAAAAAAAGTGATTTTTTCCGGATATTTTCTGGGTGTGAGTCCCAAATTACATATTCTAAGGGATCCCAATGTTATTTTTATCTATTATCATGCAAATATCTGAAAATAATGTTTTTAGGGCATAAATAGCCACTTTTCCCCACTTTTGATTGATATAATGGATCAGATTTCTTGTTGTTGTACATGTGATTGATGGTTATGTGTTTCAAACATATTTTATGAGTTATTTATCATTTCTATTCCAGATTTTTGTTCAAATATTGTTGCATCCCTATTTGGGAATATTACAGTGGTATCAGAGCAACTTTCTTGGCACAGCCTGTGCTTTCTTTGAAAGAGCCAATATGTCTTTTCATGAAAGCGGTCTTGGGAATGTCCTATTCCCTCACATGAATCTGGTGGTATCCAGATCTCAAATCGATCTTTGAAAAGAACTGGGTTCCTCTCAGCTCATCCATCATCTCATCAATCTGTGGTATGGGGTACCTGTTCTTCAGGGTCTTCTTATTTAGGGCCCTATAATCAATGCACATTCTCAATGTGTCATCCTTCTTCTTCACCAACACCACCGAAGAAGCAAAAGGACTGGTGCTAGCAAGGCTCCGAAAGCCAAATATTGGATCCAGGAGAGTCAAGACATTCTCTGCACTCTCAAGGATAACATGGCTATAGCGCAGAACCAACAAAAGCAGTATGCCAATAGGGGTCGGATGGTAAGACAGTTTGAGGTAGGAGACTTGGTCTACCTACGTTTACATCCATACCGATAGTCATCACCGAAACAAAAGGGAGCTGAGAAGCTCAAGCCTCATTTTTATGGACCATACAGGGTGATACGTAGAGTTGGACAGGTTGCGTATGAGTTGGAGTTGCCCCAAGGCTGCAAGATTCATAACATTTTCCATGTGTCATGTTTGAAGAAGGCATTAAGGCAGTAGGTGACAGTGACAAAGGAGCTACCACCTACAAATGATGAAGGGCATTTGGTATTACAGCCCGAGACAATTATTGATACCAGGGAAAGGCAGCTGCAGAACAGAAAAATCTGGGAGTTCCTGGTAAGGTGGAAGAATTTGTCGGATGAGGATGCAACTTGGGAGAATGAGAAAATCTTGTAGCATCCATCACTACAGTTGCTTGGGGACATGCAACATTTTGCCAGGGGAGACTGTAATATTCCCAATTAGCAATGGCTAATTGGAATATTCGATTTTGGTCAATTTTGCTTTAAGTAGTTAGCTTATGAATAAACGTGAGTAAAGGGACCATGACTCACTCTAAAATAAAACACACATGGTAATTAAGGGGGCCGAATTGGGCACGCAGCAAAGGCGTATTACCATGGTATCATGGGTGCAGGCGGCCGTAGGTTTCAGGAGCAGCCAATGCTATATAAAGAAGATAGTTTCCTCATTCTGACATCATTGGGGTTTATGCATTTGAATATGGTCATTGCGACTATAAGCACGCTGGCTGTTTAGCCTGTCTGCAATGTTGTTTAGCGCATTGAGTTTCTTCGTTCAGAGATCTCACCCTCAGCCCTAGGGGACTTTGCGTGCCTGCTCGGGTGAGGTAATCCCGTCGGTGTCTTTGTAGGGAGATCGATCCTCTGTATTTGTGGAGGAGTAGCGCATTTATCAACTGCGCAACACCTGTGGAGGATCAGTGTGTTTATTGACTGCGCAGGAGGACGCAATCCGTATTTGGGAGGCTTTGGTTGTATTCTTGGAGGATCGTGAATAGAAGATTGAGCATAGGAATAACAGCGCATCTATTAGGGGAATTTCTAGATCAATGGGTGATCGTATTATTGCAAATCCCAGATAGTGGTGGTGTGATCAATTGGAGGAAAGCACAGATCTGTAAGGATGAATCTCTGGACAGCTGTTTTTAGCAACTAGAACGCGGATCTGATACACAGTTATTCTATGCAGCATTCTGAGAACAGATTTTGACTTGCCTTGTGCAAGTTTAGGTGCTATCAATTTGATCACCTATTGTACTCCTCTATATTTATCAGATTAATAAAATGGCTCAGCGTTCCCTTAGTATTTCTTGAGTATCTGTTCATGCTTTAGATACACATTATTGTATGTCTGCATTTATGTTATCAGTTCCTTTGCATTTCGATTTTTGTACCACTTGTTGTGTTTTCTCCCACACTCTTAGGCAGAGTCTGGAAAGGGCTAGATAGCCTCCAGATCTCATCCTCTTTTTAGAGGTGAAATATCTGGTAAATGCCCTCCCAGTCCATCTCTGGTTAGAGTTTTCTATGTTTTAGAGATATCCCTGAAAAGGGATATTGCAGTTACACTAAAGATACAGAAAAAAAGGGTAAAACCCCTTTATTTGGAAGCATGAAAAGGAAAGAGTTCTCAAAAACTCTGTTCCAAACTCTGTATGAGCTTAAAGGAGAAATCAAAGAAATGAAGAGGGGAAGACATGAAGGTCCCTCAAAAAGATCTTTACATGAAGAAGGCCCCAGTTCTTCATCTTATATGTGCAATCACTCAGTTACACAATCATATCCACAACGTTATTCTATGCCCAGATTTACTGCAAGAGAGATGAAGGAAGAATATGCACCAAAGGAGGAGACTTTGAGTGATTATCTTCAGGAGTATGAATCTAAATCTTGGAAAATCAAGGAGCACTTGAGCTTCCAAGAGTTCTGCTAGCTCAAGGAGGAAAGGAGATATAGCAAGTACAATAGAAGGAGAAGAGGTAGATTCTTTCTACCAAATTTTGATGGATCCTCCATATGCACAGCCAAAGCATGGATAGATCAGCTAGACTCATATTTGGATCTACATCAAGTTTCAGAAAAGGAAGCCCTTAAGGTAGCAGCGCTGCATCTTAAAGGTAAAGCTTATGCTTGGTGGTTTTTTTAATCCTTTTCATTGAAGAATGCAAATATATCTACTTATGCAAAGTTCACTAGGAGAATGGTGAAGAGATTTGATGTAAAACAAACTAAAACAAAACCCTTGCATAAGTTGGAAAGATCTGTTGTGAAAACTCCACTTCAGATTTCTGTTGAAGGGGATAAAAACTTTTGTAATACCTTGTCAGAGGCAAGATCCCCATTACATGGGGAGATTTCTTCTCAAAAGGAAATCATGGAGATTCCTCTTTCAAAGGAAGACCAAGATCCAAGGTCACTCATTGATAATGAGGCATTCTCAAATATTGATGAGAAGGAAGAACAAGAGGGTAGTAACAACGTTGTTACTTCAGAAGAAGACCCATCATCACATGGGAATGAACATGAAGTTATTGTTTCAAGGGAAAGAGCTTTTGCACCTTTGCAAATGATTCCCAAGGAGCATTCTGTGACAGCATTATTGGGCAGTGATACCTTGCTTAAAGCAAGAGGAGGAAGGATGGATCAACATCCAATGATGAGGAGCATGCACCCTTGTTTATTTCAAGGGGTTTCCATTCATGAGAAGGAGATTGGACTATGCAGCAAGGAAAGGGACACATCAGTCCAACCATTCATATAGTCTACTTCAAATCTTGATGTCTCTTTACATGGAGGCATTCCACCAAGGAGACCCCCTGATGGGAAGAAGAATAAAGTGTTCTCTCAACCTTGTGCAACAGTGACATATTTGGCTACCACAATGCTGAGATCTATTGATGGATTCCAAGGAGGGTTGACCAATTTTCTAAAATTGATTTTGCTATTCCTCACTCATCTGTTTACGCTCAAAAAGAAGAACTCAGAGATCTATGATGACATTAGCATGATGTCAAATGGCAACTCCATAGATTTGGGGCAGCAAATGATATCTCTACATACAAAGAAGATTTATGAAGAAGACAAGAGGGGCCCAACACTCTTGTATGCCTGGGCCAAACTATGGAAGCTTTGGAAAAGAGAAACCTTTCAAAAGAAGGTTGATCTTCCTATTCTTCAATCTTGTCTTGCACAAGATCAGCTGCAAGAGAGGCAGCAAAGATGGAGTAACTTTACTCCCACACATGACTTTGGAATTAAGCATGTCAAAGAGGAGGACCATGATATGATAGAAGCTTCAGATTAGATTTCTACAGTGCTGTCATGGTTGGGGAGATTGGATCCATATTGGAAATCACAATTGTAGGTGGAATATTCCAAGGATCTTCACACATGCATTATTCTTGATGACCAAATACTAGATTAGGGCTATTTAGTCCAAGATGGAGTCATCTATGATCATAGTAGGATATTCTTATCTAGAGCCTCCAAGCTCAAGGAGAAGTTACAAGAAGGAGCCTATGAAGAGTTCTCTTTCAGCCACACATATTCTATGAAGCTCAACAACATCATCTTGAAAAGCTATTATTGGGAGGGCTTTGAAAAAGAATTGTATTAGCATTGTCAAAGATGCATGAACCTTGTGGAGTTGGAGCAGCAACAAGACTCTAAGATAGAGTTATTTCAGCCAACTCTTGCTACCTTGGAAGGAGGAGAAAGATCCACACACCACTCCACTTGTATAAGGAGAACTACTAGTGAAGAGCATACTTATGTAAATCATGTTTTAATTTATGATCGTATGCATTCTTTTAGTATGTATATGCATGCCATGACTCCTAAGAGTAGTGCTATACCTTATAAACTCCATGGCCAACTTTGGGCCAAAACTATTGTTGATTATGGCCACTCCCTTGGTGAACAAAGGGAGATTTTGCAGCATGATGGGTGCTTTCCTAAGGTACCAAATATATCTTCCACTTTCAGCCAAGAGATATGTTATGGGCAGCAAGTAAGTGGTGGGAAAACCACTTACCACATCTAGATCTAAGGCAGGAAGAATATGCACTGCGCTGGTTGCTCTTGGGTGAGTGTGGGTACTCCCCAAAGATTCATATTTTCTTGTCTCATGCCTTGTGTGTCAATGGGAGGATGCATAAGAAGAAGGCATTGTTGCTTTGGTTGATAAGAAGAGAGTTTGGACATCACATGTTAAATCTCATGTCCATGTATTTACTTTTGGTTGGGATGTATCTCATGTATTTTCATGTATTTCTGTTTGGAATGTATCTCATGATCATGTATGTACTTGGGAGAAAATGTAACTTTCACATGAGGGGGCATAAGAGAGCTTGTTTGTATCATGCTGATAATGATGCTTTAATCTTTGTTGGGAACATGATGGGAGGAATGACACATGGGTTGGATGTGTCCATTGGGAATGAAACTTCCCATACTTATGCATACTTCAAGAAGAGGATGGAACATTGTATGGCTGCTACACTATGTCTTTTGTTTCCTTATGTAAGAAGCCATATGATTGACTTATGTCTTTGGGAAAAGTCTCTCACATGGGAAGATTTTTGGCAAGATATGTGTTACTTGAGTCACATTCAGCTAACACCTCTTATCCTCTATTATTTTCAAGCTTTGGAGAAGCTTATGGCAACAAGAAGGTGGTGGGATGGCCACTTATTGTACTATGTTTTGAGGCAGCAAGAAGAAGAACAACACTGGTCTTAATGGAGGGACTATTGTCACCATCCAATACATCATATGAAACTTAGTCCATGTTTCTTTTGGAGCACATATGGTGATGGCACTTTATTCACTATATGCATGGAATATTGGGCAAGAAGGGTCCCTAGAATCAATGAAGGGAATCATGAGGTTCCAAGTGTCTTTTGGCTTCATGAGGACTATATTATTTCAGCCCAGGATCAACAGCTCCACATTTATCATAAATGGAGGGAGAGACAGCGTAAGTTGAACATTATTACCTCTCATTTCCAGCCATGCAGCCCCTATATATTTCATAAGGAGGGGATTGGTGATTGTTTCCATGAGCTACTTAGGATGGCTCACTTTGTTTGGATGATAGCATGGAGATTGGAGTGTCTCATAGGGGATGAATCACCCACCATTTATCATCTCTCATGCCTTGAGAAGACCAATGGATTGCATATGTTTCTTTCTATGTATCTCCCACTTCTTCATGATGACAGTTATTTGGGTTATTCAACAAAGGAAAACTTGTATTCTTGGGAGGAGACAAATCCATTGGAGATTTTGCAAAGTCCTTGTGAGTTTCTTGAGGACAAGCAAAATTTTGGAGCGGAGGACTGTAATATTCCCAATTAGCCTCAAGCTAATTGGAATATTAAATTTTTCTTTACTTTTCTGTTCACGAATAAATGTAAAAGGGAGGAACATAAAAACTCCTAAAATCATTGAATAAATCAATGCCCCATGTGAACAAGGCTAAATCTGGGCTACTTCAATAAAACACCCTTATGTGTGAAAGGGGTTGAGACTTTTGACTGGGTCAACATGACCAAATCAACAGTGTTGTCCAGATTCAATGAACCTCCTAGATGCACAACACAGTTTTAGATGGAGGCCACACATGTGAAAGGAGCTAAATCATTGAGATGGTTGTATTGCAAGATCTGCCTTCTATAAAAGGAAGAGGAGTGACAACAAGAGGGAAGTTGTCATCTGTATATATTTTATATATTTCAGTCACAGGTCGGTTTACTTTCATTCCCTTGTTGCTTCAGTTAAATAGTGATGTGAGTACAAGGATCTCCTATTTGTGGATCCTTCTCTTTCCTTTATAGTTCTTGAAGAGATCAGCCTTCTGACTACTGCTTATACAAGTTTATCAACTACATCCAAACTCTGAGGGTTTTGGTTGCTCCTTGCAGCTGCAGCATGGAGGATGGCATTCACTCACCCAGGGCCAATCTAGTACCCCTTTTTAGTGGGAGAGGCTTCTATCCCATTGGCAAGAGTGTTCTAGATAATTTGAGCTTTAGATATACATATTGGCATCATACCAAACTATTCATCAAGCCTACAACGTAGTCCCTCTTCCAGTACTGCGTTATCTGCAAAGAGGAAAGTTGCAGGGTGTTTTGGAAAAGTTTGAGGAGTGATCTCTAGTGTTGGGGATCTGCCCTTCACTGTGGTGATCCATGGATTTATGTTCTTATCCATGTTATATTCAGATCTAATCTGAATAATCCTGTATATGCTTCAGAAATTTTGATTAGATCTGTAGATCTGCTGCATAGAATCTCAAATCTACTCCATGTGCTTCATGATTTACTGAAATCCCCAAGGGGAATGTAAAGTAGAGACATTATAGTGTATGGATCTGTCATAGATCTGATTTTTCATGCATTATTTTTCTCTAGATATAAGTTGTGATCTACTGCTGTAGTACACTTAATAAAATAATGCTGTCAAGCCTTTGCAGTTAATTCTATGTGTTGCAGCACCTCATTCTTGAGGGTTTCTTCATCAAAGTCTTCCATTTTTCTTCATTTTTTGAGCAATAAAACTCTAGATCTAATTTTTGCATCATATTTTATCAGAAATCCTCTTTAAAAGACATTGTTCATGCTTCAGAAACATTCTATTTAGTCAAGTCATGGGATTTCAGTGTTTTTAAGCCATATCGGGACTGGGAGATCTGTTTAAGTAAGAAAAAGTGATTTATTTTAGGATGTTTTCTGGGTGTGAGTCCCAAATTACATATTATAAGGGATCCCAGTGTTATTTTTCCCTATTATCATGAAAATATCTGAAAATAACACTTTTAGTGCATAAATAGCTGCTTTTCCCCACTTTTGACTGATATAATGGATCAGATTTATTGTTGTTGTACATGTGATTGATGGCTATGTGTTTCAAACATATTTTATGAGTTATTTATCATTGCTATTCTATATTTTTGTTCAATTATTGCTACATACCTATTTGGGAATATTACAATGACCCAGGTTCAATATCTGGGATATATTATTGTTGAAAGGGGGGTGCATGTGGATCCAACCAAGATCCAAGTCATTTCAAATTGGCCAGCCCCAATGACTCTAACAAAAATTTGTAGCTTTTTGGGTCTTGCTAATTTCTACCGCAGGTTCATGTTGGGATTCTCTCATATCACTTGGCCCTTGAGTCAAGTCACCAAGGGAGGAGCGAAAGAAAAATTATTTTGGTCGGAATCTCAACAGAAGGCATTCATAGAATTAAAACATCACCTCTGTTCTGCCCCAGTGGTCACATTACCATACTTGCAACAACCATTTGAGATCGAGACAGATGCCACTGACTATGCTATTGGGGCGGTTCTTACTCAACAGGGGCATCCAGTGGCATATCACAGTGAGACATTGTCTGACATAGTTTGCAAGTATCCCACTTATAAAAAATAAATTTATTCCATTATGCAGGCTTGTCGATAATGGAAGCATTACATTTTGGTGAAGGAAACAATCATCCACACAGACCACCGACCCCTACAGTTCATACAAACACAAGGGAAGTTTCAAAACGATTGCCATCAGAAGTGGTCCACATATCTACAACAGTTTCATTTGAACATCAAGTAGAAGAAGGGTAGCACCAATAATGTTGCAGACTGCCTCAATCGACCATCAATCGTGGCACTAACCACCATGCTCAACTCTTGTAGGCATGAGACTTCTGATTGGCCGCTTCTCTACAAGAGAAATCCAGAATTTAGCCACACATACAAGGCACTCTTAGGGGGTATGCAAGTTCCAAATTTTCACCTCCAAGACGCATTGTTATGTCACCTGGGACACCTTTGTGTTCCTTCAAGTGAGCGTGCCAAGATGATATGGGAAGCATACTACAGTTGAGTCATTGGGCATTTTGGGGTCGAGAAAACAGTGGCAGTACTTGAAAAGTATTTCTATTGGTCAAACCTTTGACAAGATGTTGGGAAGTACATTAGATCCTACACTTCTTGCGCCATTGCCAAACCAACCATCAAGAAGCAAGGCCTATATAATCTACTACCTACCCCTAGTCGACCTTGGGAATCCATCTCCATGGATTACATTTTGGGCCTGCCTTCTACTAAGCATGGAAACGACTGTGTTTTCATGATTGTCGACAGATTCTTGAAGATGGCCATCATGGCGGCCTGCAAGAAGAATATCACAACAGAATCCACTGCTAATATCTTCTTTGAATGAGTGTGGGTGCACTTTGGGATCCCATAGTCTATCATATCAAATCGAGATAGTAGGTTCCTCATCACATTTTGGTCTAGCCTCTGGTCAATGCTGGACACCAAGCTCACCAATTCCACAGCTTTCCCTCCCCAAACTGATGGCCAGACAGAGGTCATCAACAGGATGATTGTACACATTCTGCGCATGTACAATTCAAAGCATCCACGCACATGGGATGAGAACCTCCCCTATGTACAACACAGTTATAATCGAGCTCTCCACAGCTCAACTAGCCACAACCCCTTTCACGTGGGCTTGGGATTCCAGCCACTATGTCCCATTGACATAGCCATGCCATTTGCAGGCTACTCAGGCCAATTCGGCTCATGTCCAGTCTGAAGCTAAAAAATTGAACAACTTCATTGAGCACATTCAGTACATCTGCCAATAGGTTCATGACACATTGGACAAAGCCAATGTTAAGTACAAGTAACGACATGATCAACGTCGAGTGCCACACAACTTCCAATTGGGAAACAAAGTGTGGCTACATTTGCAGAAGGAGCGCCTCACTGGACCCCATTGAAAGCTTCGCCCACTCTGATACATGTTGTACACCATCACCAAGGTTGTAGGGAACAATTCCTTCGAGCTTAGTATTCCACCATTCCTTGGTCTGCACCCAGTATTCAATGTGGACCATCTTCGTCACTACTTCCCACCTCTACTGGACACCTCTGACATTGCAGAACAACTCACACCAATAGAGTTAAACCCAGACTACGTGGAACAGGCCACCACAGATTGTATCATTGACATGCAAATCAAGAACACTTGCCAACAGAAGATCCAACTGTATCAAGTTGTCGAAGCTGGCCAACTCTTGCACCAAGGAAAGTGGTTCACCAAGGACCAAGCTCAGTAGAGTTTCCTCATCTCATGGAGGAACTGAATGCAATGGGGACCATTGATTCCTAAGGGGGGAGGAATGATCCAGGTGGATATTGGTGGCCACCCACCTATTCCACTGGGGGCCCCACCATTGTCTCTTTCATTTTTTCAGTTTTGGTACAACTTACTAATTTTAGCAGTTTTTCGGGTCCTGAACTTCTGGAGTCATCTTGAGGCCCTAAACGACGTTTTTTGGGAAAACCGTAAGCAACATGGTTCCATGGACTGATGTTTCTCACACCAAAAGTTGTATTCCTCAGATAGATCTTTCTAATGAGGTATGGTGCGTGTCAAATGGAGATCATGCGCCAAAGTTACGTCCTTGGGAAGTTGAAACACCAATTTACACAAACGTGCCTATAATTTTGGCATTTCATCTCCTAGGGTTATGGTTTTGGATGTTTAGGGTTTTCCATTGTTTCTAAATAATAAATAGGCCCTCGAACCTCATTGTAACATAGTTGAGAGGCTTGTAGCCGCCACATATCTTCTAAGAGGTAAGCTACCAACACCCTAGCTAGTTTATTTCCATTATGTTCGTAAGCAAATTTTAGTTCTTTGATATTAATGAAATGAAGTGTTATTTCAACTACATCTTTTTATTTATGGTTATATGTGTATTCTATTGCGTTACTGCATAAATCTAAATCCTTGGTACTACAAGCACACATCATACAATTGCATCTAATCGTGCACCTTCTTTTGAAGTCAAATTCATGTCATTTGACAAGGGAAAAAGTGACAAGCAGCCCGGAAGTAAGAAAAAAGGGAAATCAATGAAAAAGAAAACTTCTAACCCACAAGAAATATCATCTGATCAATCGTATGGAAATAGGAAACCTCGTTATCCATGCATAATTTGTAATGAGGAACACTTTGTTCGAGATTGTCCTCACTGCGTTGAAGTCTCAAAAATGGTTAACACTTCACATGCGTTAGTTTTGTTAACAGATCCATTTTCGAATCCAGACACAAATTTGGTTGCTATAGATCCAGCTTCTAGTTCCCAAATTTTTATGCTATCTGTAACAAAACCTTCAACAGGTATTTTGGTGTCAACGCATAATATATATTACAGTAGTCAACCCACTGATTAACCTACTACCTCGACCACGAATCTGTCTATAGAATCAGTACCACCTACTACTATTCTTGAATTGACAATCAAGCCACCAAAGGGAGTCGTTCATAAATTGACATATAATCCTCGAGCAAGAGCTGCTCAATATTATAATATATTTGAATATTTAGCTCAATCCCCTTCATCTATGTAAGCTCTTGAGGAATTACAAAATTTTCCCTCCTAGAAACATGCCTTATTGTCAGCTACTGGTGGAATTGATCCGACTGATTCTAATCTCATAGTCTTTAATCATATGGGCTATGTGCCACAATTACCAACAAAATTGGAATTCTCCATCCAAGTAAATGTTCTCAATCACCTTGTTCATCGTACTATTATTGACGAGGGAGCATCTAAGTGCATTATGTCTCTAAACTATTGGAAGCCTACTTGGCTCGTTGTGTTTATCTCAATCATCAACGATGTTGAAGGCTTTTGATGGACATACACATAAGCCTTATGGTATTATCAATAATATGCATGTTGAACTAGGGGGGGAAATAGTGAATGTTGACGTTGAGGTCGTTGATGAATCCCTTGACTACAATATTCTACTAGGAAGGCCATGGGTATATGCTATGACTGCAATTGTTTCTTCATAGTTTAGAATAATCGCCTTTCCACATAAAGGTGTTATCACAATCATCAATCAGCTATCCTTCTTTGCCTTTGCTTCACAGGTAACTAGAAGTTTTCCATTTGTTCACGTGCCCCAACTAGCACTTCAGAACATTGGTGTAGGACTCTTAAAGGATTCCACTCTCATGAGAACCTTTGCATTACTGTGGCCTGTGATGTCGGTAGAAATTGCAAGTATAGAGACCTGCTATATGATCTCTTCCACTCCATCTGACTTAAGGAAGAGTATGGGTGATTCTGAAGTTGTTACGTTGGATGAGTTTCTACCGCCCAACCCTATTGAGCTAGCATAGCAATCAATCTATCTGGCTTGGGTGGCGAATCCAAAATCAACATCGCCGTTTGTTTACCTTGATCGTTCCTTATATTTTGGTACTCCATCTGATCCTTTTTCCTCAACTTTCTTGACAGATGAGAGTATTTTGGAAACCATGATGTCGGAAGGAGAACCATGGGAATATTATCATCATCGTTCCCATATTCCTGATTATGAATAAAATAATCTTAGTGAACTATATCACCCATCGATCAAAAATTTCTTTCTGAATTCTTTTCCTATTAATGCGATTGATTCTGAGCGAAACTTGTTAAATATTGAAGAAACCATTTCTATCAATATTTTGACCAAACCCGGCATTGTAGAAAATATTCATGTCACCATGTCTTGTTCTCCATGAGAACTTGAAACATATCTCTCTCTCTTTCGTGAATTTCGTGATATATTTTCTTGGTCTTACGAGGAAATTCTAGGCATAGATACTAGTATCATTGAACATACTATTAATTTGTACCCTGATGTCAAGCCGGTACATCAATGCCTTCGTCTTGTTCATCCAAATAAGGTCGCTACCATTAAAAAAGAAGTTGAAAAAATTTTGCATGCTGGTTTCATTTACCCTGTTCCACTAACTGAGTGAGTTTCCAAAATCGTTCATGACATGAAAAAACAAGGAACCATCAGAGTGTGCATCAATTATCAAGATGTCAATCTTGCTTGTCCAAAAGACAACTATCCTACTCCCTTTATCGACTAGATTATTGACGATTGTGCTGGATGCGAAATATTTTCGTTCATGGATGGATTTTTCGACTACAATCAAATCAATATCTGCTTAGAGGATCAATATAAGAAAGCATTCATCTATCCCTTGGGCACATTTGCTTATCAGAAAATATCGTTTGGTTTAAAGAACATTGGGGCCACTTTTCAGAGAGTAATGGATTATGCTTTCAATGACATCAAGCACATTGTTCAACCATAACTAGACGATTTACCTACACATTCACGAAATCGAACTGATCACCCAATGCATTTGAGAGCCATATTTTTATGCTACCTATTGAGATTCAACAAGATGATGAGCTTAGTGAAAAGAGTCGCCTTCACTAAGTGGGCCCACAGGCTATTTTTGGTGCAAAGTCTATTTTTAGACATGTCGATCATATTCTATGAGTTGCAGGATGCTATTTGTGGATGGTTGGTCAAGTTGGAAAAATAGATGGACTTCTATTTTTAGAAATTTTGGGCGAAGTCTATTTTTAGACCGCCAATCTAAAAATAGATATGTCAAATATTATTAGCTCTTAATAATATTTGGACTCTAAACAGTATCTTATTCTCTTGGAGCACTTCAATTAAGTGCACAGATGTGGCACAGCAGCTGACAGAAGGAATTATGCTATTCCTGAGGTTTTACTAGAGCTATTGCATGGAGGACTCAGTTACAACTCAAGTGGTAGAGTAATGACACAATTGGAAGAAGTAGCTATGGATTTGTGTTCAGTTTAACTCAGTTAGACTTAGTTGAGCTAGTTGTATCTAGTCTAACTGATTGATACACTAGTGAGAGTGAAGTGAATTAATTAGTTAATTAATTCACAAATAATAACTCATTAATCAACTGAAGAATACATCAGTTAACTACAGTGCATGGCAGTTTCAGTGGAGACTAGTGGAGAGGTAGGTGAAAGAGCAAGTGTGACTATCAGTTGTGACTATAATGATGCATTGATTGCATCCAACACTCAGTGGAGATGCCAATGAGGATTTAATGAGCAAGGCTGGGGTAATTCAAACTCATTCAAAGCCATTCTTCAGCAGGGATTGCATAGTAGAGGCAGGCTAGCAGGTGGCAAAGATCGGTGCATGGATTTGCAAGATCGGGCTTTATTAGTGTGTAGCGATTGTATTATACTGAGAGCTTGATATGATCAGCTTTGTATGAGAATTGTTACATGATCTCTATGACATATATTATATACAGATAGTTTGGTTTTTTCATCTTCAGGCTTTCCCGTTAAACAATTGTGTTAATGTGTGTGAATTTTTATTGTTTCATGTGTGCATTGCAATCTTGATTTAATTTCCAAAAATGATCAATGGTGGAATAGATTCTATATTTTGCATGAAGTTAAAATAGTGTGAGATCAGGAGAATATTGGACATATAAAACATAATTTATATAATTTCTACATGGTATCAGAGCAGTTGATCATTGGAGGAGATTGAAATTATTGAAGCGGTTGAGTTTTGTGCTTGTGGAATTCGAATTTGCTGCAATGTTTTCTTGGTGTCGAAGTTGAGCATTCATTGAAATGTCTTAGCGATTGGAGTATGCCCTTGATGGCAACTCGAATTACATATATGGAAGGACAATATGGAGGCAGTTCTGGATGATAATGGGCTGAAGGAGTTCATCAATAGCGATGTTTCGAAGCCGGGATCTAGCGATGCAGCTGCTCTTGACACATGGCAAAAGAAGGTAGCAAAGTGTTGAAGGATTCTGTTGGAAGGTGTGAAGGACCACATTGTGTCCAGCCTTCATGGGAAAGCCACTCCATTCCTAATGTGGAAGGCTTTGATAGAATTTTTCCAAAGCAAAAGTGACCAGAGGAAGTTGGCGCTTAAAGACAAGCTCAAAAAAATAAAAATGGAGAAAGGCGACAGTATACCAAAATACCTCATGAAGTTTGTCCACTACAAGGATGAGCTGGGAAGTGTGGGGGTTAATATTGATAAAGAAGACCTAGTGAGCTTGGCTCTCCTTGGGCTTCTGAAGAGTTGGCATAGCTACGAAGACTCTGTCAATGGATGGGAGAAACTGCCAGGATGGGAGCGACTTTGTTCAGATCTTGTGCAAGAGGAGATAAGGCAGGGTACCAGGGATGGATCTTCATCAAAGAATGAAGATGAAGAAAATTTCATTTTGGCTGCCAAATCTTGGAAAGGAAAAGGGAAGAAATCTTCCAAATCTGAAGCTAAAGGCAAGAAGCAGGATTTGTCCAAGGTGAAGTGTTTTCACTGTCACCAGCACGGGCATTTCACCACTAATTGCCCACAAAAGAAGAAAAATAAGAGCACTGCTGGTTTTGCAACAGGAGAGGCCTTAGCCTCACAGTTTGAGCTTGAATTTTCTTTGATCACATGCTTTATTTCAAGTGTGATGGGATTGGTGTGGTTTCTTGACAGTGTTGTGTCTTTCCATATGACCGGAGACAAAGATTTGTTTAGTGATATGGAGGAAAAGGATCTTAGAGTGCACATCGAGATGGGCGATGATGGTAGATACAGTGCGACTGGTATCGAGACCATTTCCTTTGAGAGGGAGTTCGGTAAACCTTTCATCTTGAGGGATGTCATGCATGTTCCAGGATTGAAGAAGAATCTAATCTCTGTGACGATGTTGGAAGACAAGGGTTATGATGTTGTTTTTAGTGGGGGAAAATCTTTCCTCCGACATAAAACAATTGGTCGAACCAGGAGGATAGGGATTCGAGTTAAGAATCTTTATCAATTGCAGGTGGATGGCTATGCTACAATGGCATGCAAAACAGAAGTAGTGGTGAGCCGAGATGAGGGTGAATTGTGGCACAGGATATTGGGCCATCTTCACCATGGCGCTTTAAAAATTTTGCAGCAGATTTCTACTGGGCTTCCCAAAGGTACACTTTCGCAGTCAGATCAATGCAAGGGATGTACTTTGGGAAAAATTATGAATACCATTTTTCATGAGAAGGATAGTTGTGCTTTGGCGATCCTTGAGAGAATTCACAGAGACATGTGTGGACCTTTCTCGGTTGCTTCAATAGCAAAGCACAATTATTATGTGATATTTGTTGATGACTTTTCTCGTAAGTGCTAGATCTTCTTCATGCATAAGAAGAGTGAGACATACTCAAAGTTTTGTGAGTTCAAGATGCTGGTTGAGAAAAAGTCGGGGAAGCAAGTGAAAGCTCTCTGGAGCGATAATGGTGGTGAATACATCTCTGGCAAATTCAAAGACTTCTGTAGCAAAGAAGGAATTGGAAGAGAACTCATAGCGCCTCATAACCCACAGCAGAATGGGGTCACTAAGAGGAAGAACAGAACGATCGTGGGTGTTGCATGGGTGATGTTGCATGATCAGGGCCTTCCCATACACTTGTGGGCTGAGGCATGCAACACTGCAGTTTATGTGCAAAACCATTGTCCTCATAGAGTACTTGGCATGAGTACACATGAAGAGGCGTTTTCTGGTAAGAAGCCTGATATTTCTCATTTGAAGATTTTTTGCTCACCTATTTACATTCATGTGACGAAGGATGCCAGGAAAAAGCTGGAGCCGACCATAGAGGTTGGGATATTTTTGGGGTACACAGAAACACCCCACAATTATTGTGTGTATTTTCTAGACAGTCGGATGACTGTCGTGCAACAGGATATCAAATTTCATGAGGAGAAAGCCATGAAGTTGTTGCTTGAGAGGGAGCTACACTTGCATGCAGAGGAGGAGCTACTTGTTCCAAAATATGAGCCTCAAGATGTGGATCATCTACAAGAGGAGGTTCATGGAGTGGAAGAAACCACTCATGCAGCACCAAACATCAGAGGGCGGAAGCGCACTATAGAAGCTGAGCGACTGAATCTTGATGAAGTGCAGAATGTAGAAGTTCCTACATCACAACGCAGACAGAGACAGTCACCTGACCTATTTACTGGATACATGGCTCTGATGAGCAAGTGTATCATGACGGAGCCATCCTCTTTCGAGGAAGCTGTGGAGGATCCTACATGGGTAGATGCCATGGTGGAAGAGTATGATTCGATTATCAAAAATAGTGCATGGGAGATGGTCCCAAGGCCAGAAGGGAAATCAATGGTAGGTTCGAGATGGATCTACAAAGTGAAGCAAGCTACTGATGGGAGCGTTGAGAAGTATAAGGCAAGATTTTTTGCCCGAGGCTTCTCACAGATCGAGGGGATCGACTATGAAGAAACCTTTGCACCTGTAGCAAGGTATTCTTCCATACGGACCATCCTTGCTCTCTCAACGTAGATGGGCTGGCACATTCATCATATGGATGTGAAGACTGCATTCCTCAATGGAGTCATTGAGGAGGAGGTGTACATTGAGCAGCCTGAAGGATTCGAAATCTTCAGCAGCGAGTCGCATGTGTGCAGGCTCAAAAGAGTGTTGTATGGGCTGAAACAAGCACCTCATGCTTGGTACACACGGATAGACAGTTATTTCACTAGGCTTGGTTTCTCTAAGAGTGAGGCGGATCCAAACCTATACCAGATTGTGGTGGAGGGTAAGATTTTGATCATTGTTCTTTATGTAGATGATTTAATACTAACGGGTGATGAATTGTTGATACACTCATGCAAGGCAGATCTTGAAAAGGAGTTCGAGATGAAGGACTTGGGCCTCCTTCATTATTTTTTGGGATTGGAAATTTGGCAGCGGAAAGGTGAACTATTTGTGTCTCAAGGCAAGTACACCTGGGAGATACTGGAAAAGTTTCACATGCAAGGCTGCAAGCCTATCGACACTCCTCTTCCTAGTGGTTGGAGGAAGGAGGATGCTACATCGGCAGAGGTAGTGGATGCCACTCTTTATCGACAGTTGGTTGGTTCGCTCATGTATTTAGTCAGTACACGACCGGACATATGCTATGTTGTGAACCAGCTTTCACAAGCGATGGTGAAGCCTACCAGCTCTTTTGGAAGGCAGGAAAGCATGTCCTGAGGTATCTCAGGAGCACATCTGGGTATGAATTGTGGTACATACAGTCGGCTGAGGTGAAGTTGCATGGCTTCACGGATGTAGATTGGGCAGGAAGCCCAACGGATAGAAAGAGCACATCTAGAGGGATTTTTAGTATCAGTTCTATAGTAGTTTCTTGGTACAAAAGGAAACAAAGATCCGTGGCACTCAGTTCAGTGGAGGCCAAGTACATGGAAGCAAGTTTGGCTGCATGCGAGGCTATATGGATGAGGAAGATCCTGGTCGAGTTGTTTGATTCTCACTTAGATCCTATTGTGATATATTGTGATAATCAGAGTTACATTAAACTCTCAGTTAATCCAATATTTCATGATATATCTAAACATATTGACATCCAGTACCATCATATCAGAGATTGTGTGCACTGGAAGATCATGTTTCTTTCTTACATTCCTACGGAGGATCAGGATGCAGATATTCTTACGAAGGCGCTCACCAAGAGAAAATTCAAATACCATAGAGACATGATTAGGGTAGCAGATAATCCCTATCTTGTTGAGAGGGAGTGTTGAGATTCAACAAGATGATGAGCTTAGTGAAAAGAGTCACCTTCACTAAGTGGGCCCGTAGGCTATTCTTGGCGCAAATTCTATTTTTAGACTATGTCTATTTTTAGACATGTCGATCACATTCTATGAGTTGCAGGATGCTATTTGTGGATGGTTGGTCAAGTTGGAAAAATATATGGACTTCTATTTTTAGACATTTTGGGTGGAGTCTATTTTTAGACTGCCAGTCTAAAAATAGATATGTCAAATATTATTAGCTCTTAATAATATTTGGACTCTAAACAATACCTTATTCTCTTGGAGCACTTCAGTTAAGTGCAAAGATGTGGCACAGTAGCTGATAGAAGGAATTATGCTATTCCTTAGGGTTTACTGGAGCTATTGCATGGAGGACTCAATTATAACTCAAGTGGTAGAGTTATGACACTGTTGGAAGAAATAGTTATGGAGTTGTGTTCAGTTTAACTCAGTTAGACTCAGTTGAGCTAGTTGTATCTAGTCTAACTGATTGATACACTAGTGAGAGTGGAGTGAATTAATTAGTTAATTAATTCACAAATAATAACTCATTAATAAACTGAAGAATACATTAGTTAACTACAGTGCATGGTCATTTCAGTGGAGACCATTGGAGAGGTAGGTGAACTAGCAAGTGTGACTATCAGTTGTGACTATAGTGATGCATTGAATGCATCCAACACTCAGTGGAGATGCCAATGAGGATTGCGTGAGCAAGGCTGGGGTAATTCAAAATCATTCAGAGCCATTCTTTAGCAAGGATTGCGTAGTAGAGGCAGGCTAGCAGGTGGCAAATATCGGTGCATGGATTTGCGAGATCAGGCCTGATTAGTGTGTAGCAATTGTATTGTACTGAGAGCTTGATATGATCAGCTTTGTATGAGGATTGTTACATGATCTCTATGACATATATTATATACAAATAGTTGGGGTTTTCAGCATCAGGCTTTCCCATTAAACAACAATGTTAATGTGTGTGAATTTTTATTGTTTCATGTGTGCATTGCAATCTTGATTTAATTTCCGCAAATTATCAATGGTGGAATAGATTATGTATTTTGCATGAAGTTAAAATAGTGTGAGATCAGGAGAATCTTGGACATATAACACATAAGTTATATAATTTCTACACTATCAACACTACAAAATATGCCTCAATCCACATAAATGTGTGTTTTTTGTTGGTTCTGGATGTTTGCTGGATTCGTCGTCTCAAAACAAGGAATTCGACTAGACCCATTGATGGTCCAGGTTATTCTTGATTTCCCTGCGCCATGAAATTTACTTCAGATACAAAAACTTCAAGGAAAGGCTAACTTCCTAAGGAGGTTCATACCCAACTACACTGAAATGGCTAAAGGATTTACTCATCTCTTGAAAAATGGATTTGCATTTTTCCAATATAAACACTCATTCAATATGCAATAGTTTCTGGCCTTTAACTTTAGGAATCTAGCCTTAGTCTTTGATAAATCAAGAGGGGCATTGAGTCTTGCGAGTACATACAGGATATCAGAATACCAAGGAGATTTTTGAAACTATTCTTCAACAGTAGGATCAGGCAATCTTTCATGTTCATCCAAGGCATCCACCATGTTTATGTCAAGGGCTTGCAAGTTAGATTCAACCATTATTTTAGCTAAGCCCTGACCTTTGATTAGTTTTGTGGGTTTTATTTCTAGGTCATACTCTAATATTACAGCAATCCATTTTCCCCTCTTTCCATCCAGATCTTGGGACAAAATGGCTTTAACCACTATGTTTGGCACGTACGCAATGATGTGAGAATGTAGAATATACACTCTAAAGTCTTTCAAGGCCTTTACCAAGGCATAGGCCTGTTTTTCCATTATGTTATTTTTAAAGGGTGCATCTCTCAGAGCCTTGCTGAAGAAAGCAATAGACTGTTCCATTCCCTCTGGATTTTTCTGCAGTAGGACTACAGCCACTGTATGCTCGGAGGCAAAGGAAAATATCAGGAAATCTTTTGAAAAGTCAAGGCTGATTAATACAAGTGCCCGAGTGAGTGCAAGTTTAACTAATTCAAAAGATTTTTTAGCCTCTATAGTCCACTTAATTCCTACATCCTTTTTTAGTATGTTTGTCATATCCCTGAGGTGCTCAGCTAAGTTGGGAATAAACCTCCTTAAGAAGTTAATTTTCCCAATAAAGGATTGCAATTATTTTATGTTTCTTGGGTGGGTAATCTGCAGTATTCCCTCAACTCTTTGCGGGTCTATCTTAATTCCCTTCTCGAATATAATATGGCCAAGAAGCTTACCTTCTTGACGCCTGAATATAGTCTTCTTGGGATTTAAAGACAGACTGGACCTTCTACATTTTTCAAAAACTCTTCTCAGATGTTTTAGGTGCTCCTCATCAGTCTTGGAATAGACTGTTATGTCATCAAGATAGATGACAATGAAGTGCCCTATTTCCTCTGAAAAGGCTATGCCCATTGCTCATTGGAAGGTTGCACCAGCATTCATCAGTCCGAAAGGCATCTTTAGGTACATAAAGGTGCCCCATGGAGTGGTGAAAGCTGTCTTGAGTTGGTCTTCTGGGAGTACTAAAACTTGGTTATAGCCTGAAAAACCATCTAACAAGGAGATTCTTTTTGAGCTAACTACCCTCTGTAGGATGTGTTCCATCTTTGGTAAGGGGTAATTGTCTTTAAGTGAAGCTCTGTTAAGGTTTCTGAAATCAATGCATAGTCTGATCTCACCTGTCTTTTTCCTCACAGCTACAAGGTTGGATACCCAATTGGAAAACCTCACAGGCACTATGATTCTTGCCTCATACATTTTCTTGATCTCCTTTTCCACTAGAGATAGTTTTTTCGGGTTAATTCTACGAAGTTTTTGTCTGAAGGGTTTTTGGTTTTCTTTCAATCATTAGGGAATTTTGAGGTCTAAAATGGGCCTCCTAAGAAAAATGTACAACCAAAATAAACTTTATAAGAACCAATAGGATTCAAGATGATGATGTCAACCATAAGGGATGATTCACCATTTTTGGCGTAAAAAAGTGAAAATATTAAAAAATAATAAAATAATAAAACTACTTTTTCAACTCGTATTTTAAACTTATCTCCCAAAATTTTTACTCAAATCTCAAGCGGGAGTACTCGTTGGATGTGGAATTTAATTCCTCATCCAAGGATTACCCATGTTGCATATTTTCGATGAACTCTACTACACGAAAAATGAGAAATACATAAAAAACGTGATTGTAATCACGTTTTTTTATGTATTTCTCATTTTTCGTGTAGTAGGACCCATAGAAAGTATGAATCATGGGTACTCCTTGGATGAGGAATTAAATTTCGCATCCAACGAGTACTCCTGCTTGAAATTTGAGTAAAAACTTTGGGAGATAAGTTGAAAATATGAGTTGAAAAAGTAGTTTTTTCATTTTTCCCTCTAAAATTTGATGATGTCATCAAATCTTATTTGATTTTTTCCACTATTATTTTATAATTTACTTAGGAGGCCCATTTTAGACCTCAAAATTCCCCTAATGGGGATCTTGTGCTGGATAATCTTCGTATCATAGGCTTTTAAGTCCTCATAGCTCTAGGAAAACACATCGATGAACTCTTTAAATAAGTCGATATATTTCCTTTTCATGTTCGCTGGGAAGGACTTATCCAGTTTAATCATCATAGGCTTGTCCTCAGTGCCTATGTTGCATTCCTCGACATCGGAGTCTGAGTTTTCTATGGTGAGTTTCTTCGCTGCATCGTTAAAATAAAAAAGGTCCTCTAAAGGTGCCAGTCCTCTGGGTATATTCTTATCTTTTGACTGTAGCACCTCTATTTCTTCTTTTTCTGCGTTCTTATACTCTTCGCTTTGAGTTCCAAGTTCTTTAGTTAACATGTTTATTTCTACGTTATGTGGTGATCTTTCTTTGTCGGGGGGCTCTTCACCCAGGAAGATTTCATCGGATTTAGAGTCTGAATCAGAGGATTCAAACTCGTTCCTGCCAATCAGGAAATCCTCTATCTACTTGACGCCCTCAAAGACCTGTCAATATTTCTTGTTATCTCACACCGCAGGCCTATATTTCATTTGAATGACGATATGTTTGTCACTAGGTGATTTCTAATATGAACTAGCAACGCAGGCTAATCCATTCGCAACTATGTTCTGACTCCTAGGAACAAACACCAGCTCATATTTTACAAAAATTTTCAATAAATCCATAGCATCATTCCTGTATGCTCTCAATCTGGAGTGTTTAGCTGTATATTCTCCGTTTACTTGTTTTATGATTAACTCAGAGTCCCCGTGTACAGCTATCCTTCGGGCTCCTAGTTTTTTTAATAGATTTAAACCTAGGATGAGAGCCTCATACTCTGTGATATTGTCTGCACATTTGAAGTCCAGTCTGAAGTCATGACTCTCAGCACGATCACTCTCAGTGTTATTTAACCACACTCTCGCTCCTACATTCTTTCTAGTGCAAGACCCATCGAAATTCATTCTCCGTAAGGGATCATTTTCAGGTTTATCATCAGTTTCCTCCCTAATGTTGGTTTCACTGCTATGTTTTAATATGGCGTCTGCACCGTGGTGTGGAGTGTTTTATTCTTTGTGATGTGTATGGAGTTCAGAGAAATGACTAGTCAGCTGTTTGTAGTCTTGTTCTTGTTCACTCTGAGTTTCTGATTTAGTGTATTGATCAAAGGTTTCTTCTTTGTTTTCTTCTATGTCTAGAGTGGCCATTATGTTAAAGTCTATGGGCTCTACCCTATTGTTTGCATCTTTGTCTTCTAGCTCTAGCTAGTTCATGGATTCATCGTTGCAAAGGATAAAGGAGTCCAAATTCGTGTGTACAGAGTACATAGGTGAATTTTCTGGTTTTTCGGGGCTGCTAACCATAAACTTCATTTGTGCCTCTCTATACAATCTCCTAAGCTAGCTAAAGACAGGGATTGTGGCATATGACCCATCCATCTGCATTGTACCTTGCAGCTTGGCTCCCCATGACCTCGATAGTAACATTCCATACTTAGGTGGCACATCTGCCACTACAACATCCATAATCATACATTTGGCTGGAATCTGAGTCAGGTTCACACATAGATCTTTGATTAGGCCAAGGAATTTTACTCTGCTAGAGTCAAATGAATATAAATCCTTATAGGGTCAGGTTATCTCTAGGCCTAACTTCTCCATAATTACCTTAGGCATCAGGTTATGTGATGCCCCAAAGTCATGCATTGCGTTGTGAAGGATCTTGTCATGGATATTGAGGCTGATATAAAAAGGAGGTACTACCCCTTCCTAAAACTTCCCTTCTATCTTTGGACCAAATAGAAGGGCTGGTTGATCATCACTCATATTGACAGTGTCATTGTTTTCTCCTAGATTTAATGCTTTCAAAATTTGGCCTTTATATACATCCTGAGTGGCCAGCTCAGAGAGTGGGACAAAAATTTTAATTTTAGCAATCACACTCTCCAAATTGAAAGGAGATTGACTCCTTGTAAGTTTCAACTCTGTTTTATTAGCCACTATTTTAGTGGCAAAATCAGATTGCTGATTCTCACTATGTACAATGCTTGAAGCTATTTTATCAGGAGCATTAGCTGCAATGCTAGTGCTGCTAGTTTGTTGACTTTGTTTATCAACACTTTGGTTGTCTTTTTCTTTGTTCTTCCTAGAACTCTCAGCTGTTGATTTTTTACTTTCAGCAGTCACCTTAGCAGTTTCCTCAGACCTCTTCTTAATGGTGATCTCAGAGGCTTTTGGTTTGGAATTGTCTAAGCTCTTTTTGCTTCTAAGTTCATACTGTTCTCTGACCTGCATGATGGCATTTTCAAATCCTAGCCTATAATCCTCAGATTCTAACCTTTCCTTGTCCCAATGTGAGTGTGAGGTCTGATTGTCTTCTGTGGAACAGTTGTGGATTGAGTTTTCTATTTCCACCATGTTTATTATGGTTCCCTCGGACTCTTCTATTATCCCCTCATCTTCATCAAAGAAATTCTCTTGAAATGGGGATATGAATTGTTGGTCAGAGTCTCTCTATCTGTTTGGAGGATTGTTTCTCCTGAAGTTTTGGTTCTGGTTATGATTTTGGTTTCTATTCTGATTACTGACTTGGACAGTCAAATTTTCCACCATTTTTCCTAGTCTCTCCATGGTTTTGGCTAGACTGTCATATTTGGGATCAGATGTGGAAGCTGCAGTGTCATCCCTATATGTTACCCTTTTCTCAGACCTCATTCTAGCACTTTTCTCAATCAGGTTAGCTTCCACACTCACTGCTCCTTTTTGCATATCTTCCAATATGTTGTAATCTCTCTCCCTAAGCTAGTAGGCCATGTCAGCATCAAAGCCTTCAGGATATTTCACTAAATCCATTCCTTGAGGAGGTTTCATATGTGGAGGGAGAGCATTATAAATGTTTTTAAACCTTGTAGAATAGTCATGGACACTCTCTCCTACATTTCTTTTAAGGTTCTTATACTCTGCTAATATTTGGAGAGGGTTGGTCTTGACTTCCCATTTTTTTATAAAGGTTTGATATAAAGAGGGAAGATCATGGATACTATTAGGGTCCCGTGATTTGGCTGATTGGAAAGCCAAATGACAGTGTAACATCAAACCAATCCTTGGAGCCCAAGGACCTAGCCTTTCTGGACTCAGAGAGGGATCTCTCTATTTGTGTAAGGGATATATGTGTGTATGCTTATTGTATTATTGATTTTAGGCTAGTTATGAAGTAGGTTTTTGGTTTTGGTTTTTAGGTTGTGAGGTGTTGATCATAATCAACCCCCTATTTAATTTTCAGGAGCAATCTGGCCTTGAATGCTCAATTCTCCTCCCATCCTACATTGCAATGCTCTTTATTTGCCTACCGTTGCTTTTCCCCCCACTCCGAATTACATTTTTAAAAGCCAAAGTTTGTGTTTAAAAACACATGAGACTCATCCCCTTCCGGCCTCAGCTCCTTCATTTTATTCTCCACGTAACCCAGTTTGTAACCCTGTGCCAGACCCAAAGGTGTTTACAGTATATGGCTATCGGGCGCGTTCTCAGCCGTTCGATTAAACATAAATCAATGCACCACAGCCCTTTGCTATTGTGGTCCCCACCCCACGCCTACCAATCAAAATCGGCCTATTTTCATCGCACTGCTTATCCAGAGCAGGCAGTATTCCTCAAAACACAGCGATTCCACTCAACACTCGCCACGCGTCCTTGTGTACAGCCCGAAAACCGCTCCCCATTGCGCATTATCGTTTGGGTAAAGTCGTGTCACGATATTCATGCTATCCATTTGATTTGAAGACCTTCATCCTACGGCCAGCGTTCTACGAAGTTGCACGCATGATAATCCCCATGTACAGTGTCCCGGGCCTGCCATTCCATCGCTCTCCAATGCATTCTTAGTCATTGATCTCATTTGGAGATCGTATGGCTCAGGATCGTTTGTGAGATCTGTTGTTGACCTGGTCCACCTCCACATCATAAATTCCACGTGTGCACTGCGTCTCTCCTCCACCATTCATGTATTCCATTCATTTGTCATTTTTTAATGTTCTGCATTGAAAGCTATCACCAGTCCATCCTTCATCGTTTCACTGCAGTTTTCTGCCACCCCGCATGATCCCATCATTTCACCATGTCTGCACCACCACATTCACTATCCCTGTGTCTGGTTTTCCTTAACGAGTTTGTGGGTTTTGTAGGTTTATGGCGGTGGAGAACTATCATAATTTACAGCCTCCATTACAGAAGCCGAGGCCGCTTCAAAGGACAATTTTGCAGAGGCAAGATTTACAAAGAAAGCCTGGGAAGTTGTTGTGACATGACTGCTATTTAAGAAGCAGAGATTAAATTCTATCAAACCCTCCAGAGAAATTTAAAAATGCAGATTTCAGAGGTAGATACATTAATGTCGCGGCAAAGAGTGCAGTGAAAGATCCAGGAATTCAACGTCCGGCATTGAAGATCTCAAATTGAAATTCAAAGTTAAAAGACAGAGAGTACAAATGCACAATAAATCACATCCTCCAGGCTTCATTTCAGTAGGATTTTATTTCAGACAAGGACATAATGTTACTCAGTTTATTCTTCATATCTTGTCCCTGGAGAAACTTTCACCCGCAGCATTTACTTCATAGAGCAGCCACAGAGTACATTCAACATTTTATAGCTGTCAAATAGTATGGTCGGGCACTTTTTCAACATTTTTTTTTAATGAAACAATTAAATTTCCATCACCTACCTCTTTTGCTAGGTTTTTGGTTTCTCCTATAAAACCTGAGGAAAACGGTTTATTGAGGGTTCCAGATTTTATCAGAAAATTATGCAGTGAAAGGCTTTTGTATAATTTTTTGTAAAATTCTTGTATGAAGGCCTAGAGCTCATAGGGTCTTAGTGAGGAGAAGTTCCATCTATCAAAGAGGATTCTGGTCTTTGGTATTTCACAGTCTGTAACTTTCTCTTATGTGTTAGTTAAATAGATCATTTCATTTCATTCATCTTTCCTGTATCATGTTTTGGAATGCGAGTGGCTCACTGATTTTTGGTATGGATTCATCCTAGTTGATGCCCATGCTTGGATTAGTGAAGCGCTTTAAATATGGCTCATGCATGATATTATGTTTCATAATTCATCTAAACCGTATTTCTGCTATATTAGTTGCTTTGGGAGGGTGTTTTTAAAATGCTACTATTATGTATGGATTCTTAGAATGGTAAGCCCATACATGGTGGTATTGTGTATCTAGATATCAGCTCAATGCTAACTAATATCTCCTCAATATTTCATTCACTACATATACTTTCTGATAACTCATTTCTGTGAGGTATTTCTGAATTGGCCCTCTCTGCAGTAAGCTGTCTTTAAATTGTCTGTTGCTTTTATATAGGAGTTTTGCATCTTATCTCTGCAATATCCTTTCTTCTGTGTCAATTTCTGAAGAGCTTGGTCCCATTTAAATCAATATTTCTTGTTTACAGAAGATAGCATGTGAGCTGAAGCTGACAACTTCATACATTACACTATATGCTCCTTGCTATGCTAAAATGTCCTAGGCACTGTTCTTTGGCAACTCAAGGTTGTCTCTAGGAGTGACAACATCTTCTGGCACCGTTTCCGGGGAACGAAGTTAAGAGAATCAAAATCCCTGGGCCTCGACAAATCATATTCACTCTCCAATTAGGTGAGCACAGAGAGTTGAAGAGTTGTAGATCCCTCACCTTGGTGACTCCACATTTTTTTATCAGATAAATCTATTTGTAGTCCTGGCTCCACGAAAGCCACACCTAAGGTCAGATAAGTCTCAGCCAAAGACACCTTCTACGCCTGACCCAGAGAAAATCATACATAGAAGAAGTTGGAAAGAAAGACAATCAGTTTGCGCTGAAATCTCGGAATTTCTCGTAGAAGATTACCCATCCTCTTCTTCTCAAGAAGTTCAAGTAGAAAATCCCGACCCCACAGTGGGAGATACTGACTACTACTCAGATAGTCCACCCAGAGGAGGTGTTAGAGCTAAAGATAATCCTCATCCTATTCCTGAGGCAGAGGAGGTTAAAGAAGTCACCGAAGTAGCTGCTGTTAACCGTGAACTATTCGCATCAACCCCTCAGGTTGTTGTACAATACATTCCTATTGTTATTCATACTCCACTTCCACCTCCTCCTCTTCCTCCATTTACACATCAAACTGTTGCGCGACCCCCACCTCCTCCAATGGCCAATTTACCTGCCTTCTTGTTGAATAAGTATGCTCCCCTGGCATTACCTCAAGTGTTGAATGATATGCCACAGGATTATTTGAAAATTTTGCCCAGATTCAATGGTGAAAATGAGATTGATGCTCAGAAACATCTTGAGGTCTTCTGCTCTTTTGTAGAAAACTTAAATGTAGAACATTTGGATGTGGTCTTAAGATTGTTTGTCCAGTCTCTAGATGGGGAAGCCAGAAAATGGTTTAAGACATTGGCAGACCGTTCTGTCACTACTTGGGAAAGAATGGAAGAAACGTTTCTCAGAAAATGGGGAGAGAAGAAAGATGATGGCCAAAGCCTTACTGAATTCAATACACTAAAGAAGAAGCATAATGAAGGGGTGTCAGATTTTATCAAGAGATTTAATAAGTTGTATCTAAGCCTGCCTCCTGAAATGAAGCCACATCAAACTGCGGCCAAGGTTGTTTTCATAGCAGCTTTTGACTCAGATTTAGGTTTCTCTTTGAGAGAAAGAAAGCCTGCCACCTTAGATGATGCTCAGACAGATGGTATAGAGTTGGAAGAAAATTTTTCCTCCACTGGTAAATCAAAGGGGAAATCTGAACAGGATACCAGAAGAAGAGGAAAAGAGGAGGTATCCACCTCTAATCAGGACAGAGATTCAGATAAAATTGAAGAAATGAGAAAAATGATTAAAAATCTTTCTAGTAAGCTGGGCAAGCTTGAATTAGAGGCCAAGAACTCAACTCCTAAGAACTTCCAGAATGCTCCAAACAGAGGTTACAACCCTCAGTATAGAATATCACCCCTGCAAATATTGCCAAGGGAAGCTAAGGAGCAACAAGATCAAGTACCACACCCATTGTACTTGGAAGGTCTGGTAGATGAGCCTATTGAGGACGATGCCTATGAGCTAGAGGATTCAAATCTTGCTTTTTCAAATAGTGATGGAGAAGATGCTCTTTGCAAGGTAATGAAGGAGCTAAGTGCTCATTGCAAAAAGAAGCAAAGATCAGAGACACAGAAGATGCGGAAATTGATCACTATTGTAAACAGTTTAATGATTTCATGCAAGCACAGTTCAATAGGAGATATGATCTCAGATCCTCTAGGAAGAGGACTCATACTCAAGATCAAGAAGAAGAGTTGCCCCAAAAGGAATCACCTGCTCAGAGGGAGTCAACAATACAGAAAGTCATAGACAAAGGTAAGGGTCCCCTACACAAACCTTTGCAGTCTAATGATCAAATTATTTCCTCTTCAAAAGTAGTCAATCCGCCTGATGATAAGTCTGTGTCTAAAGAGGCCAAAACCCCAGCTAAAAATAAAGAGTCAAAAGAGGCTGTAATAGAAAAATCCCCTCCTGCTTTTAGTCTGCAAAAGGAACTTGAGAAGGTCAAAATCCCAGTCCCCTTGACTGAACTATTGAAGCAACCTGCATATCAATCTCAAGTCACCTCTTTCATGCTCCCTCCAGAAGCACCAATCATTCCAGAAAGTCTCAACCTCCAAGAAGAAAGACCCATGGTCGTGTTTGGCCCACACGTCGAGGAGGTAGATCCCTCTACTCCTCCCTTCTATGTGTCTCTAGTGATCCATGACCTGCTGTTACATAACTGCATGTTAGATTCTGGAGCTTCTCATAATCTTATGCCTTTGTCAATCATGGAGCAACTAGGATTACAAATCACCCATCCATACAAAGACCTTTATTCATTTGATTCCAAAAGAGTTAAATGTCTAGGGATGATTAAAGATTTGGTGGTCAATTTGGCCCAAATCCCAGCAAAAAGTGTGGTGATAGACATCGTGGTGGCTGACATCCAAGCTCGCTTTGGCATGCTGCTGTCAAGATCTTGGGGAGAAAAAATTGGTGGGTCACTCAAATTAGACTTAACATATGCCACTATTCCAGTTTTTGGTGGCCAGGAGAGGAGGTTATACAGAGAAACTAGATTTGTCAAGATGGTTACTAATCCTGATAACTTTGTAAATTCACCAGTCTACAGCAAGGAAGGAGATTTCTCATGCTTAATGCTGGAAGAAAATCAAGATTATGCTCATGAACCATCCTTCTGTCAAATTAAGACTGAGCAGTCCTTAGAGATCCATGAAGCAAGAGTCTGGACACTTCATTTTGATGGAGCAAATTCAAGAGAAGGTAATGGAGCTGGAGTATTATTGATTTCTCCTACAGGTAGATGGGTCCCACTATTTTTCAAATTTGAATATGAAGCAACTAATAATGTGGCTGAATATGAAGCACTCCTATTAGGGTTGCAGACAGCGAGGAGTATGAATATACAAAGTCTAAAGGTTCTGGGAGATTCAGAACTGGTGGTCAGACAAGTCAGGAATCAGTGTCAAACCAAACATCCTTGGCTGAGAGCTTATAGGAACGAAATTTGGGACTTGGTGGAGAATTTCTTCTTAAAATTTAATATCCAGTTCATGCCCCAAGAACAAAATAGAATAAAAGATTCACTTGTTGTGGCTGCTAGTACGTTCCGTCCTCCTCAGAACCCCATTTTGAGGTATGAAATTGAGGTACGTTATCAACCATCCATCCCAAATAATATCAAGCAATGGCAGGTATTTGAGGATGAGGAACAGATGAAGAGATTTCTAGAGACAGTGGGATAATTCTCCAATATGGATATTGATGATTGTGAATATGAGACAGTTGAAAATATTTCAGAAAGTAAATGGGAAGAGAAAATGGCAGGCAGTAAAGTGCTGCAACTAAAGGGAAACATTATACCTAGATGGCTGGTGCCTCTAGAAAGATTATTTAACAAGAATGATGTCCCTATGTAGCCTAGCAAAGTAGTAGAAGAAAATCAGGTAATAGACCTGAATCTGGGTACTAATGTTGATCCCAAAATTGTGAAATTATCCAAGAAAGTCCCGGAGGAATATAAGGAGCTATACCTGAAATTATTTCAGTCTTACAAAGATGTATTTGCATGTTCTTACCAAGACCTAAAAAATTTTGATATCAGCATAATGTAGCACAAAATTCCTTTGAAGACAGATGCAAAGCCTCACAAGCAGAAGCTTAGACAAATAAATCCTCTGCTGCTTCCCTCCATTGAGAAAGAAATTAAGAAGCTTTTAAAGGCTAAAATAATTGTACCACTAAGGTACTCTGAATGGGTAGCAAACCTGGTCCCTGTCCGAAAGAAGAATGGAGAAATAAGGCTGTGTGTCGAATTCAGAAATTTAAATAGAGCATCCTTAAAAGACAACTATCCATTGCCCAAGATGGACCACATTCTGCAAAAAGTGGTTGGAGCCTTTAGAATGTCAATGATGGATGGTTTTTCTGGTTATAATCAGGTGGCTGTACTTACAAAGGATTAGAAAAAAACTGCATTCACCACTCCATGGGGTACATTTATGTATGCCAGGATGCCTTTTGGGCTGATTAACGCAGGAGCCACTTTCCAAAGGGCTATGGATATTGCTTTTGTTGGGGAGCAGGACAAGTTTCTGGTGGTCTACCTTGATGATATCACCGTATTTTCAAAGGATGATACTAAACACATTGAGCATTTACGCAAAACTTTTGAAAAATGTAGAAGGTATGGTCTTTCTCTTAATCCTCAGAAGTCTTTATTTGCATTAGAGGAAGGCAAGTTTTTGGGGCACATTGTGACTAAAGATGGGGTAAAGATTGATCCAAAAAGAGTTGAAGTTATAAATGGTATCTCTCTCCCCAGAAATAAGAAGGAAGTGCAGGTGTTTTTAGGGCGCATAAATTTTCTGAGGAGATTTATTCCTAACTATGTTGAGATAGTTAGGCATATAACAGACATGCTAAAGAAGAATAATGAGGTGAAATGGTCACAAGAGTCACAGGAGGCCTTCGCCAAAATTAAAGTTGCATTTGCTAAAGCTCCTGTGCTAGCTGGGCCTGATTATACCAAACCATTTATGATCTTTTCCTTTGCATCACCTCATACAGTAGCTGGAGTTCTGTTGCAGAAGAATGAAGAAGATTATGAGCAGCCTATTTCCTTTTTCAGTCAGGTGCTTCATGATGCAGAATTAAAATATAACATATTGGAGAAGCAAGCATATGCCCTGGTGAAATATCTTAAAGCATTTCGCATGTATGTTTTTCAGTCCCACATCACTGCATCTGTTCCTACAGCAGCAGTAAAATACATTCTTATTCAGGGTGATAGTGAAGGAAAAAGAGGTAGATGGATTGCTAAAATATAGGAGTATGATCTGGATATCCGTCCTACCAAACTGATCAAAGGACAGGGGCTAGCAAAAATCCTATCTGAATCAAACTATCAGGCTCTAGGGATAAACCTGTCTATGATAGCAAGTGAAGAATCTGAAACAGAGAGACAACAGTAAGGACTGGAGATAGCTTCTCAAAGAGCACACATGAAGTACCTCACCAGTCCTTGGTACAGAGAGATAGTGGAATACCTCCTAACACTCAGTTGCCCACCCAGCTGTGATAAAGAAAAATACAGAGCATTAAGGTTAAAATCACAAAAATATATAGTTGTTAATGGCCAACTATATTGGAGGGATCCTTTAGGCATCCTACTCCTATGATTAATGGAGGATGAAGTAGAAGGTATAATGGTGGAATTTCATGAAGGAATCTGTGGGGGTCATTACAACTGGAGGGGCACAGCTCATAAAATCCTGAAGGTTGGTTTCTACTGGCCTAAATTATTTGGAGATGTCTTTTCTTGGGTCAAAGCATGTGATAAATGTCAAAAATTTGCTGAGAGACAGAAGTTTGCAGCTCTACCTTTGATTCCCATTCATGTAAATGAACCTTTTCAGCAGTGGGGAAATGATTTTATTGGAGAGATACACCCACCCTCAAGTGGACAGCATAAATGGATATTGATTGCCACAGATTACTTTACAAAATGGGTGGAAGCCATACCTGCAAGGAATGCAACAGATACTGTGATAATCAAATTCATGTAAGAGAATATCATATCCAGGTTTGGTTGTCCTGCTAGAATAGTGACTGATAATGCACAGGCTTTCAAGTCTACAAAATTTGTAAATTTCTGCCAGCAGTATAATATTACACTAAATCACTCCACAGCTTACTATCCACAGGGAAATGGATTGGAAAAATCTTCTAATAAAACTCTGGTGAGGGCCTTGAAAAAGACTATAAATGAAAATCAGAAGAATTGGGATTCCCAATTAAAATTTTCTCTATGGGCTAATAGAATCACCAGCAAGAGAGCAACTGGGAAATCTCCATATGAATTGGTATATGGATGAGCAGTAGTGTTTCCTATGCATTTGGCTTTGCCAGTGGTATGTTTTATGCAAGAAAGTCAGGAGGAACCAGGTGATATGCTCAGGAGAATCAATCAATTGGTGGAGTTAGAGGAAACATGGGGCCAAGTGAGTCAAAGGTTAATAGAATACCAAGAAAAAATGAAACACATATTCGATCAACATGCAAAAGACAGGGAATTGCATATTGGTGATTTAGTACTCAAGTGGGATATCCGGAGGGCTGAAAAAGGAAAACATGGTAAATTTGACCCCCTCTGGTTCGGTCCCTTTAAAATTGTGGAACAAGGAGGTAATAATACTTTCAAGCTAGAAGATTTATAGGGTGATTTACTGGAAGCCCCTGTAAATGGTCAATTTCTCAAGCCCTACTTTCAATTCTAATTCGGGCTGAGGCAGCCTGATGTATTATATTGTATATTAGTTTTCTGTTTTGTTTTTGTTCGAATAATATGGGTGTCGTGATGTATTATAAAGTGAAATGCAGAGGTTTTGAAGAGCAAACTATGCATACAAGGTGATCATGAAGGTCTGTGAAGTTCTCAACACGTCCAGGGACGAACATACCATCCCCAGGTAGAGCCAATGTTGATCATAATCAGCCCCCTATTTAATTTTCAGGAGTAATCTAGCCTTGAATGCTCAATTCTCCTCCCGTCCTGCATTGCAATGCTCTTTATCTGCCTGCTGTTGCTTTTCACCCCACTCCGAATTACATTTTTAAAAGCCAAATTTCGTGTTTAAAAACACATGAGACTTAGCCCCTTCCAGCCTCAACTCCTTCATTTTATTCTCCACGTAACCTAGGTTTTAACCCTGTGCCAGACCCAAAGGTGCTTACCGTATATGGCTATCGGGCGCGTTCTTGGTCGTCCAATTAAACATAAATCAACGCACCACAGCCCTTTGCTATTTTGGTCCCTGCCCCACGCCTACCGATCAAAATCGTCCTGTTTTCATCGCACCGCTTATCCAAAGCAGGCAGTATTCCTCAAAATGCAGTGATTCCACTCAACACTCGCCACACATCCTTGCGTACGGCCCAAAAACCGCTCCCCATCACGCATTATCGTTCGGGTAAAGTCGTGTCGCGATATTCATGCTATCCGTTCGATTTGAAGACTTTCATCCTACGGCCAATGTTCTATGAAGTTACACGCATGATAATCCCCATGTACAGTGTCCCGGGCCCACCATTCCATCACTCTCCAATGCATTCTTAGTCGTTGATCTCGTTTGGAGATCGTATGGCTCAGGATCGTTTGCGAGATCTGCTGTTGACCTGGTCCACCTCCACGTCACAAATTCCACATGTGCGCTGCGTCTCTCCTCCACCATTCATATATTCCACTCATTTGTCATTTTTTAATGTTCTGCGTTGAAAGCTATCACCAGTCCATCCTTCATCGTTTCATTGCAGTTTTCCGCCACCCCACATGATCCCATCATTTCACCATGTCCGCACCGCCACATTCACTATCCCTGTGTCTGGTTTTCCTTAACAAGTTTTTGGGTTTTGTAGGTTTATGGCGGTGGAGAACTATCATAATTTACAGCCTCCATTACAGAAGCCGAGGCCGCTTCAAAGGACAATTTTGCAGAGGCAAGATTTACAAAGAAAGCCTGGGAATTTGTTGCGACATGACTGCTATTTAAGAAGCAGAGATTAAATTCTATCAAACCCTCCAGAGCAATTTAAAAACGCAGATTTTAGAGGTAGATACATTAATGTCGCGGCAAAGAGTGCAGTGAAAGATCCAGGAATTCAATGTCCGGAATTGAAGATCTCAAATTGAAATTCAAAGTTAACAGAGAGAGAGTACAAATGCACAATAAATCACATCCTCCAGGCTTCATTTCAGTAGGATTTTCTTTCGGACAAGGACAAAATGTTACTTAGTTTATTCTTCATATCTTGTTCTTGGAGAAACTTTCACCCGCAGCATTTACTTCATAGAGCAGCCACAGAGTACATTCAGCATTTTATAGCCATCAAACAGTATGGTCGGGCACTTTTTCAACATTTTGTTTTAATGAAACAATTAAATTTCCATCACCTACCTCTTTTGCTAGGTTTTTGGTTTCTCCTATAAAACCTGAGGAAAACGGTTTATTGAGGGTTCCAGATTTTATTAGAAACTTATGCAGTGAAAGGCTTTTGTATACTTTTTGTAAAATTCTTGTATGAAGGCCCAGAGCTCATAGGGTCTCAGTGAGGAGAAGTTCCATCTGTCAAAGAGGATTCTAGTCTTTGGTATTTCACAGTCTGTAACTTTCTCTTATGTGTTAGTTAAATAGATCATTTCATTTCATTCATCTTTCCTGTATCATGTTTTGGAATGCGAGTGGCTCACTGATTTTTGGTATGGATTCATCCTAGTTGATGCCCATGCTTGGATTAGTGAAGCGCTTTAAATATGGCTCATGCATGATATTATGTTCCATAATTCATCTAAACCGTATTTCTACTATATTAGTTTCTTTGGGAGGGTGTTTTTAAAACGCTACTATTATGTATGGATTCTTAGAATGGTAAGCCCATACATGGTGGTATTGTGTATCTGGATATCAGCTCAATGCTAACTAATATCTCCTCAATAGTTCATTCACTACATATACTTTCTGATAACTCATTTCTGTGAGGTATTTTTGAATTGGCCCTCTCTGCAGTAAGTTGTCTCTAAATTGTCTGTTGCTTTTATATTGGAGTTTTGCATCTTATCTCTGCAATATCCTTTCTTCTGTGTCAATTTCTGAAGAGCTTGGTCCCATTTAAATCAATATTTCCTGTTTACAGAAGATTGCATGTGAGCTGAAGCTGACAACTTCATACATTACACTATATGCTCCTTGCTATGCTAAGATGTCATAGGCACTGGTCTTTGGAAACTCAAGGCTGTCTCTAGGAGTGACAACATGAGGGATGAACTGATCAAAGACATAAGATAGGTAAAAATATGTCAGATCAACTGGGCTATGGGGTCGAAAAGGTTAAGAAAGCTTTCAGATGGTGATACAAGGTTGTTGAAGGGCTGATTTGATTCGAGGTAAAATGGATCTTTGGGCAAAATCGAGTGAAATGGACATTAAATTTGTGAATAACAAAGGATTTCGAGCATAAATAGTTTAATAACTTACATAAACATGGTAGGGAAAACCACTAATCATCAGAAATGTAACTGTAAACTAATTGATGCATAGAAATAAACATTCAAGCCATGCATAGAGATATATAACTCTCTAACTTTAGGAAATGGTTATCAAAATTTGGGGAAATTACATTTAAGACAGACAAACAACTCAAAACACTATGTTGGAATGCCTAAACATAGTACTTCAAGCTATTGGGCACTTTGAAAACAAGATTGCATATTTTTAGGCAAAGGGCAAGATCAGTACAAGACCTCCTTGGTTCAACAAATGACAATCTAATCAATCAAAGAGAGGTTTCATAGGTGGAGCTATGGCTAGCCATGAGTAAGCAAGGCATACTGTAAATCATACTTAGCATGCATAAAACCACAAATGAAAGAAGCAAACAATATTCTTAAGTTATTAAAGAGCAATCAAGAATTCCTTAATGTGACTAAGAATGAAGAACATATGGAAGCTATAAAGAAACAGGAAATTTGAGGTGCCTCCAAGGGCATGTATCAAATATGTTCTCTACTGTCTTATAGAAAGCAAGAATATGGATTTATGAATGAAAACTAGGAAACAAAACACAGAGAGAGAGACACTATACCATTCTACCAAGTCATGGAATCCAACAACAATCCTCTTTCATCATCCAAGAACATCCAAGAGACTATCCAAAAGCATGAGACAAGTATTTCTTCCAAAGATTATATGACCATATATCGCTTCTATTCATCAAATTCAGCCTTCTTTACAATGAAAGCCTTCGGAATATATAGGCCAAAGTGAGGAAAACCTCTTAGTTCAACTTGCAATCTCATTGGCCTATCCAAAATATCTGATTTTGTCCTTGAGGCTTTGCAAAGCCCAAGGCACAAAATATCTAATAAAATATCTAAAAAATGCTAAAAAGGAGAAATATATTGACTTTTCATAACTTATCATGTACAAAAATAGCTAAACGCACATGAAGAAAAGTCACTTTTGAAAGGTTCAATTTTTACAAAAATACTCAAAAAATACATCAGCAAAAGGTCCCTTGACTTGCTGGCAACGTGTGGAGGCCTTCCCGATGTCGAAACGAGGCCCATGATGGCTCGTTGGAAATCTCTGAGTGTCTAATTTCTAAAAATGTTTATTTGTCTCCCAACTGACCATAAAATTCCTCCAAAAATAGACCTGTGTGTAAAAAACCAAAAAATAGGCCTTGCTGATAAACGGGGCAGAGTGTAGAAAAAGCGAGTGTTTTTCGCCATTTTGGGTGAGAAAATGATCTTCAATTGTTCTGAAAATAACTGAGTATGTGCCCCTAAAATTATGGCATCCAATGATACCATTTTCATCCTTTTAGGATGCCCCAAACTGAAATGGCGATGCCCATGAGTTTTGGCCAAAAACCCAAAAATGACAAAAAACCAAAATTTGTCGAATTTCACCCAAACTTGGCGAGCATGCCCCTCAAGGGTTTTCAGAAACATGTTGTGAAGCTAAGGCCAAAATTTGGAGCCTTTAGGTGTATTTCCTCAATTTTGGTGTCGGGCGCTTCCCTTTAGCCTCCTTGATTTTTTCTTGAGTGGCCTTCAATTTCCGCCGGGCAAACTGATTTAGCTTTTTATAATGCCCGGTCATCCTCCGTTGAAGGTCCAAGTCCCTATTTTCCTTCTCCAATTTATTCTCCAACTGATCATTAACTCTCTCAAGCCATGCTTCCCGATTTTTCTCTATCTCTTGCTTGAACAATGTAGTGAGAGGGGTAGATTGGAGAAGGGCATCTTCTTCTTCTTTTTGCTTCTCAAGGGCCTTTTTGAGCCCCATGGTTCTTGGCCTCTTTCACCTGGGCTGATCTTCGCCTTCACTCTCATCAAACTCACCCATGAGTTCTTCCAATCTCACTTGTGCTTTGGAGGCCTCATTTTTGTATTTGATGGCCCATGTCTCATATACAACCATATGGACACTCATTTGTTTGTTTTGAACTTGCAAAAAGTGATTGAAGTTCCTAGCCCTCTCAAGATCAGTCCTCAAAGCATCAATTTGGTTTTCTCTATGGATCAAGAGATTTTCTAGGATCCGGGCTTCATTATCACTATCATCACTTTGGATTTGGATGATGTCGAAATCCCTTTCATGTTCATGACTGCTTTCTTCATTGTCCTTCCCTTTGCTTTGGGTGGCTTTTTTAGTCTTCTTCCTCTTGGGCAATTCGACCATGGGCTTCTTGGGAAATTTTCCCTTGCTTCGGAGGGCCCTAGTCACATTTGGGGTTACAACTCTAGGCACCCTTTTCCTTAATGTCTGGGGCTTGGCCACTTTAGGAGAAGAGAGCATGGCCCCTTGCCTAGGAGAGGCAGCTAGCACATGCTCCATGGGCTCTTCACCCTTGTCACTTTGCTCCTCATTTTTGACACTATTTTGGATTTCTTCATGGATGCCTTGGCTGTCTTTTTGCATTTCCTTTTGAGGGTTGTCCTCCTCACTGTGTTGTACTTGTTTATCATGCTGCCCTTCTTCTTCATGAGGTTGTTGTTCCTTTTTATGAGGCTATTGTTCATCATGCTGTGGCTACCCTTGTTTATTATGCTGTGGCTGCCTATGCTCATCATGAGACTGCTCACCCTCACTGTGTTGCACATCTTCATGCTACTGCCCTTCATTATCTTCAGGATTCTGCTATTCTACCTCACTGTGATGTTGCTCATCATCATGATGCTCTGCCTCACTGTGATGCTGCTCATCATCATCTTCTTCATCATGCCCTTGCTGTCCTGTTTCATCATGCTATTTCTCATCATGCTACTCATCATCACTTCCCTCTTCTTGCTCATGCTCTTCTTTCTCATCATGCTCTTTTGTTTGTTCTATGGTAAACTTGAGCTTCATGGGAATAGGTTTGCTAGAAGAAGGCAAAGGATGGCGAGTAGGAGGTGTAGGAGATGTATGAACTGGAGGGACAGTGGAGAAATCCAGATGGCTGATGAAAGTATCCCAAGAGACCCCCCTCTTCTCAAGCTGATGAAGAATGATGAATTTGATGAGGGAGTGATGGAAGAGGCAGGCTGTCTACTGTGAAGGAGGCCTTTTTTGAATAGTGGAGGCCATTTTCTCAATGCTTCTATGTAGGAAGAAAGGGAGATTTAGCAATTTTGCCCTCGTGAAATGCATGAGCAATCGAATTTGATAGGAATAGACTTGAGAGAATCTTCCCTCACAAGTGAAGTATTTCATGATAATTTTCATGAGGTGGGCGTAGCTAGTCAAAAGATATGAGAAGGGGAAAATGGATGGACATGAATCTCTATGCTCAGGCTTCAGAAAGGGCTTGTATTCTTCTGAGTCCAGGTAGCTTTGTTTAAACCACTTCTCCCCGACATAAGGGATTTTAGTGGCCTTGGAGATGGACCTTGGAGAGAATTTGAAATCTAGGCCTGCCAGCTATAAATGCTTCTCTTGAAACCTCAAGGCGCAAAGATGTGTCAAAGGGGAAAAGCTCTTCACCTCTTGCACTCTTTGGAAAAATTATAAATGCCCAACCTCATGGAAATTAAACAACACTGATGGATGGGCATGCAATTCTTCAGTGGAAACAGGCTCAAATCTCTTGTGCAGGCCACTCCTACTATCTTGCCTGGGAGGCATCTTGTTTTGAATGTTCTCTGAAACACCAAGCTGTCTCAAATGGCCTTTGGAATTTTTTCTCAAGCACACACCTCTATCCTACCTATCAATCACTGTTTGACCAAGACAAGTGCTTCAAATGCTTTTTGAAATATTCTCCCAACACCAACCTTCTACTCCTTACAAATCATTGTTTTGTCTCTTTTTATGCCAATCAACAAATAGTTATCAAAATAACAAGCACACAGTCAAATTGTTACTGTGTTTGGGTAAGGTCACAAGGATCCTTTGTGTTTTGGTATAAACAAGATAGCCTTGTAAAAAACAAAACACCCCTCCCAATCAAAAACACTCTTCTTGTATTTCACTGTTTCACATGCACAGGTAGACAAAAACACCTTCAAATTGAGTTGAAAGATCTTTCACCACAGTCTGCTTTATGGGACAAAGGAGGTAGCACTAGTCTGCTATTTCATAACACAGAGAAAACAATCTATAATGATCAGACTTCCACCTTATAACAGTGTTTTTTCTTAGATTTTGTAGACAGGGGTTAAGTTTGTTTTTTACCACTGCTAGGGCACATTCAGCAATTTTAGACTCTCTTCTCAACACAGGAAGGAGAAAAATTTTCTGGACTGACCTCGGGACCTTCAAACACTGTTGTTTCTTCTTTAAACTATGGTAGATGCACATAGTTTCTTTCTCATATCATAAAAAAGGGATTTTTATCCACATACCCAGCCTTTCATATTTTTAGAACCATACTCCTTCACTATCACTGTTTTTGAAAAACAAGAAGGGCTCTTAAAACTGTTTCAACACTCTCTCCTATCACTTGAAATGATTTGTGTCATATACAGTCCTAAACAACTTTGTTTTTTTATCAAAAATCCTACCCTCCTATATCACTGCTTCTTGTCTTATGAGAAAAACCTTGTCACCCCTTTAGGATTTCAAAACATTAGTACTAGGCATTGGAGAATACCTTGGGATGGCTTATGGCTCTTTGTTCGATCAGTTGAGCAGGTCTCAGAGCTGGTTGAAGGCACAAGGAGTGAGCGGCATGTTTGTTTGAAAGAACGCCACACTATGTATATGAGTCGAGTCGGCCTTCAGGCAAAAGTGACAGCGCACACAGGCACGCTGTGCGCCACTACAGGCGCGCCACACCAATGTTATACGCCTGTGTAATTTCGCCTCTAAACGCGTCACGCACTTTTCTAAGCATGCCGCACGAGCTTAAAAGCCTCAAACACTCTGCAAACTTTGCTCGAATTCCTTGTTTTCTTCAATGGGCAGCTAAGAGGGCGTTTGTGAATGCTTTTGAAGATTGCAAATGGGTTTGCAATGGTCCTTTTAACCTCTTAAAGTCCAAAAAAGCCAAATATCCTTTGAGCTCTATTTTGTGAGGGTTTTGAAGCTTTTTTGAAAGATGTATTGTTTGCAAAACAACAAATGAAGCTCGACTTTATCATTCATAATCTTCAAAATATAACAAACCCAATATTTCGACCAACACTCTTTAAAGTGTTGTGGATGACTTTTTTGGAGATCTTCATACATGTGACCCCTTTTCACAGTGAAAAATATATTTTGAAGGCCAACATCTCTCTCAGTGTTTTTCTCATTAAGGCAATATTGTTCTACTGCCTTTTCACTATTTTCTCATTTGAAAAAGAAACCCCTAGATCGACAAAGTAATCCAATCTTCAACTTTATGGAGATATAGCAGGGGATGGTAAACTGAAGTTTAAAATGTAAAATTGAGAAACTGTCCCTCTGTTCTTTTGTGAGGAAGGTCTGCAAGAATCATGAATTTCTCATTCATTTTACCATTTTGACAGCAGTCCCTTTGAAATCTAAGCCATACTAAAAATGAATGCTCTTTACCTTTACACAATGGTGAGCCCCCTACTTGTCATGAGGGAGGCCTATTTTTGACCAATGCCTGGGTTATTTTCAACCCCTGTTTTAACCAAGTGAAGAAGGTTTATGAACACACTGTTAGTGGTTTTCTTTGTATTTGATGGCAAAATTCAGTTTGAGACCAAGACTGTTTTACTTCCTTGGCCTTTTGCTAAAAAATATTTCTTCATTGATAATCACCCCATTAGCTTCACATTGTATTTCAATTATGTGTTCTAACAATGAAACTTATGTAAACATTTCTTTGAAGTACCACTACTTTGCCTCTGCTTTTAACACCATTTCTATTCAGAAACCTTCGGTTGCTTTCCCACTGCACCTAAAATTTTCGTTTCGGTCAGTGAAAACCTTAAAATCAAATTCTATCCCTGGCCCTCTGCTTATAGATGAAGGAGGCCTTTATCACAGTGCCAAAACCCTCTGCTTGTAAAATGAAAGAGGTTTACTCAGTCTTCAACCCTCTGTTCATGTATGGAGGAGGTTTTCTCAGTGATGCCATTTCATCAGCTTTTAAACAGTGCTATCTTTCCTTTACTGCCTATTCATGCTTGAGAAAATGGAGATGACAAAGTGACAATAAGTCATGATGGGTATTTCTCTGAGACATGTAATTCTACTTTCCAAATACCTTCGCACCTCTTTAGAAATCACAAGCAATTTGGCCAGTATCTGCAAAGCATTTCTTGTCATTTATAATTCACTAACCTTTGACTGTGATTTTAGGAGCTTAATGAAATAACTCTCTATCCTGCAGCTGCATCCTAGGCTCAAAACCACATGAGAAGCAGTTTTCTTCTCATTTTAAGTTTAATATTGTCTTCTGGGATACTGGTACACTTCTACTCTTGAAAGATCCATTTAAATACTGTAAAACCACCTAATATTAGTTTGAACTATGGCATATGCATTGCTGAGACTTCAGGGTTTGTTAGTGGCGTGACTTAAGGGTGTAACCAACTTTATTTGTAGAATAGGAAGGTCTGTTAGGACTGGTTGATCATAGATATAGGTTCTTTGGCTTTAGGATAGTTTTCCAAGGGAGAAATTCCTAAAGCGCCACTACCTAACTTAGGGGAGACTTCTTGGACAGATTTGGATTGTTTTCTTTGGAGTTGATGGACAAGCTAGTATGGATGAGGCTAGATAGGGCTTGATAATGAGGTTTTATCTCATCATGGGTTGATTGAAAAGGTAGGAGGGAAAAAATGTTTATGGGTGTTTTCCAGCTGGCAAATTTGACAAATTTTTAGAAAAGCTGCTAGAAAACTTGGCTGTAACAACTAGTCATCACCAACAAGTGAAAAATATTGATGACTAACAGATACTATTAGGAGGTAGCCCTTTAAACCACTTCTTCACATCTCCTCCTAAACTCTGGGCAAAGATTCTCATCTTGACTGTCTCATCATCTATCTCCATATAGTCAAAGGAATCCTCCATCCTATCTACATGGTGTTAAGCTGTGGTAGACTCTTTTGCAGTGAAATGTGGGATTTTTGACTGATAATCATTGGGCAAAGGCACTAGAGGCTGTGGTAACACCGAAGGAGCATACCATGCTTCCATGATGGTGTTTTGTGGAGGTAAAGTTTGGGCTTGAGCAGTAGGTATATGGATGACAAAAAAGCTACAACCAGCAGCAAGTTGTTAAGCTGATTTAGGGTGATAGAGGCCCAAGTTTTGAATGAAATGAATATAGGGAGGTGTAGATGGAGGGGTATCTCTATCCCTAATGTGATGACCACTGTGATATGGTGAACCAGGAAGCTCAAGGTATGATTGGTCTAGAGCACTGAATGACTTAGTTCTTGGTAAACTGCTTTGTGAGTCTAAGTCAAAAAGAGTGTCTGGTAGAGCTGTAAAGTTTTCTGTTGCAAAGTTAGCTCTATGGATGGGTCTGATAATAGTTGATTTTCTAGGGGTGGGAGATTTCCTAAGAATTTTCTCAGGGTTGTCAACTATTTCAGGTGGGTCTGGGTTAGGATAAGCTCTAGTATGAATGGTTCTTGAAGCCAGTATGTTTGTCTACAACCAAAGGGGCTAATCCTATGTGTTTCTTCTAATATGGCTGATGTTGTTATGAACTCTGGTCTCACAGTGGAGTCTTGTGAAACCAAGATAATCAACAAGCCTACTGATCACCAGTGGAGTCTTTTAATCATTGAAGAACTATGGAGTCACTAGGTGGAAGTTTTTAGAATGTTTCAAGAAGGTTACTGTCCACCACAGTGATTAACCATCAAACTCAGACTACTATGGTCTTCTTTGAGTCCTTGGAAGTGTTTAAAGGTGTGTTTTTCTCAAAGTTCCCTAGTGGAGTCACCATTATGTTGGTGACAACAATCGGACATGATACCAGATATAGCAATTAAGGGCACTCAAAGTTTATTCCCCAGTGGAGTCACCATTATGTTGCAGTTCCTATGTTTTGGTAGGTTTCGCTCTACCAAAAGATAAGACAACATCAAAACCACTTTGGGACCTCAGGATCTAGCCCTCCTGGGTCTAGAGAGGGATCTCTCTATAAAGGCAAAGGTATATGTCTTTGAAGTTTAGTTTCAAGGTATTAGGCTAGTTATAAGGCACAAGGTTTGTTGTTTGTTTTGTTTGTTTGGTTGTTGTGAAATATAAAAGAAGGGTTCGATATAAGACAAAAGTGAGCAAAGAAGGAGTCTAGGCAAAAGGGAGATAATTCAAGGAACACTCAAGACCATTGGGAAATGGAGTCATAAAAGGGTTTACTTGCTATTCAGTATCCAAGGCTTTCATTTGGGCTAGTCATCTAAAACAGAGGATCTTTAAAGATGATATTGTGGTATGAAATGATAAGGAAACCTCCAAGGTGACCACTTAGGAATCAGATCTAGGGACAAGGCATGCCTTAAACACCTCTGATCTAACCCCTAAAAGGCTAACTCTTCAGACAATAAGAAACACTTAAGATTTAAACACAAAGGTGAAGCCTGAGATCAGAGAAAGGCTTTGAACTTTCAATGCTTCGACATTCAACTTAAGGGAACTTAGAAAGGTTCAATTGATATGAAAAGGACCCTAGTGAGACAGAATCAGCATTCTAAACTCCCAGTATCCCAATTATTTCAATTAAAACTAGACAAGAACATATAAGAATAGATTCATAAACTCATACATTAGTTAGCAGTGAATAACAACTACTACACTAGTTAAATTATCTTGAATTAGTTCTCAGATAGCACAATCAGTAGAAAAAATCAAAGATAAGAAGAGCAGGAAGCATTAGGGTACCATGCAAGGGTATATCCTAAGCCAGATTTCTGATTCTTACCAAAGAAATGAAATGTAATGAATTACATAATGAAAATAGAGACAAAGGTAGAACACATCACCGCTGCTTTAAATCAGGATCCAAAGAAATTTCTTGTCATATTAAAGAGCATCACCATTCATATACAACATTTTCTAACAACTTGACATTCAGTATGAAAACATCTTCCTCGGCCTATCTTACAACTTTACACACATAACTATATCTCAAGAGAAATAGCTTACAATTCACAGATATACGATCAACAACCTTTACGATGTGTTTCCCCATGATTTTTATAGCTAAAGAGAGGCAGAGGAGGTAGGTGAAACTTTAAATGAAACATTAAAATAGAAGTATAAGGAAGGGGCTCGAGGCCCATTCTGTATTAATATCTATGCATTGATCTTCAGTACTCTTTGGATGAAAGAGTGGTCTTCGACAGGCTAATAGTAACTCCAGGTATGTTCTTTGATGTACTTTTCAGCTGTAGTACTCTGGGACTAGTAAGGCAGTTATATGACTTTTAGGTCTGCCATACTACATAACAAATGCTCTGGTAGCATTAGGACTTTCTGTCAGGGTGTAGATCCTCTCAAGAACTCGATGTGGAATAAAAACAGTATGGGAGCTTGTCCTTTCTCGGGAAAGAACCTTCTGTTGATGTGAGACATTGATGTTGTGCCTCAATCTAGTCTCCTAAACTGAGTTCATTTAATTGTCAACCAGGATTTGTAAACTGCTGAAGTGAAATGTACCATATGTACCTAGGTGCTTGTTTCCTAGTGCGTTGTATGTAGTGTTTTGTGATGTTTTGGTCTTTTATGTTGATTTATGATGTTTTTGGTCTTTTGAAGTTTTATGTTTACAATGAAAATGCCTAGAAAACTAATAAAAAGAGAGTGGTAGTCAAAAACACAGTTGAGCCTAATGTATGGAATGGCAAATGTAATCAAAAACACTGAAACAACATCTAAACTATGACTGAATAGAAACAAGAGCTTGATGATGACTTTTTAAACAAATGACACAAACTAGACTTTGAGAAATGATCACTTAAATATGCAAATTTTCTAACTAGACAATCAGACACTAATCATGATTCTATTCTAAACTCATCTATTTATGACTAATTTCTAGTTCTATTCTGCAATTTCAATTGAAGTTCAGAGTCTATTCTTCAAGAGTTATTGGTTTCTTTTCAGGGTAGTTCTGTTGAGGAAAAGCTCTGTTTATAGTGAGGAATTTGCAGAGATATTTCAGACCTTGTAATGATGTTACCTTCTGTTCCTAAAGTTATGGATCACTGATAGTTTTCAGAGCAAAAAGATATTTGTAAATAATGAAGGCTGTCTTAGGAATCCTATCAACTAAAATGATCTACTGTGCAAAGGGTGACAGTGTGACTATGAGATATAAATGCAATGAATTGATTTAAACATGAGCTTAAGATGCTTCTAAACTAGAACAATGTTAAAACATAAGCCATCATCAAACTTTGAAATGAAGTAGCTGGACATGAATTAAATGCAAAATGAAACTCCGGAGCATTCTAATTAACATGCACTATCCTATGAAGTTACACAATCAGTTGGTTCATCATGAGGGATATTTTGGAAGAGTTCCTTCTTGTGGAAGAGGTAGAACAATTTTGACTGTGGACTTGTATGCAATTGAAAGCAATGAACTGAAAGCAAATGAAACTAATTTGTCACATCACAGTCATATCTTGAACTTCTTAAGGATGTCTTGGAAGAATTTCTTCTTATGGAAGAGTGATTAGGACAAGTGCAACTATGATAGTGAAGACTAAAAACTACAACTAATTCCTATGACACTATAGCTATTCATCATTCATTGTTAAGATTTATTGGAAAAATGTCTTCTTGTGAAAGAACTATGATGAATATAACTACAGTCTCTAGTTAAAAATAGATACAACTCCTATCCTACAGTACCATAGTCATTAAACATTCATTGTTAAGATTTATTGGCAAAGTGTCTTCTTGTGGAAGAACTGGAACGAATTATGGCTACAGTAGCTAGCTAAAACAAATAAAAATCCTATCCTACAGTACCATAGTCATTAAACATTCATCGTTTTGATTTATTGGCAAAGTGTCTTCTTGTGGAAGAACTGGAACGAATTATGGCTACAGTAGCTAGCTAAAACAAATACAAATCCTAACTGATATTCTACAATACCATAGTTATCAATCATTCATCATTTTGGTCTGCTGGAAGGATGTCTTCTTATGGAAGAACTGGAACGAATATGACCACAGTATATAAAACACAGCAACTACTAATTCAATATGCAAAACGTAGAGACAGCTAAGAAAAACTTATCTAGTTTACGCTAAGGAAATCCGTTCAAGGGGTAGGGGCCCTCTACCACTTGACGGCATTCAACTTCACAATTAAATCACGCCTTCAAGATAATTTTGTCTGCTCCATTAACAATGCAATAGTCTGAACATAATGCTCTGTGACTTAAAAGACGTAACACAGAGTTTTACACCAAAATCTAGCAGCAAATCTACACAAAATTTCTAACTAAGCTCTCGGCCTATTCAAGAGTTTTTAAAGTAAATGCAAGTAACAATAATTACAATAATTTGGGAATGATGTCTTCCTAATCCAAATCATCTTAGGAGTCTTTAAGGTGGCTGCGTAAAAGAGAAAAGACACCTGGACTGTAACAGTCCTAGTAGGAGTCTTCTTTCACAAAATGTGTTCCCACGTGCCTAACCGTACACAGACTTCATTTCCTCTTCCATGACGAGCAACACACCATGTAGGCACGACGTGGATCATGCCCATATGCGTTTTTCCTCAAGAGGCCACCTGGAACATGCTCAAACATAAAGGTAGTTGCAGAATCGCCGGTTAGCTACAGAATGCCTGCATTCTGCAGCTAGTTCCGGTCAAAATGTCTAACAATGGCAACAATCACAAAATTCAACAAGTCAGTTATGTAAACCATTCTAGAAGTAATTTTAACTATTTTTATTGATCAATTGGGTTTAAAATGGAAATGGACAAGGGAAAAATGAGGTAAAATGAGGTGAAGGAAAGCACAAATTTGAGGCTCAACATACTCCCACTGCTGTCTCTTTGCATGTCCTCATGCAAATTATCCTATGAATTCTGAGGCTTCTGCAAGGACATCTAATCCCCTTCTTTTCCTTTGTCTGCATGCTAAAGGCCTTCTGGGTTTCCTGATCACAAGTTTGAACCTGAGGTTTGTGAGTGCTCTGATCAAATTTCTGTTCTTTGTCTTCATCTTTTCATTGGTTCTCTCCACTTTGTCTATATGCAGGGATAAGGTTGAGTTCATGTCAGTCTTGAGCTTGATTTGATCTTTGAGAATTTCATTCTCATTTCTGATGTGTCTATTCAACACTTCCAACTCATACCTATCCCTCCTCAATATATCAATTTCAGTTAGTGGAGGACTGGGAGTTCTCTCTTCTCTTTCTGAAGCTGTTCTCTCTAGAGTTTCCACATAATCATAGATTTCATGTTGAGCAGGATCAATCTCAGGGGTGCCTTCATAAAAATCTTCATCATCATACTCTTCCATAGATGTTTCTTCATCTTCAATATTGATTACCCCTGTTGGTTTGATTGATGTTTTCTTTAGTTTTCCTTTTAATCTGTGGCTTCTCCTGAGTTGAGAGGAACCCTCCCTTTTTTTCCATAACAGATTCCTTGATTTCCTTCTCTGCCTTGAGTTTACTCTTGATTCTAGTCAACTTCTCCAGAATGACTTCTTCACTGCTTTCTTGAACCGGTTTGTCAATTTTACCTGTTGGAGTTCTCCATCTCCTACTTCTCTTTGTGGCTTGTGGTTCAGGTGATAGTTCTTTTGCTTCCTCAAAATGATTTCTTATTAAGAAATCACCCCATGTATCATTTGATTTAGATAGATGATGCTCAATTGAAATTTTTACTAACCCATGATGATACAGGGTTGTTTCCAAAAACTGAACTCTTCTCTGAACACAGGAAGCCATTTTCTTCAGACTTTGATACAAGAAATATGGTAAATTCAAATCTTCTCCTAGAAAATGCAACATTAGTCTCATATGGTAGACATAGAATGTCCCATACCTACCCTCACATGTAACAAATTTTTGTAAAAGAAGTAGTATATTCCTCCATTTGCTCTTCAATGTTGTACTGGGAATTCCCTTCTTGAACACACTAACATCCATGTTTGGTGATTTTAGGATTTGTTTCCATGAGTCATTATGGAATTACCTATTTTTAAACCATCTTTCCCCAGCTCTGGATAATCCTGTAGCCTCTGCTATAAAAGCTTCATTAACAGTAAACTTAACATCTCCTATTTCAACCTCAGTGCCTTGGAATGATCTAGCAAACGTTTTGGTGACTTCCTTATGGCAACCATTAAACTTTTCCAAGAATTGGAGCCATCCTATTTGTTGTAGTATCTCCTTGCATTGTGGATAACCTTCTAAATATTTTGATCCTATAGGCTCAATCCTTACGATGAAACCCATGATTTTTCACTATCAATTAACACTCTTCTCTATCCACAAAACAATGGCTTTTACTTTCGGATTAAAATGGCTTCAATCTCTAAAAAAAATGGCTTCAATTTTGGAAGAACATACCTTTGAAATAGCTATAGTCTTAAAAATCTCTGGTTTGTATGCCTCTGTTTAGAAAATGCCTTCGAATCCTCGGACTGATGTACTTCTGTTGAACCTTGGAATGATATGGAAGCAATTTCAATTTTCGGGCTAATGTGTCTCTGATAGACAGTGGTAGATGATTCCAAATTTCTTTTTGTGCAATACCTCCGTCTCTGGTAACAGAAGACTTCAAACTTAATCACTGAAAAACGCTTCTGTTTCTAGTAACACCAGACTTCAAACTCAACCTCTGTCTCTAGTAGCAAATGGTATGCTTCAAATTCAACACTACAGCCTCTCTGTCTCGGATAACAATAAATTCAAAACCAGTCACTACCACACCTCTGTCTTTGGTAATAACAGACTTCAAACTTCAATTACTACCATACCTCTGTTTTTGGTAGCAAAGTCTTCAATTTTAGCACCTATGTCTTCTGGTAGCAACAGGCTTTAAACTCTTCACGGCCACAATTCTGTGTTGACAGTGCAATGCTCCGAACTTTGTTCTCAGTGATATGCTCTCTGTTCAGTGAGTTCTCACACCGTTATGCTTGCAATGTACCTCTTCTGTTCTGACCCTCATGATAATAATGCTTCTGCCTTCGGAATGTAACACTGGCTACGGAATGACGTTATGGCAAATGGTCACGGCAGAGAGTGGTGAAGTGAGGTGGAGGAATGCATTAATGATTTGAGGAGACAGCATAGGATTTACGACGGCAGGAAAAATCTTCATCATTAAAGAACTTGGTTAAGAGTCGTGGGAATTTCAAATGATTTGGCCGTTCCACCGCTCAAATGCTATTGGATAGAAAATTTGAATTGGAAGTTTTAATACAAAGTCTATAGAGGGTTTTGTTTGGTGTTTGATCAACAAAATAATTAAAACAACTCTTTGAATAATTTCACAACTAAACTATGCTAAATTTTCATGAATTGCCATCGTAATTTAAATTTGTTACCTCTGCCCTTGATGTTTGTGTAGCCTTTGTCTTCTCTGTTCATCTTTGGAGGAATCTTTCACTATTTTCTTGATGTCTTTGATTCATGAATTCTCTGGATCACTTTGTTGTAACTCTGATGTCTGCTGGTTGATGCCTTCAGGATTTGTAGCTGTAAAAAACTATCGGGCTGCAGAAAGGCCGATCAGCTACAGAATGTACACTGAGCTGCAGAATGTCCCTGTAGAACACTTTTATTATGAAAATGAAATGTTTCTGGGAGATGGGTGAAATGTTTATGAAAATGGATGAAATGGAGGATGGATTATGAAGTGGATAATGAAATAAGAATGGATTCAGTTCATGGAATGAAGGAACATAAGGGCTGTACTGCAATTCATGGCATATTTTTATTCTCTTGCAGCAAGATATCAAATTCTATGTTTTGACATGAGAATGAAGTGAATGGAATATGGAGTGAAATGAATGGAATGGAATGGAGTGAAATGAATGAAATGGAATGGAGTGAGATGTGAATGATGGATGAGATGAAGTATGGATGGATAGTGAATGGAATGAGATGAAATGAATCATAAGTACTATGGCACTGGACTTATGATTTTTATAACAACTGCTTAGAAACAAAAATGGGAAAAGTTAGAGTGTCAGAGAAACTCTGATTTTCACCCTATCTTTTCTGTATAAACATGCCAATCAGTGATTGGTTTTCATGTTTATACCTTTATTTTTTATTTTTTTTTATTTTTTATTTTATTTATTATTTTTTTTTTTTTAAGAGAAATGCTTCAGAGAATTTAATCAAGTTGATGAAGAAGAGAGACTCTTCTTCATTAACTTCACATCATTGTCTCCTTGGAACTTCTTGACAAACTCTTCTCTTGAGAGTGGCCTGTGGTATAGCTTCAGTCTATGGCCATTCACAAGAAAAGTGACCTCCTCTTCATCTATAGTTCTGATTTTTACTGCCCCATTATCAAAAATTCGAACAATTTCATATGGCCCAAGCCAATGTGTCTGAAATTTCCCTTGAAAATCCTTGAATTTTGAATCAAACAAGAGAGCCCAATCACCCTCTTTAAATCTCTTCTCTTTGATGTACTTGTCATGCCATCTAGCCCTTTGCTGTTGGACTAGACTTGTTTTCTGAACTGCATCTTGTCTGATCTCATCCAATTCATTAATTTGCTCCAGTCTATGCTTTTGTGCCTCCATTAGATCAAGTCCTAGATGAACTGCCATCTTGAATGTTTGGATTTGGAACTCTATAGGAAACAAAACTTGCTTTCCATAAACAAGCTCATAAGGAGTATGGCCTGTTGTGTTTCTCCATGTAGTTCTATAGGCCCACAAGGCTTCAGGAAGCCTATCTACCTAATCTCTTCTATGTAAATGAACAGTCTTTGTTAGGATTCCTTCAATGACCTTATTAGTAGATTCCACTTGACCATTTGCTTGTGGATGATAAGGAGTAGATTTTCTATGCCTGATTTTGTACCTCTCCATCATTTGCTCCACTAGTCTTGATGTAAATTGAGCTCCTTGATCTGTAACAATTTCCCTTGGGACACCAAAACGAGTAAAAATATCCTCAAAAAGAAAAGTAAATACAGATGATTCATTAGCAACAAGTAATGGTTTAGCTTCTACCCACTTAGTAACATAATCAGTGCAAACTAATATGTATTTCTTTTGTCTAGATGGAGGACTAATAGGTCCTACAAAATCCAAGGCCCATTTTTCAAAAGGTTCAATGTGTACCTGAGGTTGCAATGGCATCTCACCTGAAGGAGAAGGTTTCCCTACCCTTTGGCAACTGTCACACCTTTTGACATACTCCCTCGCATCTTTAAACAAAGATGGCCAATAATATCCTAAATTAAGGATTTTATAGGCTGTCCTCTTATCTGCAAAGTGTCCGCCACAAGGTTCATCATGACATGCCTTGAGAATTTCAGGCATCTCATCTTCACGAACACACCTTCTAATAATCAAATCTGGACCCGTCTTGTACAACTCATTAGCGACCCATGAATATCTTGCACTATCATTAATGATTTTTCTTTTATCCCTTGCATTCATAATTGAAGGAAATTTTCCTGAAACTAAATAATTAGCAACATCAGCAAACCATGGAGTTTGAGTAGAAACTGCAAAAAGATATTCATCAGGAAATTGATCTTCAACCGGAGTGTCATCTTTGATATTTTGAATTCTAGACAGAAAGTCAGCCACAGTGTTTTGTTTTCCAGGCCTATCTAGAATAGTAATGTTGAATTCTTGCAATAATAACAACCATCTTATAACTCTACCATTAGTGATTGATTTATTCATTAAATATCTAATGGCAGAATGATCAGTGTGAATAAAAGTTTCATAGCCTGTTATATAGTGTCTAAATTTGCTAATGGCATGAACAACAGCTAAAAACTCTTTTTCAGTTACAGTATAGTTTAACTCTGCAGGAGTCAAATTTTTACTGATATAATAGATGGCATAGGGAATTAAATCTTTTTGTCCCAATACTGCTCCTAGAGTTGTATCGGAAGCATCTGTCGAGATATGAAAAGGTAACTTCCAGTTAGGTCCCCTTAATATAGGTGCTTCAGAAATTTTGGTTTTCAGGGTTTCAAAAGCTAACTGGCAATCAGAAGTCCACTTAAATTCACAATCTTTGTGAGTAATTTGAAAAGAGGAGATGCTATTTTGGTGAAGTTTTCTATAAATCTCTGATAGTACCCCGTAAATCCTAGAAAACTTCTTACATCTCTTTGACAACTTGGAATGGATAGGTTAGAAATAACTTCAACTTTCGCTTCATCAACTCTAATCCCATCCCCTGAAATGTGGTGCCCTAAAACAATACCTTTAGTAAACATCATAAAACATTTTTCATGACTAAGAGAAAGGTTTGCTTCTTGACATATTTTTAGGACTTTTTCCAAGTTTTCTAAAGCCTCTTCAAATGTATCCCCATAAACTGTAAAATCATCCATGTACACCTCTACACAGTCATGTATCAGATCAGAAAAAATTCCTAATACTGCCCTTTGGAATGTTGCAGGTGCATTGCACAATCCAAATGGCAATACTCGGTAGGCATAGGTACCTCAAGGACAAGTAAATGTGGTTTTATCTTGGTCTTCAAGTGCTACTTGGATTTGATTGTAACCACTAAATCCATCCAGGAATGAAAAGTACTTTTTACCTGCTAATGTATCTAATACTTGATCTATGAAAGGTAAGGGAAAATGGTCTTTAAGAGTAGCTTTATTAAGTTGTTTATGGTCTAAACAATAAACCCCATGAGGAAATATTAAAAAAATCTACATTTTTTTTATTCTCCTCAATGAATAATTAGTTAAAGAACAATTTAATTAATATTCCTGGTTATATTTAACCCAAAACAGGGAAATTAATTAGTTAAATAACTATTTATCTAATTATTTCCTAAGAATAATTATTTAAACCTTATTTAAATAATATTCTTTGTTAAATATGACTAAATCACCCTTAAATAATTAAATAAATCACTATTTATTTGATTATCACTCAACGACATCCTTAAAACGATAAATAAATCATTTATTTATTTATTATTTACAAATAAAGGGAATTGACCCAAGTCAAATTCCATTTCCCTCCAACAAATATAATAAAATATTCCATAAAAGTTGGATCTTGATTTGGTTAATAATATTTTAATTATGCACCAATATCTAGACTAACTCAATGTGTTGTTATAAATAGAATGGTTTTCCCATTCACTTACCCCCTTTTGTTTCCTAAAGATCACTCTGAATCTATACTTTTGGTCTGACTATTGATCCACCATCATAGTCATATTTTTCTACCATTTTTGTCTGGGTTTTCTACACCATCAAGAGAGAGGAATATTAGATCTGAAGTGCTGAGGACTTACAAGAACCCATCCCATTGAGGAGAACAGGGAACACCCTCTTGTGTTTTCCTCCCAGGTGCCATCAATACAAAATTGATTCAACATATTCTTGTCTTGTCTATTGGATGCATGGAGTAAATCTTGTTTTTTCTACTGTTTAGTGTCTTCTAATGCATAGATCTAGATTTTTGCAGCATTTATCTTGATCACCTAACTCCAGATTTGAGGATATTAGCAGTCATAGTTGCTGTTAGGGCTATTTGTTATGTGCAACTAAAGTGGTCTTTTTTTGTACACTTGGAATTAAGATTCATACTAAAAACTAGCGACTCCACATGGGTTTACGATTATGGCCGCTGTCTTTTTTCTAATCCTTGCATATCCAGCTGCTTCAAACCCTAGGATTTCTCTTTAGCCCCTTGTTTTTTATTTTCTTGATGTTGTTTTTAACCTATAAAACCCTAAAACGATAAAAATTCTAACTTTCGTGTGTTTTCAGACTTATTGCGTAGGTGACAGACATTAGCCGCAGCTGAGACGACAATTTTTTTGAAATCTGCCACCGAGAGTTTCGGAGGTGCAAGTCACACTTTTTGGCCCAAAAACTGTGACTTGGAGCTTCAGGACATAGGAAGCAACCCAAAAACTGCGACCTCTACTGAAAACAGGTCAGAAACTGCGACCTGGACTTTTTGCAGGGATTTTTCTGAAAGTTTTCTAGGTTTGTCTAAGTCTCTGTTCAGGGTTTTCTAACCTTCGTCTCCACCCATTTTGGACCTGTACTTGTTCTGTTTTTCTCAACTAAGTGGGAACCTAGCCCCTAGGGCTTCAATACTCTCCACTTTTTGTGGAAGATTTTTTGTTGTTGCAGGTTGTCTGAAATTTCAGAGTCTTCAGCCATTTTTCAGATCTGATACCTCACCTTCAGATCTACTTTATATCAGCTTGTTATCCATCCAAATCACCTCATTTAACTTTTTTTTGGTTTTTCTCTAGGGTTCACTCCGTTTCCCTTCAGGAAATAGCCTTTCGCCACCTTTTTAACAACAATTTTTCCTCTGATTTGTTGTTGTTTTCTGCACCACTTTCCAGCAGATCTTGTCTTTTAGATCCCTGTCCCTCTTGACCTTAGATCTATTGGCTTTTTTAGTGTGTTTTGATTAGTTTTTTATTCACCTATAGACTAGTTGTTGAGAGACCTGCCTCCTTGGGTTTAGATTATTGCATTATTAGCTGTTTATTTTATGTTTTTGCAGGCCTATATACTGTCAGTTGCAGGTTTATTTACAGCTATACAACAAACTTTTTCTTTTTCTCTACAAATTTCTGGGTTTAAAAATTAAAATTTACACACTTTTACATACACACCTTAAGCAAAAAAGGGCTTCGTTAACACCGCCAAGAAAGACTTTAAAAAAATTGAAATCAATTGATCCTGCACCTCTTTGCCCTTGTTTCGACATTGTAATCAGTTGATCTTGCACCTCCCTACCCTTGTCGGTCTCTTTTTCCTTCGTGTCATGTTTGTGTCGTCATCATTGCACCACCAAGGCATTTATCCTGGAGACTTCTTGGCCTTCATCCTCAGTTTCCAGTAGGGAGACTTACTCCTCTGCATAGGGTTCGAGTTAGTCCTCCACTGAGTCCGCACACCGACTCTTCTTATGGTCCTTTGGGTTCTCCTTCTCATTCCCCCTTGGGTTCTCCTCCTAACACCTTCACCATGTCTGATGTAGGACCTAATGCTAATGGTAACCCAGCCCTCATGCTAGGAATACCACTAGTGGGACCGTAATGGACACTACCCCGGCTGCGCCCTTGCTCCCCTTCATGGCAGGCCTCAGCCTCCCTGATTTTGACCAGTTGATAAATGACCCTATACACCACGACGCTAGTTGGCGTGCTATGCCGACAAGGCTCCCTTCCAACATCCCAAATTTTGAAGGCCTTGCAAGATCATTCAAATCATGTTCGATCTTTCCACATGTGGTGTTCGTCTAACTCCATTACTGATGACTTTTTTCGTCTTCGATTGTTCCAACAAACGCTTACAAGTGAAGCTTCTAAGTGGTATGCTGATCAGGCCCCTTCCTCTCATACCACCTTTGCGACTCTTGCCCAGGCTTTTCTGTCTTATTTCCAGCTTCCCCTTCGTTACAACACTGGTACCGCACTCTTGACTTCTTTCTGTCAATCATCTGTGACCCACCTATCCGACCATGTTCAAGAATGGTGAAAAAGAAAGAGCCTATGTCGAGCCCCTATCTTTGAATACCGTGTCTACATGGACTGGTTCCTTAGATCTCTCTTGCTGCCTATTGGGAAATATGTCGCATTGCACTTTCCTCAAACCGAAGAAGCCACTCTCCAAATTGCGTTAAAGTATGACCTTATCTACGCTCAGTCAGGTTATGTTTATACCATTCTACCTGATCTTCCTAGACCAAATGGTGCCAATGCACCGAGGGCATCTCACACCACCGACGGTATCATTAGAGCTCTCTTTAATCTATATGCTCAACCTCCCATGGGCTACGGTTTTCCCCAGGGAGGGGCCAGCACCTCCTACATTTTTCCCCCTCCCACTAGCACGTATCTAGGATACAGCATGCCTCCTCTTTTTTCCCAACCTCCTATTTACCACACTGTTACCCAACATCCTTATTATCTGTATCCATAGCCTGGTGCTCCAGCTCCTCCAGCATTAGCACCTCCTTCTCCCTTGCTTCTCAACCCCCACAACAACAACCACTGCCCCCTTAGGGGCAGGTGTATGCACAGCAGGGCATGACTAATCCTCCTCCCTTAAAAAATAAGAGGAAAGGCACTCAAAATCAAGTGGCCCCTGGTAATCTTGGACCTAATCAAGGTAATGTTCCTAACACTACAAACTAGCAACAAGGCACTCAGCCCAAGCAAGACAGGCCTATTCGTGCAAACAAGCCATTTTCTTGTTGTGGTGTTTATGGCCATTATATGCATGATTATCCTCTTTTGCCACAGATGCGGCAGCTATGGGAGTCTTAAGAAACATTGAGAGGACAACAAGTCATCCCTTCCTCTCCTCTCGGTCCTTCACCTAGTCAACTGGCTGTGCTTATCGATCATTTCCCTCAGCAAGGATTTTTGGCTACCCAACCACCTGAAGGTCAGGTGGCCACTCAACCTCTTCCATCTGGTACCTCTGATTACCAGATTCTCATGATGACCTCTGATCAGCCTTCTGGACCTTCTCCTCCTGTCCCTTCACTTTTAGCTAGTACTCATGAGCCTCTTTATCCTCCTGGAATGGTTCCTCCAGGCCTTAACCATCTTGGAGCTGTCTCGCCTGGTCATTACCTCTCTGGTTAGATACTGTTCCTAGCCCCCCCTCCCAAAGTCTACACGGTACCTATTATGGCCACCCTCTCTCTACCTAACCTGACCCTAGGGATTCTCGTCTATTACCTTGATCCCCCAGCCACTACCCCACCTGGTCAACCCAAACCTTATCTTGCTTTGACCCCAGTTCAACCAATCCCCATGACTTCTCCCACTGCAATAGTGCCTCAGTCGCCTCAACAAGAACCATCTCCTGTTGCAACTAATTCAGGTAAGAAGGGAAAAGCACACAAGGGGGCATCAAAGGACAAGGTTGCCCCGACAAACCCTGCCCCTCCCCAACCTCCAAAGCATACCATCCAGTGTGCTTTGTGTGATGTTTTCGGTCATGCCACCCATACTTTTTCGGAGTTGCCTCACCTTAAGTCCATGGTCAATGAGACGTTTCCAGAGTCTGATATCCCAAAGGTATATGTCACTATACCCAATTCAGTCCCAAAACTCAAGTCTTTGTGCACAAATCACCCTTGTGCTTTGTGTGATTTCCATGGCCACTATACTCATCTCTGTCCCCACCTTGAAGAATATTTCTCCTCTTTGGAAGCAGTACGCCAATTTGAGGCCAAGTGCAATGAGTCCTGTTTGGTCAATTTAGTGTGTCCTAAATTGCTAACATAAATTATCAACCAGGGATTCGTAAGCTGACGAAGTGCGGCGCACTATATGTGCAAGATAACCTATCTCTTACTTTTTGTCGTTTTTGGATTTTTATGAAATTCTAAAGACAAGTATGGTTATGGATATTCAAGGCAATGATGTCCTTTATAATGATTTACCAACTTGAAACTGAAAAAGGAATTTGAAACATACAATGACAAAACTTGAAAGAAAATGAAAATGTGCTACTGAAATGAAAAAGGTGCTGCTAATCTAATAAATCAAAACAGTGAACTAGTGAGCATGAAACCAAACTATTCTTGCTGCTGTCTAAACACAAAAGAAACTATGCTGAAAGAAATCCAAAAGTTGCAATAAAGTAAATCTAAATCAAATTACATCAACTTGTCTTCTGATCCCTCATCATTAGTCCGGCTATGATTTTCGGAAGTAACCATAAACAACTTGAGTAACTGATATCTAACTTGCAGAAAGTAAACTAATATCAAACCACACATTCATAATTCAATCCCTCACCATCGGTCCAGCTGTGGCTTTCGGAGGTAACTGAAGATGTCATGCACAATTTAATATTTCTAACTTGCAGAAAGGAAACTAATACCAAACTACACATTTCATAATACAATCCCTCACCATCGATCCCGAAGTTTGTGGCTTTCGGAGGCCACGAAGATGTTATGAGCAATTTAATATATCTAAATTTGCGAGAGAAAACTAATATCAAACTACACATTTCATAATACAATCCCTCACCATCGGTCAGTGTGGCTTTCGGAGGCATGGCCAGAAGATGTTATGAGCGAGTTTAATATATCTAAATTTGCGAGAAGAAACTAATATCAAACTACACATTTCATAATACAATCCCTCACCATCAGTCCAGCTGTGGCTTTCGGAGGTAACTGAAAATAACATGAGCAATTTAATATATCTAAATCTAACTACTGAAGCAAATGTGCAAGACTGAAATAAACAAAGCAATACCGAAATTAAACAAAAACTAAGAAAAAATAAATTAACAGCAGAACAATATTGATTCCATGTCATTAGTCAAAAGATATGCAAATGCCCGGGCTGCCATGAAAAATTATGTTAAAAGCTATGATTTCAAAAATCAATCTAAGTAAGGAAATATGACAAAACAGAATTGAAAGCAACTTATCTAGAAAACATGTAAAAGCCTCCTTGGATAGCAGGGGCCCTCTGCTACCAATTTGGTGAAGTCCTTCAGCTCCTTAAAATTGTAAGCAAAACACCATCAAAGAACTGAATTTCTCTATTAAAAAGAACTCACAAATCTACATCCCATTCCATCTTGAACTTAGTTACAAATCTACTTCTTCATTACTTTCTCATTACTTTCTCATTACCTATGATAGGAGAAAGTTTCTCCTATTTATACAAAATATGAGGAGACATCTCATTAATGGGAGTCCATGAATCTCTCCCTCCATCTCTAGAGTTACAATCAAAATAGGAAATGATAAGACACATGTCTTTCTAGAGTTTAACACAACTTGAGGAATGAGACACATATCCTCTTAGAGTTTCAATACAACAAGGAAGTGAGACACATATCCTCTTGATCCCATAATCTTCTCCAACCAAATTCGAATTTGGATTTAGAGTGCCACATAAGGGTCTTCTAGAAGTCTCTTTTTGACCTACACATGTCACAAAACTCATAACACATATATAGATATATGAAACTATGTTAATTTTCTAGTTTTTAATCATAAATTCACTTAAAATACATAAAATAAATAACTTTGAAAAACAAGGATCCTAACCCATATATTTATGAAAATGGTTACTTGATGTAGGGTTTTAGGTCAAATGGCTATGAAATAAGAGCTAAATGGTTATGACATAATGGAAATATGTATAAATATGGAGAACATTTTTGAGACTCAACATACCCCCCAACTGAAGTTGTTGCATGTCCTCATGCAACCATTGCAATGATTCATTTGTCCATGAGTTGATCTTTTATGAGTTTTGACTCATATTGATTCATTTCAAACTTTGCTTCTTGATTTTTCCTTTTTGGCAAAGTATAATACATTTGATTGCAACATTTTTATTTTTATTTTTTCAATGGTTGGTTCTTGTGTAACAACCATTTTTTTTTCAATGGTTGGTTCTTGTGTAACAACCATTTTTTTTTTTTTTTAAACATTGGTTCTTGTGTAACAATGCTTTATTTTCTTTGTTGCATCAAAGTTCATGAAAACATTTAGAATCAATTACTTCATCAATGAATTGATCATTTGCAAGGCATATAATCTTTTGGATCATGTTGCAACAATAGTTTGTTGGGAAATATATGTGGGTGGAAATGAAATGAAAATGTGTGATAGTGTATGACATGTGGATATGAAATGATGTCCCTTCCCCCCCAACTAAAGATATGACAATGTGGAAAAGGGAGTGAGGAATTTTTTCAAAGTTACAATTTTAGCATTCTAATGAATTACATGACTAAAAATTAGAAAACAACATACCTTCACTTACCTTAAATGTGGATGAGTTGTGTATGTGTGGTGGCTGCAAAATTCTGATCATATTCTTCTTCAAGTGGCTGAACAAGAGGAGTCATGGATAAATAGATGAGATGACTTTTTATTGCTTCTACTAAAACTTGCTGAAATCTGCTCCAAAATGCTGAAAATAATAGTCTTCATGTCTTCAAAACTCATTGGCATAATTTCTACTATGTGAAAAGATGTTCTGATGTCGAACATAGTAGGAAATTGTTGGCTTAGTGGCCATTAATGGATGCCACTAGTCAACACAAGAACTCTCACCATTGATGACAATGAGAGTCAAGATGCCCAAACACATCTTGCTAGGTACGAATGATTTTGCTGATGTCGAGTCACCTAGAAGATCTGACGAACAAGGGACATTAATGTATTCCCATTGTTTGTCAGCATGAGAACTTGCCATTAAGGCATGCAAGCCTCAAGGTGTTTTACAAAGAACTTAGACTCAAAGGACTATAGACTCAATAGTTTGCATTGAAGCAGGGTTTATTTGCGGAATGAAAATGACAAGAAATGGAAGATGGAAATGGAAGATGAAAATGGAAATGGGCAATAAGCATGTGAATGAGCCTCTTGCTTTTATTTGTGGGTTATGAATGGACGAAAAGAAATGGAAAGTGGATGTGAATGTAAATGGAAAACATGAAGTGAAATGAGGTGAATGGTTTATTATGAGGTATGGATGTGATGGAGACAATAGTATCTGAAAGTTTTTCAAGTGTTTGGATCTGATTTTGCATCAGCATATTTCCTCCTCTTTGTTGTTGATCATCCTCTTATGAAACAAGTTGGCCTCTTAAAGAGACACCATTCTCTTGTAGTCATTTGTCCTTCCTCCTGGAACCTGCAAAAAAACTAATACTTCTTCTGCAATGGAATGTAAGATTATCAAAGAGAGAGAGGTGATCAATCTCTCTAGTTATGATATTTACACACAAAACTAAGAATTTGTATTAATGAAACAAGTTCTCAAAGGAAAAATCAAAAGAATTTATACCTGTTTTGGAATTAGTGCCTCAAGTTGAATGTAGCTTCTTTTCAGCAATTTATTTCATTATTTTCCATTTCAAACTCTAATGATGTATTTCTCATTGTATAGATCTTGTTGAGACCTTTCAAACGATACTTAAATCATCAAAATCTGATTTTGTATGAGAAAGTTAGGCTGATTTGAACAATGAGGTTTTTCAGCTGCGGAATTGCAGAACAACTGCGGAATTGGAGAACAGCTGCGGAATTGGACTTCAGCTGCGGAATGTCGACGGTTTCTGTAGCTAAAAATCTTGAATAAAAAGTTAGCCATTCATCCTTCATCATCAATCCAAAATTAATCAATACTTTCAGAAAAACAAGCAAATTAACTTATTCATTTCATTGATTCAAAATTACTGATTTTTTTTTTTTTTTTTTTTTTTTAACAACAAAAGAGAAATGCAATTTTTTAAATTTCAAAAAAAAATGATGCTAAATAAAGCAAACTCAGATACATTGACCAATCGTGACCTTGCAATGACCATAGAATGGTAAGTGAAGATCACATGAGATGAAAAATAATATATTGGTAAGCATTGAAGAACATAAAAGGCATGATTGCTATTTCAAAATATAATCTTTCATCTCTTCAAAACTTTATGCTACTAAGGTTCGTTGTGTCATCTGCACGACCATGTGCTTGATAATATCCTCCTGTAGTTTGCTCAATTCATCCCCATGCCCTCTTAATGTCTTTCCATAGTGATGTGGCATCCCTTTGAAATAAACATCATAATGGTTGGTGTTTAATAATGTCATTGAAGCACCAAAAATTGGTGGGCAGATGATAAAGGAGATGTGAAATCCAACATTCAGAAAACGAAATTGAATTAAATTCAAAAATGAGTGGAATGTGCATTGAATGCCATGATAAGAGTTTGATTTTGATTAGAATTCCTCTTCCTAGAAATCAGGAAACCGAATTATCAATGCAGAGTGCCGTTTTCAAATTCTTCACTCAGAAAAAATCGTTTTTCCTCACGCGGCAGGCAAAAATGGCCTTCAAAGAACCGAGAATTTCTCCCAAACCGCCACTAATTTCTTAAAACGGTTTCTGGGTTATCTAATTGACCATGTTGGCGAAAAAACCCATGTTTTATTTTTTCGAAATTCATCTCCAATCGATCAGAAAACGTGTTTGAAAATGACGTGTCAAAAACCGTTTGCGTTTTTCTGGGTTCTGCCTCAGCAAAAAAAATCGTTTTCTTCAGAACGTGGTTCAAAATTGCGTTTTTCTGAGAATGAAATACAACTTCTGGTTTGCTGATTTCCATATGTAAAGAGTGTTGTTATCCTGAGCATTCTTCAGTTCAGTCAAGGCACATTTTTTTTTTTTTTCTGTTTGAAAATTTTGTTAATTTCATTGCCTTGTTCTCTTACATGCCATTTTATGAATCTGTAGGAGCGTTTGATGATGGCAGGCGGCATTGGCAAGGCTGACAGGCCTGGTATAATAAAAGGAATTGGCATTTGGGAACTTGACAGGTTTGAATGGCAAGAGATTGCATGAAGGCCTCACAAATTCTTTCAAGGATTTGGGGAATTTGATGATGTTTTCAGCTTGAATCCTACAGGTCGATAATGCTGTCATAAGCTCTGAAAAACAGCAACATAGCAGCCTTGCAGCATCTCTAACTCCATCATTTTCAACTTCTACATGATTTTCATTATCAAAAGCAAAGAAAATCTAATGTTTCCGAGTCATAATACAGCTGCAAGCATCGTAAATGGTTGAATTTTTATGTTTTCTGTTGAGAGTAATTCATTTTTTTCAAAATGCCATGGCCATTTCATTTTTGTTTATTGATTTGTTATTGTTTTGTTTGTTTGTTTGTTTTTTTTTTTTTTTTTTTTAATAAAACTATATGTTATATTTTTAAAAATTAAAAATACACATATAAATTTTACTAAACAAAATGATTTTTTTTATTTTTTTTTATTTGTTTTGTTAATAAAATTACACATGTTAAATTTTGAAAAATTAAAAATATACATGTGTAATTTACTAAACAAAACAATTTATTGAATTTTTTTTTTTTTAAATGATTTTGTTATTAAAATTATATATATATATTCAAAAATAAAAATATACATATATATCTTAGTAACAAAACAATTTAATTTTTTTTATTTTTTTTATTTTTTATTGTTATTTTCATTTTTTTTTAATTGATTTGTTTAATAAAATTATGTATGTGATATTTTCAAAAATTTAAAAATATACATATATATTCATTAAACAAAACAATTTATTGAAATCAAAGTTTTTCATGAAAACAATTTTTTTTTTTTTAAATTGTTGAATCAATTGAAATGATGAAGTTTTATTTTGTCTCCTTTTTTTTTTTCTTTTTCACATAACAATTCTTTTTCTGATCCTCCAGATCACACAAAGTGCAAGAGGAGAGCATACTCAAGAATTATTAAATTTTTTTTTTACATAACAATCCTTTTTCTGATCCTCCAGATCACACAAAGTGCAGGAGGAGAGCATACTCAAGAATTATTAATTTTTTTTAGATGTAAAAAATAAGGCTACCTAGTTACACTTCCCCGGCAACGGCGCCAAAATGTTTGGTCAATTTAGTGTGTCCTAAATTGCTAACATAAATTATCAACCAGGGATTCGTAAGCTGACGAAGTGTGGCGCACTATATGTACAAGATAACCTATCTCTTACTTTTTGTCGTTTTTGGATTTTTATGAAATTCTAAAAGACAAGTATGGTTATGGATATTCAAGGCAATGATGTCCTTTATAATGATTTACCAACTTGAAACTGAAAAAGGAATTTGAAACATACAATGAAAAAACTTGAAAGGAAATGAAAATGTGCTACTGAAATGAAAAAGGTGCTACTAATCTAATAAATCAAAACAGTGAACTAGTGAGCATGAAACCAAACTATTCTTGCTGCTGTCTAAACACAAAAGAAACTATGCTGAAAGAAATCAAAAAGTTGCAATAAAGTAAATCTAAATCAAATTACATCAACTTGTCTTCTGATCCCTCATCATTAGTCCAGCTATGATTTTCGGAAGTAACCATAAACAACTTGAGTAACTGATATCTAACTTGGAGAAAGTAAACTAATATCAAACCACACATTCATAATTCAATCCCTCACCATCAGTCCAGCTGTGGCTTTCGGAGGTAACTGAAGATGTCATGCACAATTTAATATTTCTAACTTGCAGAAAGGAAACTAATATCAAACTACACATCATAATTCAATCCCTCACCATCAGTCCAGCTGTGGCTTTCGGAGGCAACTGAAGATGTTATGAGTAATTTAATATATCTAACTTACAGAAAGGAAACTAATATCAAACTACACATTTCATAATACAATCCCTCACCATCAGTCCAGTACAGCAGCTTTCGGGAGAACAGTGAAGATGTTATGAGCAGTTTAATATATCTAAATTTGCAGAAAGAAAACTAATATCAAACTACACATTTCATAATACAATCCCTCACCATCAGTCCAGCGGTGGCTTTCGGAGGTAACTGAAAATGACATGAGCAATTTAATATATCTAAATCTAACTACTGAAGTAAATGTGCAAGACTGAAATAAACAAAGCAATACTGGAATTAAACAAAAACTAAGAAAAAAATAAATTAACAGCAGAACAATATTGATTCCATGTCATTAGTCAAAAGATATGCAAATGCCCGGGCTGCCATGAAAAATTATGTTAAAAGCTATGATTTCAAAAAGCAATCTAAGTAAGGAAATATGACAAAACAGAATTGAAAGCAACTTATCTAGAAAACATGTAAAAGCCTCCTTGGATAGCAGGGGCCCTCTGCTACCAATTTGGTGTAGTTCTTAGCTCCTTGAAGTTGTAATCAAAATAGCATCAAAGAACTGAATTTCTCTATTAAAAAGAACTCACAAATTTACATCCCATTCCATCTTGAACTTTGTTACAAAAGACTTCTCTACTACTTTTTCATTACTTTCTCATTACCTATGATAGAAGAAAGCTTCTCCTATTTATACAAAATATGAGGAGTCATCTCATTAATGGGAGTCCATGAATCTCTCCCTCCATCTCTAGAGTTACAATCAAAATAAGAAATGATAAGACACATGTCTTTCTAGAGTTTTAACACAACTTGAGGAATGAGACACATATCCTCTTAGAGTTTCAATACAACAAGGAAGTGAGACACATATCCTCTTGATCCCATAATCTTCTCCAACCAAATTCCAATTTGGCTTTAGAGTGCCACATAAGGGTCTTCTAGAAGTCTCCTTTTGACCTACACATGTCACAAAACTCATAACACATATATAGATATATGAAACTATGTTAATTTTCTAGTTTCTAATCATAAATTCACTTAAAATACATAAAATAAATAACTTTGGAAAACAAGGATCCTAACCTATATATTTATGAAAATGGTTACTTGATGTAGGGTTTTAGGTCAAATGGCTATGAAATAAGAGCTAAATGGTTATGACATAATGGAAATATGTATGAATATGGAGAACATTTTTGAGACTCAACAAGTCCACCGCTCCCTTATTTGCGATTTTTGCTTCGGCAAAACCAGAGGACACGAATGATCCCATTGACATTCCCCCTTATGATTTTGATATGACAGAGCCTTCATCCACCATTTTCTACCTATCATCATTCGTGAGACCCTTGGTGGAAGGCCCCTTGGAGACTCCCCCTAATGTTTCGCTTGACCTCCCTTCAGCGATCACCCTAGGCTCAACATCGGTAGATCCTTTATCTACTTACCCTTCTGTCACCACTTGTGATGATGTGCATATGAACCTCTCTTCTCATGATGATGAGTCAGGTAGCTTCGTTGTGTCAGATGGTCTTTCTTTCCCCAGTCGCCCCATCTTGTATTACGATGACGACATTATGGAAGTAGTCACCACCCCTGAATTTATCTATTCCCCCTTTACATCAGACCCATGCATTCGAACCACATACACCTTGTGGCCATTACATTGACACCAAATTTTTGGGTAAGGGGGCACCCATATTTGAGAAACCAGGAGAAGAAATTCTCCACAACTCTCCTAGTGTATCTGGTCATGTCGACTCTAGAACCATTATTCTTCCACATTTAGAAGAACCTTAGAGTCCCATATCACTTCAGATCACTCCAGGGATGATACCCCGCATCATTCCTTCATATTACATAAACAACCCAATCCCTTTGACATTGTTGTTGACCAACCTGTGATTTTTTGGGGAGATCACCAGTTCATTATCTCAAAGTCCTCTCTTTGGGATAGTGACACCATGTATGCCAATCTAGAAAATTAAAGTCCATTTGGTTCATATATGTAGTACCAAAAGAGATTGGTAATCCTCCATTCCCTTTCTCAAACTGCATAACCATAACAAAAACAGATGGCGCACCACATCATCAAAATGTGTTTAGATTCCCTTTTTTCTAAATGAATTTTGGCATGACCATGGAGAGTTGGCCTTTTGTGTCCCAAGATGTTTCTCTCTCCATTTGTGGTACATATGGGGCTACCTCCATCCTTGGGTTGAAATAGTATGGTCTCCAAGAATGGCCCAAGCTTCCCCATCAATAAAATCAGCCATGATATGCCCTCTCAAATTCTCCAAGTGTTTTTTCCCACAAGAAGAGAAAATTAGCACTGTGGCAATCATGGTTTTCCCATGGTGTCTCCTGCAATATAAGACATGTATAATGGGGAGAATCACACTCCCAATGGGCTATCCCAATACCTCCAACACTCTCCAATTATTACTCCCTATAAATGTACAGCCATTAGCAACACAAGGAAGCAACATGTAATGGAAACAAGTTGTCATGAGACAACTAGAGATTGAGTCACTGCTCCACTCATGGGACCAATGCAGTGAGCCTCCTACCTGCATCAGAACAAAAAACAACAAGTGCTTTCCCAGCCACTTGTTTTCTACCTCAAACATCTCATAAGGTGAAAACATGAAAGTACAAATTGGTGCCAATGATGCACACCAAGAAATATGTGGCTTCCCCCACAAACCATCATGAAAATAGCCACTCCCATTACTTCAATGGGCCACAAGTACATCATAATAAGGATCATAAGGAGATGTGATCATTCTTAGCTCATCAAGCTGCTCATATAAAGTAAATAAAGGTAAATCAAAATGAGAGTATATACATCCTTTACCATGTACTCCAGTCCTTGAGCTTAAATGGCTCATCTGAATGCTCTCCCTCACCTCCAATGAGTAGGGAAATGGTTGTGCCAACCTCTCCAAAATCATCTGGGTTGTGCATCTCTCCATATGCTGATATAGATCATGTTGTATGCCCTCCCAAGTGAACTCCTCTACCAAAGAAAAATATGCATCAAAGTGCATAGCTAGAAAGTCCTCATGTGCTGCATGTAATAGTTCCTTCTTGAGACTAGAAGCCCTAGTCAAGAAGACTCTGTCATAATAATAGATGACCATATCATCCATAATGTACCCATCATCTCCTTCTGGGTCATCCAAAATCATGCATGCACCTAGATCCTTGGAGTACTTTATCAAGAGTTGAGACCTCCAATCCGAATCTATCCTCCTCAGATATAGCGCTAGTAATCTGCAATGTGATGCTCCCCTCATGTTGCTGCCTGCTTCCTTGACATCCCCCATGCCAAATTCATCCTCCAAAATGTTTCCATGCCCATCATGTAGCTTCTCATGCTCAAATAGTGATGGTGTCCTTCGGAAGTTGGCCTCCCATGAGAAGCTGTCATTCACAAGGAATCTCCCAAGCTGGGTCAAAGTAAGCATGAGTGGCCTACATCCACTCCTATGTATGAAAGATTTCTCCCTCAATGGAAGTATCCTCTTCCCATCCAAATCTATGGAGAAGTCATCTTACATCATGAAGATTCCATCCTCCATCCCTACAGCAAATTTTTTCAGCACAGTAGAACTGATGAGAGTGGGTGATATTGAAAATGAGAGAGTGCCTCCCTCATCCTTGGGTTTATCCCAAACTCTCTTCACTATGTTGGACTCCTCCAATGTCTTCACCTCTTCATAATCCAACAGTGGTGAACCAAATGACAAGATACCCCTCATCAACTCTAGATCAGGTGGCCTCCCAGGTGGAATGCTTCCATATAGTGAGACATCAAGCTCAGAAGTGGACTGTATGTATGAGTGGATTGATTTTTCCCTCTCTTCACTATGTTGTATAGTCTCCTTCTCTTTTGAAAAAAATTTCTCGCATAGATAATGGTGTATCATCCCTTGATGTTGATCCTTCTCTTCCTCCTCCATCTCACAATCCTCCAATGCTACTACATGCTACTCCGGATTTGTGACTAGGTCCCCACATGTGGTGCCTCTTGGAATCCTTTGCATAGAAACAGGGACTCCTCCAATGGAATCAATGGCTCCCCTCTCATCTCCATGTGGTGATGGATCTCCCTCAAATGATACAGCACTGTGGGTTCTTCTATGCACATTCTCTTCACCAATACGTGAGTGTGCCCCTCCTTCAATGAGAGACCATGGATTTCGGTCTTCCTTTGAAAGAAGGATCCCCATATTATCACAAATGGAACAGTGCCCTTAATACAATGGGGATCTTGCCCTTAGAAAACCATCATACATGTTTTCATCCCCTCCAGGAATATGAAATGGAGTTTGTTTCATTTTTCCCTCCATTGCATGCAAAGTGTTTGATGTATTGATACATAGAGATTCACAGTGATTTTCATCAAATTTTCTCACCGACCCTTTAGTGAATCCATCATATGATTATACATTTGCATGACAATATGAAATAGAATTTTCAAACCAACAATCATGAGCCATACCTTTGAGTTGCAGCGCTGCTACTCCAATGGCTTCATCTTCTTTCTCCATTCTTCCTATGGTGCAAGTGGGCAATGAGCTGCAATGTAGATCTGCATGTGTAGCTGAATGCTCACACCTAATGTGGTCACAATTGTTGGGGTTCCTATGTTTTGGCAAATTTGGCAATACCAAAAGATAAGACAACATCAAAACCACTTGCAGACCTTAGGATTCTAGCCCTCCTAGGTCCAGAGAGGGATCTCTCTATGATTGTCAAAGATATATGACTTTGAGGCTCAAGTTTAAGGTGTTAAGCTAGTTATATGCAAAAGGTTTGTTTGCTTGATTGTTTATGTTTGGTTGTTGGGAATCAGGAAAGAAGGGTTCAATATAAGACAAGGATGGGCAAAGAGGCAACTAGGCAAAGGAGAGATGAGTCAAGAAAATACCAGGACCATTGGGCAATGGAGTCAGGAAAGGGTTTACTTGTTAATCAATATGAAAACTTTCAGTTGGGCTAGTCATCTAAAGCCTTGGATCCTAAAGATGATGGGTGGAGTGGAACAATAAGGAAAGAGAGTGAAAGGAGGAGGGAAAACCAATATTCTGTCTATATATCACGTCAGAGGTCATTTAACTCCAGACCTGCTTGGACATACTCAAAGGCCACTCTCAAATGTGTAACTTCAGGGATCTTAGAAAGGTTAATTTAAATGGAAAGATCCTAGTGAGGCAAAGACAGAGTTCTAAACCTCCCAGTGTTCTCAACTCATCTAATTAAATCGTAACAAGAACATCTAAGAAGTAGATTCCATTGATTCATACATCAGCTAGTAGGCAATGTCATCCACTACACTGGTTAAATCAATGAGACCAATTCTTAGATAGCACATTAGCAGAAAACATTAAAGGCAAGGAGAGTAGAAGCATAGGGTACCTAACAAGGGTAAATCCTATACCAGATTTCTGATCCAAGCCAGTAGAACTGAAAATGAAATGAAATGAAATAAAACACAGAGATAGGAAAACATCACCACAGCTTTAGATCAGGATCCAAAGAAATGTGCTTTTCATATTAAGAACAACACCAATCAAGTACAACATAGCTTACAGCTTGATATTCAGCCTGATGAACCTTCCTCAGTCTATCTTACACATTTACACAGAGAACTTGTCTCAAGAGAAACATCTCACTATTCACTGATAACCGATCAACAACCTTTACAATATTCTCTTCATGAGTTTTATAGCTGAAGAGAAGCAGAAGAAGTAGGCAAGAAACTAAATGCAATATTAACATTCAGGGGATGAAGAGGGCCGAGACCCATTCTTTTTTAACTCTGAGCATTAATCTTCTGGCACTTTGGAGGAAAAAATGGTCTTCGTCAGGCTTCATTTACTCCATATAGGTCTTTGATGCATCTCTGGTTTGCTGTACTCTGTGGTAACTTTGATGAATAAATAAACTAGTAATAAAAAATGGAATGGTCTACCATACTTGTGCAACCAATGCTCCGAGAGCTTTGGACTATGTTCCAGGTAGAAATCTCCCCTAGAGCACGGCATATAATAAAAACCGTATGGAAAACCTGTCCTTCCTGGGAGGAAAACATTCTGCTAATGAAGAGAAATCTGCCGTATAATAACTTCTGCATATCTGTATCCTCTGTCAGTGAAAACCTTACCGCTGCATCAACATTGTGCAAACATGGTGACGTTTTCACTTTTGTACCCTGCAGAACACGCAACTGACCAAGAAAAACAATGCAATGGGAGGGTGGATGAAAAGGTAGTGTGGTGGCGACGTAATGGTGGATTTTCACTAAAAAATGGTGAAAAAATGCAATGAAATGGAGAAAACTATGAATAATAGGGTTTAGTGGTAGAATGCAGCGCAGACCGTTAGATCATGGTCAGGGGACAAAGATCGACAGCGAAGATTGAGCAGCGGAATGATATATGAAATTGGGTGGAACAACTATGAAACGTAAGACTTTAATGTAAAATGTGGAACTTTAGATTAAGGGGGAAATAAAAGGAAATGCGTGAAATGTAATGGTAGTGCACGCATGAGGTGGGACCCAATACGGAAATCGCAATCGCAAATCGGAGCGGGAGGACAGGGGTGACACATTTTGGAAGTTTCGATTGCGATTGAGGGTGGGATGTGATTAGATCCGAGCCATCAGATCTTCAGATCCAACGGACGGTCAGATTTACTTCAGAGCATTGCAATCAAGAAGGGCAGGGTGATACATTAACATATTTCTGATTGCGATTGGGAACTGCGATGACCATTAGATCCGCACGGGAATCGACGGTGGAGATGAGGATCGGGGGATCGCAATTAGCGGGGACACAAAGGAGCGGCACTGGAAAAATTCCGATTGCGATGAGCGGGGGCAAGTGATAGTTGTTGAATTAGACAAGGGAATCAACGGCTGGGATGATATCGGGAGATGGCATGATTGGGGGTCGGAGGGAAAGAGTTGCGATCAATCGCATTGCAAGCATTGCGATGGACCGATCGAAGGGGAAAACATAAGTGTTGCAATTGAAAGTTTGCGACATTGCATGGGCCATCCGATCCATGTGGTAGATCAACGGCGGGAAACAAGTCGCGGGACTTGTTTAATAAACAATCGCATCAGAAATTTTTTGATATAACAAAGGAATTTGCCCCTCCGACGACCTCCGATTGCGATTAGCGCTCAAAACTTAAGCACTTGGTCTTGGGCATAGGGCGTATGTGGGCAAGTGGTTGGGGCTTGCGGTAAAGGGGATAAGCCCTATTATAAGGTCGGAAAGTGGGTTTTTAACCCATTTTAATGCATTTCAGAGCCTAAGGAGGGTATCAATAGGGAGACAGAAGGGAAATTTGAGGAAACAAAGGGCAAAGGTGGGATTTCATGGGAATTTTTGGGAAATTTAAGAGAGTTAGTGGGAAAAAGAGGGGGTAGAAGGGGATTTTGAAGAGGGGAAGAAAAGGGAAAAAAGGAGAATTCTGCAGAGGTACAAGGGATAGAAACTGGCCTTTGGAGCACAATTTTTATCATTCAGTAAGGCTCATTGACATCAAATTAGCAGAGGGAAACAATAAAAGGCAGGGAACATAACAAGACTTCAAGGATGATGTGTTTTCAAGGGAAATGCATTCCTTGAAGGCTTATGAAACAATCTAGCCCCTTGCTTGCTTGTCAAGGAATTCATAAGGAGCTAACAACAACTAGGGCTTTCTTCATCCACAAACCCTCTCAGAAAATCTTTCCAGTTTTCCCTTTCTATCTCCTCAAGATCTTCAATGATACCCTCCATGGTATGAAAAAGAAGAAGGGAGACCTCCTCGTCCGTCATTCCTCTTTTCTTGTCTCCTCTGTAAATCTTCTCTTCTTGGAGAGAAGCTCCTCTTTCTGATAGCATTAAATCTTGTGCATAGGCTGAGTCAATATTGATGCTCTGATACCACTGTAATGTTCCTTTTTCAGGATTTTCGATAATATGGTCCATGAGGACACTGTATAAGGAAGGTCATGTAAAAATAAGCTAAAAGGGGGCTGTGATCCCCTTTTTAACTCATTAAACACTTCTCTTCTAGAATTTGAGCCCAAATAAATGTCTCTAGATGGGTTATTCAAATCCCCCCAAACTAGGTCTCTCAGAAAATGCTCAATGAGAGAGCTTACAGTAGTACATGAACATAACCATTAAACTTGTAGAAATTTGAATAACTGATATATTATTCACCGAGATTCTCCTGATCACACACTATTTTAACTTCATGCACAATAAATAATATCTTCTACCATTGATCATTAATTGCGGAATTTAAAAAACAATCACATGCACACATTAAAACCATAAACAATCACACATATGAACACAGTATTTTATGGGAAATATTAAAGATGAAAACCCCCAACTATCTGTATATTATATGTCATAGAGATCATGTAACAATCATTATACAAAGCTCCTCACAAGCTCTCAGTATAATCTCCAATTGCTACACATTAATCAAGTCCCGATCTAGCAAATCACATGCTCCAATCTCTGCCACCTGATAGCCTGCCTCTACTGTGCAATCCCTGCTGAAGAATGGCTCTGAATGAACTTGAATTGGTCCAGCCTTAACTGCGCAATCCTCATTGGCATCTCCAATCACTAGTTGTTGCAAATCATGCAACAGTATAGTCACAACTGGTAGTCACACTACTCTTTCACCTACCTCTTCACTAGTCTCCACTGAAACTGTCCATGCACTGTAGTTAACTAATGTATTATTTAGTTGATTAATGAGTTAATAATTAGTGAATTAACTAATAATTAATTCACACCACTCTCACTAGTGTATCAATCAGTTAAACTAGATACAACTAGCTCAACTATGTTTAACTCAGTTAAACTGAACACAACTCCATCAACTAGCTCAATAACTCCACCAAACTTTGTCACATGAGTTCTAACTGAAGTATCCATGCAATAGCTCCACTTAACCCTCAGGAATAGTGTAATTCCTTCCGTCAGCTCCTGTGCCACATCTGTGCACTTAACTGAAGTTCTCCAAGAGAATAAGATAATGTTTATAGTCCAAATATTATTAAGAGCTAATAATATTCGACATATCTATTTTTGGACTGGCAATCTAAAAATAGATTTCGCCCAATATGTCTAAAAATATAATTCCATATATTTTCCGACTTGACCAACCATCCACAAATAGCATCCTGCAACTCATAGAATATGATCGACATGTCTAAAAATAGACTGCGCCAAAAATAGCCTACGAGCCCACTTAGTGAAGGCGACTTCTTTCCACTAAGCTCATCATCTTGTTGCAATCTCAACACTCCCTCTCAACAAGATAAGGATTATCTGCAACCCCTATCCTACCCTTGTGGTATTTGAATTTGCTTTTAGTGAGCGCCTTCGTCAAGATATCAGCATCCTGATCCTCCGTGGGAATGTATGAAAGTAACATGATCTTCCACTGCACACAATCTCTGATATGATGATACCAGATGTCAATGTGTTTAGATATATCATGAAATATTGGATTAACCAAGAGTTTGATGCAATTCTGATTATCACAATATATCACAGTAGGATCTAAGTGTGAACTGAACAACCTGACCAGGATCTTCCTCATCCATATAGCTTCGCATGTAGCCAAACTCGCTGCCATATACTCGGCCTCTGCTCAACTGAGTGCCACAGATATCTGCTTCCTGCTGTACCAAGAAACTACTGTCGACCCAATACTAAAAATCCCTCTAGATGTGCTCTTTCTGTCCATTGGGCTCCCTGCCCAATCTGCATCCGTGAAGCCACACAGCTTCACCTCATCCGACTGTCTGTACCATAATCCATATCCTGATGTGCCTCTGAGATATCTCAATACATGCTTACCTGCCTTCCAGTAGAGCTTGGTAGGCTTAACCATAGCTTGTGAAAGTTGGTTAATAGCATAGCATATGTTGGGTCGTGTATTGACCAGATACATAAGCGACCCCACCAACTATCGATAAACAGTGGCATCCACTACCTCTGCCGATGTAGCATCCTCTTTCCTCCAACCACTAGGAAGAGGAGTGTCGATAGGCTTGTAGCCATGCATGTTGAACTTCTCCAGTATCTCCCGGGCATACTTGCCTTGAGACACAAATAGTCCATCCCTGCGCTGCCAAATTTCCAATCCCAGGAAATAATGAAGGAGGCCCAAGTCCTTCATCTCAAACTATTTTGCAAGATCATCCTTGCATGAGAGTATCAACAGCTCATCACCTGTCAAAATAAAATCATATACATAAAGTACAATGATCAGCAACTTACCCTCCACCACAATTTGGTATGGGTTCAGATCCACCTCAATCTTGGAGAATCCAAGTCCGGTGAAATAACTGTCTATCCGTGTGTACCAAGCACGAGGTGCTTGTTTCAACCCATACAACGCTCTCTTGAGCCTGCACACATGCGACTCACTACTGAAGATCTCGAAACCTTTAGGCTGCTCTATGTACACCTCCTCCTAAATCACTCTGTTGAGGAATGCAGTCTTCACATCCATCTGATGAATGTGCCACCCCATCTGCACTGAGAGAGCAAGAATCATCCATATGGAAGAATACATTGTGACAGGTGCAAAGGTCTCCTCATAATCGATCCCCTCAATCTGTGAGAAGCCTCGAGCAACAAATCTTGCCTTGTACTTCTCCACACTCCCGTCAGCTGCTTGCTTCACTTTGTAGATCCATCTCAAACCCACCACTGATTTCCCTTCTGGCCTTGGGACAATATCCCACGCACTGTCTCTGACAATCGAATCATACTCTTCCACCATAGCATCTACCCATGCGGGATCCTCCACAGCTTCCTCAAAAGAGGATGGATCTGTCACGATACACTTTCTCATAAAGCCATGTATCCAGTGTACCGTTCAGGTGACTGTCTCTGTCTGCACTGTGATGTAGGTGCTCCTACAATCTTCTCTGCATCTTGAGCCAGTCGCTCAGCTTCTATAGTGTGCTTCCACCCTTTGATGGTTGGCACTGCATGAGTGGTCTCTTCCACTCCCTGAACCTCCTCTTGTGGTTGATCCACATCCTGAGGCTCATCCTTAGGAACTAATAGCTCCTCATTTGCATGTAAGTGTGGCTCCCTCTCAAGCAAACACTTCATGGCTTTCTCCTCATGAAATTTGATATCTCGTCGCACAACAGTTTTGCGACTGTTTGGCAAATACACATGATATTTGTGGGGCGTATCAATGTACCCCACAAATATCCCAACCTCTGCGGTCGGCTCCAGCTTCTTCCTGGCATCCTTTGTCACATGAATGTAAATAGTTGAACCAAAAATCCTCAAATAGGAAATATCATGCTTCTTACCAGAAAACGCCTCCTCGGGTGTACTCATGCCAAGTATCCTGTGAGGACAATGGTTCTGCACATATACTGCATTATTGCATGCCTCAGCCCACAAGTGTATGGGAAGGCCTTGATCATGCAACATTGCCCATGCAACACCCACGATCGTTCTGTTCTTCCGCTCAACAACCCCATTCTGCTGTGGGTTATGAGGTGCTATGAGCTCTCTTCGAATTCCTTCTGCGCTGCAAAATTCCTTGAATTTTCTAGAGATGAATTCACCACCATTGTCGCTCCTAAGAGCCTTCACCTGCTTCCCCGATTATTTCTCAACCAGTGCCTTGAACTCACAGAAATTTGAGTATGTCTCGCTCTTCTTCTGCATGAAGAAGATCCAGCACTTCTGAGAAAAATCATCAACAAATATCACATAGTACCTATGCTTTGCTGTCGAAGCTACTGAGAAAGGTCCACACACGTCTGTGTGAATTCTCTCAAGGATCGTCATGGCACGACTATCCTTCTCGTGAAAGGTGGCTTTCACAAATTTTCCCAAGGTACATCTCTTGCACTGATCTGACTGCGCAAGAGTACCCTTAGGAAGCCCAGTAGAAATCTGCTACAGTATCTTCAAAGATCCATGGTGAAGGTGGCCCAATCTCTGGTGCCACAACTCGCCATCATCCCGGCTCACCACTCCTTCTACCTTTCCTGCCATTGTTTCATAGCCATCTACCTACAATTGATAAAGGTTCTTAACTCGAACCCCTATCCTCCGGGTTTCACCAGTTGCCTTACTGCGTAGCAAAGCCTTTCCCTTGCTAAAGACAACATCATATCCCTTGTCTTCTAACATCGCCACAGAGATAAGATTCTTCTTCAATCCCAGAATATGCATCACTTCCTTCAATACAAAAGGTTTACCAGACTCCCTCTTAAAGGAAATGGTACCGATACCGGTCGCACTATATCTACCATCATCGCCCATCTCGATGTGCACTCCAAGATCTTTCTCATCCAGATCAGTAAACAAATCTTTGTCTCCGGTCATATGAAAAGATGCACCACTGTCAAGAGACCACACTAAACCCATCATATTTGAGACCAAGCATGCGATCAGTGAAAAATATAGCTCAAACTGCAAGGCTAAGGCCTCTCCAGCTACAAATCCAGCAGCCTACTTATTTTTCTTCTTCTGTGGACAATTAGTGGCGTAATGTCCGTGTTGGTGACAGTGAAAGCACTTCATCTTGGACATGTCCTGCTTGTTACCTTTTGCACCGGATTGAGAAGCATTCTTATTGCTCCTCCCCTTCCTTGCTTTGGCAGCCAAAGCGGAATTTTCTTCATCTGAGTTCTTTGATGAAGATCCATCCCTGGTACTTCGCCTTATCTCCTCTTGCACAAGATCCGACCAAAGTCGCTCCCATCCTGGCAATTTCTCCCGACCATTGACAAAGTCCTGATAGGAATGCCAACTCTTCGGAAGCCCAAGGAGATCCAAGTTCACCAAGTCCTCATCATCTACAGTCACCCCCACACTTCCCAGCTCATCCCTGCATTGGATGAACTTCGTGAGGTACTTGGGCATACTGTCGCCTTTCTCCATTTTTATGTTCCTGAGTTTATCCTTGAGCGCCAACTTCCATTCTTCTTGTTTGAACAGTCTCACAACGTTCACATCAAGAATGGAGAAGTCTTACCATGAAGGTTGGACACTATGTGATCCTTCACGCCTTCCAACAGAATCCTTCGACACTTTGTTGTCTTCTTTTGCCATGCGTCAAGTACGGCAACATCACTAGAAGTAGGCTTTGGAATTTTTGCATCTATGAACTCCTTCAACCCATTGTCATCCAGCACCGCCTCCATCCCGTCCTTCCATGCAATATAATTCGAGCTGCCCTCGAGGGCATACTCCAATCACAATCCGTTGAAAGACATCTCAACTTCGACACCAAGAAAACACTGCTGCAAATTCGAATTCCACCAACACAAAACTCAACCGCTTCAATGTTTTGCAATTGCTCCAATGATCAATATCGCTCTGATACCATGTAGAAAATTTGAATAACTGATAGACATTCAATACATTCTCCCTGACACACTATTTTAATCATGCACAATACACCTTCTACCATTGATCATTAATTGCAGAATTAAAAAATAACTATTCACACAAAACTATAAACAATCACACATATAAACACAGTATTTATGGGAAAGCTTAAAGCTGAAAACCCCCAACTATCTGTATATTATAATGATAGAGATCATGTAACAATAATTATACAAGCTCCTCACAAGCTCTCAGTACAATCTCCAATTGCTACACACTAATCAAGCCCGATCTAGCAAATCACATGCTCCAATCTCTGCCACCTGATAGCCTGCCTCTACTGCGCAATCAATGCTGAAGAATGGCTTTGAATGAACTTGAATTGGTCCAGCCTTGCTCACGCAATCCTCATTGGCATCTCCAATCACTAGTTGTTGCAAATAATGCAACAATATAGTCACAACTTATAGTCACACTACTCTTTCACCTACCTCTTCACTGGTCTCCACTGAAACTGTCCATGCACTATAGTTAACTGATGTATTATTTAGTTGATTAATGAGTTAATAATTAGTGAATTAATTAATAATTAATTCACACCACTCTCACTAGTGTATTAATCAGTTAGATTAGATACAACTAGCTCAACTATGTTTAACTTAGTTAAACTGAACACAACTCCATCAACTAGCTCAATAACTCCACCAAACTCTGTCACATGAGTTCTAACTGAAGTATCCATGCAATAGCTCCACTTAACCCTCAGGAATAGCGTAATTCCTTCTGTCAGCTCCTGTGCCACATCCGTGCACTTAACTGAAGTGCTCCAAGAGAATAAGATAATGTTTATAGTCCAAATATTATTAAGAGCTAATAATATTCGACATATCTATTTTTAGACCGGCAATCTAAAAATAGATTCCGCCCAATATGTCTAAAAATAGAAGTCCATCTATTTTTCCAACTTGACCAACCATCCACAAATAGCATCCTGCAACTCATAGAATATGATCGACATGTCTAAAAATAGACATAGTCTAAAAATAGACTTGCGCCAAAAAATAGCCTGCGGGCCCACTTAGTGAAGGCGACTTCTTTCCACTAAGCTCATCATCTTGTTGCAATCTCAAGAAAACTCTGCAATTATGAATGCAACATAAGAGGGAAAATTCATGCAGCCATCATTATATTAATATATTAGCAATAATACACAATAAAATCATGATGTACAAGCCACTCAAGCTATGAGAACCAATCTCCAATGATCAAGCAATAAAATACAAGAGTTGCTAGAAATGCTGGATAAAATACAATGTGACAATTAACTGATAGGTTAATATGTCACTGCAACATTGAATACATATGATGAGGCTATGGCAAATCTTAAATATATATTTCCCTCCTCCAATGATGCTCTTTAGTAGAAGGTTGATCCCTCTACTCAAGAACAATCCTCTTGATGAGCTCTATGAACTCTCCCAACACTGCCTGTATGAAAAAAACGCAGTTTCGGCCCTAAACTGTACTGTGAGAGATGGTGAATGATTGACCTAGTGCCAAAGATCTGAAATGATGCCCGGGAGTCTCCTCTATTTCTCCTCCAAAGAATATACAAGATCTCCACTGAAGAACAAGCCAAAGAATGACTCTATGAGTTCCTCTATTGCTGCACCCAGCAACACAACATTCTCTTCCCAACAGGAAAATGTTGTACTGAAGGAGGTGGCTTTGGCCAAATGCTGGAATAAGGAAATGGAGCTCAAATCCTCTCCTTGCTTGAGGATGAGGTAGGGATTCCCAACTAGGAACACCCTTGGGTTCAAGAACACTACAGCCCTGCTAAACAGCTCGGGTATGAGAGTCTTTTTAGACCCAACGAAAATGATAAGCCAATGCATAATAAAAATGGGTTGCCATCTCCTCCTTATAAAGCAAATGAAATCCTCTCACCATGGGTCCCATTCACACTTTCCACCTAGCTCATGCAAGTGGAGCCTTCTCTAAAAATGCGTTGCCTTGTCATGGAAATTCCCTCTCTTGGACAGCGCTATTGACTTAGTCAAAAATGGCTAAATCAAAGTGATCCCGATCATGTTCACACCCTTAGGTGCTTAATCCAGCTGCTTATTCATCATCCTTTCACACAAGGAGTGTTATTTCTCCATCTAAGGGGGTTAAGGGGTCTCCTTACCCATTTTATTCAACAAAATAGAAATATGAAAACTATAATGTTCCTTTTAGCTTGAGGCTAAAATTTGGGAGCATTACATGGACCTTCTTCTGTCAACATCAGCTAATTCATTCCAGAAGTGGTCTAAAGGGTGTTGTACCTTGGTTCCAGCTTACACTCTTGTTCAGTGCCTTGAATTAGGCAAAGGGATTTGTTGTTTCTCTTTGACTTGATTGTTTCTCATCTCCAGCTCCTTTCAGCATGATCGAGATCCATATACTTGATGGTTCAATGATGCAGCAGCTGATATCGGTGATTCTCGGGTGTGTGTGAGATGTCTTAGCCCTCATGAGGGGGTGGCCCTACAGGTATTCCCCCACATACCTAGATGACCTCTTCATCACAGCCTTCGATGCAGCTCCATATATTTGATGATGTCAGCCTTAGCCGCTTGCAACGCCTTTTTTTTTGCATCTGGGTTGTATTTATATCTCATGTACTCAGATATTATTATACAAGTCCTAGCTATTATTCCAGGCACAATATGTATGTGGGATTCATTATCGTGTTGTTTATCTGGCTCATGTTTATGCCAGCGTGTACTATATTGGCCAATCTCGTGGTTTTCCGAACACCTTATTGTTTGTACTTTGCCTCGGTGGGCATAGGTATGCCTCGCCTACTGCCTATAGCACAGGTACTCACTCATCAAAGAGACTTGTCACACCTGTAAGTCTTGCATCCTCAGGGTCTAATTCTTTTAGCACTTTGGTCTACCGTATGCTTCTCTCTCTTTGACTTCCCCTTCGATGTCTAGTGATTGAGTTCTTACAACGTACTTCGGTCATACAATTAGCTCCTAATGCTCGCACGCTGGGGGGAAATCTGTTACACCATTTTTTGGTCATCTAACCTATTGTTATTAGATGGACCCAAGTACACCATGTAATACCAATTTTACCTTAAGTAAAATTGCATTCACTATGAAAAATAACTTAGTAAACCACCTTTATTAAGTTGTTTATGGTCTAAACAGGAAATCCCATGAGGAAATATTCAATAAATCTACATTTTTTTTATTCTCCTCAGGGAATAATTAGTTAAACAACAATTTAATTAATATTCCTGGTTATATTTAACCCAAAACAGGGAAATTAATTAGATAAATCATTATTTATCATATTATTTCCTAAGAATAATTATTTAAACCTTATTTAAATAATATTCTTTGTTAAATATGACTAAATCACCCTTAAATAATTAAATAATTCACTATTTATTTGATTATCACTCAACCACATCCTTAAAATGATAAATAAATCATTTATTTATTTATTATTTACAAATAAAGGGATTTGACCCAAGTCAAATTCCTTTTTCCTCCAACAAATATAATTAAATATTCCATAAAAGTTGGATCTTGATTTGGTTAATAATATTTTAATTATGCACCAATATCTAGACTAACTCAATGTGTTGTTATAAATAGAAGGGTTTTCCCATTCACTTACCACCTTTTGTTTCCTAAAGATCACTCTAGATCTATAATTTTGGTTTGACTATTGATCCACCATCATAGTCATATTTTTCTACCATTTTTGTCTAGGTTTTCTACACCATCAAGAGAGAGGAATTTTAGATTTGAAGTGTTGAGGACTTACAAGAACCCATCCCATTGAGGAGAACAGGCAACACCCTCTTGTGTTTTCCTTCCAGGTGCCATCAATACAAAATTGATTCAACATATTCTTGTCTTGTCTATTAGATGCATGGAGTAAATCTTGTTTTTTCTACTGTTTAATGTCTTCTAATACATAGATCTAGATTTTTGGAGCATTTATCTTGATCACCTAATTGCAGATCTGAGGATATTAGCAGCCATCTTTGGTGTTAGGGTTGTTTGTTATGTGCAGCTAAATTGGTCTTTTTCTGTACACTTGGAATTAAGATTCATACTAACAGATATGCTACTAGAGAGATGTTCATTGTGATGAGGCTAGGATGATGCTAGAGTTGGTTACATCAAATAAATCACTGGTTGTAACCTCCCCTTCTATACATTAATAAATATTGTTGCTTACTTTCCCACATATGTATCTGTATAACCTTCTATTTTTCATATTATGGATTCTTATCTGATGTATATGTTTCATGTTTCATTGATTTAACTGATTAATGTGAATAGCCATCTATATATTGCAATCTCTTTACTGTTTAGTGTTTATACTTGTAGGAACTATTTTGGTGATCAAGCTTGGATTGGAAGCTACAGCAAGAGCGACAGAAGGAGAATAGGAAGCACTTGAACTGCAAGTAAGTTTCCAAATATTTCTGTATGTCTATTTACTATTAGGAAAAGTATCTGCAAAGCATTTGATCTGTTTCTCTAAATGCATAGCACCACATTTAGGGAATGTGTTTTATTCGTAATCCATAATTCTACATAACAGGAAAGGCTCGAGCTTGACCTTCAGAGATTAAATATTTTTGAAAGAGAAGAATTTGCAGGTTTATGAGGGGTTTTTATAACGATATTAATTGGGATGATAACATAGTTATTACCATTTCGAGAGAAGATGAATTTAATTAGAAAATGGGTCGATTGGTGGGAGGGATTTTAATGCTTTAACATTCATTTGCAATTTGGCAATTAATTTTGAGAGTTAATGGTTAGGTGACATGGTAAGGGAGTGACATGGATGGCAGGAAGTATGACAAGTGGCATAATCGGATGGGCATAGGTGACGGGCAAAAAGATTGAAGAGGTGGAGGTTTTTTTTTTTTTTTTTTCTTTTTGGGGTGTGGGGGGCAAGGACCCCCTGAAAACCTTGAGGAGTTGGCATGTCATATGGGCGGTGTTTGCAAAAACTTGCTTTTCGAGACCCTCCCCGGTAAGTCTCGAAGGGTGGGGGGTTCCAAAAACTGTTCCTCGTCATTGATATGGGCGGGACAATGTCCACCATTGATAGATGCACAACGGTTACATCAACATGATAAAAGGTCATTTCGTATATATTTAAAATATACAAACAAAAATTTTAATACAAATAAACATCTTGTAATGTTCCCAATTTTTGCAGCTAATGGGAACATTGCATTTTAACTTCATTTTTCTTTATTAATGAATAAAAGTATGTGAAGGAGGTTTATTAAACTCCTAATTTGAGAATAAATACATGCCCAATGTGAAAAGGGATAAATCTGGGCAATTATATTAAACACCCCTAAGTGTGAAAAGGGGAAATTCAATTGAATGTGTCAATCTTGGCCCCACCTACAGCGCAGATTGGAGGGAAGCTTATCCATCAAACACAACGTACTTCTAGAAGAGGATCTCATGTGTGAAAGAGGATAAGTTGAAGAAGGTGGTTTAGGGTTTTGGAAAACCCTCATGTTATAAAAAGAAGGAGAGGTAGCAAGTAAAGGTTTTTGAAGAAATTTGAGAAGTTGCTACAGCAACTCAAGTCTCTTAGCTGTTTAGCCTAAGGAAAGAGGATTTCCTGTTTAGGAATCCTCTCTCCTTCCATGGAGTATCTCTTTGGAGGAGATTGTGGTGAATCTCTCCACTATCTGGCATTAATGCCAAGCTACATCTCTATAGCAGCGCTGGTCCTATTGAGGCTTTTGCAGCTGTTTGTGAGTTGCAGCAAGTGGGGGAACTAGATCTGCAAGATCTAGTTGTTTAGAGGATATTTCTCTTAGGGAGGGTGTCTTGTGACCACCTGGAAGAGGATCTCACTCTCATTGTACTTTTAGATCTGTAATTTTTATTGGTTTTATCAGTTCATTCTAGCTACTGCGCAGTCTCTTCCATATACTACATTATTTTCATGTACATGCTTCAATGTTGTCTAGATTTCTTATTGTACTTTCTCTCTGGTGATTGAGGCTTTCCTCTCCATTTGAGATTTGTAAAGTAGCCTACTGATCTATTCATGTTCAAATATGATATGTAATTTAATGAAAGCCATCTTCAAAAATCTCTAAATTTTTCTGCAGTTTAGTGTGTTAAAAGCTAGATCTACAAATTGTTATGCATTATTTTGGTAAAACCCAAAGGGGATCTTGTTAAGAAGGCTGAGTAGTTTCCAGATCTGGTATGGATCTGATGCTTTAGCTATTTATAAGTTTTATATCTCAATTTTAACCTACAGTAGCTAAAGCTCCTCATATAGGGCACTGTAAAGTCTTTCTGCAGCTTTTCCATGTGTTTCTGTTATTATTTCTAAAGGATTCTTGCTCTTGCTTCAAGTAAATCCAATGCTTCTACAAAGGAACTTCATTATAGATCTGATTTCTTGCTTCCATACTGTAACATGAGTCTAATGGCTATTTTCCATCTTCTAGCAGAAACTGCGCAATTCCAGAAGGAGGGTTTCTATATTAACCAGCTCTCTCCTTTAGCTGATTTTCAGCTAGTGTTGTTTGTGGGAGATCTATTTAAGCGCTCTAAAATCATTTATTTTTTCTAAAACTCTGCATGGAGGTCCAACACAGCCAAAAATAAGGGAACCCAGCCCTGGTATGCATTATTCTAACACTGGCTTTCTTATACAACGTCTGCCTTGAGCCTATTGCAGATTTTCCTGAGAGTGGAATTTCCCGCTTCTCACTTGTTTAGTTTTTGCTTCTCTTTGGATCCATTATTTAGATCTGTAGATCTAAGGTTCCCAAGGGCAGAAAAATCTAATAGGATTTTTTCATTCCCACACTTTCTGTGTTTCATCAGTCTTCTATAGACAAAGTCTAGAATGGGCTAGGAAGTCTCAGGTTTTCATCCTCTCCTTAGAGGTGATATAACCAGTAAATTCCCTACTATTCTATCTCTAGTTTAGAATTTTCTGGTGTGTTTTCCATGCTGCTGTGATTCCATAGTGTAATATCCTAATATATTCCCTATTGAGCCCAATTTTCCCCATTTGGAACATTACAGTGGTATCAGAGCATGATCTCTGGCACAGCCTGTGAGATCAAGCTACCAGTGAATTAAAGAGCAGAGGCAGAGAACAGTTGATGGAGTGGATGAGATTATTCTCATCACTTTTTAGATCTAATAAGGACCTCTCCAAGGAGTTCAATCAGAAGAGAAAGAGAAGAAGCACCGAGACTCCTAGAGGGTTTCAAGAAGAAGCAAGTTGCAGTAAGACCTGCATGAGATTTCAAGAAGAAGAAGGAAGCCCTAGCACTTCTTATCAGCAAAGTAGAAGATCGGAGGATCTAAGATCTCCTCATAGATCCACTATTCCCACTTTCTTTGAAGAAGGTGAGAGGTATATCAATGAAGAAAAGAGATGCAAAGAAACTCCTAAAGGGTTTCATGATGGAGAGGGAGGGCCATACACTTCCTGTTATCACAAGGCAAAGAGAAAGACTGAAGAAGAGAGCTCATTGCTTCTTTTCAAGAATTGAAGAGTATTGAAGAAGATCTCAAGGATTTTGAGGAAGATAGGAAAGAGACGAGCTACAAAGAGACATCTCCCAAGGGAACAAAGGAGAATGTCAATCCTATCACTTGGGGAAAGAGATCTCCATTTTCACTACTTGCTGCTAAGGAGCTTGCATCTAGAGAAGAGGCACTTGTATCATTGCAAGGTAGTCTTGAGCTCTTACCATTTGGGGTCCCATGCATAAATCATGAGATGCATGAGGAGGAGAAGAAAGATTCCAGTGCTGGTACATTTGGAGAAAGGAGGCCATCATTCTTACTAGCAGTTGGAGGCATCATTGATCCAGATGGAGGAACTCTTGTGTTCTGTCAATGGGGTTCCCACATATCAGTTGATCCAAGGTATGCAAAAGATTTCAGCACATATTATTTCAAGATCTATGCATAGCCAAGGGTTAGATCAAAATGTTGATTTGAAGCAAAAGTACATCACAGTGCTATCAAATAGTGGTTGTGACAAAGAGGATTCATCATTCTTGGAGCATGTTGGAGGTATTGTTGTAGGTCCAAAGCTTCACTGGTTTTGGAAGATCATACATGAGAAGAAGTTCTCACTAAGAGATCACAACAGAGATGCATTTCAATATTCCATGAGATGCAAAGTTCTTCAGTGGGTTAAAGGAGATGGTATTCTACAAATGGAGAATGCCATGATTTTGCAGCACATCACTCAACTTCCATATTTGGGTGAGTGGATGAGGATGGTGAGCAAGGGATCACCTGATCACTTGGAGACATATATGGAACAGCAAGCTTGGTTACGCTGGTTTCCATTTGGAGACTCCTATCACTCTCCAAAGGCACCTATTTTTCTGATCTATGCCTTGAAGAGTAGTTATGAAATGTATAAGGAGGCAAGGTAGCGTTAGTTGCCCTGGGGTAAGCATGAGCTCTACCCAAAGACTCTCATTCTCTTATCTCATGCTTGGTACATCATTGGTAGATTACATGAAGAGAAAGCATGGATGATGTGGTTGTTAGAAGGAGAGTTGGACATTACAAAGTTAAATCTTATGTCCAAGTATTCACCTATGCTTGAAGTATGTCTCATATGTCCACATGCATTTATGTTGGAGGTATATTTCATGCATGAACTTTGGCTTGGGAGAAGGGAATGACTCCCACATGATGTGGTATGAGGAGCTTGCTTGTACTATGTTGATGAGACATTTTGCATGTTCATCATTGTGTTGTTGCTCCAAGATCCACATGTTGATGAGGCAAGAAGGCTGCAAAGTCCTTGTTGCTATGGCTACTTTTGGGTAAGTATGGTTACTACCCAATAGCTCATTATTTTCTGAATCATGCCTTGGATTTCAATGTTATTTTGCAGCAAGAGAAGGCATGTACAATTTTGTTTCACTTGAGAAGGTATGGCCACCACATGACATCTCCTATGTCTATGTGTTTTGCATGGTGAGAAATTTGGCATGATCATCTCAAGATGTGCATTAATGATGGTGCTTTGTATTGGGCTGATGTAACATACCATATGTCCATTAGCATGGCTTGGTTTCATGATGCACATGAGGAGGAAAGAGGGGCAGCAAGATCCCTTATTGCTTTGATGATTTTGAATGAGTATGGTGACCACCCCATGACTCATAATTTTCTGGTTCATGCATTATGTAACAAAGATAACTTGCAACAAAAAAGGCATGCACATCATCTTTTGGGAAGCATGGCTTGTCCATCTTGCATGGCAGAGATGGAGGATGGCAGCAAAGGGCCTTGCAATGGTGGTTGATTTTGGGAGAATATGGTTTGACATCTTTTGTTTACCCATATTACTCCTTTCCTTCTTCTTTGCATAACGCTGAAATGATGGAGTTTGGATCCAACAAGGCCAACGGGGCTAAGAATGTAGGCATAGCAATGCTTATTTGAGATTCACAAACATGGGATGGAGGAATGTTCTACATGATGAAGCTTTTCCTTTATGGGAGGAGCTACCTTACTTTATGTCTCTCATGTGTTTGTGATGTTGTTGGACATCATGTATTTTTCATCTTGTGCTTCATGGTGAGGAGAGGACATCTAACCTCATAGTTGGAAGTCATCTCATGCATTGGTAGAAGACAAATTTGGAACCAAACATACATAACTTATTGCAGAAAATGGAAGAAGTCTTCCTTATGTGGATGCCATTTGGAGGGAATGGATGGTTTTCATCTACAATAAGAGTTGCTTAAGGGCAAGCAACATTTTTCCAGGGGAGACTGTCATGTTCCCAATTTTTGCAGCTAATGGGAACATTGCATTTTGACTTCAGTTTGCTTTATTAATGAATAAAAGTATGTGAAGGAGGTTTATTAAACTTTTAAGTTGAGAATAAATACATGTCCAATGTGAAAAGGGATAAATCTAGGCAATTATATTAAACAAACCTAAGTGTGAAAAGGGGAAATTCAATTGAATGGGTCAATCTTGGCCCCACCTACAGCGCAGATTAGAGGGAAGCTTATCCATCAAGCACAATGTACTTCTAGAAGAGGATCTCATGTGTGAAAGAGGATAAGTTGAAGAAGGTGGTTTAGGGTTTTGGAAAACCCTTATGTTATAAAAATAAGGAGAGGCAGCAAGTAAAGGTTGTTGAAGAAATATGAGAAGTTGCTGCAGCAACTTAAATCTCTTGGCTGTTTAGCCTAAGGGAAGAGGATTTCCTGTTTAGGAATCCTCTCTCCTTCCATGGAGTAGCTCTTTGGAGGAGATTCTGGTGCATCTCTCCACTATCCGGCATTAAGGCCAAGCTACATCTCTATAGTAGCGCTGGTTTTGTTGAGGGTTTTGCAACTGTTTGTGAGTTGCAGCAAGTGGGGGAACTAGATCTGCAAGATCTAGTTGTTTAGAGGAGATTTCCCTCAGGGAGGGTGTCTTGTGACCACCTGGAAGAGGATATTACTCTCATTATACTTTCATATCTGTAATTTTAATTGGTTTTATCAGTTCATTCCAACTACTACGCAGTCTCTTCCATATACTGCATTATTTTCATGTACATGCTTCAATGTTGTCTAGATTTCTTATTGTACTTGCTCTCTTGTGATTAAGGCTTGCCTCTCCCTTTGATATTTGTAAAGTATCTTGCTGATCTATTCATGTTCAGATCTGATATGTAATTTAATGAAAGCCATCTTCAGAGATCTCTGAATTTTTCTGTAGTTTAGTGTGTTAAAAGCTAGATCTACAAATTGTTATGCATTATTTTGGTAAAACCCCAAGGGGATATTGTTAAGAAGGCTGAGTAGTTTCCAGATCTGGTATGGATCTAATATTTCATCTATTTATCAGTTGTAGATCTGAGTTTTAACCTATAGCAGCTGAAGCTCCTCATATAGGACGTTGTCAAGTCTTTATGCAGTTTTTCCATGTGTTTCTGCTATTATTTCTGAAGGATTCTTTCTCTTGCTTCAAGTAAATCCAATGTTTCTACAAAGGAGCTTCATTATAGATCTTATTTCTTGCTGCCATATTGTAACATGAGTCTAATGGTTGTTTTCCAGTGTCTTCCAACAGAAATTTCACAATTCCAGAAGGAGGGTTTCTCTATTAGCCAGCTCTCTCCTTTAGCTGATTTTCAGCTAGTGTTGTTTGTGGGAGATCTGTTTAAGCCATCTAAACTCATTTATTTTTGCTGAAAATCTGCATGGAGGTCCCACACGGCCTAAAATAAGGGAACCCAACCTTTTTCTATGTTATTCTAACACTGGCTTGCTTATACAACGTCCTCCTTGAGCCTATTGCAGATTTTCCTGAGAGTGGAATTTCTCGCTTCTCACTTGTTTAGTTTTTGCTTCTCTTTGGATCCATTCTTTTGATATATAGATCTAAGGTTCCCAAGGGCATAAAAATCTAAGAGGATTTTTTGATTCCCACACTTTCTGTGTTTCATCAGTCTTCTATAGATAGAGTTTAAAACAAGCCAGGAAGCCTCTGGTTTTCATCCTCTCCTTAGAGGTGATATAACCAATAAATGCCCTAATAGTCTATCTCTGGTTTAGAATTTTCTGGTGTGTTTTCCATGTTGCTGTGATTCCATAGTGGAATATCTTAAGATATTCCCTACTGAGCCCAATTTTCCCCATTTGGAACATTACACATCTAAATTAAACCTTTATTGAAAATTTATGGTGGTATTTTAATTGTCGCACCCTATGGGGTTTTATAATTTTATTTTTATTTATTTCTTTTCATATATATTCCTCTTATTTTCCTTTTTCTTTGTCTTTTTTGTCTTTATATTTTTTCTTTCTTCCTTCTAATTTTAATTTTTCTCTTTTTTTAATTTTTTTTTTCAAATACTGCAAAGAATTTACAGAATGGAAATATTATTTACAATATCCCATGGGAAAAAAAACAAGATAATCATCAATTGATCACTATATTTATAGCACCATAAATATTTGCATGGAGTAGTCTTTTGCATTGGTATAACACACATCTTACAAAACTTGCCACCATTACATGTCCTCAACACCATTATTTCCTTCTCTTTTTTATTCTCCACCAAAGCCTTGAATTCTTTAAATATGTAAATTGTTAGTCATCAATAATTTTTTTCTTTCTATAGATTACTAAATTTTTATCCCAGATTTCTAGAAACAAAATTCATGAATATTGTGAGTTCTAGAAATCTCACTACCTTCATTATCCTTAGGATAATTTTTTCACTATTCTACTACTCTATCAAGGCATGGCCAGCCTATCACTTCCAGAAGACCAAATCATGGACATATGCCACTCATTCTCACTATGTTTGTCACCTCTGACCTTACCACTCTACTTCTATTTGCCTAATATTTCTACTTACACCTTGGATTTCCAAGTAGCCTAACCTTTTCCCCTATTCACCAAATGCCTCAAGCATTGGTGGTTTTAAAATACCTTTATAGTCTCTTTAGATAAATCAAAGTCACCATTTTCTAGGATTGCAATGCATAAAGGTTTGTCAATGCTCTTTTTTACACCTAAAAACCCTAAGTTAAGTTTTCAGCCAAAGGCCAAGCCAAAAAGGCCTCCCAATAGGTCATGTAGGGTCTCCTAGGTTATTCATTGTTTTTGTTTTCTAAACTCACTGTTTTACATATGCCCGAAGATTAAATCAAATGAAAAGGAGGGTGAGTTCATGATTGTCTAAAAGGTATCAAAAATAACTTCAAGAGAAACCTCCTTTGATCAAAGCACAACTTCTGCAGAGAACAGCTGCCCATATTAGAAATTTCTGTAGGAATGAAAGAGATGGCCATCAGCAAAAGGAGAGGTAAATTAAGAGGGTAAATCATCACAAAGGACATTCACATCAAAGGGGAGACAGCATGCCTATGAACAAAGAGAATCATGGTTTTTATAACTAATTGAAAAAATAGATGTTGCCCAGCAAGGAGTCCATGCAAAGGATCACAAGGATGGAGGTACATAAGCGCAATTGAGCATAAATTGAAGATTTATTGAAACAAGAAATGAAGGTGAGAGACCTCCTTGATGACAGCAGGCAGAAGTTGAAAAATGATATCAGAGGATGACTTACATAGTTTTTCAAGACAATGTTGTTTCACTGCACCTAAGGGAGAAAATTGCAAATAATATCAGTGTTAGGTAACCTAAGTTTCAAGTGCAGTGAAACATATCAGTGTTAGGTAACCTAGGCCTCCCCTGACACCATGCAGGCTCTGTCACACTACGCACTTGTCCTCCATTCAAGTTCTGCCCAAAAGGGCAACACTGCGTGCAGGACCGCCTGACACCTGACCCCATGCAGGTCTGCCCATGCTACGCGTTGGCCCATTCAGGTGTTTCACGAAGACCAAACAATCAGTTTTGCATTCCTATGCTGCATTCAGGGCCGACTCGATAGCCCGTGCAGGGTCGACCCGACTAGCTCGAGTGTTGCACTCCTGTGCTGTGCGTTCAACCAGGAAGTTTTTTAAGCCAGTACAACCCTCAAAATTTCTCAAGACCTCTCCAAATTATTTCTTGGCACATCTTGAAGTTTTTATAAGAGGTATTTATATTTTCTACTCCCTCTCATGTTGTTTTAGAGGGTGAATTTATAAATAAAATTAGAAACCCTAGAGGAAGAGATAAGTTTGGTCTCCATGTTAAAAGTGTCTCTTCTACCAAATAAACTCTCCATTTGCACAACTAGCCTTCACACTGCCAAGCTTTGACACTATTGTCTCACCATCCCACTCACCCTCTTCATATAATTTCACAAGAAGTTTCAAGGTTTTGATTTCAAAAGCTAGAGTAAAGGATAAAATGCCTAGAGAAGCCAGTGTTGACAGTGGCGAGGGAGGCCAAAGGGGACCATAGAGAAAGGGTGGGAGAGAAAACAGGTTTGAGCCTTTGAACACCAAGGATTTGACAACCTCCCCTACCAAAGTTGCATATTTCCAAGAGTTAGGATGTTTTGATTTCTATGAAAAAGTACAAAGAGTCAAAATTCACCCTGAGTTGACCAGACTTTTAATCCTAAACCTCCATAACCACTAAGTACACCTAGCTGGGGTAAATTTTGAGTTGTCCACCAATACAATTGCTATAACCACTGGGATACCTTGCATGGGAGAAAAATGGTTCAAACAGGTGATTTTGGATTTGAGCCATTATCAATCCTTCTTGAAACCAAGATACCAAGCTGATTGCAAAACTATTTTTCCCTTTTCCCATATATTGGAGAGATATGCCCCTTTAATTGAAGCCATCATGAGGTATTTTACATGTGAGGGAAGGTTTTCTAGACTTTATTCCTACCATATAAGACTACTTATGCACTTCACTAAGGCCAAGCTACTACATTTTCCCTATTACCTTTATGGACGCATTGATAAGATGTCATATTTTGTGCAAAAAAAGACCTCCTTCACAATAAATGCAAAGTCTTTTCCACCATTCTCTTATCAAGATGATTGTGTTTCATCAATTGGAGCAACAGGGTATCCCATGGGAAGTGTTCATTGCCCATGATGTTTTCACAAATCCACAGCCTCTTTCTCTGCAAATTTTACCCTCATCATCTCATCCACCTTCATCCACTCCTCCATCACCCCCCACTAACCATGATTCATCCTCTCCACATGAAACCTCTCCCCAAGAGAACCTCCCTCTTTCACCTTCCCCTGAAGCATTAGAACAAGAAGAAAATGATGAAGAACATGAAGAAAATAGTGACAAAGAGGAAAATGACAGTCAAGAGGAAGAAACAAATGATGAGGGAGAGAAAAATGAAAATGAAGAAAGTGATAATGATGAAGAAGAAACAAAAGACAGTGGGGAAGAAGAAACAAATGATAAGGTAAAGAGTGACAGTCATGAGGAAACAGACAATGACAATGAAGAAACAAATGACAGTCAAGAGATAGAGGTAGAATTAGAAGAGGAGGGAAGTAGACATGACAGTGAGGAACATGAAAAGAGTGAGCATGATAGTGGGAAAAATAATGACATTGGTGAAGAGGAACATGACAGTCAAGAGGAAGAAACAAATGATGAGGGAGAGGAAAATGAAAATGAAGAAATTGATAATGATGAAGACAAAGTTAGTGAGCCCAATAGTGAAGAAAAAACAAATGATGAGGCAGAAAGTGACAGTCATGAAGAAACAAACCATGATATTCATAATGAAGAAACAAATGATGAGGAGGATAATGATGAAAATTAAGAGACAGGGGCAGATTATGAAGAGGAAGATAGTTTAGAACAAGAAAGCAGTGATAAGGCAAATAATGAAGAGGATGATGAAGATAAAGGCAGTGAGCCCAAAAGTGAAGAAGAAACAGATGCAAGAAATAAAGAAGAAGAGGCAGAGGTAGAAGATGAAGAAGGGGATGACAGTGATCAAAATGAAAGCAGTGAGGACATTACAGGGAAAAGGAAAGAGTTCGAGGAAAATGAAGAAATTAATGAAGGTACCTCTAATAGTGACCACATATAAAATGACAATAATGATAAGGAAGAGGGTAGTGATGAAGGGAAAAGTAGTAAAAAAGAGGGAAATGATAGTTTAGAAGAGGAAACAAATGATGAAGAAGAAACAGATGAAGAGGAAGATTATGAAGAATACAGTGAGCATAGCAGTGATGAAAGGAACAATGACAAAGAGGCCAGCCATGAAGATAAAAATGCACAAAACCGTGATCGGAAGACACCTCTAATAGTGAAAACACATAGAATGATAATGTTGCAAACACAAAGGATGACAATGCAGAAGATATGGAAGAGGATTCTAATGATGAAGATCATGACAATGATGTTAGCATGGGGGAAAATGAAAGTGCCTCTCAAAAAGGCAGTCAAAAACAAAATGAAAAGGACACAAATACAAAGATCTTTGATGAAAATAAAAACAGTCCTAAGTTCAATCATGAATAAGGTATTCAAATGAAACGTATTAAACCTTTTCCTCTCACATATCAAAGAGGAGAGAGGCATGTGTTTGCTGCCTCCAAAAGGCAAGGGGCCATGCCATCCTCCTCAACTCAGAAGATTGAAAAAGGTAAGCAGAAGGTAAAAGAAGAAAAGGAAGATCATGAAGAAGAAATGGAGTTAGAACTTATTCAGATAGACAGTGAGGAGGAAAATGAAGCAAGAATTTCAAACTCCCTCCTCCAAGACAAGAAGGCACAAATCAAAGACTTAGAAGCTGAATTGGAAAGAGCAAAAGATTTCATTCATTTATAAGAGGTGGAAAATAAGCAAATGAGTGCCCAACAAGCCATCTATGAAGCTAGAGCACTCAAAGCCCAGAAAGAAGCCCAAAAGGCACAAGTGAAACTAGAAGAGTTCATGGGCACTTATGAAGAGAGTGAAGAGGAGGAACGACAATCTAGGAGAAGGCCTAGAACCATGGGGTTGAAGAAAGCATTGGCAAAGCAAAGGGAAGACGAATCAACCCTAGCAGAACAACTCCCTCTTAATGAAATCCTTGCAATGGAAATTTAACATGATATGGAATCATGGCTTGAAAGGGATAACATACACCTTAATACCAAGCTGGAGAAGGCAAATAAATATTTGGATTTACAAAGAAGAATGACTAAACATTATGCCCGAAGAAACCAAATTGTGAGGGCTAAATTGAAAAGGGCTCAAACCAAGCTCCAGGCACTAAAATATGAAAAAGGCCAAGCTAGACTTGGGATCTTGGCACAAGCTTCTCTACAAGTCTCCCAAAACCCCTCCAGCATACTTCCACCAAATTTGGGAAATTTTTGACAAGTTTTGGTTTTTTGCTAATTTGAGGGCCAAGGGGGTAGTACACATGCTGTTGCGCTCTTTTTTAGAGCATATTCAGGAGGAAAGGCTTAAATTTTTGGAATCTTCATCATTATAATAGCAGGCTCACAAATTTTTAGATCAAATGGAGTTGTTTTGGTCCTCCAAAAGGGTCAAAAACACCCTAATTTTCACCATTATGCCTGCTTTTTAGCACATGTTGTGCCTTTACTAGCCTTAGAATTTTTGCTTTTTGAACCGATTTCAGAGGTCCAATCAGAGAAAAAAGGATTTTTCTGTAAATTAGACTTCAAGGGCTTTCCAACGAGCCATCACGGAGCCTATTCTGACATCGATAAGGCCTTCAAAACACTGCTGCAAGTTGACCCATTTTCCCTGATCCTGTGCTACACCCTTGGCATGGAAATTCATCTTAAAACATAGTGCTACACTCCTGAGGTTGAAAATTCAAAAATGTATGCTTGGAAAGTTTTAGGAGGATTTTCAGATCCTAAATGTCAATTTCTTAGCTAAAAATGACCGAAAAGATATTTTATTTTAGATATTTTGTGCCTTGGGCCTTGCAAGGCCTCAAGGACAATAGTGACACTTTTGATTAGCCAATAGATTTCTAGATACTCTATTAGATTTTTCTCCTCCTTTCTTGTTATATAGAGCATGAGGATTCATTGTAAATGTTGGTATTTTATGAGTTTTAAGAGTAATACATGGTTCTTTGAGGTTAAAAAGCAATTTGGTGTTGTGGAGCTTGTGAATTATTTGCCTTAATTGATGATGATGAAAGCTTGCTTGCAAGATCTCTAAGCTTGGTTAATGGTGATGTGTCTCTAATTTTTTCATGTTTTCTTGTTTATCATTGTGTCCATCCTTCTTTGTTACAATATATCATAAAAGTATATGCTGAGAAATGTTGTTTGAGGCACCTCAGTCCTCTTGTATGCTATTGTCTTCATGTTTTCCTCTGTCGGGTTAGTGTAAGGAATTCTTAGCTGCTCCTTATACACACCTAAGTTTTTTTATTCCATCAATGGATTAATATGCTAGTTTCCAAATATGTTTCATGGTAAGACCTGTTTATTTGATGTTATCTAAACTCTGTCTTGGAATATCTCTTTGATGTATTACTTGCTAGGATTAGCCAAAGAGGCCATGTTTTGATCATGCCCTTTGTCCATGCTTAATAATGTTGCCTCAAAGTTATTTATAGCTTGATTTATGATGCTTAGGAGTTCCCTCTTCATGAATTAAAGTTATTTGTCATCTTATATGTTTTCAAACCTTGAAAGTGAAATCATTGAAGTTAGATAAGTTTTCATGCTTTCTTTGTTTCACTGAATTGTTCATCTTAAATGTCTATTTGTTTAAGTATTGTCATTGAGTAAATGGTTTGCCCAATCTCATGATTATTACCTTTTTCTTATTAGTATTTGAGACCTTTTTTATGGGTATTTGACAAAGGATTCTTCACTGCCCTTTTCCCTACCTAGTTCACCAACTTAATGTTCATCTCACTTCACACATAACCCTAAAGATCCATTGAACACACTATATTTTCCCTGTGATGCACCCTAACTCATTTTTGATATATCATGACTTCATAGACTCCATAGCCCAATGATTTGATGACTTCTCACTCCACCTATCCTACTTGATCATCTTACCCAACCAAAAAAACAACAAACCCTACACTTTAAAACTACCCTAAAATCAACCATCTAAAGCAATCAAGTTTATATCCTTTGAAAACAATAGAGAGAGCCCTCTTTGAGTCTAGGAAGGCTAGGTCATAGGACTCCAAAGACCAGTTTTATGTTACCCTATGCATTTGGTCTACCAATCTGCTAAATCACGGGACCCTAACATAATGGCGATCACAGTGGGACCTTCTGAGTAAGTCACAAGCTGAAACTTTCTGTATCCATTTATTCATTGCCACCTCATCACCATCACTAACATAGTGTCGATCATGATGGGACCTTTCTGAATAAGTACCAAACTTAGACATCCTTAAGCAATTTAGAAGCCCTTGATTAAAACAGTATCCTATGATTTATAGCCACCTCATCACTATCACTAACACAATGGTGATCATGATGCAACCTCTAATGTTAGTAACAATCTAAGCATCCCTTAGGACTTCAAAAAACCTTATCAAATCATAGAGAAACTCAAGTTGATAACCAAAGAGTATAATCTGGTTGTCTCACCATCCTAGCAAAATGATGACTCAGCTATAGGACACTCATATAAACCTTAAGGCTATATAAAAACCTTAGAAAACCCCAAAACATCCCTAGATTGGTTTTTTTTCAGCTATTGGTGGTGGAACATAAACACATATCTTCAAAACAAACTAAAAACATCCACCTGGTGACTCCACTAGCCTCCAGTAGGCCTTCTAACTTTACTAGTATCCATAGACTCCCTTAGGATTGTGTCAAATCAGCACCGAGAAGTCTAGGAGCCTGGCCACACACTGTGCAAGTCTAACAACACCTAGAGAGGTCAGCCTTCCAAAAGCAGTCATAAAATTTCAGCCTCTCTGCATTTTGAGTTTGAAATCTGGCTTCACAAAGAATTAGTACCAGATCTCATCCGGACCCAAACCCTCTTACTATAGTTGATGACCCGGAAAATATTTTGTGGAAAACTTCTAAAACTGGAAAATTAATTATTGTTAGGACCATTCATAAAACAAACTTTGTACCTGAATAGCTCGCAGCCTTGCAAGATCCCTAGTTTGACTTGCACCATACAAGAAACCTTTTCAGAACCAAGTCACATAGTAGGATTGACCATATTGACCTCGAGCCTGTAGATTTGCAACAGAGTCCTAGTAGAGAAGCTTCTCCTTCCACCCCACCCAATTTCCAACTTCTCCACCACTTTGGCTCTTTCCATACCAAATCCACTCAGAATAGTTTTTTGGTCCAAGTACTTCCACCACACCCATCCATACCATCGTTGTGCAAACCACCCCACTTCATCCCACACCTCCTCTCACAAACCCTCCACTTGTAAATCCACCATTAGCTCCTATCATCGCAGCTTGGTATGCCCCCCTGGTTTTACCACAACCTTTGGTACCTTTGCCAAATGACTACCAGTCCAGAAACCCTCACTTTACAATGGTTGAATCTACCACTGCCCAACATCATGTAGATAGAATAAATGATGCCTTTGACTACATGGAATTAGAAGAGGAAACCATGAAGATGAGGATGTTTTCCCAAAGCCTAAGAGGAGAAGCTAAAAAATGGTTCAAAAAGTTAACTCTCCATAGCATACACAATCTCCCTTCCCTTTACCAAACTTTCATAAACAAGTGGGATATTAAGAAAAATCCTCTCCAAATCTCTCAGAATATAGAAACCTTAAGAGAAACACGGAGGAAAGTGTCCAAGACTATTGCACTAGATTTAACAGTGTTTACAATGCTCTCCCACCCAACATGAAACCCCCACTAGGCATAGCCTTAGCCAAATTTCCAGAAGGTTTTGACCCAGACATGGCCTATTAGCTGAGAGAAAGAGAACCCCTAATTTTAGAAGATATGCAAAATGGAGCTATAAGTGTAAAGGCCAACCTAATTGAAAAGAGAGGTAGGATGATATCAGAAAAGAGAGTAACCTACAAAGATGAAGCCATCCCCTCAACCTCCTCATATGATTCCAAGATTGACAACCTGGTTAACCATGGAGAGAATGATGGAGAAAATAAGCCTAAATGAAAGAGCACCTCCTAGGGAAAATCAACTGAATCCCCAAAACAGAAATCAGACTCAAAACTTCAGAAGAGACCCATCCCAAATCATACAAAGGGAAAATGACCAATATATTAGGCCTCCTTTCCAAGACAATTATGTAGATGAAGAGGAAAGAGATACTGAACAGCCAGAAGAAAACCATGTAAACTTAATAGGCTCTGATAACGAGGGGGGTGTTTTTCTCATAGAAGAGTAACAAGGTTTCTTCTCCTCAAATCAAACTGAAACAAGCTATGAAGATTCTGAAGACTACAAGTTGGGATTGGAAAAATTCCATAATGGAAGTCCATAGGAAATATGATCTTAGGAGTAAGAAAAACCAAGACAACTCCAAGAGGAATAATTTAGACACTGTTGTTAAGAAAACCCCTGAAAATTCTCCTAAAAGGACAACAGACAATACCAACACCATGGCTAAGAAAACTGATCCAAATAGAGACAAAATTATCCAACCAAGTGGTGACACAAGCTTCCCTAGTGCCTCCGCTAGTAGCCCTGAAAAAACTCTTTGGTCTAAAGCCCCAAATCAGAATCAGCAAATCAAAAATGTAGAAAAATTTATGGCTGATAAAACTGATGTAAATATGCCCAAAACCCAAGTACCTTTCAGTTTCAAGGAGATATTGATAAAATCAAGATAACCATACCTCTCATTGAATTGGTAACTCAGGATATGTACAGATCCCAAGTTTTGAAATTTTTGAACATGGGGAACAATACAAACACTCTAAACTTGACCGATGACAAACCATAGTTGTTGTTTGGTCCTGAAGTTGAGGGAAAATACCAAGAAGGAGTTGTCCCTCCTTCCTATGTTAGCCTCAACATACATGACAAAATATTACACAATGTTATGCTAGATTTTGGTGCCTCACACAACCTCATGCCTAAGGTGGTGATGGAAATATTAGGCCTAGAAATAACCAAACCTTACAAAGACATATACGCTTTTGATTCGAGTAGAGTCAAATGTTTGGGCCTAATCAAGGATCTTTGCATCACTTTGGCGGAAATACCCGCTAAGAGTCTAGTCATGGACATAGTAGTTGTTGATATTCCCCCGAAGTATGGCATGATGTTGTCTAGATCATGGGGAGCCAAACTTCAAGGCAGCCTCCAAATGGATATGTCATATGCCACTATCCCTGTATTCAATCAAACTAGGAGATTATAACAAGAATCCCACATGAAGTATATGGTGAGTAGCCTAGATAGGCCAAACAACACCCTTGTTTATTCCATTCAGATTTGGACTCTTTCATCTTGTATAATGAAAATGACATTGGTCAACAGGTGCAAGAAAATGAGAAAAAACTATACCCTCCAAAACACTCACACTCACCCTCAAATGAAGAAAATGATAACCAAAACTCTAGCTACCCAGAACAACAACATAGTGGCAAACACGAACTAGAAACACTTTGGAGCATGAGCTTTGATGGCTCTTGTGGAAAGGCTGGTTTAGGAGCTGGTGTCTGGATACATAACACAAATGAGGGTCATTCATACAAACTATATTTTCAATGCACTAATAACATTGCAGAGTATGAGGCTCTCCTACTTGGTTTTCACTTGCTTGAAGACTTAGGAGCTAAGAAAATATATGTCCAAGGAGATTTAGAACTTATCATTAAGAAAATCAAAGGTGAGTACTCAGAAAAGAATCCAAGATTAATATATTACATAAATGCAGCCCTATACCTCCTCAAAACTTTCAAGAAATATGAGCTCACCCACATTCTTAGAGCCCAAAATAATCTTGCCAATGAACTTGCCTTTGCTACCAGCAATTGCCAAATACCACATGCAAGTGAAAAATATGCTATCAAAGTAAAACACCATCCTACTATGCCTGACAACATTAACCGTTGACAAGTGTTTGAGGGTGATGAACAAATTGATGATTTTCTGCAATCTAGGAATGAATTTACATTGACAAAATCTAGCTTAGAGCATGAGAAGGGTGTTTTTGCTGAAGCAAAAGATCATAAAACATAGTTGTCCTCTTTTGTTGATATAAATCTACTTACACATCCTTATGAGGCTGAAATGTTTTAGGATCTAGAACAAAAGGACTTGGAGGTCTTACAATGCAAAAATGATACATTACCAAGAGGCCTTGCACCATTAGAAGAGTTGTTCGACTTTAATGATGTGGCTAAAAAACCAAAGATAGAATTTACCGAGACTGATGTAGAGGAATGCAACATAGGAAGCATTGAGGAACCCAAAATGATCAAACTCTCCAAGACCCTTCCTCCTCACATAAAAAAGAAATATATTGAGCTTTTTAAAGAGTTTAAAGATGTGTTTGCATGGGGATATCAAGGTTTTAAATCACATGACACAAGCATTATTCAACATAAAATCCCTCTCAAGGAAAATCAGAAACCTTTAAAACAAAATTTAAGGAGAATAAACCCTGTTTTACTACCTTTAGTTGAACAAGAGATTAATAAAATGTATGATATTGGGATCATAGTTCCCCTTAGATACTCATAGTGGGTTTCCAACCTTGTGTCAATTAGGAAGAAAACCAGGGAGATTAGGCTTTGCATTGACTTCAGAAATATGAACCGATCTACCTTGAAAGATAATTACCCCTTTCCTAAAATGGATCAAATGCTTCAAAAGGTAGTTGGCTCTAAGAAAATCTCACTGCTTGATGGTTTTTCCGGTTACAACCAAGTGCTAGTATTCCCAAGTGATTAGCACAAAACTACTTTCACCACACCTCGGGGTACATTCATGTATGTCAAAATGCCATTTGGGTTGAAGAATGCGGGGGCCAATTTCCAAAGGGCCATGGACATATCTTTTTTAGAAGACATAGGATACTTCATAGTCATTTACCTTGATGACATCATTGTTTACTCTAAGACTGATGAAGAGCACTTAGTCCACTTGAGAAAAGTTTTTGAAAAGTGTAGGAAATATGGCCTATCTTTGAATCCCAAGAAAACATTGTTTGGTCTCCAGGAAGGAAAACTCCTAGGCCACATTATCTCTGAAGAAGGGATCAAAATAGACCCCAAAATAATTGAAGGCATATTGCAAATCAGCGATCCTAGAAACATTAAGGAATTGCAATCTTTCATTGGAAAAATCAACTTCCTGAGAAGATTCATCCCCAACCTTGCTGAACTTTTGAGAAATATTAAAAACATTCTGAAAAAGGAGATAGGAGTTAAATGGACCTTGGAAGCCAAAAAATCTTTTGAACTGGTTAAGCTAGCACTCACCCAAACACCAGTTCTAATCAGTCTTGATTTCACCAAATACTTCTATATTTTCTCATTTGCATCTAAACATACCGTGGTTGCAGTTTTGTTGCAAAAGAACATGATGGGGCAAGAAAAACCCATAGCCTTCTTCAGCAAAGCCCTTAGAGATGCTCCCCTAAAATACAACATCATGGAAAAATAGGCCTTTACATTGATTAAAGCATTGAAAGACTTCAAAGTTTATATCTTCCATTCTCATATCATGGCTTTTGTTCCACACACCGTTGTCAAAGATATTTTAAATCAAGACCCATATGGTAAAAGGGGAAAGTGGATTGCTATTATTTTAGAATATGACTTAGAAATCAGACCCACTAAACTGATTAAAGGACAAGGGCTTGAGAAACTTATAGCTGACACAGATTTTCAAGCACTAGATATGAATTTGGTTGATACTTTAGAAGAACAAGAAGAATGCACAACTCCCCATATTGAAGAAGTATTCTTGAATTCATCTTGGTATGCTGATATCCTATATGTAATGTTTTATCTTAATGCTCTTCCTACCTTATCAAAGACAAAAGTTAGATTCCTAAAACTAAAAGCTTTAAATTTCTGCATTTTAGATGAAGTTTTATATTGAAAGAATCCTATTGGTTTATTTCTTAAGTGTTTTCTTGAGAATTATGCAGGTAAGATCATGCATGAACTACATGAGGGAGAGTGTGGGGGAAATATTTACTAGAAAACCACAAATAACGAGATTCTTAGACTGACTATTATTGGCCCATCCTTTTCCTTGACACCCACAAACTAGTCATGACTTGCCATAAGTGTCAAATTTTTTATGGCAAGAGAAAACTCTTACCTTTACCTTTGCATCCCATAATTGTTGAAGCTCTTTTTCAACAATGGGGTTTGGACTTCATTGGAGAAATCCACCCCACCTCATCTACCCAACACAAGTGTATCCTTACTGCCACTGATTACTTCACCAAGTGGATAGAAGCCATCCCCTCTAGAAATGCCACCGATTCAGTCATTATCAAATTTCTTGAGACCAAAATCTTGTCTAGATTTGGTTTCCCTAGAAAGATCATCACAGAAAATGCTACTGCCTTTACATCCAAAAGAATGGTTGACTTTCATTATAAATATCAAATCACATTAGGACATTCCACCGCTTATTACGATCAAGGTAATGGGCTAGCTGAGTCCTTTAACAAAAGCTTGGTCAATGTCATTAAGAAGCTTCTGGAATAGAATAGAAAAGCATGGCATGGCAAACTAGTACATGCACTATGGGCTGATAGACTAACCACCAAGAAATCAATCGGTATGTCTCCCTATCAACTATTTTTTGGCATGGATTCCATTTTCACAACATCTTTGGGAGTCCCTGTGATGAAACTACTACAAAAAGTGCAATCAGAAGAAAATGACATGAAAAGAAGGTTGAACCAAACTATCCATTTACAACAGACAAGAGAGGATGTTTACAAAAGAGGTCAAGTAGTACAAGAAAATATGAATAAAAACTTTGATAGGAGAACCAAGGCTAATGACTTCCAAATTGGGAATAAAGTGTTGAAATGGGACTCAAGGAGAGAAGACAAAGGTAAACATGGTATGTTTGAAAACTTGTGGAAAGGACCATTCATTATCAGTTTAGTTAGAGGTAACAATGCTTTCTTTTTACAAGAGATAGATGGAGCTAAAGCATTTGGAGGTCCTGTCAATGGCAAGACATTAAAGCACTACTTTTTTCAAGATTTCTAGTTTTTTAGGCCTTCACTCATTGTACATACCATTGTTTGATGAAAGGTCATAAAGAGAAAAACACAAAAACAGAAAAATAGAAAAAGAGGGCAGATTTGAAGAAAAGGTACAGCCCCATACCCAAAAAATAGTGATGTTGAAAGTGTGCAAGCCTAAATACCACTACTTGTTCAAAAAGAAGGTCTTGTTCAGTCACCTAGCCTAATCATGGCTGAGCATGTTTTAAATTTATTGTTGATAGGTTAGTGAAAGAATGTTGGTCAAATCATTTAAGCTTGACTTGTTAAAAGAAAATAGATTAGGAATGAAAGATATTGGTTCCACGTGCTTAAATATGAACCAAGGAGAAGGATAGGGATTATTAGTAAATGATGAAACACAGCCCTCATACCTTCTAGTTTTTTTTTTTTTTTTAAATGAAAATAATGTTTGTGTGCAGCCCGTCTCAATGCCACAACCCATGATGAATCAGATTGTCTAATCCTGATTCAAATCATGTTTTCAATTTCATGTCAATAGCTTAGAGAATGAAGTCTGTCATACTGCTTAATATTGATAGTCAAATAGTCTAGGTAGAGAATAAAAAGAGTTCACTAGCATAATCTGAACTCTTGGAAGCAATAAGGGTACAAGTAGATAGTTTGTTTTTACTTTCAAAAGAAAGGGAATGTCAAGGGTTTGCCAGTTTAAGTGCACCCAAGGAAGAAAAAAAGCTAGACAAAGTAGACTGGGTAAGTAGAGATGAAGTTGAAATAATCATGTTTTTCAGATCATTGAGATCGCTACTTCAAGCAAGCATCAGAAAAATAAAAGAAGAAAAATCTGCCCAATGGATAAGGCACTAGTCTTCATAAACCAGAGATCTGATATTCTAGACACCTCCTGAAAAGGAGCTGCCCTCCCCAATTGGAGCCATTGTTAGTCATCAGTAATTTTTTTCTTTCTATAGATGACTAAATTTTTATCCCATATTTCTAGAAACAAAATTCATGAATATTGTGAGTCCTAGAAATCTCATTGCCTTCATTATCCTTAGGAAATTTTTCGCTATTCTACTACTCTATCAAGGCATGGCCAGCCTATCACTTCCAGAAGACCATATCATGGACTTATGCCACTCATTCTCACTATGTTTGCCACCTCTGACCTTACCACTCTTCTTCTATTTGCTTATTCTTTCTACTTACACCTTGGATTGCCAAGTAGCCTAACCTTTTCCCCTATTCACCAAATGCCTCAAGAATTGGTGGTTTTAAACTACATTTCTAGGCTCTTTAGATAAATCAAAGTCACCAGTTTCTAGGATTGCAATGCATAAAGGTTTGTCAATGCTCTGTTTTACACATACAAACCCTAAGTTAAGTTTTCAGCCAAAGGCCAAGTCCAAAAGGCCTCCCAATAGGTCATGTAGGGTCTCCTAGGTTATTCATTGTTTTGGTTTTCTAAACTCACTGTTTTACATGTGCCAAAATATAAAATCAAATGAAAAGGAGGGTGAGCTCATGATTGTCCAAAAGGTATAAAAAAAAACCTTCAAGAGAAACCTCCTTTGATCAAGGCACAACTTCTGCAGAGAAAAGTTGCCCATCTTAGACATTTCTACAGGAATGAAAGAGATGGCCATCAGTAGAAGGAGAGGTAAATTAAGAGGGTAAATCATCACAAACGACATTCACAACAAAGGGTAGACAGCATGCCTATGAAGAAAGAGAATCTGGGTTTTTATAACTAATTTGCAAAACAGGTGTTGTCCAGCAAGGAGTCCATGCAAAGGATCATAAGGATAGAGGTACACAAGTGCCATTGAGCATAAATTGAATATTTATTGAAAAAATAAATGAAGGTGAGAGACCTCCTTGATGACAGCAGGCAGAAGTTGAAAAATGATATCAGAGGATGACTTACATAATTTGTCAAGACAACATTGTTTCACTGCACCTAAGGGAGAAAATTGTAAAGGATAACACTGTTAGGTAACCTAAGTTTCAAGTGCAGTCAAATATTTTCAAAATGGTCAAAAGAAGGAAAGCAGGAGGTTAAGTGTCAAAATAGAACACCAACCAAATCATGAGTTTGTTGTTGAAGTGACTAAAGTTGTCAAGATTCCAAAAATGACGAAGAAGACAAAATTAATTTGTGTCATGGCACTTGCAGCAAACAAAAGTAGCCAAGGGGATGTACTGACAAAGTTGATTAAAAAGACTAAGATCACTATGCAAGAAAAACTCATTATACCTCTATAAAATTAGTGAGGAAGGGAGGAAACCTATTTTAAGATCACCTACATTCTGGGATCTCAAAGAGAAATAATATATGTTTCTATTTGTCTCTCAATAAAAAGGGGTGAAGACATGAGGTTGAAAAAACACAGTGTAATCATACAACTCCACCAGGCGCTAGCAAAACAAGTTTTAAAGGAATATCAACAGACCAAAGAGAGGTAAATTCCATCATCTCAGTTAACAAAAATCAGTTAAGAAGAAGGGTTAAGATGATAAAAGATATTTTTTATGTTTAGGTCACCTCCTGCAAAAGAAAAGATGATATCAGTGACAAAGTGACAAAGTAAAACTAAGGACATTATCAAAGTGGGTTTTTTATTTTTAATCTATTGATTCCAAGGGAATAAAGGCACCACATTCATCACTCAACTCATTTTTCATATGCAAAAGGGGAGAGAAAGCTTTCAAGGGAAAAATTAGGTTTTCTTGCAAGTTTCAGGCGGGAGAAGCCCTGCGCTATGCTTCTGAAAACGCGTTCTACGTGCCTGTCTGTGCCTCATTTTCAATTTTCCATAGATATTTGCGCTCTTGTAGCAATGTGCTACGCATTTACTGCATGCACGACCACCCGACTGAATCGCCCAAGCGCTACACACAGGGCGCATTCAACGCTACCCTTTCTGCATGCAGGAGAAGTCCTCGCCTGACACTGTGCAGGCTCTGCCGCGCTATGCACTTGTCCTCCGTTCAGGCTCTACCCAGAACGGCCACACCGCGTGCAGGACCGCCCGACATCCAACCCCATGCAAGTATGCCCATGCTACGCACTGGCCCGTTCAACCGATGCTTGAAGACCCGACAATCGGTGATGCATTCCTTTGCTGCGTTCAGGGCCGACCTGACAACCCGTGCAGGGTCGACCTGACTAGCCCGAGTACTACACTCATGTGTTGCACGTTCAGCCATGAAGTTTTTTAAGCCATTTCAACTCTCAAAATTGCTCAAGACCTCTCCAAATTCTTGCTTGGCACGTCCTGAAGTTTCTATAAGAGGTATTTAGATTTTCTACCCCCTCTCATGTTGTTTTAAAGGGTGAATTTAGAAAGAAAGTTAGAAACCGTAGAGGAAGAGATAAGTTTGGTATTCATGTTAAGAAGTGGCTCTTCTACCCAATAACCTCTCCATTTTCACAACTTGCCTTCACACCGCCAAGCTTTGACACTGCTGTCTCCTCACCATCCCACTCACCCTCTTCATATCATTTCACAAGTAGTTTCAAGGTTTTGATTTCAAAAGCTAGAATAAAGGATTAAATTCCTAGAGAAGGCAGTGTTGACAGTGGCAAGGGAGGCCAAAGGCCTAGGGGACCACAGAGAAAGGGTGGGAGAGCAAACAAGTTTGAGCCTTTGAACACTAAGGAGTTGACACACTCCCCTACCACAGTTGCATATTTCCAAGAGGTAGGATGTTTTGATTTCTGTGAAAAAGTACAAAGAGTCAAAATTCACCCTGAGTTGACCATACTTTTCATCCTAAACCTCCATAACCACCAAGTACACCTAGCTAGGGTAAATTTTGAGTTGTCCACCAATACAATTGCTATGGCCACTAGGATACCTTGCATGGGAGAAAAATGGTTCAAACAGGTGAGTTTGGATTTGAGCCATTATCAACCCTTCTTGAAACCAAGATACCAAGCTGATTGCAAAACTATTTTTCCCTTTTCCCATCTATTGGAGAGATATGCCCCTTTAATGAAATCCATCATGAGGTATTTTACATGCAAGGGAAGGTCAGACTTTATTCCTACCATATAAGACTACTTTTGCACTTCACTAGGGCCAAGCTACTACATTTTCCCTATTACCTTTATAGAAGCATTGATAAGATGTCATACTTTGTGCAAAAAGAGACCTCCTTCACAATAAATGCAAAGTATTTTCCACCATTCTCTTATCAATATGATTGTGTTGCATCAATTGGAGCAATAGGGTATCCCATGGGAAGTGTTCATCACCCATGATGTTTTCACAAATCTACAGCCTATACCTCTGCAAAGTTTACCCTCATCATCTCATCCACCTTCATCCACTCCTCCATCACCCCCCATTGACCATGATTCATCCTCTCCACACGAATCCTCTCCCCAAGAGAACCTCCCTCTTTCACCTTCCCCTAAATCATCATAACATGAAGGAAATGATGAAGAACATGAAGAAAACAATGACAAAGAGGAAAATGATGGCCAAGAATAAAATGACAGTCAAGAGGAAGAAAAAATGATGAGGGAGAGGAAAATGAAAATGAATACAGTGATAATGATGAAGAAGAAACAAAAGGCAATGGGGAAGAAGAAACAAATGATAAGGAAAAAAGTGACAGTCATGAGGAAACAGACAATGAAAATGAAGAAAGAAATGGCAGTCAAGAGACAGAGGTAGAATTAGAAGAGGAGGGCAATAGACATGACAGTGAGGAACATGAAAACAGTAAGCATGACAGTGAGAAAAACAATGACACTGATCAAGAGGAAGAAACAAATGATGAGGGAGAGGAAAATGAAAATGAAGAAAATGATAATGATGAATACAAAGGCAGTGAGCCCAATAGTGAAGAAGAAACAAATAATGAGGCAGGAAGTGGCAGTCATGAACAAACAGACCATGACAGTCATAATGAAGAAACAAATGATGAGGAGGATAATGATGAAAATCAAGAGACAGGGGAATATTATGAAGAGGAAGACAGTTTAAAACATGAAATTAGTGATAAGGCAGATAATGAAGAGGATGATGAAGACAAAGGCAGTGAACCCAATAGTGGAGAAGAAAAGGATGCAAGCAATAAAGAAGAAGAGGCAGAGGCAGAAGATGAAGAAGGGGATGACAGTGATCAAAATAAAAGTAGTGAGGACATTATAGGGGACAGCAAAGAGTTTGAGGAAAATGAAGAAACTAATGAAGGTACCTCTAGTAGTGACCCCACAGAAAATGACAATAATGGTAAGGAAGAGGGAGGTGATAAAGGGAAAAGCAGTAACAAAGAGGGAAATCACAGACAAGAAGAGGAAACAAATGATGAAGAAGAAACAGATGAAGAGGCAGATTATGAAGAAGACAATGAGCATAGCAGTGATGAAAGGAACAATGACAAAGAGGCCAGCCATGAAGATAAAAATGCAAAAAACAGTGTTGAAGACACCTGTAATAGTAATAACACAAAGAATGATAATGTTGCAAACATAGAGGATGACAATGCAGAAGATATGGAAGAGGATGACAATGCAGAAGATATGGAAGAGGATGACAATGATGTTAGCATGGGGGAAAATGAAAGTGCCTCTAAAAAAGGCAGTCAAGAACAAAATGAAGAGGACACAAATACAAAGATCTTTGATGAAAAGAAAAGCAGTCCTAAGGTCAGTCATGAAGAAGGTATTCAAATGAAACGTATTAAACCTTTTCCTCTCACATATCAAAGAGGAGAGAGGCATGTGTTTGCTACCTCCAAAAGGCAAGGGGATATGCCATCCTCCTTAGCTTAGAAGATTGACAAAGGTAAGTAGAAGGTATAAGAAGAAGAGGAAGATCATGAAGAATAAAGGGAGTTTTAACTTATTCAGATATACAGTGATGAGGAGAATGAAGCAATAATTTCAAACTCCCTCCTCCAAGACAAGAATGCACAAATCAAATACTTAAAAGCTGAACTGGAAAGAGAAAAAGATTTCATTCATTTCTATCAAGTGGAAAACAAGAAAATGAGTTCCCAAAAAGCCATCTATGAAGCTAGAGCACTCAAAGCCCAAAAGGCACAAGTGAAACTAGAAGAGTTCATGGGCACTTATGAAAAGAGTAAAGAGGAGGAAGGACAATCTAGGAGAAGGCCTAGAACCATGGGGTTGAAGAAAGCATTGGCAAAGTAGAGGGAAGAAGAATCAGCCCTAATAGAACAACTCCCTCTTGATGAACTTCTTGCAATTGAAATTGAACATGATAGGGAATCATGGCTTGAAAGGGCTAACATACACCTTGAGACCAAGCTGGAGAAGGCAAATAAAGACTTGGATTTACAAAGAAGAATGACTAAAAATTATGCCCGAAGAAGCCAAATTGTGAGGGCTAAATTGAAAAGGGATCAAACCAAGATCCAGGCACTAAAAGAAGAAAAATGCCAAGATATACTTGGGATCTTGGCACAATCTTCTCTATAGGTCTCCCAAAACCCCTGAGGCATACTTCCACCAAATTTGGGAGAATTTTGACAAGTTTTGTTTTTTTGCTAATTTGAGGGCCAAGGGGGTAGCACACATGGTGCTACGCTCTTTTTCAAAGCATCTTCAAGAGGAAAGGCTTACATTTTTGGAATCCTAATCATTATAATAGCACGATCACAAATTTTTAGATCAATTGGAGTTGTTTTGGTCCTCCAAAAGGGTCAAAAACACCCTAATTTTCACCATTTTGCCTGCTTTTCAGGACATGTGCTACGCCTTTACCAGCCTTGAATTTTTTTATTTTTTAACAGGTTTCAGAGGTACAATCAGAGAAATATGGATATTTCTAGAAATTATACTTCAAGGGCTTTCCAAGGAGCCATCACGGAGCCTATTCCAACATCGAGAAGGCCTTCAAAACATTGCTACAAGTTGACCCATTTTTCTTGATCTTGTGCTACGCCCTTGGCATGGAAATTCATCTTAAAACATAGTGTTGCGCTCCTAAGGTTGAAAAGTCAAAAATGTACACTTGGAAAGTTTTAGGAGGCTTTTCAGAGCCTAAATTTCAATTTCTTTGCTAAAAATGACCAATAAGATATTTTATTTTAGATATTTTGTGCCTTGGGCCTTGCAAGGCCTCAAGGACAATAGTGACACTTTTGATTAGCCAATAGGTTTCTAGAGACTCTATTAGGTTTTTCTCCTCCTTGCTTGCTATATAGAGCATGAGGATTCATTGTAAATTTTGGCATTTGATGAGTTTTAAGAGAAATACATGGTTCTTTGAGGTTAAAGAACAATTTGGTGTTGTGGAGCTTGTAAATGATTTGCCTTGATTGATGATGATGAAAGTTTGCTTGCAGAATCCCTGAGCTTGGTTAATGGTGATGTGTCTCTAATTTATTCATGTTTTCTTGTTTATCATTGTGTCCATCCTTCTTTGTTACAATAGATCAGAAAAGTATATGCTGAGAAATGTTGTTTGAGGCACCTCAGTCCTCCTATATGCTATTGTCTTCATGTTTTCCTCTATTGCGTTAGTGTAAGGAATTATTAGCTGCTCCTTATACCCACCTAAGTTTTTTTATTCCATCAATGGATTGATATGCTAGTTTCCAAATATGTTTCATGGTAAGCCCTGCTTCTTTTATGCTATCTAAACTCTGTCTTGGAATCTCTCTTTGATGTATTACTTGCTAGGATTAGCCAAAGAGGCCATGTTTTGATCATGCCCTTTGTCCATGCTTAATAAGTTTGCCTCAAATTTATTTATAGCTTGATTTATGATGCTTAGGAGTTCCCTCTTCATGATTTAAAGTTATTTGTCATCTTATATGTTTTCAAATCTTGAAAGTGAAATCATTGAAGTTAGATAAGTTTTCATGCTTTCTTTGTTTCACTGAATTATTCATCTTAAATGTCTGTTTTTTTAAGTATTGTCATTGATTCAATGGTTTTCCCTATCTCATGATTATTACCTTTCGCTTATCAGTATTTGAGACCTTCTTATTTATGGATATTTGACAAAGGATTCTTCGTTTCCCTTTGCCCTGCCTAGTTCGCCAACTTAATGTTCATCTCACTTCACACATAACCCTAAAGATCCATTGACCACACTAGATTTTCCCTGTGATGCACCCTGACTCATTGTTGAGATATCCATGACTTCATAGACTCCATATCCCAATGATTTGATGACCTCTCACTCCACCTATCCTACTTGATCATCTTACCCAACCAAACAAACAACCAATCCTAGCCATCTAAAGAAAACAAGTTTACATCCTTTGCAAACAATAGAGAGAGCCCTCTCTGAGTCCAGGAAGGCTAGGTCCTAGGACTCCAAAGACTGGTATGATGTTACCCTGTGCATTCGGTCTACCAAACCGCTAAATCACGGGACCCTAACACAAATGACTTTAGATTTCTTCCTTAGGAAATATATTCATGCATTCCTCAATAATTCATCTATAAATGAGACATAAGACATAAATTTACCAAATTATGGAACCAATACAGGTCCAAATTTTGGAAACTAGAATAATACTGAGAGGGGGGTGAGTCAGCATTGTATCAAATTTTAAAATTTTCTTTTCACTTTGAGCACACTATGAATTACTTCATCAATTAATAAGCACAATAAAATCAAACTCAATGGACACACACAAAGAAAATTTTAAATTTTAGAATTGCTTTTCAATTTTATTAATGGAGCAAGATACAACTTGCTTTTACAATCTTCTAGCTACAACTAGCAGGAAGATACCACTCCCTGATTCTTTAGTTGTAACTAAATGGAGCTACAACCCCAAAAATTCTCCAACACCAACTAGAAGGAGCACCAACTCTTAATCATAAAGTTATAACTAGAAAAAGTAACGTCTTATTTGCTTAAAAAAAAAAAAAATCTCTCAACCACTGACACCTTTAGCAATCCTTCATTACCGAAAACACCATACCAACACCTTGTTGCAATAGAAACTCTATCTTTTTCACAACATCTCAATTTTTCCTTCTTAGGCCTTCTATTATACTTTCTTTGACTGCTTGCATGTTTCTTTACTTTTGCCTTTATCTTTTTCATCTCATTATTTTTTAACTTTGTTTGTTGTTATGGGCTTCATCTCCAATTTTAAATTGACCTTCACTTCCTTTTCTGCCACTTAAACTAGTTTTTTCTACTATTTTTATGCATCCTAGCCTTTTAACATAATTTAGCAGTATGCTAATTTTGTCTGTAGTTAATTTGGCTTGATAGTAAAATTCTGCTCCCAAAAATGACAATTTTGTTGTTATGAGCTTAATTTTCCATCGCTAGCTCCTTTTCCAGCTTCTTCGCCATAAGATTGGGTCTCTGTGACCACCGACTTAGGCCCTGGGCATTAATCCCTTTTAAATATTGTTGAGGGCCTCTTCCTTTGTTAATGGCTCCACATCGCTGGTCATGCTTCTACACAAAGCGACTAAGCACATTGCCCAGGTATTAATCCTAAAGCTCTGTTCCCCTTGTTTCTTCATGAAACACCCAATGGAAAAGTATTGGCACCTCTCAAGATCCTATGAAACTCCATTCACCTTTCGTACCCCTAGTCCCTAACTCTGGCATAGGGCCATGTATGGACGCTTACCGTGTAGCCCTTCACATACCGTCGTATTTTCTTCCATGCATGTGTAAACACGTTGGGTTGACATGTCCCATGGGGACCGCCTGACTCCCAACTCATTGGTTGTCGCTTCTACCTTTGTGGATAAGTTCCTTCTACCCGGCGCCGCCACAATTTCCATTTAACATTTTTTTTGAGGTAATGCTCGCGGGATGAGCTATCATGTGGATCCTCTAACACCTCTCTTGATTGGCTACCACTTTTTCAACATGCTAGTATGGTTGGACACTTGTAGCCAAATGCTCAACATTGAGTCTTGCGGGTTGATCCCTTCGAGATGATGTCATGCTGACGCCACCTATGCTACATGGAAACCTATAAGTGGTGACATGTGTCGCCCATATATGGGCCACTAGGGTCCCTAAAAATACCAAATCCACTTGCCACATGTCCTCCTCTAATTAGTCGATGTTGACATCATCCTATGATGTTTGCTAAGTCGATCATGTGTTTCCACCTATCCTCTTGGAGGAGAGATAATCCATGGATTTTTTTGTGACCAATTTATTTGTTAATTAAAAAAACCACTGGGTTCAAAAAATTGTCTCCAGCACCACTCCTGAGTGGATTGTGGTTTTGAGAGGGGTAGCCCTAGAGTATCTCTCCACTATTTATTTGCACTATCAATTTTGCAGGAATCCACTTCCAAGGCCATAGAACCCATCTGACAGACCGCCTCCAATGCCCCTTTAAAGTGACTACGTGGCTTAGCCATTTCCTCTTGTTTTTTTCATTTTTCTCTGGGCCGAGACTCCGGTGCATTCCCTCTTTCTCTTACCTCCGGGATTTTCCTTCCGAGTTCACCATGTATGGGATGTGTTGACATAGTGGGCCTCCCCTACTTATCTCCTCATTACTTGGCACTTTATTGTGGGACAATGCTTTTTTGTCATGCCTCGATGCTAATAGCCCAGTGATTTACTTTGGGTGCCAACACCTATCGCCAAGTAAAGCAGTGGTCGGGTGGGATCCACCCGTTCTATTCCTCCCATTGCTTTCACGTAGTGCATCATATTTAAACCTATAGGGTACTCCTACCAAGGTGATACCATCGGGAAGGCTCCACCTGCTTGATCCCCAATGGGAAGCACATAGTTTCCTTCCAAGTTATCTTGGCTACTTCACCCCAGTAGCTTAGATCTGGGCACGCAAAAAAAAAAAAAAAAAAAAAAACTTATGACTTGAACTTCCGTCGGGCCATGGTGTATGTTGTGAGCTCTTGTCTGGCCCAATAAAATATTTCCCCACTATTATTGTGGCCACCATGTCTACCCGAAGCTCTTGTTTAGAGGCTCTTTTGGTCTTGGCACTGTCTTTTGGCAATGTTCCAAACTTTTCTACATGCCAAGTGCTCACCCAAATACTTCTAAACTTTGGAATATTTGACTTGGGGTCATAGATATTTGACTGGATCTATCTCATGATCCAGGAGGCCATTTTATCATTTCCATATACGATAGGAAATATTTGTTTGAGTTCTTTCCATCTATGTGGGTTCCACTTGCACCTAAGATTATTTAGTGCTCCCAAATTAGCTAAAAATCCTCTGCACCTTTTTGTTTCCATGCTAATCCATTAGTGTGCTCCCTTAGACCTTATTTGACACTTTTTCCCCCTACTACCACCTGTCACTATCGGTTTCAACTTGTTGACATCAATGAAAACCTATTTCCAACATTCTCCCCCTTTGGCCTTGATGTCAACACCAAAATAAAACAAAACACTTTTTTATCTTTTTAAGTCTTATAAGACCTTCTCCTCCTTAAATGCACTACTCTTTACTGGTGTTTTTTGTTGTGGTACCTGGTGTTAGCCACCTATGAAATTTTTGTCAAGCAAACAGGTGGCTAAATTGTTGTTGAGCCTTCAAGAGATACATGTCCTATGAAAATCTCTCATCCTTCAAGCCTCTGTGTGTCCTTGGCCTTTGAAAAAATCTTCACTGTTGTTTCAATCCAGAAAGCCTCACTGTCTGTGAAAAAATTGTGCTCAGAAAAGGCCTTCAACTACCCCTTGTATCTCTGCAAATTTCCCCATTTGAACCCTATTTTCCCCTTTGCAAAGTTTCCCCTTTTAACTCCAAAATCCCTCCTAAGTCTTCCAAACCATCCATTTCATCTTTTAAAACCAAATCAAATCCCTTAATTTGATTTTAAAACCCCTTTATTCCCCTACCAGAACCCTTGTTAAGCCTTAAAAACGTTGTTTTTTAAGTCAAAAACACATTTTTATTGAAAAACAGGCTCAGCCCCTAACCACTTCCCCTCCATAGCGCTAAGACCAAGTGCTAAGTCAAAGAGCACTAATCGGAATCGGAAGCTTTCGGGAGCGCATTTTCTTTGATAAGGATAAATCTTCCGATGCGAGGAAGAAATATGTTGTTGGTCTCAGAAGCAATCCCGACCATTGATCTTAAAGATCCGACGGCCCGTGCAGGTCTTATCGTGCCCCAATCACATTTCTTTGGAAAACCTCCAATGATCATCCCCACCGTCGATTCACCTTTTAATCTGACAGCCATTGCAGCACCACCATCATCACCAATTAGCACTTTTTGTTATGCCACCCTTCCAATGCCCCGATTGGCCGATCCTCGATCCAATCATAGTCGTCGATCCCCCATAGATCTAATAGTCCAGAGCTAATTGCAACCATCACCCATTAGATTTATGCCCTCCATCGCTCTCCCTACGATTGGATCTCTATTGTCCAATCCTCTGGATCTAACAGCCTGTATTCCTCCCACCCATTAACCATATCCTCCGCCTATGTTTCCCTCTCCAGATCTTAGCCGTCCGTCGCACCGATCAGACAGCCCACAACTAAACTGCCATCTGTTGGCCCCCACTTTACTGACCCTGCACATTCCTCATATCGCGCTCCTCCATCACCATCAGATCTCACGGGCCCAGATCCAACGGCCCACATCAATATCGCACAGTTTTCGTGTCCGATTTTTAACTCTCACACGATATGGGCAGTTTTCTAGAGCCACATATCAGCGAAAGACCCATATGACGTTCAAAAATAAAAAACAGCCTTCCAACCTTATTGTTGCGCTAAAATAGTGGTCTTGATCCTGAAAACCACTTCCCCACTTCTATGCCCGAAATTCTATCAACAGATCCCGACCGTTGATCTATTCAGATCAACGACTCTCAGTTCATCTCACATTCCCTTCACAATTTCTCATCGCGCGACCCCAGCATGGCATCAGATCATCGCAGCCATTGATCTCCTCCTGATATCTGATAGTCCAAATCAAATCACCCTCCGCCCATGACCGATTCCAACCATTCAAGATCATTTCGTTGCATTTTCATTCATTTCGCTGCGTTTCGCCAAAGTCCAAACTTTCACGATTTGCATTGAAAGTCATATCATCCCGCCGAACATTAAAACTTTAATGTTTTATATTAATTTTTTTTCATTTTTCCCAACCTTCTAAAGGTCATTTCATAAGTTAACCTCCATCGTCTATCATTGCCTCCTACCCTGATCGAACAGTCCACATGCTTTCCTCCACCAAACCTCCATTACACTGCATTTTTCCATCACTTCCCATTGCATCCATGGCATTCATCCATGCTGCGCTGCCATCCTCACAGCATTCCATTGCATCCATCCTCTCCCATGCATGGATTTCTTAACATAGTTGTGTGTTTTTGCAGGGTACAGGTGATGGAAACCACCATTTCTCGCAGTCACTGTTATAGTGACACAAAGCGCAGAAGAGGCCATTTTCAGAGCCTGATATTACAAATAAACGCCTGGGAAGGCGTTTAGAACGTAATTTTTCATTAAATAACAGAGTTTAACTTTGTAAAACCTCTCCAGCATCATTAAAGCTCCAATTTCACAGATAGAGACAGTCAAGAAGTGGCAAAGAGTGTCAGTGGATAATCAGAGAGTTTAATGTCTGTAATTGAATATTGTAAGCTCTGATTCAGTGTTTAAAAGGAAATTGTGCCAGATTAAAGACCTCATGATTTACATAGAAGGCCTAATGAGGCCTAACGCACATAAAACAATATCATCAGTGTTTCACATCAGCAGAAGTTTCCTCCCGAGAAAGCACACAGTACCCATACTGTCTTTATTCTACATTGTGTCCCGGAGAAGATTTCCACCCTGACAGAAGTCCTAATGCTACCATAGCATTTTTTATACAGTATGGAAGACCTCAAAGTCATTTATCTGCCTTTTTTTTATTCACCAGATTACTGCAGAGTATTACGGCCAAAGTACATCAAGAACATACCTGGAGTAAATTTCAGCCTATAGAAGACCACTCTTTCATCCAAAGAGTACCAAAAATCAATGCATAAACATTAAGACAGAATGGGCCTTGACCCCCTTATTCTACTATGTTTTAATGTTTCATTTAGTGTTTCATCTACCTCCTCTGTCTCTCTTTCAGCTATAAAACTCATGAAGAAACTCATTGTAAAGGTTGCTGATCGGATATCTGTGAATTGTAAGTTGTTTCTCTTGAGATATAGTTCTCTATGTAAAGTTGTAAGAGAGGTTGAGGAGATGTTTTTAGATTGACTATCAAGCTGTTGGAAAAATTTTTACATGATTGGTGTTGCTCTTTAATATGACAAGCACATTTCTTTGGATTAGTTTTTCTATTGTAATTCATTACATTTCATTTATCTTGGTAAGCATCAGAAATCTGGTTTAGGATATACCCTCACATGGTACCTTAAGCTTCTGCTCTCCCTACCTTTGATGTTTTCTACTGATTATGTTAATCTGAGTATTGATTCAAGTTAATTTAACCAGTGTAGTAGATGATATTTACTGCTAGATGATGTATGAATTAATGAATCTATCCTTAGATGTTCTTGTCGGGTTTTAACTGAAAGAATTGGGATACTGGGAGTTTAGAATGTTGTTTATGTCTCACTAGGGTCCTTTTTAATCAATTGAACCTTTCTAAGTTCCCTTAAGTTGGATGTCGAAGCATTGAGAGTTCAAATCCTCTCTTTGATCTCAAGTCTTCACCTTGTGTTTAAATCTTTAATGTTTCCTTTATCTGAAGAGTTAGCCTTTAGGAGTTGGATCACAGGCGTCTAATGGCATGCCCTGTCCTTGGATCTAATTCCTAAGTGGTCACCTTGGAGGTTTCCTTGTCATTCACCTTTTTTCTTTATCATTTCATATCACACTATCATCTTTAAGAACCAATGCTTTAGATGACTAGCCCAATTGAAAGCTTGAATATTGAATAGAAAGTAAACCCTTTCTTGACTCCATTGCCCAATGGTCTCGAGTGTTCTCTAAATTATCTCTCCTTTGCCTAAAATCCTCTTTGCTCATCCTCTATCTTGTATTGAACCTTTCCTTCCCGATTCCCAACAACCAAACAAACAATCAAAACAAAACAATCCTTGTGCCTATAACTAGCCTAAAACCTTAAAATCAAGCTTCAAAGACATATACCTTTGTCTATATAGAGAGATCCCTCTCTGGACCCAGGAGGGCTAGATCCTGAGGTCTAAAAGTGGTTCTAATGTTGTCTCATCTTTTGGTATTTCCAAACTTGCCAAAACATGGGAATTCCAACATAATGGCGACTCCACTGGGGAACACTTTGAGTAAAACACACCTTTAAACATTTCAAAGACTCAAATAATACCATAGTAGCCTTATTTTGGTGATTAATCTTTGTGGTGGACAACATACCTCCTTAAACATTCGAAACCTTCCACCTGGCGACTCCATATTTCCTTAATGCTTAAAGACTCCACTGGTGATCAATAGGCCTGTTGATTACCCTGGTTCAGAAAAGACTCCACTGGGAGACCAGCCTCCATCACAACATCAGCCATATTAGAAATAACAAGTAGGATTAAGTTGCTTTGTTTGAAGACAACATTCTAGCTTCAAGAACCATTCACACAAGAGCTTATCCTAACCCAGATCCACCTGAAATAGTTGACAACCCTAAGAGCATTCTCAGGAAATCTCCTACACCTAAAGGACCAACTATTTCTAGACATATCCATAGAGCTAACTCTGCCCCAGAATATTTTACAGCTCTATCAGACCCTCTATTTGACTTAGACTTACAAAGCAGCTTACCAATAACTAGGTCATTCAGCGTTCTAGACCAGCCAGACTTTGAGCTTCCTGGTTCACCATCTCGCAGTGGTCAACACAGTAGGGATAGAGAGATCCCTCTCTGGACCTAGGAGGGCTAGATCCTGAGGTCTGAAAGTGGTTTTGATGTTGTCTCATCTTTTGGTATTGCCAAACTTGCCAAAACATGGGAACTCCAACACCTAGTGTTGGTGTTGGTGTTGGTGTTGTTATTGTGATTTGTTGTGACTAATCCCCCACTTTTATTTCTTTAGATCTCTCCCCCTTATTTTTTTTATTTATTATTTAAATCCATCTCCCCTCTTTTTTTTTTATTTCTATATATCTCTCCCCCTTTGACATCAATGAAAAAGACACCATCACACTCCCCCTGTCACCATAATCCATCTTGAATGTTGATCCTTATGGACCCAGAAGCCTCAGCAATATATGCTGAAAAATATACCACCTCCCTTGCTTCCTCTTGGAGGAGGATCTAGTGAAGGGAGTCAAAAGGAATGACCCCCAATCTTTGCCTCAAGTACTCGAATTTTTCTCTAGGGAGTGGATTTGCAAATATACCAGAAACTTGTTCTTTTTTGGGAGCCTACTTGAGCTTCACAATCTAGGTTGCAACCTTATCCCTCAAAAAATGATACTTGATGGGGATATGCTTGGTCTTAGAGTGAAATATTGGATTCTTTGACATATTGAATGCACTTGTATTATCACAAATAATGGGGATCGACTGATCATAAAACATTTTTACATCTTCCAAATTTTTATTCATCCACAGAAGTTGAGTAAATTAGGATGTCGCTACAATATATTTCGATTTAGCTGTAGATAAGGAAATAGAATCTTGATTTTTTCTCAACCATGAGACTAGATATTCTCCAAGAAGGAAAGCACCACCACTTGTTCTCTTTTTATCATCCATATCACATGCCCAATCAACATCAGTAAAATCATTAAATGAAAAATATTTACCTCTTAGGTACCATAGTCCATAGTCCATTATTTCTCTAAGATGTTTGAGAATTATTTTAACTGTAAGGAGATGACTTTGTCTAGGATTTTCTTGAAATCTTCCAACTATTGCAAAAAATTTTAATATGTTTGGCCTTGAAGATGTCAAATATAAGAGGTTTCCAATGATGGATCTATGTAAAGTCTGGTCGATTACTACATATTCATCCATCTTGCTAAGCTTGCAACCTATCACCATTGGAGTTCTCACTAAAGAGCATTCTTCCATGCCAAATTACTTCAGAAATTATTTGATATAGGGGTCTGCACTATTTTCAATCCAATTAAATATCATATCTCTCCAATCATGGAGATCTCAAATTCCTCCTTCATATCAAATACAAATTCATTGTTCATAAAATATAAATTACTTACAAATATGATAGCATCAACATATACTGCCACCACAATGAGTTTGCCATTATTTTCTTTGAAATATAGGTTGTTGTCAGTTGCACCTCTTTTGAATCCACAATTAAGCAGATAGTTTTCTAGCTTGGAATACCAAGATCTAGGGGGCTTTCTTGATGCCATACAAATCCTTCTTGAGTCTACATACATAATCTAGTTTATTTGTTAGTTAAAAACATTGTGGCTTAGCTCAATTTCTTCAGCAAAGGGTGGATTCTCTCTTCTAGGGTTTTCAACTACATTTTTTGTTCCATTAATGTCTAGCTTGCTTCAGCAAGAAAACCCCTAGTTTCTTCATATATTAACCTTCAACCATGACTCATATACCTTACCAAGTCATTCCATATCACTCATATCTCTCAGTTCTCCCCCTAATCCTCACTACGCTTTTGCAGAGATAGTAGGTCAATTATGCATTTAGGCCCCTTTGCCCTATTTACCTTATCCATTTCCAAAAATTCCACCTATACTTTGTTCCTAAATCACTACCCTATCTCCCCTATTTTTTTCATATTTTTCCCTCACTCATATCCCCTCCATTTCCTTCCCTAAACTTGTTGCCCCATTTTCCCATGTTTTCTTAGCTTTCACCCTTCCTTTCCTTCATATCAAGCTAGGGTTTATTTTTGTTGATTAACATCATGGAAGGAGAGAAGAGAAAGTATAATAAGGGAGGTCATGATTCTAGGTTTGAGCCAACTCAGACCCATGGCATCATTTTCAAAGTTTTGTGATCAAGTTAGGGTTTACATTGCACACAGGGATAGTCCTACATCAAATTTACTTTATGAAGTTGTTAGGTCTCTGTAAATTGCAATATTGGCAAATACAAACTGCAAATCCTACATATGAACCACTTTGGGATTCTAGGATCTAGCCCTCCTGAATCCAGAGAGGGATCTCTCTATAAGTGCAAGGATTGATTTATCTTTTAAGGTTTTGGAATGTGATATTAGGCTAGGTATTAAAAACAAGGGTTTTGTTTGGTTTTGGTTGGGAAAGGATATAATGAAGGTGAAGGAATTTTATATGAAGGGTGAAGGTGTAAATAAGTGGGAGAATGGTTCAACTAATAAGATAGGCAAGGAGCAGCTTCAATCCATTGGGTTGTGGAGTCATAAGAGGATTTAATTGAAACAGCAAGGTTCAAGAGTGGTCCATGGGGCAAGTCATATATGTCAAAGGATCTCTTTAAGTTGATTTTATGGAATGGAACAATAAGAAATGAAATGAGGGAAATGAAACAGATGAAGAAACAAAGAGCAACCTAAGATCAAGTAAGTACTTTGAAACTATCCTGCTTTTGGCATGCACTTAAGAAAAGACACAAAAGTAACCTAAGATCAGGTAAATACTTTGAAACTATCCTACTTTTGATGTAATTTCGATAGAAAACACTTAGAATAGCTTAGGATCAAGTAAATACTTTTAACTTATCCTACTTTTAGCATATTCAAAAGGAAAAACATTCATGATAAACATAAGAAGTAGTCTAAGATCAAGTAAGTACTTTGAAACTAGCCTGCTTTTAACATTCTCTTAGGGAAACTTTCAAACAACCTTTGGAGAAAGAACTAGAAGACAGGGCAAACCATAAACTTTCCTAATCCAACTCTACTTTGCATGTAATGAAAATATCATTCAAGAACAATGTTTAAAGTTTAGACAGTAAAACATGGGCTCACCAACATTCCTTGACTGCTTGGACTGTATTAAATCATTCCTAAATACACAAAGGAAGAAAACATAAAGATAAAGCTTATCAGTGAGGGTAGGGTACTTATAAGAGTAAATCCTAGCTCTATATTTGTTGTTCTTTATCAGATAAAAGTGGACAGAATGGAAACAAAAGAAAATAACAATTTACAATAAGAAACACATCACCATTGACATAGACCAGGATCCCATAAATCAACTTGTATTTGATGTTCAAACCAGTTACAATCATCAATTCCAGTGGGTCTCTATAGCTTCAAACTTCTCATCTCAGCTTATGTATTTTCAATTACAAACAAGGCTACAGCAGCTTCAGAAAACTATTTACATGCAACAGATATCCAGAGACCAACCTCTATACAATCTTCTACAACAGTATTTATAGAAGAAAGAGGAGGTGGGATGAAAGAAAAAAATCTCTAGGTTCAATTAATACAAGTTAATGCTTCTTGGCTTTTGAGGGGCTCAATCAGAGAAGTCTTCTGATATTTTCTCTGTATTAATTGGTTTTCATTAAGTATTTAGCCGCTTAGCAGATTTTGTTGACATTAAAACTCTTTAGGCAGGCCAGCAATAACACTGGATGCTTTAAACAAAATATCACTGACTAAGGCAATAACTATGCCTTATTTTAATTAATTGAAGTTATAGGTGGTGATTTGGTAGTTTGAAAGGATATTTAGGCTTTGATGTGGCGGAGGAGGCCTCTTTACCAATATTTCTCTGTTTAACATTAAACACTCTTAATTTTCTTTCGGTCTGTGTTTTAGGCTTAACTAGCCTTTGATCTTTGTTTTGGGGTCTTCATTCTTTAACACTTTCTTTATCCTTTGATCTGTGGATTAGAACCTGATCTTCGGGCTTTGGCTTTAATCACCCTTTAACATTGAATCTTCATTATTGATATACTTTGTTTTCTTTGTTTACATAGGTAGCTTTCTACTATTGGAGGGCTTCTGTTAAACCCTGGATCGTGATCCAGATGTTTTAAACTTGGATTTCATACCCTATAGATTCTTTTCTTCATTGGATTAAGGTACAGAATCGTCACTCCGAGCCTTTTTGTCACCTGCCTATGACTGTGGAAAAACACAGAACAACCACCATTAACAACCCTGCAAAACGCACAAACTTATTATAAAATCCTGCGGAATTTGGTTAAGATTGCTTCAGAGGTTCGTGAGGGTGGAGGAGCATTAAGGAAAAACATGGATGCAATGGAAAAAGGGAGAAAAATCGTGGCAGAACAGCTAACCAGGTGAAAATGGAGTTTGGGCGCAATAGTGAACATCAACCATTGGATTATAATAATCAACAGTGGATATTGCTTGATCAAGCGCTTGGGAGAAAAGATGGAGGGCAGTCGAAAGGGGGTGAGATTAAATTGGGACCATCTGATCTCAGAGATTGACGGTCAGGATTAAGAGATGAAAAAGAAACGTTGGCGAAGGGAGCGGTACAGCGGAAAACTAGCAGCAGTTTTCGCGTTGCGTTTGGGGGGGTAGGTGGTTTTCACTTTTGGAACGCGATATGTGTTAGAGTTCGACACGTGGATTTTGAAAACTTCCTATTTCGCGCGGAACTTGTGCACTACGGGGAGGTCCAAAAAATTACGCAATATGTATTCTGTTACGTTGGATTGGAGGCTCCAAATCCAACAGTGCTAGTTGAGTGCGATAGATGAAGAGCTGCGAGGTAAAGTGTATGCGGGGTCCATGGTGATGTCAGCAAAATTGGCGCACAGTGGACGAGTGTAATAGGCTATCGGGTTAAGTCCTGATCATCAAATTTCTTTGATGGAGGGTTATGATTAAGAGAAGAAGCAGATACGAAGAAATGAAGGGAAAGGGAATGGGCAGAAGGATGGGGTCAGATGGTTGTTGATCTGTAGAGATCAACGGTCAGGATTCGTTTAAAACTATTTTTGTCAGGAAACAAAAAAATGTAGAAAAGGTAACGTTTTAAAGGAATTTCGCGAAAAAACGAGGTGAAGGGTGGTCCCATATTTTTATAAAGCGCAAAAGGAAGGATCAATGGGAGTCGTTAGATCATGAAGATCGATGACCAAGATCTGTCGATGGGGAGAAAGAGATGGGTGGAGTTTGAACAGTAGAATTATTTTGGGTTGTGGGATTTGAGAAGATCAACGACGGAGATTGCATCGCAAGATCACATTAGCGGGAGGAAAGGGAAAAGTAGTAATCTGATGTGTCGATGTGATTGAGCACGGACCGTTCGATCTAAGAGAGATCAATGGTCGGGATTAAATTGGAGGTTGGGATGATGGATGGGCGCAATGCAATGAAGCGCGAACCGTCAGATCTGGCGGAATGAACGGCTGGGATTACATCACATCAGAGAAAAGGAAAAATACCAAAGCACCGGGGTATTAGAATTTGCGATGTGTGATTAAGCACTGGCCGTTGGATCAGTATGAGAGATCAACGGTGGAGATCTAATCGGCGGGTGTGATGTCAGGGAACCATGGGCAGAGCGCGATTGAATCTTAGCCGTTCGTTCTTGTGGATTTGACAGCTGAAATTAAATCTGGGGATCGGCATCAAAGGAGGAAAAAGGGAAAGGATAAAGGGTGAAATGCGATTGCCGATTTGCGATGGAGCGAGAGCTGTTGATCTGAAAACTAGATCGACGGCGGAGATTTAGCGATGAAGAAAAAGGAGGAATGGTGGGTTTTGGAACGGGGAGAAATATGGGCCATTAGATCTGGGCGTAGCAGATCAGATCAATGGTGGAGAATTGATCGCGGGATCGCATCAGCAGGAGGCAAATAACTATGAAAAATAAGTAAAAAAAGTATTTGCGATGCGATAAGCGCTTCACGCCCAGTCACAGCACGGGTCATATGCTGAAAAGGGGTTGGGGCTTAAGTCTGAAAGGGGCTTAAGGCCTTTTATAAAAAATGAAGGTTTTTAAGCGAAAATGAAGGTTTTCCAAAGGATTTTAAGGGTTCCGATTGAGGTAAAGATGGGGTTTCAAACCTTATAAAGGGATTTCACAAGGTTTAAAAGGGGAATTTGATGATTTTGAAATTTAGATGAAGGCTTAAGGAGGGATTTTATGAAAAGGAAAAAAATGCGTAAAAATGGATAATTGAAATGATGGAAAATGAAGTTTTAAGTAGTCTTTCTCTTGGCAAACAGTAGGTTCTTTAGGACTACGAGGGAAACAACAGTGAAGATTAACTCAAAGAGTAGATGTCATCATAAGACTTCAAGAACTCATAATTTGGTCATGAAATTGTTTCTTGAAGGCTAAAAAGATCTAGCCACCATTTGATATGACAAATTTTTATAGGTGGCTAACAGTGGCTCCACATGGGGATGGCATCTTCTTGAAGATGTCAAGAACTTCAGACAATTTTCTTTGGAAGCTGATCAAAGCCTTGCACTTTGATAATCTTTTACTTGTAATCAGTTGTTAACAAAAATGTTTAGAACTTGATATATCAGCAGAAAAGTATTTCCCAAACAACTACCTATGCAACCTACTTCCTAACATTCTTTCTTCAGAAGGTGCATTTGGACTTGCAAACCTTTTCATCAACATTTTATTATTTTGAAAAACAGAAAACTAATCTAAGTCTAATCTTATTTCTCCATGAACTCAGATTAAGCAGTTGAGTTCATAAGTTTCTCTACCTAACTATTATCTGTTAGAATTAGACTATCTGACAGATTTTTATTCTCTAAATTCTAAAACAAGAAATTTAAAAGCAGCCAAGCCATGATTGAACAGTCTAACTTGTTGTTCATCTATGGCATATAAACAAGCTGCACATAGACTAAAATTTGCAGAAAATTAAAACAAAAATGTGAAGGCTTAAGCTCTGAAAATTTCAAAACATCCTTCATTATTTCTTCAGATATGTTTTTAGGCTTTTTTGAATTGTCTTTTCTTTCTTATCTGGTTCAAGTTTTGAGCATGTTGGAACCAGTTTATTTACTATCTTTGGCTCAAGATTTGATCTAATTAATGCCATTCTTCTTTGAGATCCATAGGTTCAGATTTTGAATTTGTTTGAACCTCTATTTTTCTATCCTAATCTACCTTACTGATAAGTCAAGATTGTGTTGTTTGGCTGATCTAATTCACTAACCTATCAATAGTAAATTGAAAAGCTAATTAGTCATTATTAGGCTGTATGACTAATTATAACTGTTTTTTTAAGAGTGGCATTTGAGCTTGCACACTTTCGGATTTTGTTTCTCTTTTTTGGTATGGGGCTTTACCTTTCTCGTTTTCATTCTGCCCTCTTTTCTACTTTTTATTGTTTTTTGTATTTTTTCTTTTTTTCTAAATTTGAATGCAATGATGTGTATGATATTTACAATGAGGAAAAAATAAAAAAGACTTCAAACTAGTATAGTCAAGAAAAATAATGTTTTAGCATCCTGCCATTGACAGGACCTCCAAAAAGTTCAGTTCCATTCAACTCCTGCAAGAAATAAGCATTGTTACCAGCAGTAGAATGAATGAGATAAGGGCCCATCCATAAGTGATCAAATTTCTCATGTTTGCCCTTATCTTGTCTCCTAGAATCCCACTTCAAAACTTTGTCACCAATATTGAAATCACTGGCCTTAGTTCTTTTATCAAACAGCTTCTTGATATTTTCTTGCTTGTGTAATGCTCTGTTGTAGACTTCCTCTCTGGTTTGTTGAAGATGTATAGTCTAATAGATTCTTTTTGTCATATCATTATCCTTAAACTGTACTTCTTGGATCAGCTTCATGATTAGCACTCCTAGATTGGTTGGGAAAATTGCATCTACTCCATAAGCTAGCTGGTAGGGTGACATTCCAATTGATTTCTTAAGTGTTAATCTGTCAGCCCATAATGCATGTACTAGCTTTGTGTTCCATGATTTCTTATTTTCTTCTAGCAACTTCTTGATTATATTTACCAAACTTTTATTTGAGGATTTTGTCAACCCATTACCTTGAGGGTAATAAACAGTAGAATGGCCCAATGTAATCTGATACTTGTGACAGAATTCAACCATCTTTTTGGATCCAAATGCAGTAGCATTATCAGTGATAATCTTCCTAAGACAGCAAAATCTAGATAGGATATGATTTTCAAGAAATTTTATGATAACAGAGTCATTGGCTTGCCTAGAAGACATGGCTTCTATCCATTTGGTAAAGTAATATGTTGCAATGAGAATCCATCTATGTTGGGCAGATGAGGGTGGATGGATTTCCCCAATGAAGTCTAGACCCCACTATTGTAAAGGAGCTTCAACAGTGATTGGATGCAAGAGTAAGGGAAACAATTTTCTTTTGCCTTCAAAAAGTTGGCATTTGTGAGAGGCAATAATCATTTTATGGACATCTTGAAAGAGAGTGGGTCAGTAGTAACTAGCTCTAAGGATTTTATTGGCAGTTGTATTCCAATAGCATTAGGAGAGTTTTGAGGCCTAAAATGGGCCTCCTAAGGAAATAATAAAATAATATTTAATCCAATAAAATAATATTTATGAATTTGCAATTCACTTTTTGCACCACAATCCATGTAACCATAATTAAATTCAATTCAAAAATTGTACCAAAATAAAAATAATAAAAAAATTGTATTGATGTGACTAAAAATAAAAATGAGTTTTTCAAGAAAAAATCATTATCATTGAACAACTAATGCATTTGTACCTTGTACTTAAATAAATTAAAATAAAATATAAATATAAATTTATAAATTCTTAATTATATTATATGTTATTAATTAAAATTTATATTATGTAAATTGTATAATAATATGTAATTAATATACTATATAAAAATAATATAATATAACATAATAAATGTAGAAAGATATGCATTGTTTCTTTCAAGAATTATGAAATGACAATAATATTATTTTATTCAAAAAGTGTAAAATGACATTTATTATGAATATTTTACTTTATTACTTTAAAAGTACTTAGGGCACTACCATGGTTAACCATGAGTTTTTATCTATCATTAAGAATGTGACAAGGAAGTACATTTAACTCAAGAAATGTCATCTCAACCATTAGGGATGATGTCATCCCCTAAAATGTGATTGGTTCTCATAAAGTGAATTTTGATTATACATTTTTCTTAGGAGGCCCATTTTAGACCTCAAAATTCCCCTAATGAAGTGGCCTCCACATTCTCCTTCATGGAACTCATGTTTGACCTTATTTGTATCATTCTCAGGCAAACATTTAAGCAATAATCCACTTGCATTTTTCCAATATAGACATTTATCCAAAATGCAGTAGTTAACAGCTTTCAACTTTAAAAATCTTGCCTTTGTTTTAGACAAACCAGGAGGTGTATTTAAATTGAGCAAAACATATAAAATATCAACATACCAAGATGAAAACAAAAAATGATCTTCAATAATGGGAGTTGACAACTCCTCATATTCATCTAATGCATCTATCATGTTTATATCAAGAGTTTCAAAATTAGACTCAGCTATTAATCTTGCTAGTCCTTGGCCTTTTATGAGCTCAGTGGGCTTCATTTCTAAATCATATTCAAGTATTACAGCAATACACTTTCCTCTTTTTCCATCTGAGTCCTGGGTTAAAATGTTTTTTACAACTGAATTTGGCACAAATGCAATTATGTGGGAGTGTAAAATGTAAACTCTAAAGTTTTTTAAGGCTTTGACTAAGGCAAAGGCTTGTTTTTCCATGATATTGTACTTCAGAGGTGCATCTCTCAATGTCTTACTAAATAATGCAATTAGCTGCTTTTGTCCCTTCAAGTTTTTCTGTAATAGGACAGCAGTCACTATGTGTTCTGATGCAAATGAAAAAATGAAAAAATATTTTGTAAAATCAAGACTAATGAGAACTGGTGTTTTGGTTAATGCTTGTTTTACCAGTTCAAATGATTTCTTTGCTTCAAAGGTCCATTTAACTCCTTCCTTCTTCAGCATATTTGTTATGTTTCTAAGGAGTTCAGCTAAATTAGATATGAACCTTCTCAAGAAATTAATCTTCCCAATGAAATATTGTAGTTCCTTGATGTTTCTAGGATGATTTATTTGCAATATACCCTCAATCCTCTTTGGTTCTATCTTTATCCCTTCTTCTGATATGATGTGTCCAAGTAGTTTGCCTTCTTGGAGACCAAACATTGTTTTCTTTGGATTTAAAGATAACCCAAATCTTCTGCATTTCTCAAAGACTTTTCTCAAGTGTTCTAGGTGTTCTTCATCTGTTTTGAAAAAAACAGTGATATTATCAAGGTAAATAATGATGAAGTATCCTAATTCTTCTGAGAATGCTATATCCATGGCTCTCTGAAATGTGGCACCAGCATTCATTAAACCAAATGGCATTTTCACATACATGAAAGTACCCCAAGGTGTGGTAAAGATTGTTTTGATTTGATCATCAAGATGTATCAGAATTTAGTTATAACCTGAGAAGCCATCTAGCAAAGAAATTATTTTAGAACCAACAACCTTTTGTAAAATGTAATCCATCTTAGGTAAAGGGTAGTTGTCCTTCAATGAAGTTCTGTTTAAGTTCCTAAAATCAATACAAAGTCTTATTTCTCCTTTCTTTTTCCTAACTAACACAAGATTAGACACCCAATCTGAATATCCAATAGAGACTATAATTCCAGCATCAAACATTTTCTTAATTTCTTTCTCAACCAAGGGTAATTGAACAGGGTTTATTTTGCGCAATTTTTGTCTATAAGGCTTCTAGTTTTCTTTGAGGGGTATCTTATGTTGAATTATCTCTATGTCAAAGGATTTTAGATCCTCATAGCTCCATGCAAATACATCAGAAAATTCCTTAAACAACTCAATATATTTCAGTTTGATGTGAGCTGGCAATGTTTTAGACAGTTTGATCATTTTTTGTTTTTGTTCACTGCTTATGTTACATTCTTCAACTTCAGTTTCAACAGGCTCCAGTTTTGGTTTTTTGGAAATATCATTGAAATCAAACAATTCTTCTAATGGGACCAGTCCTTTTGGCAAGCTTTGAGTGTTAGATTGCAGCATTGCTAAGTCTTCTTTTTCTAAATCTACACTAATTTCTATGGTATGTTCAAGTTTATTAGATAACAGATTTATATCAACAATCTTTGGAGACTTTACTTCTTCATCAAGTGGGTTTTCTTCAATAGGATAGTCATTTTCATAATCTGAATCTGAACTTGGCAGCTCAAATTCATTTATGTACTATAGGAAGTCTTATATTTGTTTATCTCCATCAAACACTTTCCAGTATTTTCATTGTCTGGGACAGCTAGTCTAAATTTTATTTGGGTGGTGCATTGTTTGGTTTCATAAAGTGTTAGACAAGTTCTGGCACTAAAGGCTAAACCATTGGCAAAAACATTTTGGTTTCATAGGACAAAGACAAGTTGGAATTCATCAAATGTTTTCAATAAATCCATGACATCATTTCTATAGGCTCTTAGTCTAGGGTGTTTGGCACTATATTTCCCATTCACCTGCCTAATAATCAACTCTGAATCCCCCTGAACTTTTATCCTTTTGGCCCCTAATTTCTTCAATAAGTGTAGACCTAAAAGGAGGGCTTCATACCTAGCTATGTTATTGGTACATTGAAAGTTTAACCTGTATAAATGCCCTTCATCATGATTGTTTTCAGTGTTGTGTATCCATATGCCTGCTCCAGCATCACTCTTTGTACAAGAGCCATCAAAATTCATACTCCAAAGAAGACTGTCTTCAGAATTACTAGTTTGACTAGTATCCTCTTTATCTTGTGTGTTTTTAGATTGTTCTTGTAAATCAGCACCATGTTGAAATTGGTTTAATTCCTCATGTTCTTCATTATGTTGAGGATTCTTCTCTTGACTCTCAAAGTTAACAACCAATGGATGATTGTTTTGTAGCTCTAGATCTGTGATTAGTTTGTTGTGATTTTCTATTTTGGCAAATTGTCTTGATACTTTTGTCTTGTCTTCCTTCTTTTCTATGTCTGCCACTATGTTACAGTGAGAGGTGGCCACTAAGTCAGTCAAGGTTTCTTGCTTATTAAATATTTCATGATTGAAAAGAATAAATGAGTCAAGGCTTGTATGCATATAATAAAGGAGAGAATTTTCTGGTCTCTCTTGGCTACTGACTATGTATTGCATATGAGATTCCCTATAAAGTCTTCTGGTTTGATTAAAAACAGGGATAATAGCATATGTCATATCCATTTGCATTATTTCTTGTAACTTATCCCCCCATGATCTTGATAAAATCATACCATATTTGGGAGGTACATCAGCCACTACAATATCCATCACTAAACACTTGGCTGGTATTTGTGCTAAGTTAACATAGAGGTCTTTGATCAAACCTAAACATTTCACTCTACTGGAGTCAAAGGAGTATATATATTTGTATGGTCTGGTGATTTCAAGGCCTAAATTCTCCATTACTGCTTTGGGCATTATGTTATGAGAGGCCCCCGAATCATGCATTGCATTGTGTAAAATTTTGTCATGAATTTTCAAACTAACATAAAAAGGAGGAACTGGCCCTTCTTGGTATCTTCCTTCAATCTTAGGATCAAATAAGAGCTCTGGTTGGTCATCATTGAGGTTGACAGTGTCATTATTCTCTTCTATGTTGAAAGCTTTCAAAATTTGTGATATATATACATCTTGGGTGACTAATTCAGTGAGGGAAACAGGGATTTTAATCTTGGCAATTTCCTGTTCCAAACTAGAAGGCATCTGATTTTTTACAATGTTTTTTTTAGCCTTATTAATCACCACTCTATCAGCAAAATCAGCTTGCTGATTTCCTCTATTTACATTGGTCAAAATTGTTTTGATAGGATCATTAGCTGAAGTATTAACGCTGCTAAAGTCTACACTCTGTTTTTCATTCATTTGAGTGTCTTTCTCTTTGTTTTGATCAGAATTTACAGCCATTGTTTTATCTTTTTGTTTTGTAACTTTGGGTTTGTTCACCAGGTTTTTTTTTGCATAGTTTTCAGAGATTTTAATTTTGGGAGTTTCTTGATTCAAATTTACTCCTAAGGTCATATTCCTTTGGGGTTTCTATGATGACATTTTCCAACTCTTGATAATAACTTTCATCTTCCATTCTTCCATCATCATAAGGTGTATATAAACCTTGTCTCCTGTTGTAAGGAACATGAAAAGAATCATAGTCTACTCCCAACATGTTTATATCATCTTCCTCTGTTTGTTCAATTGTTTCTTCAACCTCACTCACATAGTTTTGATGAAAAGGAGGAATAATCTCCTAATCAGGGTCTCTTGGTCTATTTTGAGGTTGGTTTCTCCTGAAATTCTGATTTTGATTTTGAGATGGATTTCTGTTTTGGGGAGCTAATTGGTTTTCTCTAGCTTGTGCTCTCTCAAGTATGCTCATATTTTTCATCACTCTTTCCATTTTAGAGCTAGAGGTGGAGGGTGCAAATTCCTCCCTAAATGATACTTTCTTCTCATTCCTCATCCTGGCGTTTTCTCCATCAAATTCACTTCCACGGCAAGAGCTCCCTTTTGCATGTCTTCTAGAGTCAAAGGTTCCCTTTCTCTTAGCTGATAGGCCATTTCAGGATCAAATTCTTCAAGAAAATTTTTCAAGGCTGAGCCTTGTGGAAGTTTCGATTCTGGGGGTAGGGCATTGTACACACTATTGAATCTAGTGCAATAATTTTGAACACTTTCCCTAGTGTTTCTTTTGAGGTTATTGTAATCTGAGAGTATTTGTAGAGGGTTTTTCTTATCTTCCCACTTGTTTAGGAATAACTAATGGAGGGCTTGAAGATCATTAATACTATTAGGGGTTAAGCCTTTGAACCATTTTCTTGCTTCTCCCCCTAGACTTTGAGCAAACAATCTGAGTTTGACAGTTTCATCATCAATCTCATTTCTATCAAAATAGTCATTCATCTTGTCCACATGTTGTGAAGTAGTAGTAGCACCACTGGCATCATATAATGGTATCTTGGACTAATAGTCCTGTGGAAGATTGACTAAAGGTAGAGGAAGGACTAGGGGAGCATACAATGTTGCCATGATAGGAGGTTGTGGGAAAAATGGGGGTTTTACAGGTGGAGGATGTAGGATGGGAGGGGGTTGATGAAATGGTGTGGTCTGAACAGTGGATTTATGGATAACAGAAGTGGATGGACTAGCAAGAGCCTGTTGAGCAGATCTAGGATGGGAGAAACCAAAATTATGAAGGAAATGTGAATCAAGTGGAGTAGTTTCTCTGCTACCAAGATGTTCACTTACATCTTGGGATGAAGGTGAAGGCTCAAGGTCTATCTGATCTATATCATCAAGTGACCTAGTTCTGAATGGGTTTCTTAAGTCAACTTGTGAATCTTGTAGAGCTGGAAGGTTTTCAGAGATAGAATTAGCTCTATGAAATGACTTAACAATAGTTGAAGCTTGAACCTCAAGAGAGTTCCTAAGTATGCTTTCAGGATTATCGATTATCTCTGGTGGATTTGGGTCACGATGGGCTCTAGTATGGATTCTCCTAGAAGCCACTATGCTATGTTTTTAGACCCAACAACAAGAAAAGTTTAACCAAATATGAGAATCTTTAAGAGGATAACTGATCTTTGGCAATAAAACTTTAACCTTTAAAGTATCTTTACTGAGTTTGTATGATGTTATGATAGTAATGGGTTTCCCAGTGGAGTCTTTAGGTCTGTTTAGGATTGTGGAGTCACCAGGTGGAAATTTTTAGCTTTAAAAGGTAAAAAAAATTATTGTCCACCACCATCTATTGATTTGAATACCAATTTGAAATGTTTTTGGGTTTTCTAAGCTTTTTCAGTCCTGTGGGTTATGAGAGTGTCCTAAATCTGTTTCAACACTTAGCTACGGTGATGAGACAAAGAGAGTTTACTCTTAAGGCCTAGCTAGCTCATTCCTTCAAGGTTTGATAAAACTCTATGAGAATCCTAAGCGTTACTTAGTTTGTCACTGATTCAAATGAGTCCTATCATGATAACCAACATGCTTGGTAGTGCTTGAAGAAAGATACTTATACTGCACTAAATACTGAGTATTGTGTTTTAAGGATTTTACTCAGAATTGCCCAGTGGAGTCGCCAGAATGTTAGGTCTCTGTAATTTGCAAGATTAGCAAATACAAACTGCAAAGACTACATATGAACCACTTTGGGATTCTAGGATCTAGCCCTCCTGAATCTAGAGAGGGATCTCTCTATAAGTGCAAGGATTGAATTATCTTTTAAGGTTTTGGAATGTGATATTAGGCTAGGTATTAAAAAAAAGGGTTTTGTTTGGTTTTGGTTGGGCAAGGATATAATGAAGGTGAAGGAAGTTTATCTAAAGGGTGAAGGTGTAAATAAGTGGGAGAATGGTTCAACTAATAAGATAGGCAAGGAGCAGATTCAATCCATTGGGTTGTGGAGTCATAAGAGGATTTAATTGAAATAGCAAGGTTCAAGAGTGGTCCATGGGGCAAGTCATCTATGTCAAAGGATCTCTTTAAGTTGATTTTATGGAATGGAACAATAAGAAATGAAGTGAGGGAAATGAAACAAATGAAGAAACAAAGAGCAGCCTAAGATCAAGTAAGTACTTTGAAACTATCCTACTTTTGGCATGCACTTAAGAAAAGACACAAAAGTAACCTAAGATCAGGTAAGTACTTTGAAACTATCCTGCTTTTGATGTACTTTCGATAGAAAACATTTAAAACACTTAGAATACTTAAGATCAAGTAAAGACTTTTAACTTAGCCTGATTTCAGCGTATTCAAAAGGAAAAACATTCATGATAAACATAAGAAATAGTCTAAGATCAGGTAAGTACTTTAAAACTAGCCTGCTTTTAACATACTCTTAGGGAAATTTTCAAACAACCTTTGGAGAGAGAATAGAAGACAGGGAAAACCATAAACTTTCCTAATCCAACTCTACTTTGCATGTAATGAAAATATCATTCAAGAACAATGTTTAAAGTTTAGACAGTAAGACATGGGCTCACCAACATTCCTTGACTGCTTGGACTATATTAAATCATTCTTAAATACACAAAGGAGGAAAACATAAAGATAAAGCTTATCAATGAGAGTAGGGTACTTGTAAGAGTAAATCCTAGCTCTATATTTGTTGTTCTTTATCAGAGAAAAGTGGATAGAATGGAAACAAAAGAAAATAACAATTTACAATAAGAAACACATCGCCATTGACATAGACCAGGATCCCATAAATCAGCTTGTATTTTATGTTCAAACCAATTACAATCATCAAGTCCAGTGGGTCTCTATAGCTTCAAACTTCTCATCTCAGCTTATGTATCTTCAATTACAAACAAGGCTACAACAGCTTCAGAAAACTATTTACATGCAACAGATATATAGAGACCAACCTCTATACAATCTTCTACAGTAGTATTTATAGAAGAAAGAGGAGGTGGGATGAAAGAAAAATATCTCTAGGTTCAATTAATACAAGTTAATGCTTCTCGGATTTTCAAGGGCTCAATTAGAGAAGTCTTCTAATATTTTCTCTGTATTAATTGGTTTCCATTAAGTATTTAGCCACTTAGCAGATTTTGTTGACTTTAAAACTCTTTAGGGGAGCCAGCAATAACTCTGGCTACTTTAAACAAAATATCACTGACTAAGGCAATAATTATGCCTTCTTTTGATTAATTGAAGTTATAGGTGGTGCTTTGGTAGTTTGAAAGGATATTTAGCCTTTGATGTGGTGGAGGAGGCCTCTTTACCGATATTTCTCTGTTTAACCTTAAAACACTCTTAATTTGCTTTCGGTCTGTGTTTTAGGCTTAACTAGCCTTTGATCTTTGTTTTGGAGTCTTCATTATTTAACACTGTCTTTATCCTTTGATCTATGGATTAGAACCTGATCTTCAGGCTTTGGCTTTAATCACCCTTTAACATTGAATCTTTATTACTGATACACTTTGTTTGCTTTGTTTACATAGGTGGCTTTCTGCTATTAGAGGGCTTTTGTTAAACCCCGGATCATGATCCAGATGTTTTAAACTTGGATTTCATACCCTATAGATCCTTTTCTTAATTGGATTAAGGCACAGAATCGTCATTCCGAGCCTTTTTGTCACGTCTGTGATTGTGGAAAAACACAGAAAAACCACCATTAACAACCCTGCAAAACACACAAACTTATTATAAAATCCCGCGAAATTTGGTTAACACTGCTTCAGAGGTTTGTGAGGGTGGAGGAGCATTGAGGAAACACGTGGATGCAGTGGAAAAAGGGAGAAAAACCCTGGCAGAACAGCTAACCAGGTGAAAATGGAGTTTGGGCGTGACAGTGAACAGGAACAGTTGGATTAGAATAATCAACGGTGGAGATTTCTCGATCAAACACTTGGGAGAAAAGATGAAGGGCAGTCGAAAGGGGGTGAGATTAAATCAAGACCGTCTGATCTCATATATTAACTAACAGGATTAAGAGATGAAAAATAAACGTTGGTGGAGGGAGTGGTACAACGAAAAACCAGCAGCGGTTTTCACGTTGCATTTGGGGGGTAGGTGGTTTTCACTTTTGGAACGCGATATGTGTTAGCGTTCGACACGTGGATTTTGAAAATCGCCTATTTCGCGCGGAACTTGTGCACTGCAGGGAGGTCCAAAAAATTACGCGATATGTATTTTGGTTCGTTGGATTGGAGGCTCCATATCCAACAGTGCGGGTTGAGTGCGATAGATGAAGAGTTACGGGGTAAAGTGTATGCGGGGCCCATGGTGACGTCAGCAAAATTGGCGCATAGTGGACGAGTGTAATAAGCTATCAAGTTAAGTCCTGATCATAAAATTTCTTTAATGGAGGGTGATGATTAAGAGAAGAAGCGGATACGAAGAAATGAAGGGAAAGGGAATGGGTGGAAGGATGGGGCCAGATGGTCGTTGATCTGTAGAGATCAACGGTCAAGATTCGTTTAAAACTATTTTTGTCGAGAAACAAAAAAAATGTAGAAAAGGTAAGGTTTTAAAGGAATTTGGTGAAAAAATTGGGAGAAGGATGGTCCCACCTTTTTATAAAGGGTGGAAGGAAGGATTAATGGGTGCCATTGGATCATGAGGATCGATGGCCAAGATTTGTCGATGGGGAGAAAGAGATGGGAAAAGTTTGAACAACAGAAGTATTGTGGGCCGTTGGATTTGAGAAGATCATCGGCAGAGACTACATCGTAGGATTGCATCGACGGGAGGAAAGGGCAAAGTGTTAATGTGATGTGCCGATGCGATTGAGCACGGACCGTTCAATCTAAGAGAGATCAAAAGTCGGGATTAAATCAGAGGTCAAGATGGTGGAGGTTCACGTGATGGATGGGCGCGATGCGATGAAGCACAAACCATCAAATCTCGCGGAATGAACGGCTAGGATTACATCGCATCGGAGAAAAGGAAAGAGGCCAAAGCACTAGGGTATTAGAATTTTTGATGTGTGATTAAGCGCTGGCTGTTGGATCGGTATGAGAGATCAACAATGGAGATTTAATCGGCGGGTGTGATGTCGGGCAACCATGGGCGGAGCACAATTGAATCTTAGTCGTCGGTTCTTGTGGATTCAACGGCTGAGATTAAATCGGGGGATCGGCATCAGAGGAGGAAAAAGGAAAGGATAAAGGGTGAAATGCGATTGCCGATTTGCGATGGAGCGAGAGCCGTTGATCTGAAAACTAGATCGACGACGGAGATTTAGAGATGAAGAAAAAGGAGGAATGGCAGGTTTTGGAACGAGGAGAAATATGGGCCGTTAGATCTGGGCATAGCATATCAAATCAACAGTGGAGAATTGATCGCGAGATCGCATCGGCAAGAGGAAAATAACTATGAAAAACAAGTAAAAAAATTATTTGCGATGCGATAAGCGCTTCGTGCCCAGTCACAGCACGGGTCATATGCGAAACACCCGAAAGGGGCTTAAGGCCTTTTATAGAAAAATGAAGGTTTTTAGGTGAAAATGAAGGTTTTTTAGAGGATTTTAAGGGTTCCGATTGAGGTAAAAATGGGGTTTCAAACCTTATAAAGGGATTTCATAAAGCTTAAAAGGGAAATTTGATGATTTTTAAGGTTAGATGAAGGCTTAAGGAGGGATTTTATGAAAGGGAAAAAATGGGTGAAAATGGATAATTGAAATGATGGAAAATGGAGTTTTAAGCAGTCTTTCTCTTAGCAAACAACAGGTTCTTTAGGACTATGAGGGAAATAGCAGTGAAGATTAACTAAAAGAGTAGATTTCATCATAAGACTTCAAGAACTCACAATTTGGTCATGAAATTGTTTCTTGAAGGCTAAAAAGATCTAGCCACCATTTGATATGACAAATTTTTATAGGTGGCTAACAGAAGTAATGAAGATGAATTTGAAAAAGATGAAAGATTTATTTTTCAATAGAAGAACAAAGAATAAAAGCCTCCTTCCATTTATGTACAGGTTTTATGATTTGAGATAAATTCACAAAATACAGTTGCTCCAGGTCATTTTCTGCAGTTTTGGATAGGTTGTTCTCAAGTCACTTTTTCAAGGGTTTGGAGCAGGGTTTTGCAGTGCTTGGTGACTCCATTGTGTAGCAGACATCCTAATATTTCCAAAAAAACCACTTGCAGCCCAAAAATATTCTTGGAAGGCCTCCAAACTCCCTCTCAAAGTGGCGCAATGCTTCTACTAAGAGTGCGCTACGCTTCTGCAAATTTTAGTGACCAACTTCAAACTTGGATTCTGAACAAATGGAAAATTATTTTGGAAAATGGATGAGGATTTTGTTCATAGAGTGCCAAAGAACAAAACCCTCTCTCAGTTTGGCAAAAACCGTTATGGTTAGAGATATATTGATCCATCTTTTAGCCCTATGTTTGTAGAAAAATGTTTGGAAAATTTGGCAATTTTGGTTGTACAGAGGCGTCATGCAGCGGCACGATGCTTTTCCTCAGAGCCTCCAAATGAGGAAATTTTTACATGGATGGATAACTCTTGCCTTATAATTTATATATATGGTCTCGGGTTGGCATGACACCCTTTATTTTTGGAGAACAACTCAAAAAATAGCCTTTGTTTCATGCTTCTACCACTGATTTTTCCTGTGCACAGTGCTTCTCAAGTAAGGTTGAGAGAATGGATTTTTGAAGGCCTTCCAGGAGGTATTTTCTTAGTTTCAAGGTTGCTATGGATAAAGGAAACATATGGCTACCTAGCCCAATATTCATATTTGTAGATGGATTCCTTAAGGTCAGCCAAAATCACCCTCAAAGTGGCGTGACGCTTCTACTAGGAGGCGTGACGCTTCTGCTAACTGGCACGACACTTCTGTCTTGGATTCCTTTTGGATATTTGTCAATCTAGAATGATCCAAATTTCAAGGTTGTAGCTGTCCTATGAGGTTTATTTTGGATAAGATATTTTTTTTTTCCTCTCATTGTGGAGAAATGATGTACTTACCCAAGGAGACAAACACTCCTAGTTATTAGCTAAATTTGGGGGGACTATTTCTAACTTCCCTAAATTCTAGGTAATGACTCATAGGGTGCATTTATGATGTATTTTGGATCAGGTTTCGACCCAATGAGGTGGAATATCCTCTATTTTCTATATGTATTCCAACTTAAGACATTTTATGTTGGAATTAATGGAGAAATCCATAGTTAGGTTGTTCTTATGATAAAGATAGGATTGAGATTCTATTCATAGATCTCATATCCTAATATCGAGGGAGTGGTTGAAACCATCCCGTTAGTGTGAAAGCCTATATAATTTAGGCTCATCTGATTCAATGATCAGAGTGTGTGTATGTGTGTATACACTCTCCAGGTTCTCACCTGGAGAGCTATTTGATCAATAGTTAGTTTTATCATGTTATCGGAGCCTCAGGTCGAAGCTAAGAGGACTCTATTGCGCTGCCTACCCGTCAATCTTGCTATTGTCGTGTTGTGTGTTGTGTGCCGCATGAGACAGTTTGGAGCTACAGGCGTCGATCACTGTGGATCAAGAGGCAGTGGTAACTAGGGGATCGGCATCGCCAGTGCTCGCTGCTGCGTTGACTGCATGGAGCACTCCCACAACGAATAATCTGAGAATCTCTCCTGCAGCAAAATCTTTGACTTTCTCGCAGTTCTGAGAGGTGGGCAACGACTCAATCATTTTCTGCAGCTCCTACAATATTCAAAAGGAATGATTGACATCCCAGATCTTGTTGAAACAGGTTTAGAAGAATATTTTTTGGACCCTGGATGCCATTACGTGATCTTATTCTCAGATTGCTTGTCTGGTGAGCTTGATTTGTGGCTGCATGTACTGCATGTTAGCCCCCCTATGAAATTTTTGACAAAGAAAACAAGGGGGCTAGATTGTTGTGAAACCTCAAGGAATGCATCTCCCCTGAAGACACATCATCCTTGAGGTCTCTCTGTGCTTTGCCTTATACAAATCCCCTCTACTGTTTTCCTATCTCAGAGCCTTCAGTTACCCCTTATACCCCTACAAAATGTCCCTTTTCCCCTTTTCCCTCCTTCTGTCAAAGTGCCTTTGTTCCCCTCTATTTCCCCCTATCAACCCCCTAAATCCTCTCTAAAATATCTACACCCTTTTTTTTCCCCAAGTTCCCCCTCCATCTCCCTATCGTTACCCTTTAGGCCTCAAAATACATTAAAATTGGGTTAAAAACCCAATTTGGACCTTATAATAGGCCTAAGCCCCTTTCCTCATTAGCCCCCACACCTTTCATTCCCATAAAACCCAGCGCCATGACCAACGCTAAATCCGCCAGGCGCTTAGCCCCTCCATACCTTTCCCCACGCGAAAATCATCAAAAACCTTCGAAAATGTGCATCCGTGGGTTTTTTGTATAGTTCTAAATTGACAAATCTTCGCCGTCCATTTGCCCGCCCGATCGAACGGTCGGCAGTCAATCAAGTTTTAGGCGTAATCCCCGCCGTCGATTTGCTCCACAGATCGGACGGTGCGGAGCGCGCCCAAAATGTGGACCCCCCCCTCCGTGTGCTATTTTCCCAAATCCACCCGGTTTATTCCGCACCACCGTCGAGCGTTGAGTGGTTTTTTCCTGGCGGCCAGCGATTCCACTTAGCGCTTGTTGTGTGTCCCCTTGTACGAATTCTGAAACCGCTTTCCCCGTCGTTAACTCTGTTTTTCGCACGTTATCGTCCGAACACGGACGCCCAGTGGAATTGTCGTAGACCGTCCAATCTGGGGCGGGCCATCCGACGGCTATCGCTCAACGAAGATGCACGGTGGATAACGAAGTTGCACGTGAATTAAACCATCCCCCGCGAATTAAAGTTCGGCTCGAGACACGCAACGAAATTCACGATAGTCATTGGATCTTGTGAGCCTCATCCAACGATTAGCATTCGTCCGAGTTGTGCACTGTTTAACCCCCGTCCATCGTACCTATGGCCCACCAGCATAGCCCCGCTGCATCGTCAACCGTCTATTTCTTCGGAATCAACAGTCTATACCTGTTCTCCCGATTGTTGATTTTCCGCCGTGGCATTCTGCCCCACCACGTCATATCCACGTGCAATCATCGTACAGTCAATCTCTCCACTGCATATGTCTGTTCATTTTCGTGTTTTTTAACGTTTTTCACATATTTTCGCTGTGTTTTCCACCAATCGCCCACCAGGAATTTTTTCATCATTTCCTCTGCAGATTTCTCCTCCGTCCCATCTGCATGGCTGTTCTCCTCATCTGCACTGCATTCATCGGCCCGACCATGGTTTTTCTTCACTGTTTTCATGTTTTTCGTAGGGTTTCAAGCGCGGAAAACCGCCATGTTTCTTGTGTACATCTTCAATGGCGTGTGCGTAGACAAAGAGCCGGCTGGAAAGCTGGTACACCAGGGAAGTGTCAGAAAAGGTGGCAGAGGTGTAAATGACATCAAAGGACAGATTTTAAATCTTCTAACCCCCTCCGGCGCCATTGAAGCTCAAGATATATGAACAGAGATAGTACAGGAATGGCAGAGGGCTCGAAATGGGAAATGGAATACTTTTGATCTGTTTCAGGGATTCTTAGAAAACAAAGCACCACTTTGAAAGCCCTAGAGGTCAATCAGAAGTTTAATGCATGAGAGAACGTACCACCAGGGTTTTCCAACAGTAGCAGAATGTTTTCTTCAATCAGAAGACAAAGTGCCCATTCAGTCCTTACTATGCATCGTGTTCCAGAGAATTTCCGACCAAGCAACAGTGCTGCACGATCAAAGCATTGATGGTTCAAGTAGGGCAGACCTCACTATATCTTATTTTATTTTGATATTTTTCCAATAGTACCTCACAGTACTGTAGTTAGAACGCCTAAACCATACTAGAGATAAATCCAGAGAAGATCACTCCTGCATAAAGAGGTGACAGAAATTAAATAACTCAGCATTTAAACAGAATGGGTCTCGGCCCTATTTCCTTTCAGACTTTTATTACAACATTTAGTTCTCCACCTACCTCTCATTTTCATCCTCTGCTATAAAACACAGAAGGAAATTATTGTAAAAGGTTGTTGTTGATGAGATATCAGAGAACTACAAGTAGTCTCTTTGAGACAAGTATCTGTAATGTATTGTAGATAGGCTGAGTGATACATATTCAGATTGAGTGATCAAAACATTGGCTATGATGTACCTAGTTGGTTTGTGGTTAATATTATGAGTGTTTTTCACTGGATCTTGATCTAAAGCTGCGGTGATGTTTTCCTTTCTCTGTATTTTTGATTGACTTGCTTTCATTTCATTCCATTTCTACTGGCTCGCATCAGAATTTTGGCATAAGATTTACCCTTGATAGGTACCTTATGTTGCTGCTCTCCCAGCCTTTTATGTTTTCTGCTAATATGTTTATCTAGTAACAGATTTCTATTGGTTTAACCAGTGTAGTGGATGATATTGCCTACTAGCTGATGTATGGATTAATGGTTATATGTTTCTTAGATGTTCTTGTTGGGATTTGATTGAATGTGTTGAGAACACTGGGAGGTTCAGAGTTTTGTACTTGCCTCACTAGGATCTTTCCATTCCATTAAGCCTTTCCAAGATCCCTTGTATTACTTCTGATTTTTCCAAGCAGGTCTGGAGTTAAATGACCTCTGGCCTGATCTATAGACATAATCAGTTGGTTTTCATCCTTCCATTTTCAGTCCTTAATGTTCCATCCCACCTTTAATCTTTTAGGATCCAAGGCTTTAGATGACTAGCCCTTTGAAAGTTTGTGTATTGATTACAAGTAAACCCTTCCTTGACTCCATTGCCCAATGGTATTGATGGCTCCCTGTCTACACTCCTCTCATGCCTAGAAACCTTCTCTACTCACCTTTCCTTACATTGAACTCTTCTTTCCTGACCATCCAACAACCAAAACAATTTAAAACCGCCTTTGCACTTCATAACTAGCCTAATATTTTACCATAAGCTTCAAGGACATATATCCTTTGAAAATCGTAGAGATATTCCTCTCTGGACCTAGGAGGGCTAGATCCTTAGGTCTAAAAGCGGTTCTGATGTTGTCTCATCTTTTGGTCTTCCCAACCTGGCCAAAACATGGGAACCCCAACACTACGTACTGAGTGCAGCAGATCTGAGCCTAGAGACAATCGATCTGTGAGGATCAGATTGATTCCCGAGTTTTGTGGGGTGGCTATCAAGGTATAGCAGCAAATTCTCTCTGCTGAAGATTGAGGATCAGCGCTTCCCGTGAGGAAGGAATGCTCTGAAATGCGCAGAGGAGCATGACAATCAGTCGACTATTGTTGGACTATGAGGATCGAGATTGTGAGACGATTTCTTCGCATGTGAAAAGCCTATCACATGACTATGCAGCTGCAAGAAGACCTTTTTCCTGGAGAGCTGTTGGAGCGCTGCTATAGTCACAGCCTCACCGCCTGAGTATCAATTCGAAAATAGATCACTTTTTATAAACGTCGCTCAAAGGTTAGATCTTCTAGTTTGTTAAAAATGTTGATGAGATTTGTGTCATTCCCTTTACATGGAGAAGTAATGCTATGTTAATAAGCCAAAGCTTTCTAGATCTGTTCTTAACAGTTTTTAGTGAAAATAAGGGTGGGATCACTATTAGATTTCCTCTTGTGAAAACTTAAGTTGCTTCCATGATATGCGTGAAAGCAATGACTCAGATTTGACTTTGACAAATTGAAGAGATCATTCATTGTACGGTGAGCATGTTATTTTCAAATCTGCACTTTGCTTTAAAATTTATGTCAAGTTCCCAATTTCAAGAGTGGAAAGTGCGGAGATATTCAAAGCACTTTGAAATTTTTTAAAGTGGAATTGTTTAATGGCATAGTGAAGGCCAAGTTTGGTGGTTGATTGTGTTCAAGGAACTGCAGCTATCATTGAAGGGTGCACTCGAGTGAGGTTGCATCAGTTTTTTGCTTTAGATTTGGTTGCATGGCATAAAAGCCATAATCTACAAGGTTCTAATGTGGAAGAGCTACCAAAGAGAGGTTTCTCGCCTGCATGGTAACGGGGTTGTTGGAGCTCGTTAGAGGACCGAATGGAGTCAAAATCTGGAAGCAAGATAAAACCAGATAAGCTAGACCTTTGACAACATGTCCATATTTTTAGATATTTTTTATTCTGATGATGATGATGATGATATTTTCATGTGGACATTTGTAGGCGTTAGCCTGGGTAGCATGGGCAGCATTTTTTTCAGAAAAACAATGTGGTTGTGTTGATGACCACGAGAAACGAGAGGCACAATCTGTTGTGCAAGATCCTGATATTAAAGAGTCATGAGTTGATCTTCAGGAAGGATGTAAAGAGGAACAAAGTGTTGAAGATCAATTTGACGAGCCACATGAAGCTGATTGCGAAGACGTGGCAGAAGAAGACAGAGCTGGAGAGAATTTAAAATGTGATAATCTCATGAATATTTATGTGTGTGCAGATGACAACATTGTTGAAATTTACATGCGTGACACCGGAAATGGTGAGAGAAATAAGTTTCCTATTAAGCCTGTCATAACTTTCAAAAGGGCGAGGATAAGCGTTCAAGCTTTCCATCACTAGGGAAGAAATGAGGTGAAAATACATCACTACCTCATGGTGAGGAAAGTGAAGATGAAGCCTCGACATAGAATGAACAAATATGGACTTAGAAGCATAAAGACGAAAATGAAATCCTCTGTTGTCAAGTTTTTTTTTTTTTTTTTTGTAAGCCTAGCTGAGACTAGACCAGTAGGCGTATGTTATTGTTTAGTACCCTTTCTCCATTAAGGGGAGTGTTGGAATTAAAGGAGAAATCCATAGTTAGGTTTTTGTTATGATAAAGATAGGATTGAGATTCTAATCATAGATCTCATATCCTGACATCGAGGGAGTGGTTGAAACGATCCCATTAGTGTGAAAGCCTATATAACTTAGGTTCATCTGATTCAATGATCAAAGTGTGTGTGTGTGTGTGTATACACTCTCCAGGTTCTCACCTAGAGAGCTATTTGATCAATAGTTAGTTTAATCATTTTAGGTGTTGGATAGTTGTTATTTGTAGTGTGGAGCTATTGTACAAACTTTTTTCAGTGAAATCAAAGACATGTTGCAACTATAATCTTGGGACTCCAACGGTATGCTTATGATCATATTTTTTTTATATGTAACCTCATCAATTTGAATATTATGCTTTATTTCCATCAAATGTATGCTCCTATATGATGATCTTATGAGTCTAATAAACAAAAATATTTATTTTCATGCTCTATTTTATAAGATTTTCATGAATTTGTTTTACCTCTTCTGATGAATGAAATCATGTACCATGCTCATTTTGACTATCTTTGTAGTTTCAAACCCTATACACAATGAAAATTGAAGTATGTTCTTAAGTATACCTACCTGGCCTCATCTTCATCTCTGCAACTGAACCTTTGAAATCAGACCTAAAACCTAGACCCAGTTCCTTGACTGACATTCCTATCCAGCAAAAACTCAAAACAAAAAAAACCCTAATTTACTAAGAATTATAACTAGCCTAAGATCATTACATATCCAGTCATCTCATTGGCTTCAAAAATGACATTGAGAGAGCCTTCTCTGGTTTTGGTAGGGCTAGCTACCAGACCTAAATATTGGTTTGAGGTTACCTCCTTCAGTTCCATTCTTAGCCTTGGGAAACGGGGGGAGTGATAACATTTTTAGCTCTGATTACTGATGGTGAACAGTGGTCAAGAAAAATAAGGTTGTGCATATTTCACCTGGCGACTCCAATGTCGAAGAATCCAAAAGTTCAGAGCTTTCATGGTGACTCCAGTGTTAAAAAACCAGTAGCTTGAAGAACTTCTTGGTGACTTCACTGTTTTCAAGATGGATTCAACTGCTAGAAGGTATGCTCCTATGGATATATCTCATGTCTCTAGTTTTCAAAACCCAATGCATCATGGTTATTAGTTAACTCGCGTGCCTAAATTTAAAGGTCAAGAAGGAGATGATGTTGATTTTCATTTGATTAAGTTTCACATGCACGTATGTAGAATAGAAGTTGTAATTTCTGAATACTTCTTGATGAAGATATGTATGGCGACCTTAGAAGAAAGAGAAATATTTTGGTATGAGAAGTTTCCATCTTCTAGTCTATGTTCTCTTAAATATTTTTACGCAACATTTTGTAAAAATTATAAACAAAACTACCCTTCTCTAGTGCTAGAATAAAACCTTTGTGGAAACCTTGATGATGTTATTCAAAATATGGGGATTGGAATTCATGATAAATATTTAATGTCTTATAGATTGAAGAAGCTTGGTTTCATTTATTTTCTCGTCGGGAGAAAATAGAAGAGGTTTGTTTCCATGACATTCGAGTGGATTCTCAACAGACAACAATTTCTGCAACTAGAAATGAAACTGATCAGATTGTAAAGGATCAAGAAGAGAACAGTGAAAGAGATGAATTTGTTCTAAAGCATATTGCAAAAGAATATTATCTTCATGATAATTTCCAGCAAGCAATGTCTTCTTTGACCAAAGATAGTGTTAATCAACAATCAATTGGTGAAGATCAAGACCATTCCCTTGAATTATATGAAGGTATTGATCAGTGTTCAGGAGACCAAGACATTAATGAGGAGTGTCATTCATATTCTTCTTCAAACATTTCATTTTTTGAATTTTTGTTTCAAGATGAAACTTGTTCATCTATATTTTCAAAAAAAATTGAAGACCAAGAGCACACTCTTGGTGAAATTCATCATGAAGAGCAGCCAATTGCAATAGAAGAATGTTTCTTGATTCCTCCAAATCAGCAAGAGCTAATTTTTTAGGATCCTGTGGAAAATTTGTTACAACCAGTAATGAAGGTCGATGTTGCAGCATTCATTGATGAAGGTGATCAGACTCAGTACATATACAAACCAACAATTTGGAAGCAGGTTTGTTTTCCTATTTTAAATCATCCAGGAAAGATTATGTTGCATATTCTTCATGATCCTTTGGTCAGTTTTTTGTAGCCATCTGGGAAGATGAATCTTCTCATATTTATGGATAATGAGCACATGTTCAGTGGACACTTTGAGTTTCCTGTATTTTGTTCCTTTTTCCTACTCAAGGAAAGTGTGAGCACGATTCAAGTACGTATCCATTTGCTGGATTGGTTACATTGGAGGGATCATATCGCATGATTGCATATATATCTTTAGTGATGGTGGTTATCATTGGGATTTTAAGCCTGAGGCGAAGGCCCTAATATCTTGATTGTCTGCTACCATAAGTAAGTTCAGTCAGTAGTCAAGTTTTTGAGTCAAAGTCAGTTTTTGTTTCAGTTACTCATTTGAGTGTCTAGTGTTTTATTTTTTACTCCATTGCCCAATGGATGAGGCTATTTGGTCTACGGTGTTCTTGAAACCTCCTGAAGGATCTTCCATCTAAAACTGGAGCCAATTTTAGTGTCTTAATGTTCAGTGATCAAATACACTCTTTCATGTTTACTTGGTAATGGTCCTAGGTAAAAATTTCATGCTTTCGAACCAATTCTCAAATAAAATTTTCTTCACTAAATGTTGTCTAGGTCTGAAATTATATCCCCTTGATTCCATTCATGGTCATCATCATTTCAAGTTCAAGTCATTCATCAATCACCTAGGGTCATAGATCAGTCAACATAGCTCCATCTAGGTTATGGTTTAGGTCTCATTTGTTTCGCCACCATAATGTCCAAATCATGTCATGAAGAAGGAAAATAAATGTTCATTGTCATTAGATAAATAACATTCATTTTGAGTTAGCAAATATAGGTAATAAAACAAAGGCAACTTTTACCTTTCAATAAGTATGCTACATGGTCAAAAGAGCTCCTCTCTCATGCTCACAACTCTCCATAGCCATCCAAAGATTGGTAGTTTGATACTTTTTTTCCTTTCAAGCTCAACGAAACCATTATACGGGTTAGTTCATCATTTATCAAGTTTCATAGGCTTCCAAGTCAGTAAGTGATCATCCCTCACCTTTCATTCAACTCAATTTCTTCAGCAAAGGGTGGATTCCCTCTTCTAGGGTTTTCAACTACATTTTTGGTTCCATTGATGTTTAGCTTGCTTCAACAAGAAAACCCCTAGTTTCATCACCTAGTATCCTTCACACATGACTCTTATACCTTACCAATTCATTCCATATCACTCATATCTCTCATTTCTCCCATTTTCACTCAAACCCTAATCCTCACTATGCTTTTTCAAAGATACTAGGTAAACTTTGTGTTTAGGCCCTTTTTCCATATTTCCCTTATCCATTTCCAAAAATTACATCTATATTGTGTTCCTAACACACTACCCTATATCCCCTAATTTTTTCATATTTTTCCCTAACTCCTATCCCCTCCATTTCCCTCCCTAAACTTGTTGCCCCATTTTCCCCTGTTTTCCTAGTTTTCATCCTTCCTTTCCTTCATATCAAGCTAGGGTTTCTTTTTGCTGACAAACATAATGGAAGGTGAGAAGAGAAAGTATAATAAGGAAGGTCATCATTCCAATTTTGAGCCAACTCAGACCCATGGCATCATTTTTAGAGTGTTGTGGTCAAGCTAGGGTTTGCATTGCACACAAGGACAATCCTACTTCAAATTTACTTTTTGAAGTAATGAAGATGAATTTGACAAAATTGAAAGCAGTTTTTGTCAACCATAGACCAAAGAACAAAAAATGCCTTCAGTTTGTGTACAGGTGTTATGATTTGAGATAAATGCCAAAAATATAGTTGCTCCAGGTCATTTTCTCCAGTTTTGGATAGGTTGTCCTCAATTCAATTTTTCAGGGGTTTGGAGCAGGGATTGTAGTGCTTGATGACTCCATTATGTATCATACATCCTAATATTTCCAAAAATACCACTTTCATCCCAAAACTCCTTTGGGAAGGCCTCTAAACTCTCTCTAAACATGGTGTGACACTTCTGTTGAGAGTGTGCTACGCTTGTACAAATTTTAGTGACCAACTTCAAACTTGGATTCTGAACAAATGGGAAAGTATTTGGAAAAATGGAGGAGGTTGTTATTCATAGCATGCCAAAGAAAAAAAACCTCTCTTAGTTTGTCAAAAAACTTTATGGTTAGATAGATATTGATCTATCGTTGAGCCTTATTTTTGCAGAAAAAATTGGAAATTTTTGGATTTTTGGGAAATTTGGCAATTACGATTGTACAGAAGCATCGCACAGCGACACAAATATTTTCCTTAGAACTTGAAAATGAGGAAAATTTTACATGGATGGATAGATCTTTCCTTCTAATTTATAGATATGGTCTCAGGTTGGCATGACACCCTTTAGTTTTGCAGAAAAACTCAAAAAATAGCCTCTTTTTCATGCTTCTGCCACTGATTTTGCGTGTGCGCGACGCTTCTAGAGTAAGGTTGGGAGAATGGATTTTTTAAGGCCTTAAAGGAGGTATTTTCCTAGTTTCAAGGTTGGGATGGAGAGATGACACATAGGGATACCTATACCAATCTTCATATTTGTAGATGGATGCCTTAAGGGCAGCCAAAATCACTCTCAAAGTGGTGTGACGCTTCTGTTGGGAGCGGCAACGCTTCTGCTAACTGGCGCAACGCTTCTATCTTGGATTCCTTTTGGACAGTTTTCAATCTAGAATGATCCAAATTTCAAGGTTGCTTCTATCCTATGAGGTTTCTTTTGGATAAGAGAGCTTTTGTTGCCTCTCATTGTGGTGAAATCATGTAATTACTCAAGGAGACAAACACTCCTAGTTATTATCTAAATTTGGGGGATTGTTTCTAACTTCCCTAAATTCTAGGTAATGACTCATAGGGTGCATTTATGATGTATTTTGGATCAGGTTTCAACCCAATGAGGTGGAATCTCCAATATTTTCTATATGTAGTCCAACTCAAGTCATTTTAGGGTTGGACAATTGTTATTTGTAGTGTGGAGCTATTGTACAAACTTTTTTTAGTGAAATCAAAGACTTGTTGCTGCTATAATCTTGGGACTCCAGTGGTATGCTTATGAGCATTGTTTTTTCTCTATAACCTCATCAGGTTGAATGATATTTTTTCTTTCCATCACATGTATGCTTCTACATGTTGATCTTATGACTCTAATAAACATAAATATTTGTTTTCATGCTCTATTTTATAAGGTTTTCATGAATTTTTTTTACCTCTTCTAATGAATGAACTGATATATCATGCTAATTTTGACTCTCTTTCTATTTTCAAACCCTATGCACAATGAAAATTTAAGTATGTTCTTAAGTATACCTACCTAGCCTCATCTTCATCTCTGCAACTGAACCTTTGAAATCAGACCTAAAACCTATACCTAGTTCCTTGACTAACATTCCTATCTAGCAAAAAATCAAAACAAACAAAACCCTAATTTATTGAGCATTATAACTAGCCTAAGATAATTACATATATAGTCATCTCATTGGCTTAAAAAGTGACATTGAGAGAGCTCTCTCTGGTTTTCACAGGGCTAGCTTCCAAACCTAAATATTGGTTTGAGGTTTCCTCCTTTAGTTCCATTCTATCAACTTTGGAAACGGGGGGAGTGATAACATTCATCACCAATACTTATTGATTCATTAGCGTTGTCTTTTTCAAACTGTCACACTTCTCGATCATTGTGCTCACCTAATTTCACATATATACAATCAATTATTCTCTTGTTAAGTTTATTGTAACACTTGCAACCCATTTTTTACGTGAATAATGCAAACCAAAAAAAATATCCTTCATTTTCTCTAGTATCTAATTTCCCAAGTTTCTCATTGTTTCTCTTGATGTAGAATTTTCTACCAAATATTTTGAATCGTTTGACCATTATTGGTCTGTGAGAACATAGCTCATATGGAGTTTTATCATTGTTGTGTCGAAAATAAGATTTGTTGAGAATGAAAATCGTTTTGTGAATAACCACTTCCCAAAACCTTTGTTGAACATTCTTTTCAATCAGCATTTCTTTAGCCAATTGTTGCACTGACATGTTTACACTCTCTACAACACCATTTTGTTGGGGAGACTCTATTATGGTAAATTTCCTCATGATGTCATTTGATTTGTAGAATTCATCAAATTCCCTTGAAATGAATTCACCTCCATTGTTTGATCTTATACTTTTAAACTTACAATCAATTATGTTCTCAACCACGACTTTGAACTCCTTGAACTTTTCAAAAGCTTCATATTTCTCCCTAAGGAAGGAAACCACGTCGTTCGGTTGAAGTCATCAATTATGAGCATGACATATAGATTACCTATGGTTTAATGGATTATAGATGATCCACACAAATCCATGTGCACCAGTTTCAATGGCTTTGCTGATGAGTTATTTTTTCCATTGAATGGCACTTGAATTGCTTTCCCAATTGGCATGATTTACAAATAGTGTTTTCAAGTTTTGAAAGCTTGGGAAGGTCCTTGACTATATTTTTCTTTCTTGTCTTGACAATTTGGTCGAAGTTCAGATGTCCAAGCCTCTTGTTCCATAACCAGCTCTCATTAGCATTAGTTAGACAACACTTTTCAGTCTTCTCTTTCAGCACATAAACATTATTGTCAGTTCTCATAGCCTCAGTTGTTGGCATTATGACTAATGTGTTATCTTTGATGGGAACCTACTTGATGTGTTTCCCTTGATGGAAATCTACTTGATGAATATTTCAACATGATGATAACATGATGAGTCTACAAATATTTTGGACAAAGGAATAGTAGTTAGGAGACATGGGAATAATGAAGGTGATGTTTTGAGAAGTACATGTGGTTTATGTGAAGAAAATCTTCGTACATATGCGGGTATGCAGAAGAAAAAGCACGTACAATTTCTACACCATGGTATCCTAAATAACATGGTTCTTTACTATGGTATTGGCCCATAGTTTTGAGCACAACAACAGATGTTTGATCCCGTCAAAGAATACCATTGGCATTAGTATGGGTTTGACCCAAGTTATTGGATAGTGCCTAAGATATATAAGGATATGGAGATCAAAGTGTTTAGTGTGCAAGTAATGGTTTATTGATGAATGGTTTGATCTTAAATAGGTGTGCACCCAAGAGTTTGATGATGGATCATGCCTTATAGTTCTCAAATGACTACACACTGAATAATATGCTTATGATTTGATGGATCTGTGTTGATGATGTTATGATGTGTCTTTATTATGGTGTATGTCAATATTTGGGTTTGACTGATGTTTTTTCATGCAACGAAGGCATGATTCAGAAGTTACATATCTATATGTAGGTTTATCTAAGAAATATCACGTACATACACGAATCTTATTATGTTAAGTCATATATCATTTCTGCAGTATGGAACTATCTATATGTGAATATGCTTCTTGAGAATCACGTACATACATGGAAGTACTTCATAAGAAACATGTATATATGCTAGGGTTTCTAAAGTATGAGTTGTTAATGATGTCTAATCAATATTGTTGTAATTATTGATGTATGTCGATGATGTCTCCTTCATGATAATCTGTATGTGACAGTTCTATTTGAGTTTAATGGTTTTTGAATGAAATATTGAATTGTAATGATGTTGTTTTATAATGATTTGTAAGTGGTTCAAAGATATGTGATGGAGGATATATCTATTTCAGTGATTAATTTCAGTAGTTCAATGATTCAATCTTAGGGTTCTGTGTTTTGAGATATGTACACAAGTTCACTTAAGGGAAGGCGCATGTATACAAGATTATTATTCATAACAGTAGTGTATACATTCTGACATATTGTTGATCGGGTTTTGCAATGGCAAGAGTTGGTTTCGGTGATGAATAACAGTGTATGGCTTGGTATATTGTTGAGTGAGAGTGCATTGACATGATCTTTTTTTGTTTATTTTTATTGTTTGCAATGGTTGAATGGTTGATTAATATTCATTGATCACCTTGGTGATTTGGTTGATTTAGTGATTTGATGTAGTGTTCAGTTTCAGTTATTTGGTATTGAGCTTAAATGATGGTAGTGGGTCCTATTTGAAAATTTGATGGAAAGTGGCCTACAGATTGTGCTTTTTTATAGGCAGATGGATCCAGTATGAAAATTATGAAATTTGTTCCATAATGGTGTTGAGGATTGAAGCCTTCAGTAAGGGAGTCAAAGCTTCCTATTAGTGGTATTTGTTAAATCTAATTAGGGGGTAGGAGCTCCCTTCCCATAGGTGTCGGTAAATGAGATCAATGGATTGGATCTCCCTTCCAATGGGTGCTGATGAGGCTCACCAATAGGTACATTTTAATGGGTTACAATTCCATCCTTGATATTATTAAGTTATCTCTCTCTCACATTTATTTACATTGTTGTCATATTATGCTTAGTGATAAGGGTGAAAGATGTTTGTCATGTCATGTAGCTTAATCTAATTTAATTGCAGAAAATGAATCCATTTTTGAGACATTTTCCACCTAAGGGCTCAGAGTAGACAACAAGGAGATATTGTAGGAGGGTTGTCCACCTCCTTAACTCCCTCAATCATCCCAATATCACACCAATATCTCTCCCACCAACTCGAAGGCAAAGGCAGTTGAGCCATGTAGTAGTTATGAGGAGCCAAGCTCGACTCTTATTGAGATCAAGGAGACCATATTCCTACTTTTTAGGGAGTTGTTGGTATATGTTCATTTGTATAAATAAGCATGTGAAAGACCTCATTAGGATTCAAACTTTGTATTCAGATAGGTAGCTCCTGAGCTTTGAATTATTATTATTTTTTATTGGCATATGATGTATTAGACCTTTTGATTCAATGATAATGAGAATTTATTTGATCCATTACTAATTTAGTCTCAGAGGTTTGATTCTTTTGGGTTAGGGCCCAATCCATTGGATAAGTTTCTCTTGTTTATTTATATTATCTTTTTATGTTCCAACACTTTGTTTCATTTTCTTGCATTCTACTCACAGCAAAATCTATCAAAATTGTGCTTGTAGCCTCTCTTTCTCGCCTCTCTCATGAGAGCATGAGGAGAAGGATCTCCAACCATAGTCCAAACATAGTTTGTTTATGATTTATTGGAAAGTTAAATAGTGTGATTATCATGTTCATCATATGTTTATTGTAGTTAGAAGTTTTATTTGTTTCTTAGATCATATTTTAGCATAGGTTAAGTAGATTTTCTATTCAACTGATCCTTTCCACTCTTTGTAATATCCCAAAAGGGAGAATGCAGTAATACTAAAACACAATATAAGAACTGCAGCAAGGTAAACAATAAATCTTAAGATAACATCAAAATTTACAGAAAATCTGAGCCATTTTATTATATTGGAGAAGAATCGGTTACACAATGTACAAAATATGAGTAGATCTAGCCAAAGAGATGGTCTAGAATCACCTAGAAAACATGCTACAATAGGTACAACGTAACTAGAGAGGCTCTGAAGAAAATACTGCATTGCCCCTTCAGCAGAATATGAACATATAGTTGCAAGCTGAAAAGGAAAATGCAGATCTACTCAAATCTGGAGCTCAAATGATGCCAAGATTCAAGATCTGGCCAATGTGACGGATTCCCAAGATAACCCAAAAAGCATTTTCTAGATCTACAACTTTGGAAAATCACCTCCCTAGGATTTGATCCTTGATCTGTTGGGAAATACAGATCTGACGCTAGATCTGTAAAAAATATGGCTGAAATATGTTGCAAGATTGGATCTAAGCTTGAAGGGTTGATCCTGAAATATGTTGCAAGATCGGATCTAAGCTTGAAGGGTTGATCCCTTCTTCAAATCTACAAGCTAGAAGCTCTAGATCTAACTTCTTAATCCTCCAATAATGACAGTAGTTGTTGCAACACAACTGCCAATAGAAACTGCGCTGTGAGGGAAAGAGAGGCCTCCTGCCTATTGAAAAATGCTACAATAAACCCCAGGCTGATGGTAATACTGATGGCAATGTGAGGGGATGATCCCTCATAGGATTACTAGCTAAAATGCTAGTAACTTCCTTCCTCCTTTTTATCTGCAAAATGGACAGCATAATTCCTGAAGGAAATACTGCTGCTAGGAGGTCAATAAATTTTGGCCTAATGCCAGATCTGAAATGAAGCACTGGGAAGCTGATCTATAAGCCCAAGGTGATAGAAATAAACCCTCACCAATTCTCCAGCTGAAGTACTGAAGACAACTTCCACCTACCAAACTGATCTTTAGAAATCTGCAATTTCTAAATATGGATGTTCTGCAGAAAATAGGAAAAGAGATGTGGCACCAATGCTTGATGTAGAATGAATTCCAAGACTCTTTCTAGAGCTGCTCTAAGAAAGAGGTGGGTTTCCCGACTAGGAACACCTTGTGCTAAACGCCACTTGCAATCTCTTCTAAATAGCCCAAGAAAGCAATGGAATGTCACAGACAATTCCAGATCTGAAAAGATCTTTAAATTAGGAATAATTAGCATGCCCTCATCCTTGCCTTCATCTTCTTTATATAAGGTTTAAGCTTTCCCATGCCTTGGCCCTCATCTAGACTGCGCTGTGCATGTGGACAAGATCCTCCAAGTTTGATTGCGTTGTCTGACCAAATCAACCATCATGTCTAGGTACAATGCACACCCTCTCCATCATGTGTGCTTTAATTGCACAACATCCTCCATCACTTTATCATGAATGTTCCATAATCTTCTGTTTTACATCTTCAAGATCTTAGTTGACAGTATCAACCTCCATGATCTATCTCAATTAATGAGACATAATCTCCAATTCCATTCACATTAATAGTTTCTCAACTACCTCATCATGTATATCTAGGTTTAATTAATCCACATTCACACACAAAAAGTGGATATTTATTGATATTGAGGATTATGGGTCCCTCCACCCTTTTATTTACTTAATTCGTTAAGAAAATTAAGAACTCTAATATTCCAAATATCAGGTGAAATTTGGGAATATTACACTCTTAAACATGTTAGTTTGTCAATGATCAATGCATGGATGTGTGTAGTGGTTTCAGGAATATCTATAGCTGAAAGAAAAGGACCACCTTCATCAGTTTCATCTTGGACTTCATCCTTCTTCCTTAGAACCTCCAATTCCGCCACCAATACCCTGTTTTGTGAAATCATCTCCATCACCATGGTGAACATCCCTCCAAGTGAAAAACATGCCCTCTAAGGGATATGAGCTTTGATGGAGGTGTTGATCACCCATGACTCACCTAATTCCACCTTCTCCCACCTTTCCATGCCTTCCTTACATAATTTTCACCCTTATATCCTTCTCGGACTTTTTCCTGTAGCACTTCAGAACTTCCTCTAGCAATACAGAGATCATGTAGCATCATTGTAGGTCACCATTTGCACTCCAGTTTTTCTCATTTTTGCCTTTTAAACCTAGAATAAGATGAATTTGACCCCCAAATATGAACTCATGACCAGAAGAGACCCCTAGGCCACTCCAACGCTCTTGCCTTCCTTGCTGCAAAAACATAGTAGGCATTAGTGTTTCATTTCATCTCATAATAAGCTTGAATAGGACAATAGTTCACATGAAAATACAAGTTAATTGAAGCAGTAGATAGAGGTTTAATTTATGGTTTGATGAAGTTTGTGAAGATATAATAGTTTCATTACTACAAATGGATGGCTAGTTAGATGAATGATTTCACATAACATAGTTTCCTTTTCTGCAATTAGGTTAGTTGTTTATGATTTGATTTCTCTGTCAATTACAAGTAGAAGATTTACAAGCACTCTCTTTGTCTTAGATTAAAGTATTTCTCTGCATTGCATTAGCTAATTTCACTTTAATCTAGTACGAGGAATGACCTAGAAGTAATACTGATCAAAATACCTAGTTGAGGGTGGCATGAGTAGAATCCATCTGCTATGAATATAGCACTGTCACCTCAAATTTTATACAAACCTCTGGTTTATAATTAGAGTGTAGTATCCCTTGGGATTTTTAGCACTCTTGGTGCAATACCAGGCCTCACCACTTTTTGGCGTTGTTGTTGGGGAGGTGTCTAAGTAGATGCATGTTTCTTCTTAAGCATTGTTTTATGTTTTTGTTTTGCATACAGTCTGAAAAAGTGAAAATAAATAAAAAAATTTGTCTATCATGCCTCGTAGGAGGAGGGACAACCAAGGAAATTTTCTACCAAAAACCCCTACATCCTAACATAGTTAACCTTTAGTTTTCTTCAATGGTTGTGAGTTAGAGACCCTCTAGATGAGCACCCTGAAATATTTGAAGAACCTATTGGGGAAGAAGAAGAGCCTACTTCTTCTGACCAAGTTATGGCTGAAAACAAAAACCATGGGGTATTTTCTATCAGAGAAATCAATGGAGAGACTAAAATGAAAAACATCAACCTTTCATCCCTTCCACACTTCCATGGCCTAACTTCTAAGGACCTTAACACTTTCATGTTTGAGTTTGTTGTTGTCTGCAGGACTTGTGACTATGCCTCAGATGAAAAAAAGTTTTAATTTCTCCCCTCTACCCTCAAGGATGCAACCTTGTGCTAGTTCAGGGGTCTGCCTGGGGACAACATCACTACCTGGGCCCAAATTCAAGAGTCCTCCAATAACAATTACAAAGACTATTGTAGGTCCAAAGAAACTAAGGAAGAAATATTTAGAATGACCCTATGGTCTGATGAATCTTTATAAGACTATGAGGAAAGGTTTCAACATAACTACAAGAAGGCTAGTTGCGCCCTTAATCCTGGATCACTCAAGTTAGTTCCTCTCTGAGGGGTCAAGGAGGAAATGTTGGAAACCCTCAACATGCTATCTTAAGAGGATATCTATCAGTTATCCTATCATGACATCAAAACTGTGTTCAAAAACCATTCTAGAGAAGCCATAAAAAAGGGTAGAAGTACTTGGCCAATACGTCTTCCTCCACCTCATCCATCAAAAGTGAAATAGGAAACATGTTGGAGGATTTCATGTATATCAAGAGGAAACAAGAGGATGCAGAGGGAGCCTTAGCTATGTTTTTCCCTAAATGCACTAAAAGACACCATATGAATGAATGCCCAATGAATTTCATAGAAGCCTACCCAATCTATGAATAAAACCAAGAAACAGATAAATTCCCTTCCTTACGAGGCCTAAAAGTTGTATGCCAAGGGGTGGAAGGTGGAATAGAGCAACTATGCTTCATCATTCAAAGGAGGCCTCAAGGACCTCGTCCATACCAATGAGGCATGTAATTTTCACCTTATTCTTACTACAATTCAAACCAAAATACACTTGTGTAGCCTTAGTATTCCTCTACTCATCCATCATGGCCCGCACCTCCTTCTTGGCCTTATGCTCCTCCATATCATCCTCAACTTGTCAATCAACCATTTCAGCCATATGCTCCCCAACCTCCTCAATGGAGAAACCCATCACAAGGGTGGAGGTTGTAACTAAACTAGCCTCCTGCTTTAATGCCTCCACCCCATCCATAACCACAGCTCACTCATCCTACTCCACCTAAGTAACCTCATTCAATCCTGGCATCTCCTTTTCCAGGCACATTATGTATATGGGATTCATTGTATTATTTTATGGACCATTGATGTCAACATGTCATGTACCATGTATCATGTACTTTCTAGCTCATTCCCACATTGTTGGGCTCATCATTATTCTTTGTACTCAATTATCTCGGCAGGTATGGGTATGCCTCCCTCGCCTCATTGAGATCATGTACTCCAACATAAAAGGAGACTTATGTCAGTTAGTGGGTCTCGCCCCCTCTATTTATGTCATTCCTTGCTTCGCTTCAGTATTGTCTCTCTCTCTCTCTCTTTGACTCTCCTTTAGTGTCTAGTGATTGTGTTCTTACAACGTATTTCAGTCATACGATTTGCTCCTAACACTTGTACGTTGTGGGGAAACTTATTATCACCAAAAAATGATCACCTAGCCATTTCTAACGAGGTGGATCGAAATACACCATGTAAGACCAATTTTACCATATTAAACTTTCTTTCACTATATGAAATAACTTAATAAACCCATTTTATTAAATTATTTCTAATTAAAACAAGAAACCCCAAGAGGAATAATTAAATAAATCATTATTTCTTTGATTAGCCTCTAGGAATAATTAATTAAATCATTATTTAGTTAATATTCCTTGTCACATTTAACCCAATCATGAGAAATAGTTAAATAAATCTTTATTTATTTGCTTTTTCTGTAAGAATAATTAATTAAATCATTATTTAGTTAATATTCCTTGTCGAATTTGACTAAATCACTCACGAATGATTTAAAACATCATTGTTTGTTTATTATTCCTTAACCACTTCCTTGAAATAATAAATAAGTCATTTGTTTGTTTATTATTTATAAATAAAGGTATTTAACCAATTTAAATATCTTTTCCGTCCAAAAAATATAATAAAATATTCTAAGCAGTTAGATCTAGATTGTGGTTAATAATATTTTATTATTTTCCATTTTGGAGAATAACCCAATATTTTGTTATAAATAGAGGGTTTTCCATCCATTCCTCACCATCATCATTTGTCATCTTCATTATTATTTTATTTTTTCCATTGAGCTCCCATCTGAGTTCAACACATACTTTTGGGTTTCATACATTAGAGAGAGAGAGATCCAGAAAACTGAAGCATAAAGGATAGTCAAAGGACCCATCCCATTTGAGGGGGCCACGTAACCATCATATGAGTCTCCTTCACCATGTGTAACACAATAATAATAATATCATTCATTCTTTAAATTTGCTTTGTCCATGGTTTGGGGCTTTACACTAGTTAATATTTTTGTTGTTTAACATCTTATGTTGCATAGATCTATTATTTTGCGAGTTTCTTCTAACTTTTTGTTGCAGATCTGAAGAGTTAGATGACCATATCTATTTTTAGGACCATCAATCACTCATGGCTTAAGTGAAGCCTTTTTGGTACACTTGCTATAAAACTTCACAATAACACCTCATACATTTATAGATCTTGGGGCTTCCATCAATGTGATGACTAAAGAAACCATGTTGAATCTCAACCTCCAAGGATCTTTAACAAAGACCACTATAGTGTTGCAAATTTCATATAGATCCACAGTAGCTCCTGAGGGAGTTTTTGAGGATGTTATGGTCTCTTGGGAGTATCCCACTGACTTCCTGGTACTTCAACCCAAAACCGATTTTAATGGTTATGTCTTATCTTAGGAAGACCTTGGTTGACCATTGTTGATGCCTATATCATTTATAGGGCTGGGAACATGACCATTAAGAATGGGCCCTTATCAAAACAACTGATATTATATAATCCTGCTCAGCCTTCTATTGAACATGATCTACCCTTGTGGTTGGAGGATGAGGAAGAAGATGAAGTGTACCATGCAACAACATACCTAATATATACCTTAGGTGTTGTCATCATAGGGGTAAACCTGATGAAGATGACCTCATTGACCATATCCTTCGTAACCATTCCTGAATACCATTCTACTTAATGAACTTGTGAGTGAATCTGGAAGAAGTACTTGGACTGAGCTATGCTCAGTTTACTCAAGCTTTGAACCTACCAAGATTGTAGAATTTGGCCCATCCAAAACCTTAAAGATCAATCACTCTCTCTCGGCCAAACAGGAAGAAAAATTCTGAAAGATGTTGAGAGAGCACTTAGATGTTTTTTATTGGGATTATAAAAAAATGAAATGGATGCATCCCTCAGTCTATAATCACCATATTTACATCAAGGAGGGATGAAATCTTGCGTGTCAAACCCAGAGGAAAATGAAACTAGCCTTGAAGGACTAATAGTAAAGGATGAATTACAAAATCTGTTGGATAAAGGGTTCATATACCCCATCTTGGATAGGGAATGGGTGTCACCTCTAGTCTTAGTCCCAAAGAAGAATGGGAAGTGGAGCATCTATGTTGATTACAAAGAGTTGAACAAGGCCACAAAGAAAGAACATTTTTCTTTACCTTTCATTGACCAAGGCTTAGATGGTCTTGTAGGAAAGAATTTCTTCTATTTCTTGGATGCATTCAGTGGTTACAATCAGATCCAGATCAGCCTTGAAGACCAAGACAAGACTATATTTACATGTAATTGGGGTACCTTTTCTTATATAGTTCTCCCATTTGGCCCATGCAATGCCCCTACCACCTTCCAAAGAGTGGATTTGAGCATATTTGCTAATCTTGTCCATGACTTTGAGGAAATATACATGGATGATTTCACTCCCTATGGATGTGATTCCCATAAGGCCCTCTCCAATCTGGGTAAATTCATGAGGAAATTCATTGAAATTCATCTCTCCTTGAGTCTTGAGAAGTGTGAATTCTTGATGAAGGAATGGAATTTCCTTGGCCACTCAAAATCTCAGGCAGGAATACAGGTAGACCCAAACAAAATTGTTATCATAAAAAGGGTCCCTACCCCTATGAAACAGAGAGATGTTAGGAGATTCTTGGGCTTGGATTGTTATTATAGGAGATTCATCAAGGATTTTAGTATGGTGGTTTCACCATTTTTTGGATTGTTGGACAAGGATTCAGAATTATGTTGGTCAAGTAGTTGTTAAGAAGCCTTTGAAATCATAAAAGGAAATTTGACCACAACTCCTATACCTTGAGGTACCAATTGAGATCTGCCTCCATATCCATACTGATGCATCAGATAAAGCTATGGGGGAAGCTTTGGGATAAATAGATGATAAGTTACCTATGTCATTTAATTCATCAGTAAAATTTTGTCTAAGGATGAATTGAACTACATTGTCACTGATAAAGAACTTTTAATTTTTGTCCACTCCTTGAACAAGTTCAGACATTATATCACTGGGTACCAAAAAAAAAATTATACTAACCATACAAAAATTAAATACTTGATGAAAAAAACATGATGTGAATTATAGAATTATTTGGTGGTTATTATTGTTACAACAGTTTGATTTGACTATCATTGATAAACCAGTGAAAGAAAATGTAGTTGCGGATTTTTTGTCTAAACTCACTTTTCTTGCAATAATGAAGGGATGATTGATGATCAACTTCCAAATGAGCTCTTATTTTCCATCTCATTACTCTCTCCTTGGTTTTTCGACATAGCCAAATACATGGTTGTTGGGATATTTCCTCCAAATTTGTCATCCAGGGAGAAGAGAAAAATGGTGAGAAAGAGCACCCCTTTCACTTGGATTGGTGGAAATCTCTCAAACTGGGACCAGATTAGATTCTAAGGAGGTGTGTCAGTGAAGAGGAAGTCTTTGACATCCTCTCGGCATGTCATGATGGACCCTATGGGGGTAATTTTGCTGATAAGATGACAACTTTCAAGGTCTTACAATCTTACTACTATTGGCCTACTCTCCATCAGGATGCAAGAAGTTATACCAACAAATGTGACTAGTGTCACAGGATGGGAAAACCCATACCCAGGAATGAAATGCCTATACAACCTCAAGTGTCCTTAGATTCAGTTGAAAAGTGGGGTATGAATTTCAATGGGCCAATTGATACACCATCCAGAAAAAATAAGTACATCATTGTATGCACTAACTATTTGAAAAAGTGGGATGAGACAAAGGTTGTCAAGTCAACAACAGAGGAAAAAGTGGAGGAGTTCTTAAGGGAAAACATTTTCTACAAAGTTGGGTTTCTAAGGGAGATAGTAATTGATCAAGGATCTCATTTCACATCACATTTTATTGAGAATATCCTTATGCATCATAATATCAAGAACATTAAAGCATATACTGCCTATCACCCTCAAGTAAATGGGCAAGTAGAGGTTAGCAATAGAGCATTAGAAAGCATCCTCACCAAGGTGGTGAGCAGCAGCAGGAAATATTGGGAAGATAGATGAGTCAAGGCAACTTGGGCCTAATACCACCTGGAATACCACTACTGGATTCACTCCACATGATTTGGTTTATGGGAAGAAAGATTTGATTTCCATTGAATTTGAATACATCACTCTCAGAATGGTAACCCAATTGGATTTAGATATCACAAGGGAACAGAAACAAAGGTTGATTCAACTGAATGGATTGGATGAATTCATAATGCAGGCCCTCCTCCACACTAAATTTATACAATTGCATGGGAAGGTTTGGCATGATAATCACATTAAGGATAAAATATTCCAGGAAGGGGATTGTGCTTTTCTATATGACTCCAGGTTCAAGGACTTTAAAGGAAAGATGATGAAAATATGGTTAGGCCCATACCTTATAGAGAAATTCCATGAAAATGGGGTTGTAAAGATCAGAACCATTGATAAGGAAGGGATCCCTCTGCTTGTCAATGGTTATAGGATAAATGTATACAAGAGGCCCATGTCTAAGGCAGATTTTATGAGTACAATCAGCAGGAAAGTAAATGTAATTGGAAGCCTCATAGCTTCCAACCTACAACCCTCCTAGAGAAAAATAAAATAATAAAAAATAAATAAACAAGTTTGGGTGAAAACCTCTATGAGGCATTCAAGGCCAACTCCAAGATTGAAAACCTCTCTAAGGCAGTCCTGGAGGAAAAAAAAAAGGATCCCTGAGTGAAAACCTCTCTAAGGTACCCAGGGTAGGCTTGTGGGTTGAAAACCTCTTCTGAGGTAGCCCACTGGTCTTGAAAAAAAAAATACAACAAGGTGAGATGACACCATGACTGCTAACCTTTTCTTTCTGTCTTGCAGGTTTATGAACATTGACATGTCATGGTCACAAGGAAAAGTAATTATACCATTTCTCTTCATTCTTTTATCCGTTCACTCTCTATCCATCACCATCACTGGCCTCTTCATCCCTCTACACCATCCTCTGAGCTCAAAAATCAAATTTCACCCCCTCTCTTTGGTGCTACAGGAAGTTCCTCTAGTGCTACAAGAAGGTTCTGGAAAGATATAGGAGGGAGAATCAAGGGAAAGGGTACTCACCAAGGGTCTAGTGGTCTCAAAAATTTGTGAAGGTAGTCTTCCAACCATTACCTATCATCCTCCCATCACTCCTCCATCTCACTCATAGATATTTTTCACTCAAACCATTCACTTTGTCACATCTGTAATTTTTTTTGGGCAAAAACACAGAGTTTCTTCACATCATTTTTTCAAGGCCACACCACTTCCTCATCATCCTATCACTATCTTAAGGCCTTTCCACACTCTCCCTCATCACCCCATGCATATTTAAGTTCCAAAAAGATCAAATAAGGGGTTGCTATAGGAAGAGAACATCTTCCTGTTGAAAACCTATGTAAACACTAGAAAAACTTTATATTGTTTTTTATCATCCAAGGAGGCATGGAATACTTATGATGTGAATCTGAAGAAATCCATGAAACTCCAAGAAGTATTCTCCACCAACAACAGTATCTTGAACCTCATCAAGGTACCTACACACACATCAAAAAATATAGTAAGCACCTCAAGAAGAATAAAGATATACATGAAAAACTAAGGCAGTAACGCAATTGCTTTTGGTGACACTCAAATGATCCATCTACAACATGCAAATCCCTACAACAATTATACAATGAGGTAGGAGAAGGTATATAACTCTCTCACCCTCTCCCTATGTGTAATTGACTAGATGAATAAATTTTGGGAGGGGAAGATTCAATAAGTTGAAGGTGGCCAGTGAACTTAGCCACCCTTTCCCAGTGAAAAAAAGTAATTGGTAAAGTCCTCATGCAATGTGGAGTTGTCACATCAGTTGAAGTATGATCACTAAGAGTGAGTTTTGATGACGAGGAGAGGAGAATGATCACTTTAAGTGGGACCAACGGTCCAAATGAGGAAACCTCGTGCGAAGGAAAGATCAACACAACACTCCAAGTGAACTCAAAATATCATATAACGTACTTGAGCACGTTTCCCTTCACATATTTTCTCATTCCAAGAATAATTAGGGAGAGGACATATTTTTTAAGCCATCGAGGAGCTTCAAACCTCGACCTATTGCTGCCTATAGGAAGACTTTGCTATAGGAAGACTGTAATTGCTACAGGAAGGTCGAGAAGTACTACAGGAAGGCTAAGGGGGTATATGCAAGCAAAAAAGGGTCCAATTGGTTCATAAAATTTCCATTTTTCATCTCAGAGCATCACTCTAAGAAATAATTTTCCACCACCCTCATATCTCCATCATAATTTCATACAATTTATCCTAAAAAATCTATAGGAATTAGTCATCAAATTGTGAAATTGAGAGGTTATGTGTGAAGAAAGTAGGGGTTAGAACATAGAATTCGAGCGATAAGAGATTTGTGACCCTTTGTTACCACTGAATTGAACACTAAGGCAATAAAATAAGCACCTTTCCCTCACTTAGTTAAGAACTAAAAGAATATATGGGGGTTGGGTTTAACAAAAGAGAACCTTCAAACACCAAACGAATTCATTTGCACCCTCCTGTAGTAGCTATATTTAGGAAACATCAATGGCTAGGCTTCTTCGAACTATTAAGTGGATATGATGATGACACTGCTTTTGAGTTTTCCATGGCCTTAAATTCACAATCAGATATTAGTGCCACCACTGTGGTAAGGGGGTTAGCCATGACAATAATCGATGTAGTGATCAGAAAAGTAACCACACTACCTCTAGGAATCAAATGGAATAGGGAAGACAAGGCCACTAGTTCCACTGCAAAGAATAATTTCTTTAGGTCCAAGGAGATACCTATGCAAGATAAGAATGGGATTAGGAGAGAAATATTGCCCTATCCATGGGATGAGGTAGCTTATCACATTTTTAAATACATCTCCTATGAGGGCAGATTGAGTGTAGTGTATAGCTACAAATTTATACTATTGCATGAGCTTAGATTCAAGGAAGATGTGCCTCTTAACCAGAGATTAAATGTACCATACTTCTTCCTCCAGTCCAACAAGTAGATGAGCCATAAATTTAGAGAAGGAAAGCTTCAACACTTAGCCCATCATGGCCTTATCAATCTGATAGTGGAGGATGACCTGTGCTATCACCCAAAAAATTTCAAAACATCATTGTGTCAACTTTGTATTTTATCATGGTGTCAAAATGGGTTTAAAAGTCATTTTAGGATTTGGTTAAGGGTAGGTTAGATTTTTTATAAGTTTAAGGGTCATCATTGAATTCAAATTTAGTCTTTTAGAGGTCCATTCCATGATCAAATACTCACATTTTCCATTTAGGAGTCATTCCATAAGGTTTCGAGTTAAATTTCTGCAATTAGCCAAGAATCCTCCATTTCATAGCGCCGCTAGTTCAAAAAAGAGGATTTGCGCTATGAAAGCACTAATAATTTCGTAGCGCAAACTGGGAAAAATATATTGTGGGCGCTACGAAAGCACAGTTTCTTAACCGCCTTGTCAATTAAGCTGAAATCTGTCAGAATCCGTTAAGAAATGATAGGATAGTGGTATGGTGAGTCAGTTTGTTATCAAATTCAATGTACTTACCTGTCTCACAGTCATCATCGTCATGATAGGGCATGAGTGAGGCATCATTTAGTTATGAGATGACATCTTAAATTCAAAATCTTCCCTAATTTGGTCATTCTCGTTTTCATTTGCCTCCATATGAGTGTCTGAGCTCTGAAGCAGTCAAGCTAAGCCTGTGGTTGTTCTATACAAAGTCTATCTTCACCATCATCAAGCGAGGATGTTCCATATTCTCAAGCGAGGTTGTATCATAGATTCAAAAGAAGCTGACAGGGTTTTTTTAAGAAGCATGGCAGAGGAAAAGAAATTCCACAGAGGGGGACATTGCTTAAGATATGAGCCTGAAAATGTGAAGCCTGTAATTGAAGATTAAATAGTGATGGAGGCTTTTAGCAAAGCAGGTTGTCTCCGATTTTGTGAAAAGCTGCAGGGTTGCCACACACAGGTGTCTAAAGAATTTGCCTTACACTTCAATGGAACAACTATGAAAATTGGGATGTTAAATGTGCCAGTCACACCTGAGATTATTGCTTCTGTGACAGAAATACCAAGGGGGCAAGAGACTTGGCTTAAAGGTTTTAAATTTGACATGGAACCATGCAAGGAATTCATGAAACCTAAGTATGCAGATATGGACCTCAATAATGCAATACCTAGAAGTTGTATCAAAGATACCTACGCAAAGTTGTTGTTCAACATTCAAAGATACTTTACATGTGAAGGCAGATACCATAAAGCTTATACTTATCATTTCAATTTGCTTATGCATTTCACAGGTATGATATCACTAGATTTTCCCTTTTATTTGCATAGGAGACTTTCCAGGATGGTTGATAAAGTACAAGCCAAATCTGATGGTTGTGAAACATCCTTGTTTCATCATGGTTTGATAAAGTTATTAGTTCTAAATGAGCTTCAGAAAATAAGAAGGGATTGGTCCCTTTTTTTTATGAATGGTTTTGAACTGGAAACCCTAACCCCAACTAGAAACCCTAAAACTAAAGGAACTCCTTCACCATCAGTAGCAGAGTCTAGTCAGCCTGTGGTTGCAAAATCAATGAGGTTTGTAAAGTTGAAACCAAGGAAACAAGTTGAGAAAAGGACAGAGAGGACACAAGTTCTTGTTGCAGCAACTCCATCACCTACAAAACAGAGGTCAAAAAGTGTCAAAGAGGCAAAACAAAAACAAGTTGCCAATGTTACACCATTTTTTGGTCATCTAACCCATTAGTATTATTTGGACCCAAGTACACCATGTAAGACCAATTTTACCCTAAGTATAATTGCATTCACTATGACAATAACTTATTAAAACCACCTTTATTAAGTTGTTTATGGTCTAAACAGGAAAACCCATGGGGAAACATTAAATAAATCCATATTTGTTTGATTTTCCTCAAGGAATAGTTAGTTAAACAGCAGCTTAATTAATATTCCTGGTTATGTTTAACCCAAAACAAGGAAATTAATTAGATAAATCATTATTTATCTTATTATTTTATAAGAATAATTATTTAAACATTACTTAAATAATATTCCTTGTTAAATATGACTAAATCTCCCTTAAATAATTAAATAAATCATTATTTATTTGATTATTACTCAACCATATCCTTAAAATAATTAAATAAATCATCATTTATTTGATTATTACTCAACCATATCCTTAAAATGATAAATAAATCATTTATTTATTTATTATTACTTAATCACATCCTTAAAATGATAAATAAATCATTTATTTATTTATTATTTACAAATAAGGGAATTTGACTCAAGTCAAATTCCTTTTCCCTCCAACAAATATAATAAAATATTCCATAAAAGTTGGATCTAGATTTGGTTAATAATATTTTAATTATGCACGAATCTCTAGACTAACTCAATATTTTGTTATAAATAGAAGGGTTTTCCCATTCATTTGTCACCTTTTGTTGCCTAAAGATCACTCTGGATCTCAACTCTTGGTCTAGCTATTGATCCACCATCATAGCCATACTTTTCCATTTTTTGTCTGGGTTTTCTACACCATCAAGAGAGAGGAATTCTAAATCTGAAGTGCTAAGGACTTACAAGAACCCATCCCATTGAGGAGAACCAGGAACACCCTCTTGTGTTTTCCTCCTAGGTGCCATTAATACAAAGCCAACAAGCAGGAAATCAAGAGAGTGATAAGAAGCCAAGCAATGGCATCAAAGGGAAAAACAGTTGTTTCAGGTACAGAGGACAGCCCAGCGATAAAGGGAAATTTAGATGACATCCTTCATGCAATTGATATAAAGGAATCACCCATTGTGCAAGCTGATTTCATTGGAGTAGATGAACACAAACAGAAAAAGGTTAAGTCAACAAAGAATGATTCATGGAGGAGCGAAGAGGCATAGCAAGGTAAACATATAACCATAAATACGGAGATGCAGTGGAAATAACACTTCATTTCATTAATATCAAAGAACTGAAATTGGCTTACAGACAGAATGGAAATAAAACTAGCTAGGGTGCTGGTAGCTATCTCTGAGAAGAGATGTGGCAGCTACGGGCCTCTGAACTGAGTTACAATGAGGCTCGAGGGCCTATTTATTATTTAGAAACAATGGGAAATCCTAAACAGCCAAAACCCTAACCCTAGGAGATGAAGCGCCAAAACTATGGACCCCGTTTGGGTAAATTGGTGTTTCAACTTCCCAGGGGCATAACTTTGGCATACGATCTCCATTTGACGCGTACCATACCTCGTTAGAAAGATCTATCCGAGGATTAAAAATTTTGAATGAGCAACATCAGTCCATGGACCCATGTTGCTCTTCGTTTTCCCAAAAAACGTCGTTTAGGGCCTCAAAATGGCTCCGGAAGTTCAGGACCCGAAAAACTGCTAAAAATAGTAAGTTGTGCTGAAACTGAAAAACTGAAAGAGACAATGGTGGGGCCCCAAGTGGAATAGGTGGTTGACCACCAATATCCACCTGGATCATTGGTGGATCGTCGTCTTCAATGTGGATCGCCTTCGTCCTTACTTCCCACCTCTACTGGACACCTCAGACATTGCAGAACAACTCACACCAACAGAGTTAAACCCAGACTGCATGGAACAGGCCACCACAGATTGTATCATGGACATGCAAATCAAGAACACTCACCAACAGAAGATCCAATTGTATCGGGTTGTCAAAGCTGGCCAACTCCTGCACCAAGGAAAGTGGTTCACCAGGGACCAAGTTCAGCAAAAATTTCCTCATCTCATGGAGGAACTTAACGCAATGGGGACCATTGCTTCCTAAGGGGGGAGGAATGATCCAGGTGGATATTGGTGGTCACCCACCTATTCCACTTGGGGCCTCACCATTGTCTCTTTCAGTTTTTCAGTTTCAGCACAACTTACTATTTTTAGCAGTTTTTCAGGTCCTGAACTTCCGGAGCCGTTTTGAGGCCCTAAACGATGTTTTTTGGGAAAACAGAGAGAAACATGAGTCCATGGACCATGTTTCTCGTTCAAAATTTGTATTCCTCAGATAGATCTTTCTAACGAGGTATGGTATGCGTCAAATGGAGATCGTATGCCAAAGTTACACCCCTGGGAAATTGAAACACCAATTTACCTAAACGGGGTCCATAGTTTTGGCGCTTCATCTCCTAGGGTTAGGGTTTTGGCTATTTAGGATTTCCCATTGTTTCTAAATAATAAATAGGCCCTTGAGCCTCATTGTAACTTAGTTCAGAGACCTGTAGCCGCCACATCACTTCTCAGAGATAGTTACCAGTGCCCTAGCTAGTTTTATTTCCATTCTGTTTGTAAGCAAATTTCAGTTCTTTGATATTAATGAAATGAAGTGTTATTTCCGCTACATCTCTGTATTTATGGTTATATGTTTACTCTGTTGCATTCCTGCATAAATCCGGATCAAAGAAACTTGAATTTGAGGGTGAAAACGCAGCCTTTATCTTTCAAGCAAGGAAACCTTTAACTAGGCATGCTAAGAAGCTCAAGGAAGGCAGCAAGGAGGTCCAAGAAACTATTGAAATAGTCAAAGTCCCTGAAGAAGTGGTTGATCTCTCATCACCAACCATGGAGCTAGTAGAGCATGTCAGTCATCAATAATTTTGATCTTATACAAAGATGACTAAGTTGAAAATATCAGATTTATAGAAACAAAATTTGCAGAAACATTGTGAGTTCTAGAAATCTCATAGCCTTCATTATCCTGAGTCTTTCAGTTCACTAAAAAATTCATCTAGGTCTCCTAAAAAAGATCACCCCTCCGTTTCAAAAAGAAGCCTGTTTTAGCCTATGTCCCCCATTTTTCCCTCATTTTCCCCTCAAATATTCTTCACTTCCTCAAAATTCCCCTTTAAACCTTGTAAAATCCTTTTATTAAGGTTTTTAGCCCTTTTTTCCCCTTATCGAAATCCTCAAAATCCTTCAAAAACCTTCATTTTCAGTCAAAAAACTTTCATTTTAAAATACAAGGACTTAAGCCCCCTTCGCTTAAGCCCGAGCCCCTTTTCACCGTAAGACTAAGGCCCAAAACCATCGGCTAAAGGTCTTAAGCCCCCATCGCCATCGCACTTCAGCGTTTTCAAAATTCTTTGCTCCATTTCCTTTTCTCTACCGATATAAGAAATGTCGATGTACTTTCCCGCTTTAAATCCCCACCATCGATCTCGCTTCTAATCTGACAATCCTCGCTCCATCAGTGATTCCATTTCCATTGTCCTCAGACCCTTTACTCCGTCGATGACTGACCCTCCAATGAGATTGGAGCCATCCATTCCACAAGATCTGACGGCTGTCGATGCCTCACAATTTCCCTCTGATGATTTCCCCCTCCGATGGAATCCCCCACCAATAAGATCCCGACCGTTGATCTCTCTCAGATCAGACGGTCTACGCTCCCCTCCATCGCATCGGCACATCGCAAATCCAAAATCCCACCTGCCTGGACCGCCGATATGCGAAGATCTGATCGCATCTCCACCATCGATCTCGATCCTGATCGGACGGCCCTCCATCCATCGCACTTCATTTTCCCATCGGCCATTTGCCATCGCAAATTCCAAATTCCTTTGTTCTCGGACCCTCCTCTCCTCTGATCATCGATCTGCCAAATTCAATCTTGACTGTCCATCTCTCGGATACGATGGATCCTATTGATCCTTGCAGTTTAACTCCACTAGACCAATTTTCACCCTGCGCATTGAACTTTTCGCTCCGCGACAAAATTGTTGACTTTCCCACTGGGCCCCACCTTTCTTCCTCCCATGAATCTTTTCTCCCTTCGCATTTGTTTTTAACCGTTGATCTAATCTATTGCCCCTGGATCGAATGGACACCATTTCACTTCGAGTTCATTCTAAAAACTATTTGATCGTGCCATTTCCACACGAAATGGGGGGTTTTCAGAAGCATACATGTCAACCATTAACGTGTATTTCATTCCCCCTGCGCATTACCACTTACCACCCTTTGCTTACGCGAAAACCATCGGTTTCGCACAAAACTGCCTTGCCTCTACTCGCGCCCAAATTCAAATATTTCCTCTGTTTCCTCCTGGTTTTGTTCACAAAACCCTTCCCTGCAATAACCCCTTCCTCCACATCGCTCTATAACCCCTCCCCGAGCCTCTGTTAGTAGTCAAATCTACAAGCACAAGTTTTTATAAATGTTTTATGTTTCAAATTGTAGGTTTAAAACCGGCCAAATGTGCAGGCTCTCCCACAGTCAAGTAAAGTGACAAAGAGCTGAGGATGACGATCCTCGAAGGCTCAAAATAATGCAAAAAAGGGATATGAAAGGGTTTATTCCATGTTTAAGGTGATGTGTCATGAGCATCGACCATTCATTCAAAACCCTCCAGCGCAGAAAGCCACCTATACACTAGCAAAACGGAAGAAACAGTGAAGAATAATGAAGAGTATTAGAGAGATTAAAGTTCAAAGGTTAAGTCAAAAGCATGAAAGATTAAAAGACATAAACCATGCAGATTATAGATAAAGACAGTATGATGAGTTTTGAAGGCAAAAAGTAGATCAGGCCTTAAACAAAATAGTTTAGCAATGAAATAAAGGAAAACTAGGCTAAAAGACCTCGAATACATCAACAGGAAGCAATTATTTCTCCAAAAGATCTAGTCACCACCTATAGCCTACCTTCTGTCTCAAAGGGAAAATTAACAATTATTACATTAAGAAGATATTTTAATCTGTCAGGACAGTTATTGTAAAGATAAGAATAAGCTGTGAAAGTCAATATTTTCTCCTATCTTTCTATCAGAAGTTAAGATAGAGTTATTCAAACAGAGAAATAGTTGCACCTATTTCTGCCTTATGCCTTGCATGGGTTTCAAGGCTTGAAATGAATTTACTCTACAGTTAATAAAATTTTGAACCCTAAATCAATTCCACCTTCTCATTTTTTAGCATAAATACTGCATTTGAACTCTTTGTAAAGTTGACATTTGATGACTCTTTTGAAGTAATACATAGCTCTGCTAAACTTGAAAGGAAATTGATGTTCTAGAACCTGTAGATGTTTTTGATCTATTTGTTGATGGAGAAAGCTCTGTCATTGGATCCCTAAGCTTGGCTATTGGTGAAGTATTCTAATATGTTAATGTTTTCTCCTATTTTCCATTCTGTTTCATTATTTCTTACTACAGTAGAGTAAAACGTTTAGGCTAAGAAATGTCTCTTAGAAGCACCTTAGACCTCTTTACTCTTCAGTGTTTTATGTTTTCCTCTGCTAAGGCATTTTAGAGAATTTTTAATTGCTCTTTAGAACCCTTATGCTTGTGTACTTCCTAAATAGTTCAATACAGTTGGCCTCAAGAATGATTTATGGTTTTCCTTACTTACTTGCTGCTACTTAAAAAATGTTTCTGAAGTCTCCCTTCAAAGTACCATTGTCCAAAGTTTGCCAAAGAGGTCTGTTTTGATCATACCCTTTGTACTTACTCAAATAATTGTTTTGAAGGTCTTTATATCTGTAATCAAAGATGTTTATGAGTTCCCTCTTCTATGAATGCAGTTATTTGTGAATCTTGAATGTTTTCTTATCCTTGAAAGTGAAATCTTTGGATGAAATAGAGCGTTCCTCGACTCCTTGATTTTACTTGAAAAGTTTGTCTTTGAATTGTTATTCGTTGAAGTGTGATTTCTAGAATTTATGGTTAGCCCTATCTATGGAATGCCTCTTCATGTTCAAATAATGTTTTAAGTCCCTTTGTTTAGAAGTACATATAATTAAAGATTCTTAATTGCCCTTAGTTCTACTTTTCATTCTAAACCTTTAATGTTCATTTCATTTCACCTGAAAGACTTTGTAGATCCAATAGCCAAGTTAGATTTTCCCTCTGATATCCCTGATCTGTTTACAAAATTGTTACAATTTCCACTTGACTCCATTTCCCAATGACTTAGAGATTTCCCTTTTCTATCTCTGCTACCTAGATCATCATGCCCAACCAAACAATCAAACAAACTCATGCTTCATAACTAGCCTAAAATCAACCCTTAAAAAAGCAAACAAGCTTACATCTTTGCAAACAATTGAGATATCCCTCTCTAAGACTAGGAAGGCTAGGTCCTAGAGCTCTAAAGAATGGTTTTTATTTTGCCTTGTCATTTAGTATGCCAATCTGCTAAATCACAGGACCCCAACATTCTAGCGATCACGGTGGGACCCCTGAGTTTATAGTTGCCTAGCAAGCTATTATAGGCTCTCTTAGTCCTTCAGTTTCTACAGGAGATTAGCTGATAAGCCATAGAGTACACTCTGTTTGTTTCACCACCTTAGCTAAGTGTTGAAATAGGTATAGGACACTCTTACAACCATTGAACTACAAAAAACTCAGAAAAAAACCCAAAACATTTCAGATTGGTCTTTAAATAAATCATTGGTGGTGGACCATAAAACATTTTACCTTCAGAAAAGCTAAAAATTTCCACCTGGCGACTCCACTAGCCCCAGTAGCCCTATTACTCCTCTAGATCTGCAGATTTCCTTAAAACTATGTTAACTAGCCTTGAGGAAGTTTAGAAACCTAGTCTCCTATTATAGTAATCACTATGAGAGGAAAAATCTTGAAAAACAGTCCTAAAAACCTCAGCCTCTCTAAATTTTAGAAACTGAAATTTGGCTTCACATAGGGTCAATACTAGATCCCATCCAGATCGTAACCCTCCTACCATAGTTGAAAATCCAGAAAGGATTTTGTGGCAAACTTCTACATCTAAAAAACCAACTACTGATAGGACTATCTCAAGAACATGATCTGTCCCTGAAAATTTTACAGTCTTAAAAGATCCTCATTTTGAATTTCCTCACACAAAGAACCTATTCAAAAATAAATCTCAAAGTGATTTAAACCAAGCTAACTTTGAAACCATATATTTGCAACATAGCTTTAGCAGAGAAGCTTCACCTTCTACTCCACCTGATTCTCAGCTTCTCCATCATTTCAGCTCCTTCCATAGCAGATCTGATCATCATCAGTTTGTTGGCCCAAGTGTTTCTTCTACTCCTATCCACATATCCACTATTCAAAACACTCCATTTCATCCCACTTTCCCTCTTGTAAATCCACCTCTTATAAATCCCCCATTATTTCCTATCATGGTAGCATGGTATGCTCCACTTGTGTTACCACTACCTCTAGTTACCTTACCCAATGATTACCAATCCAAAATTCCCCATTTCACTAGAAATGAACCTACTACTACCCAACAGCATGTAGATAAAATGAATGATGATTTTGATTACATGGAAATCGAAGAAGAGACCATTAAGATGAGAATATTTGCCCAAAGTTTAGGAGGAGAAGCCAAGAAATGGTTTAAGGGTTTAACTCCTAATAGCATAAATGATCTCCCTTCTTTATATCAAACATTCATAAACAAATGGGAAATTAGGAAGAACCCTCTCCAAATCCTTTCAGAATATACCAACTTCAAAAGAAACATTGGGGAAAGTGTCCAAGGCTATTGCACTAGATTCAATAGTATTTACAATGTGCTTCCCCTAGACATGAAACCTCCACTAGGCCTAGCCTAAGCTAAATTCCCAGAGGGTTTTGATCCTGAAATGGCATACTAGCTAAGAGAAAGAGACCCCTCAACTTTAGAAGATATGTAGAGGGGAGCCTTAGGTGTAGAAGCAAACTTGATTGAGAAAAGAGCTAGGTTGAAAGTAGAAAAGATAGTTACATACAAGGATGAAACAATGGCATCAACCTCATCATCCGATACCAAAATTGACAACCTAGTAAGGGTAATGGAGAGGATGCTTGAAAAGATAAATCTAAATGATAGAATGCCTCCTAGAGAAAACCAAAACAACCCCCAAAATAGAAATAGAAACCCAAATCTCAGAAGAGACCCTAATCAAGATAGGCAAAGAGACAATGACCAATAGATTAGGCCTCCCTTTCAACAAAACTATGTTGATCAAGAAGAAGAAAGGGAACTTGAAAGGTTGGAAGAAAATCATGTGAACTTGATAGGATCTGACAGTAGACAGATGTTTCTCTCACTAAAGAAGAACAAGGATTCTTCTCCTCAAAACGAATTGAAAACAACCATGAAGATTCTGAAGATTATAGACTAGGGTTTGAAAATGCAATCATGGAGATACACAAACAATATAATCTTAGAATAAAAGGGTGCCCAGAGATTTCCAATGACAAAAACACTAGTACTGTTATTAGGAAAACTTCAGAAAATCAGCCTAAGAAGACAACCAGTAATACCAACACTATGGAAAAGAAAATTGATCTAAATAAAGACAAAAAAAGTCAGCAAAGTGTTGAACAAATCTGCCCTAGTACTTCAGCTAGTGGCCCTAACAAATCTATCCCAAATAAATTTCAGCAAATCAGGATTTATGAAAGAGTTGTAAATGACAAAACACATGTAAATATGTCAAGAACAATAGTTCCTTTCAGCCTTGAAGGGGAAATTGCCAAGATCAAAATCACCATACCCTTAGCTGAACTAGTAACTCAGGATGTATATAAAAACCAAGTTTTGAAAGCTTTGAATACATGCAGTGACACTGATACTTTAAACTTGACAGATGACAAACCAGAATTATTGTTTGGTCCTGAAGTTGAAGGAAAATACCAAGAAGGGGTTGTCCCTCCCTTCTATGTCAGCCTGAATATACATGATAAGATCTTACACAATGCCATGTTAGACACTGGAGCTTCACATAACCTTATGCCCAAAGTAGTAATGGAAAGCCTAGGCCTGGAAATTACTAAACCATATAACGACCTGTATTCCTTTGATTCAAGCAGGGTCAAATGCTTGGGCCTAATCAAAGATTTATGTGTCAGTTTGGCACAGATTCCTGCTAAAGGTATAGTCATGGACATAGTGGTAGCTGACATTCCCCCTAAGTATGGCATGATTTTATCTAGATCATGGGGATCCAAACTTCAGGGGAGCCTTCAAATGGACATGTCCTATGCCACCATCCCAATGTTTAACCAAACTAGAAGATTATATAGAGAGTCTCATATGAAATACATGGTAAGCAACATAGATAGGCCAAACAACACTCCTATGTATTCCATCCATTCAAACTTAGATTCCTTTATCTTTTTTAATGAAGATGAAATCACTCAATAGGAAAAAGGAAACAAAGAAGAAGTTAGTCCACCAGAACAATCAAATTTGTCTTCCATTCAAATACAAAACAACCCAAACTTCAGTAGCCTTCAGCAGGAGAAACAAAATGAAAATGAGACAGAAACATCTTGGAGAATGAGCTTTGACGGCTCTTGTAGCAGAGCAAGTGCAGGGGCAGGTGTGTGGATACACAATCCCAACCAAGAATATTCCTATAAACTAGATTTTCCATGCACAAACAACATTGCTGAATATGAAGCCCTCCTCCTTGGCCTACATTTGCTCAAAGATTTAGAAGCCAAGAGAATATCAGTCCAAGGAGATTCCGAGCTAATAATTAAACAAATTAAAGGGAAATATTCAACTAAGAACCCAAGACTTAGAGAATATCAAAATTCTGCCCTTGATCTCCTAAAAACTTTCGAAACATATGAACTCATTTTCATCCCAGGAGCTCAAAATCATCTAGCAAACGAACTTGCCTTTACTGCTAGTAATTTCCAAATACCACAGATAAATGAACAATTTAATATAAAGATAAAAAACGGACCTGCAGTACCTGACAATGGAGACTATTGGCAAGTGTTTGAAGATGAAAAACACATAGATGATTTTCTGCAATCAAAGAATGTCTTTGCCATACCAACACCTACTTCAAGCCATGAGGAAAATTGTTTAAATGAAGAGCAAATCCCTGAAACAGAGTTGTCCTTTTTGATATAAACCATTTTGAACATCCTTTTAGAGAAGAAATAGTTGACAATACAGACCAAAAGGACCTAAAAGTTTTACAATGTAAAAATGATACAATTCCAAGAGGCCTTACACCATTAGAGCACTTTTTTTATTTCAATGATGTGGCTAAAGAACCAAGAATGGAGCCTATAGAAATAAATGTAGAAGAACATAACATAGGTAGCTTAACAGAACCCAAAATGATCAAGTTATCCAGCACTCTCACAGCCCATATCAAGCTGCAATACATAGAAATTTTCAAATAATTTGGGGATGTGTTTGCATGGGGATACAAGGATCTAAAATCATATGATACCAGCATCATTCAACACAAAATTCCTCTTAAGGAAAATTAGAAACCTTTCAAACAAAAACTCAGAAGGATAAACCCTATTTTATTTCCTTTAGTCGAGAAAGAAATCAAGAAAATGTATGATGTTGGGATCATAGTTCCCCTCAGATATTCACAATGGGTTTCCAACTTAGTATCTGTCAGGAAAAAGACTGGGGAAATTAGGCTCTGCATTGACTTCAGGAATCTAAATAGAGCCTCCCTTAAAGATAACTACCCCTTGCCAAAAATGGATCATATACTTCAAAGGATGGTTGGGTCTAAAAGAATTTCACTATTGGATGGGTTCTCAGGTTACAATCAGGTGTTAGTACTCCCAAGTGATCAACATAAAACTGTTTTTACTACACCTTGGGGTACATTCATGTATGTCAAAATGCCATTTGGTTTGATGAATACAGGGGCCACCTTCCAAAGGGCCATGGATATAGCCTTTTTAGAAGATATAGGCTATTTTATAATCATATACCTTGATGACATTACTGTTTTCTCCAAAACTGACAAAGAACATTTGATTCATTTAAAGAAAGTTTTTGAGAAATGTAGGAAATATGGCTTATCTTTGAATCCCAAAAAGACACTCTTTGGTCTCCAAGAAGGAAAGCTTCTTGGCCACATAATTTTTGAAGAGGGAATCAAAGTAAACCCTAAAAGGATTGATGGCATATTGAAAATCAGCCATCCTAGAAACCTCAAAGAATTACAATCTTTCATTGGTAAGATAAAAATTTTAAGGAGGTTCATCCCAACCTTGCTGAGCTATTGAGAAATATCACAAACATGCTAAAGAAATAGATAGGTGTTAAATGGACAACACAAGCTAAATAGTCATTTGAACTAGTGAAACAAGATCTTACCAAACACCAGTTCTTATCAGTCCTAATTTCACCAAAGATTTCTACTTCTTTTCTTTTGCATCTGAACATACAATAGCTGCAGTATTACTACAAAAGAACACTATGGGTCAAGAACAACCAATATCCTTTCTCAGTAGGACCTTAAGAGATGCTCCACTCAAGTATAACATCATGGAAAAACAAGCCTTAGCCCTAGTAAAAGCATTGAAAGGCCTTAGAGTCTACATTTTGCATTCTCACATCATTGATTTTGTCCCACATATTGTTGTCAAAGATATTCTAAGTCAAGACCCTGATGGTGAAAGGGGAAAATGGATTGCTAATATTTTATAATATGCTTAGAAATCAAGCCCACCAAACTATTCAAAGGGCAAGGATTAGCAAAACTCATGGCTGAGTCTAACTTCCAAGCACTAGATATGAATATGGTTGATGTTTTGGAAGAAACAGAAGAATTCACAGCTCCATTTATTGAAGAAATTTTTGTGAATTCACCTTGGTATGTTGATATCATATATGTGTTTCTTTATCTGAATACCCCTCCTCTGTCTAAAATTAAAGCTAGATTTTTAAAACAGAAGGCTTTAAATTATTGCATATTAGATGGGGTTTTATATTGGAAGAATTCTGTTGGAATATTGCTTAAATGTTTGCCTGAGATTGATGCAGGAAAAATCATGCATGAACTACATGAGGGAGAATGTGGAGGACATATTTACTGGAAGACCACAGCAAATAAAATCCTCAGATCTGGTTACTGTTGGCCCACCCTTTTCCTAGATACTCGGAAGTTTGTCATGTCTTGCCATAAGTGTCAAATTTTTTATGGCAAAAGAAAACTCCTACCTTTACCTTTACATCCCATCAGTGTTGAGGCCCCTTTTCAACAATGGGGTTTGGACTTCATTGGGGAAATCCACCCATCTTCTTTAGCCCAACATAAGTGGATCCTCACTGCCACTGGTTATTTTACCAAATGTATAGAAGCCATACCTTCTAGGAATGCTACTGACTTTGTCATTATCAAGTTCCTTGAAACCAACATACTATTCAGATTTAGTTGTCCTAGAAAAATTATCACAGATAATGCTGCTACTTTAAAGTCTAAAAGAATGGTTGAATTATGCCATAAATACCATATCACCTTGGGTCATTCCACTGCCTACTATCCTCAAGGAAATGGATTAGTTGAATCCTCCAACAAAAGCCTTGTCAATATTATTAAAAAACTGTTGGAGCAGAATCAGAAATCATGGCATAGTAATCTTATTCATGCTTTATGGGCCGATAGATTAACCACCAAAAAGTCAATAAATATGTCCCCCTATCAGCTGGTTTATGGCATGGATGCAATCTTCCCAACCTCTCTATGAGTTCCAGTCATGAAAATCCTTCAAGAAGTACAATCTGAGGAAAATGATATGCAGAGAAGGATAAATCAGACCATTCATTTACAGTAGTCCAGAGAAGAAGTATATAAGAGAACACAAATAGTCCAAGAAGACATCAAGAAATTATTTGACAACAGGACTAAAGCAAATGCTTTCCAAATTGGAAATATAGTTCTAAAGTGGGATTCTAGAAGGGAAGAAAAGGGAAAACATGGTAATTTTGAGAATTTGTGGAAAGGGCCCTACATCATTCATTCTATAAGGGGTCATAATGCATTATTTTTGCAAGAGTTGAATGGAGAAAATATGTTTGGAGGTCATGTCAATGGCAGGATGCTCCAGCACTACTTTTGTCAAGAGTCTTAGATTTAAAGTTTTTCATCCATTGTACATATCATTTCATGAGAAAAATGAAAAAATACAAAAAACAATAGAAAAGAGAAAAAGAGGGCTGAAATAAAAGAAGAAAGGTACAGCCCTATACCAAAAAAGAAAAGGAAATCTGAAAGTGTGCAAGCTTAAATTCCAACACTAAAAATTCATTGCTATTTTAGTCATATAGCCTAATCATGACTAGATAGATTTAAATTTACTATTGATAGTTTAGTGAAGAAGATTTTCCAAATTGTTTAATCTTGGCTTATCAGTAGAATAGATTAGGATAGAAAATAAATGGTTCTAACAAGCTCAAAATCTGAACCAAGAAAATGAAAAAGATAGCTCTAAATAGATCAACCAGAGCTGGAAAAAGAATAGAAGGATGTTTATAATTTTCAGATGTTAAGCCTTCACAATTTTGTTTTATTTTTCTGCAAATAAAGTCTATGTGTAGTTTGTGTTGAGCCTCAAATTTGTGCTTTCCTTCACCTCATTTTACCTCATTTTTCCCTTGTCCATTTCCATTTTAAACCCAATTGATCAATAAAAATAGTTAAAATTACTTCTAGAATGGTTTACATGACTGACTTGTTGAATTTTGTGATTGTTGCCATTGTTAAGCATTTTGACCGGAACTAGCTGCAGAATGCAGGCATTCTGTAGCTAACCGGCGATTCTGCAGCTACCTTTATGTTTGAGCATGTTCCAGGTGGCCTCTTGAGGAAAAAAGCATATGGGCATGATCCACGTTGTGCCTACATGGTGTGTTGCTCGTCATGGAAGAGGAAATGAAGTCTGTGTACGGTTATGCACGTGGGAACACATTTTGTGAAAGAAGACTCCTACTAGGACTGTTATAGTCCAGGTGTCTTTTCTCTTTTACGCAGCCACCTTAAAGACTCCTAAGATGATTTGGATTAGGAAGACATCATTCCTAAATTATTGTAATTATTGTTACTTGCATTTACTTTAAAAACTCTTGAATAGGCCGAGAGCATGGTTAGAAATTTTGTGTAGATTTGCTGCTAGATTTTGGTGTAAAACTCTGTGTTACGTCTTTTAAGACACAGAGCATTATGTTCAGACTATTGCATTGTTAATGGAGCAGACAAAATTATCTTGAAGGCGTGATTTAATTGTGAAGTTGAATGCCGTCAAGTGGTAGAGGGCCCCGGCCCCTTGAACGGATTTCCTTAGCGTAAACTAGATAAGTTTTTCCTAGCTGTCTTTACGTTTTGCATATTGAATTAGTAGTTGCTGTGTTTTATATACTGTGGTCGTATTCGTTCCGGTTCTTCCATAAGAAGACATTCTTCCAACAGATCAAAATGATGAATGATTGATGACTATGGTATTGTAGGATATCAGTTAGATTTGTATTTGTTTTAGCTAGCTACTGTAGCCATAATTCGTTCCAGTTCTTCCACAAGAAGACACTTTGCCAATAAATCAAAACGATGAATGTTTAATGACTATGTTACTGTAGGATAGGATTTGTATTTGTTTTAGCTAGCTACTGTAGCCATAATTCGTTCCAGTTCTTCCACAAGAAGACACTTTGCCAATAAATCAAAACGATGAATGTTTAATGACTATGGTACTGTAGGATAGGAGTTGTATTTGTTTTTAACTAGAGACTGTAGTTATATTCATCATAGTTCTTTCACAAGAAGACATTTTTCCAATAAATCTTAACAATGAATGATGAATAGCTATAGTGTCATAGGAATTAGTTGTAGTTTTTAGTCTTCACTATCATAGTTGCACTTGTCCTAATCACTCTTCCATAAGAAGAAATTCTTCCAAGACATACTTAAGAAGTTCAAGATATGACTGTGATGTGACAACTTAGTTTCATTTGCTTTCAGTTCATTGCTTTCAATTGCATACAAGTCCACAGTCAAAATTGTTCTACCTCTTCCACAAGAAGGAACTCTTCCAAAATATCCCTCATGATGAACAAACTGACTGTGTAACTTCATAGGATAGTGCATGTTAATTAGAATGCTTCGGAGTTTCATTTTGCATTTAATTCATGTCCAGCTACTTCATTTCAAAGTTTGATGATGGCTTATGTTTTAACATTGTTCTAGTTTAGAAGCATCTTAAGCTCATGTTTAAATCAATTCATTGCATTTATATCTCATAGTCACACTGTCACCCTTTGCACAGTAGATCATTTTAGTTGATAGGATTCCTAAGACAGCCTTCATTATTTACAAATATCTTTTTGTTCTGAAAACTATCCGTGATCCATAACTTTAGGAACAGAAGATAACATCATTACAAGGTCTGAAATATCTCTGCAAATTCCTCACTATAAACAGAGCTTTTCCTCAACAGAACTACCCTGAAAAGAAACCAATAACTCTTGAAGAATAGGCTCTGACCTTCAATTGAAATTGCAGAATAGAACTAGAAATTAGTCATAAATAGATGAGTTTAGAATAGAATCATGATTAGTGTCTGATTGTCTAGTTAGAAAATTTGCATATTTAAGTAATCATTTCTCAAAGTCTAGTTTGTGTCATTTGTTTAAAAAGTCATCATCAAGCTCTTGTTTCTATTCAGTCATAGTTTAGATGTTGTTTCAGTGTTTTTGATTACATTTGCCATTCCATACATTAGGCTCAACTGTGTTTTTGACTACCACTCTCTTTTTATTAGTTTTCTAGGCATTTTCATTGTAAACATAAAACTTCAAAAGACCAAAAACATCATAAATCAACATAAAAGACCAAAACATCACAAAACACTACATACAACGCACTAGGAAACAAGCACCTAAGTACATATGGTACATTTCACTTCAGCAGTTTACAAATCCTGGTTGACAATTAAATGAACTCAGTTTAGGAGACTAGATTGAGGCACAACAGTTTGTACATACATCCATAGATACCATAGCAAATCAGACAGTCTAATCCTGATTTGACTGTGTCTAAATTTCTTGTCTTAGAAATATAGAATAAAATCTGTCAAACAGCCTAATCTTGACTGATAGATAGTTAGGTAGAAAAATAAAGAGTTCAACAGTTTAATATGGAATCTTGGAAGAAATAAGGATAGGACTAGATAGTTTATTTTTGTTTTCAAAAATAAAATGTCAAAGATTTTGCTAGTTCAAATGCACTCAAAAGAAGAAGAAAAGCCAAGACAAGTAAAATTGGGTAGGTAGAGATGTTGTTTTAAAAGAGATTACATGTTGCAGATTGATAAAAGTTGTATTTTTTAGAGAAAGATCAGCAATAAAAGAAGAAATCTACCCAATGGATAAGGCATTGGTATTCTAAAAGCCAATAGATTGATAATATGAGGTTCTGGACACCTAGAAAGACAGTTGTCCTCCCCAAGTGGAGCCACTGTTAGTCATCAATAATTTTGATCTTATACAAAGATGACAAAGTTGAAAATATCAGATTTCTAGAAAAAAAATTTGCAGAAACATTGTGAGTTCTAGAAATCTCACAACCTTCATTATCCTGAGTCTATCAATTCACTAAAAACTTCATCTATGTCTCCTAAAAATATCACCCCTCTGTTTCAAAAAGAAGCCTGTTTTAGCCTATTTCCCCCATTTTTCCCTCATTTTCCCCTCAAATATTCTTCACTTCCTTAAAATTCCCCTTTAAACCTTATAAAATCCTTTTATTAAGGTTTTTAGCCCTTTTTTCCCCTTATCAAAATCCTCAAAATCCTTCAAAAACCTTCATTTTCAGTCAAAAAACCTTCATTTTAAAATATAAGGCCTTAAGCCCCTTTCGCTTAAGCCCAAGCCCCTTTTCACCGTAATACCAAGGCCCAAGACCGTCAACTAAAGGTCTTAAGCCCCCATCTCCATCACACTTTGGCGTTTTCAAAATTCTTCGCTCCATTTCCTTTTCTCCACCGATATGCGAAATGCCAATGTGCTTTCCCGCTTTAAATCCCCACCGTCGATCTCACTTCCGATCTGACGGTCCTCGCTCCATCGGTGATTCCATTTCCTTTGTCCCCAGACCCTTTACTCCGCCGATGACTGATCTTCCGATGAGATCGCAGCCGTCCATTCCAAAAGATCCAACAGCAGTTGGCACCTCGCAATTTCCCTCTGATGGAATCCCCTGCCAATAAGATCCTGACCATTGATCTCTCTCAAATCGGACAGTCTGCACTCCCCTCCATCACATCGGCACATCGCAAATCCAAAATCCCACTTTCCTGGACCATCAATATCCGAAGCTCTGATCGCATCTCCACCGTCGATCTCGATCCTGATCGGACGGCCCTCCATCCATCACACTTTGTTTTCCCATCGGCCATCGGCCATCGTAAATTCAAAATTCCTTTGTTCCTAGACCCTCTTCTCCTCCGATTTCTGATCCACCGTAGTCAATCCTGACTATCCATCTCCCCGATCCGATTGCTCCTATTGATCCTTGCAGTTTAACTCTGCCAGACCAATTTTCACCTTGCGCATTGAACTTTTCACTTCACGACAAAATTGCTGACGTACCCGCTGGGCCCCACCTTTCTTCCTCCCGTGAATATTTTCTCCCTTCGCGGTTGTTTTTAACCGTCAATTTGATCTATTTCCCCTGGATCAGACGACCACCATTTCACTTCGCGTTCATTCTAAAAACCATTTGATTGTGCCATTTCCACGTGAAATGGGCAGTTTTCAGGAGAATACGTATTAGCCATTTACATTTTTCATGTTCCTCCTACTCATTATCGCTTACCACCCTTTGCTTATGTGAAAACCGTCAGTTTCGCCCAAAATCACCTTGCCTCTACTCACGCCCAAATTCAAATATTTCCTTTGTTTCCTCCTGGTTTTGTTCACAAAACCCTTCCCTACAATAACCCCTTCATCTGCATCGCTCTGTAACCCCTCCCCGAGCCTCTGTTAGCAGTCAAATCCACAAGTGCAGGTTTTTATAAATGTTTTATGTTTCAAATTTCAAGTTTAATAGCGTCCAAATGTGCAGGCTCTCCCACAGTCAAGTAAAGTGACAAAGAGCCGAGGATGACGATCCTCGAAGGCTCAAAACAATGCAAAAAAGGGATACGAAAGGTTTTATTCCATGTTTAAGGTGATGTTTCATGAGCATCGACCATTCATTCAAAACCCTCTAGCGTAGAAAGCCACCTGTACACCAGCAAAATGGAAGAAACAGTGAAGAATAATGAAGAGTATCAGAGAGATTAAAGTTCAAAGGTTAAGTCAAAAGCATGAAATATTAAAAGACTTAAACCATGCAGATTATAGATAAATATAGCATGATGAGTTTTGAAGACAAAAACCATATCAGGCCTTAAAAAAAAACAGTTTAGCAATGAAATAAAGGAAAACTAGGCTAAAAGGCCTCAAATACATCAACAGGAAGCAGTTATTTCTCCAAAAGATCTAGTTGCCACCTATAGCCTACCTTCTATCTAAAAGGGAAAATTAACAGTTATTACACTAAGAAGATATTTTAATCTGTCAGGATAGTTATTGTAAAGATAAGAATTAGCCGTGAAAGTCAATATTTTCTCCTATCTTTCTATCAGAAGTTAAGATAGAGTTATTGAAACAGAGAAGTAGTTGCACCTATTTCTGCCTTATGCCTTGTATGGTTTTCAAGGCTTGAAATGCATTTACTCTGTAGTTAATAAAAATTTTAACCCTAAATAAATTCCACCTCCTCATTTGCAGCATAAATACTGCATTTGAACTCTTTGTAAAGTTTCCATTTGATGACTCTTTTGAAGTAATACATAGCTCTGCTGAAGTTGAAAGGAAATTGATGTTTTGTAACCTGTAGATGTTTTTGACCTGTTTGTTGATGGAGAAAGCTCTGTCATTGGATCCCTGAGCTTGGATGTTGGTGAAGTATTCTAATCTTTTAATGTTTTTCCTCTTTTCCATTCTGTTTCATCATTTCTTACTACAATAGAGTAAAAATTTTAGGCTAAGAAATGTCTCTTAGAAGCACCTTAGACCTCTTTACTCTTCAGTGTTTTATGTTTTCCTCTGCTGAGGCATTTTAGAGAATTCTTAATTGCTCTCTAGAACCCTTATTCTTGTTTACTTCCTAAATATTTCAATACAGTTGGCCTCAAGAATGATTTATGGTTTTCCCTGCTTACTTGCTGTTATTTAAAAATTGTTTCTGAAGTCTTCCTTCAAAGTACCATTGTCCAAAGTTTGCCAAAGAGGTTTGTTTTGATCATACCCTTTGTACTTACTCAAATAATTGTTTTGAAGGTATTTCTAGCTGTAATCAAAGACTTCTAGGATTCCCTCTTCTATGAATGCAGTTATTTGTGAATCTTGAATGTTTTCTTATCCTTGAAAGTGAAATCTTTGGATGAAATAGAGCATTCCTCGACTCCTAGATTTTACTTGAAAATTTTGTCTTGGAATTATTATCTGCTGAAGTGTGATTTCTATAATTTATGGTTAGACCTATCTATGGAATTCCTCTTTGTGTTCAAATAATGTTTTAAGTCCCTTTGTTTAGAAGTACATATAATTAAGGATTCTTAATTGCCCTTAGTTCTACTTTTCATTCTAAACCTTTAATGTTCATTTCATTTCACCTGAAAGACTTTGTAGATCCAATAGCCAAGTTAGATTTTCCCTCTGATATCCCTGATATGTTTACAAACTTGTTACAATTTCCACTTGACTCCATTGCCCAATGACTTAGAGATTTCCTTTTTCTATCTATGCTGCCTAGATCATCATGCCCAACCAAACAATCAAACAAACTCATGCTTCATAACTAGCCTAAAATCAACCCTTTAAAAAGCAAACAAGCTTAAATATTTGTAAATAATTGAGGGATCTCTCTCTAAGACTAGGAAGGCTAGGTCCTAGAGCTCTAAAGACTAGTTTTGATGTTGCCTTGTCATTTAATATGCCAATCTGCTAAATCACAGGACCCCAACTGAGCAATGAAGGGAAAAGAAGAAATCACATAATTTCAACATCTTGAGGAGAAATTGAGGTTAGAAAATCAAGAGATTTATATGATGAGAAAGAGGGTCAGAAATCACAGTATTGAGAGAACAGAGTTTAAAATAATGAAGGTAGTATGGGAAGGCCAAACTAGTTTTAGGTCTGAAATTCCAAGCAGTGCAGAACAGTTTTTCACATGGACAGTTCCAACCATCAAGGAAGAAAAATTTGTCAGAGTAATGAATACTCACTTGAGAGCTAATAATAGAAGGATTAGAGATCAAATGGAGGACTTGGAGCAGCAGTTGAAATTGACTCAGGGTGAGCTAAAAAAACAAAGGTGCAGAATGACAATTATTAAAAAGTCAAAAGTTAAATCAAATGGAAAATTAACAATGAACCTCATGAAAATTGTGTTATTTTTAGTTATGAATTTTTGTTTTGATGAAACCAGAGGTATTCTAATGTTTGCCACATTTTTGGTTTAAATTTTGAAGAAATCTGGGAAAAACTGCTCACTCAACAGTTTCGTAGCGCAAACAGTACAAAAAGAGTGAAAAGCGCTACGAAACTATTGTAGCAACTTTTTTCACCCTTTCTCATAAATTTTTGAAGAGAAAATATGTGTATTATGACATGAAATTTCTAGGGATTATGTTAAGTGATAATAAATATAATCCCAGAGGAAAGAAACCAAAATTTTGAAGGCAAAAGGGTTAAAAGGTTGTGCTACAAAAAGCGCTACGATACTGTGTTGTTTTCGTAGCGTAGGTCTACTTCAACTATTTTGAACAATTCGATGGTGGTCTTGGATAGCTGGCACTTAAGAATGATTTTGGGCAAGTATTACTTCGGTTTCTAACAGCAAATAACCTTGAAGTGATGGGTTCATGATGGTCAGAATGTCTTAGGAATGCAAAGAATCCTATGCCTAGAAACAGGGGACATTTTCCTAGTTTAATGGAGATCAGTATTGAGGTCATAAAGAGTTGAAGCTTATCATTTGGATTCAACCTTATGGGAATACAATTGGAAAATGATGTAATCTAGTTTTTATAAGGTTGTTGTGAGTAGAGTTAAGGAGTTTGAATCCTATTTGTAATAGGATTGTTCATTAGATTTGCAGCTGTCATTTTGTAATAAATACCATGTTATATGGTTAGGAAAGGTGTCAAAAAGTAGGAATTCCATGTATCTAGCTCAAGATAAGGTTATCCTATGTTGTAAATGATCTATAAAAGATGGAGAAGTAGAAATGCCAGGGGTTGGACATTTTTAGCAAAAGACTATGTTTATTGTAAGTGACTGTTTTTCAGCTTAATACAGAGATTTCTACTTAGATAACTTGAGATTCATAAAGAGTTCTAGTGTGTTCTTGTTCTAATTGCATCTTTTTACTATCCTATTACAGTGGTGTTTTCTTATGTTACTCAGAATTCATCATTGATGCTCTGACTTCCTTCATAGACAAACTGACTGTGTGTTTTACAGTTTCACATATGTATCTCTGGACTAGAACTCTGATATGCCTTGACTTCCATGCTAAGTAGATTGATTGGTTTTACTAAAACTATTTTGACTCCATAAGCCCAATGTGCACTTACTAATGTGATTTACAACCAATATCTATCATTTATCTGCTTATTACCCCACATAGAGTTATCCATCTATATTTTTATCAAAATCATTAACCCTTGAGAGAGCTCGCTCAGGTTGAGGAGGCTAAGCCTCAATCAAAATATTGGTTTGAAATAGTTACATGAGATTGATTTGATTAGCAACCTATCAAATCTGATTTTGTGATAACAACCTGAACAAGTTAAAAATTGTTGTCCCATGGTCCAATTTCAGAGACATGGACAGAGAGACATTGATAGGAACCTATAGCATTACTCCTGGGGAAACCTCTGAATATAGCCTTGGCAGTAAGGACACCAGAAAAGAGGAAGAATAGATAGAGATGACAAAAGAATAAGTAGCGATGGAAACAGAGGAATTAAAAGTGAAGGAGGTAGAGGAAGGTTAAGGAGATGATGAGGAATAAAAGGAGGAAAAATTAGAAGAGGATGCCTTGAGTCATAAGCAGGCCACTGAACAAAAGAAAATTGAGATATCCCCTCATAAAATTATTCTGTCACCAGGGAACATTTAGGATGAGGTAGCTGCCACATTATCTACCTTGGGAACTCTTGTAAAATCTAAGAAGAAAAGACCAAGAAAAACCCATCTTTACGTTAAGACAAGGAAGAACACTACAGTGAAACAAGGAAGACCCCAGACTCCCACAAAAGTCCCAATTACCCTTGAGGAGTCTCCAAGTAAGAAAGAGGAGGTGGGGCCATATGAGGGAAAAATTGAGGAGGTCACCTCTCCAAAGCCCAAACCTAAGACTCCCATAGCCTATGTAAGGAGGCCCACCATTAGAGCGTTGTTATTCAAGCAACTAGAAGCACCCACATACCTACAAAAAGAAGAAAATGTAGAGCTACAGGAAAAACAAAGCATGTTACAGGAAGGACAGGAAATGTTATAGGAAGAGCAAAGTGCACAAAAAGAGGAACATAATGCACAAATTGAGGGGTAAAATGCACAAATAGAAGGTAAATATGTGGAAGAGGGGTACAATCTGAACAACAACAATTACAAGAGACAACAGCCTCCCTAAAGACCTTTGAAAAATACATCACAAAGTTTTAAGAACCTACCCCATAGCCTAATTTGGGATCTTATTACAAGTTCATTGAGGGAGGGAGACTGATCCCTAGAAAATTCACAATCCCCTCCTACATGAGTTGGAGATAGAAAGAGGGCACGTCCATATATGAATGAATATCGCCAAGAAAAATAATCTTGGAGATGTGGATTTGATGGAAGAAAGGCTCATTGAAATGGGGAAATAGATATTTGATGTAAGGCTCAGATAATCTATGTTGAAAGAGAAATTACAAGCAGTGCAAACATAGATCATGAGGTTGCAGGGGAAGCTACAGGAAAAATACACCCAACTTGCCACTATGGCGAACCTTTGCATGGAGGCCATGCAGTACAAAAAGCCTTCAAATTCCTATGCAATTTATATCATGGAGAAATGGTTACAATACCAAATCAGGACTTTAGCTCAAAATGGCTCCCTACCCTTTCATAACTATATACAATTCATTGAATTCTGCAGACAGTATAGTGTAGGTGAGAGTGATAGAATGGTTGAATTCTATATGCATAACCTCATATTAACTGATATGGAAAATTGGGACCCTAATTCCAGGTTGGGTGTTATTCAAGTAATGGCCTTATCATCTGGGACCACATATGAAGAAGCAAGAGCAACAAAGGTTAAAAGAGTAATGGCAAGAGAGGAGAGATAACCACTATAAATCATAGCAGAACAAAAGAACCCCAGGGTGATCATTTCCAACCATCAATTGATCTCAAATGATTTTGTAATGGCACCTAAATACATTGAAACACAAGGTCAGACCATTTCACACTTTGATGATACATCTAGGTTGCTAGGAGAAGAAATTTTTTAGGGCATGCCAAAGGAGATGGCATGCCTTACCATTTTTCCTGCAACAAAGGGAATACCACTCTCTTGAGAGAATGAGGAATGCATTGAGAGGTTAGCCTTCTATAAAAGAGCTATGCAAAGAATGAGTATACAATGGATAGGATTGCAGCTCAACCCACCTTTGATGTTGGGGCTACATGAAAGGAGAGAACAAACAAAAGAACAAAAGGAGTGGGTTGAGGTAGAAAAGAATGCAAGATTTTACCCACTAGAAGGCACTCCCTTTGAGCTACCTTAGGATTTCAGGGAGGCCATCATGGCTTTGAAAGAGTTCAACAAGGAGAACTGAGTTGATCATAGGATGAGAAATCATTTCAGTAGGGGGTGATGAGTGTTAGCGAAAAAGGAGGTCTCTCGGCAAGACCCAGGTTCAGGCTTGAGGCCAACAAGGTTTCTGTTATAATCTAAGACAATGCCAGAATTTTCACCCTGCTTAAGGGATAAATGACTCTCACCTGAGGCACATCGTGACCTTACTGAGGTTAGAAACTAGATCACAGGCATCAAGGAAAGATTACTAACGCAAGTCATCTCTTATGTGCATACAGAAGACATTCATAGATCTCAACGTTACAAAGCAAGTTATCATTCATCAATAGATATTCAGAGTATCGAGTTAAAAATTTAAAATAGACATACATACACCATAATCAATCAAGCATCAACTAATCCATAATAGACAGTACAGCAACAGTCTGATTCCATTATTTTGGCTCAAAACAGTACAAACATATTTTGCAGAGTCTATTATAGTTCATTTTAGTACATAAGGCTCCATAGAGCTCCCCCTAAGCTCCACTCCCCTATCAGCCTCTCTCTGACTAACTAACTAACTAACTAAATATCCTCAGAGTCGCTTCTTCCCTTCTTATCTATTCCTGCCGATCGACACTGTCAGTCTTTGCCCCTTTTCTGCACCGTTGTTCCCTTGCACTCTGCTACCTTTTGTTTCCTCTTCATCACTGGGAGTTCTACTGCTTGTTCCTTGTCTCTCGTCTTTGCCATTTGTGCTGTCATCTGTTTATGCCCTGCCACCTGCCTTCAGGTTTTCCACAACTGTGACAGCTCCCTACCTACCTTGATTCCGCTCTGCCACCTATCTTCAAGTTCTCTGCAATTTCAAAATTGTATTTTCCAAAACAAAGGCCCCAAGAGGCGCGACCACATCCTTTTGACTCATCCCAAGTCAATATTTTCCTGCTATTGTGGCTTCTGGTGGTCCATCGGCTTCTTTTGTCGACCTAGTTTCCCCTGTTGCTTCTGTTGTAGACAATTTATGTCACTCCTAGAGATAGTCTAGAGTTGCCATAGACCAGTGCCTAGGACATCTTAACATAGCACGGAGCATAGAAATATATCTAGTTTGTCAATCCAAATTCTCTCAAGCTATCTCTTTAAAAATAAGGGAAATGATTTAAATGGAACCAGCAATCACAGAAACTGTCACAGATAAGGGAATTTTGTAAAGGCACAATGCAAAGCTCGATATAAAAGCATCAGACAGTTAAGAGACAATTTACTGTGAAGAGGGCCGATTCAGATAATATATCATAGAAATCAAATATCAGAAGGAGTGTGGAGTGAAAGAAACCTTAAGAAGATATTAGTTAATCTTGAAATGATACCCAGATACACAACAGAATCACACATGGGCTTAACAATCTAAGAATCCATATATGACAATGGCGTTTTAAAAGCACCCTTTCAAAGCAACTAATATAGCAGAAAATATGAATGCAATGAGCATGGAACAATATATCAGGTCTGAGCCTATTTAAAGTGCTTGATTGACTCAAGTATGGGCATCAGCTAGGATGAATCCTTACTTAAAATCAGCGAACCACTCGCATTACAGTACCATGATACAAGAAGATAAGTGAAATTAAAAGTTATATTAAACACATAAGGAGAGTTTACATACTATGAGATACCACAGATCAGAATCCTCATTACAAATGGAACTCCTCCTCACTGAGACCCTACGGGCTCTGAGCTTTCATACACAAGCTTTAGCAAAATGTATACAAAATGCTTTCACAGCACAACTTTCTGATAAAAGTCTGGAACCCTTACAGTGTCTTTCTTTTTGGTTTTTATATAAGAGATAGAAAGACCTAGAAAATGAGGTAGGTGAAACATTAAATTCCTCATATTGAAACAAAATGACAGAAGATCTTCTTGCCCATGCTACTTGACGGCTTCGAAATGCTGAATGTACTTTGCTGCCACCCTTTGGAATAAATGCTGGGAAGAAAAACTCCTCAGGAACATGGCTCGAAGAAGCAATAAGATGGACATTCTGTACTTTCCTGAAGAAAACTCAGCTGAAATAATACCTTGAGAGCATGCTTTCTGAGCATCGTACCTTCTGCCTTTTAACATTCGAATTAAAATCTCAGATCTTTAATGCAGGGCGTTGCATCTCTCGCTCTTCACTGATATTCATAGGCTGCCCCATTAATCCTTCATCTGCCCAATCTGCGTATTTGAATGACCTCGGAGGGTTTGATAGATTTAAATCCCTGCTCTCTTTAATAGTGGTCATATCATAGTGACTCCCGGATATCTTTCATAAATTTTTGTCCTGAAATGCAGTCCTGTCATGCATTCTCAGCTTCTGTAATAGGAGTGATGAATCATGATAATTCTCTGCTACGGAAAACCTGCAAAACCACAAACTTGTTAGAGAAAACCAGACACGGGAATGGTGTCGTGACAAATCCATGGATATGGTGGTGTAGTCTTGGGGGAATGATGAAACGATGCAGGGTGACAGAGAACGCAGGTAAATAGTGGCGGAACGAGGGGTGAAAATGGGATAATACAGTGAGACGATGACAAGTGAACGAGACGGAGACACATAACATAAATATTGAGATATGACACATAATCTAAATATACGAATGGTGGAGGGAAAATCAGATGACACGTGGACGTACAAGAGACCTACATGGAAGGGACGACGTGGACCTTGTGACGCAAACGTGGACCAGGTCAATGGTTGGGCAAATAAGCAATCTGGGCCGTCTGTTCTTAGAACAAGATCGATGGCTTAAAGTACGTCGGAAGGCCTCTATATGGTGGGCCACGGGCGCAATAGGCATGGGTTAAAACACATGCGACTTCGAAGAATACCCGTCGTCGGATGGAGTGCGCGAAATCCGATGGCTGTTAGTAATTCCGCTGCCCATCTTTTGACTAGACATTAACGAGCGAAATGAGAGCGGTTTTAAATCATACACTGGGACACTTGTCATATGATGTGTGGAATCGCCGAGTCCATGGGAAATACTACCTGCCCGGAGAAGGTGGTGCGAAATAATCAGCCGGTTTTAAGGCAAAGGCAAGGCGCGGAGGGGTCCACAAGGGAAATGCGCTGTGGTGCGTTGATCTGCGTTGGATTGGACGGTTAAGGTTGCACCCGAAAACGTAAAGCGACGGGCTCTTTTTAGTGTAGCACACAGTCTTGTGCTTGGGTCGAGTGGGGGAAACAGAACGAAGGGGCTAAGGCTTCAGGGGCTAGGCCCGATACGATTTAAATTGTGAATTTTAACCTTTGAACAGTGCGTCTTGAGGGCGGAAAGGGTTACGGTAGTGTTGAAGCCTTGAAAATATCTGCTTCAAACATTGGGGAAAACCACCTGGTCGGGACCTTAGGATAGCTCCTTTTCCGTTTGGTATGGTGGCTCCGACTGGATTTAAAGGACCAGTTTCCTTATAACTAAATGGATTGGTTTGAATGGGTGGAAATGGGACTAAATTAACTGAAATAAAACTATCTAATTTAAACTAAATACTTGATAAAGAAATTCTAACACTAACCCGGGTAATTATATGTGAATACAATTTAAGATTATTCCAATTTCACAATAACCATGAAAATGTATTATTATTCAAATTGAAATGTGCAGAAACAAATAAAGATAACTATGTTTAAGAAATTAAACATAGTTGTGTTAACATATTTCATTCATCATTGTATACCATCTACATATACTTATGAAAAATAATGTTTCAATTATACTCAGAAATGATATATAAAAGGAAGCGTTGTGAAAACAAATATATATAAATGATAGCAATCTTTAGAGAGAATATCATAAGACAAAAGAAATCAACAATGAACAGATAGAAATACCTTATTCATCTTGAAGACTTTCAAATGAAATCTGATACTCTAATTCAGTAACTCTGATGCAAAATCAAATTCCAAGGTACAGAAATGCAACACTTCAAAGATAATTCCACATAAAAATCACCAGATGTGATCCTTTTAAAAATATATAAGACAATGGAGCACAGAAATGCAATCTCCAAGTCAAAAAATATTAAGATCCAGGACCCTTTCTCTAAATGCATGAGAAGGGTTTAAATACTACTTTAGCTAAATCTAAAAATAGTCTTATTACAAAAATTAAGGATTCGGTTCAATGATTGTCCTTTTCCTAGGCTAAAATACAGTAAAATTAAAACTAAATCTAACTATCTATGAACTTGATCTTTAAACTTGCAGGCATCTAGCATAGTTTTGAGAAGATGCGGTTGACCGACTTCAGAATTTAACTGTCATGAAAAGACAGAGTCGGCAAGCGTAGGAGCAATCTTCTTTGTAGCATTGATGATACAATTAAGTGCACTGTGCTGACTGTGTGACTTCACCAAGTACATCCAGTATGAGTCCCAATTCAATTTTTTCAGTCCTTGGATAGATTTTGCTCTTTCTTCTGCCTTTTGCCTCCATTCTGTTTGCAATTGATTTTCCTGTGGGAGATATCCTGGAACAGTTTCAGGAATCAAATTAGCTTTGTGTAAATTGTCATTTACACAATCAGTAAGAGTGTTTGCCGCTGTAGCCGCCTCTTCTGCTGCCTTTTCTGCCCTTTTGATTTGTGCATCCCAGTTATTGAACAGTATTTCTTTATGGTTTTCATTAACAATGGGTGCACCAGATTTTCTGCCATCTTCTGTCTTTTGCCATGTCAGATAATCATTGATCTTTTCATTAATCAAATCATAATCATTTCATAAATCTACGACATGATTTGTGATCTTATCGCTTTCTTGGCACAAAGAATTCCATTGCAAGATTTTTTGGCAGAAAACATCCTCTTGTTGCAGTAGTTGATTATTCAAAGAGATAGTTTCTGAAATGAATTCTGGAAGCTTTGGATTATCTTTATGCTGATCTTGGATAATCTGTATTTGTTTGTCTTTATCAGCCAAGCTTTTTTGATGTCCTATTTGCATTTCTTGAAGTTGTTTTTGTAACTCTTCAAGTTTCAATTGTGCTTCCTTATTGGCCTGTACTTGTTGCAATTGCTGTTGCAGAACTTTTACCTGTTATTCCTTCTCATTCAACAAAATTTGTATTTCCAATGCTTTGTCGATTGTTGCAGAAGCATAAACTCCTGTCATTTGAGATAACTTAGTGAGATTATGAGTAGGTTCTATGGCAAGATCCTTCCACAAAACATCTACTTGCTCTGCTTCAGTAGTAATTTCACTTTCTAACTTTCTCTTTTTCCTCTGTCTCTTCACTACTGCTTTGTATTTTGGGCTGTAGAATACATCTAAAGGGGGAATTTCTTCCACATTAAGTACAATTTCAGAGGAGGGTGTGATTGGTATGTGCTCTGTCACTGTGACTGTGCTGTTTTTTCTCGTGTTCAAAACTTTGGTTGTCTAGACAGGGGTCTGTACATTTTGTCCTTCTACATTAATCAATTGGTTGAAGGTTTCCCATTCTTTATCCAATTCAATTATGACTGGCTATTGCTGTTCATTGGTTGGAGGAGGATTTGTCTGTTGAGAAGTCAAAATTTGCTGTTGAGTAAGTTCTTTTGATTGTGCAGAATCTTTCATGGATTCTTCCATTTTACCTTTCTTTTCATTAGACTTATTGGAATGTTTAGAAGTCTCTCTGTCAGATTTTGATTTAGATTTGTCTGTACTTGAACTGCCGTTAAGACTAACACTAGGAGTTTGCTCTCTTGCAGGCTCTAAGCGTAGATTTTCCAAAGGAATAGGAGTCAGTCTTCTTTCTCTGTAAAGTTTGAATTCCTGAAATTCCTCTGGAGATAACTGCATTTGAGCTGAATTCAAAACTTCTTTAAATGAATTTCTTGCTTAGAACATATCATCAAAAAGATCTTGTTCCCCGGAAAATTCCCTCACTCTGATTGCATTGGTAAAATTCTTAACAATATCATCTGGGTCGAATAATCTTCTCGAGAATTTGAACAGCTGTAGGCATGTAATGTTGCCTATCTCTTGGAATGCATGACCAATATCGAACAGCGAAAATGTTCCACATTTTACAGGAAATTGAGGCCAAATGCCTTTTTTCTTCTCTTTTAAATCTTTTGTTATACCTCCCTGGCCACAAGTCTGATAAGCAATTTCCCGAGCTACAAGTCTATCTGGAACATATAAGGGTAAAACATTGGGAGAAGCATAACTTCCAAAAACCCTAATATAAGTGAACAATTCTTCTCCAAACCATATCGCGACGGGGAGAATATCAACCTCTGTTTCTGAGGATAACCTTGGGGCATCCTTATTATACAATGTTCTGTACAATGGCAGCATTATTCCATGACAAATTTGGTAAAAATGGGGGATAAACTTAGACTCCCATAGTTCTTTATGGTACACATGAATGGGCAAAGGATCATGGATAGTCCATTGCCAGCCCATTACAGGGAATTTAGATACATAACAAATGGCGTCCATGACATAAGCAGATAAATAAAAAGGCGGATAAACCCGCTGAGAAACATTTCGTTTAGAATGGTAGTGAAAAATAGCAGTGGTCAGATTATCAGATAGGATTTTAGCCCAGTCTACAATTGTAGAATTAACGGCCGCATTCAACAAAGGAAGCCATTCAGGTAAGATCATATTTATGTCAGGTTTTCCAAAAAGCCTGCATAACATAGCAGCAGTGAAACAATAGGGAGAGGTAAGTGAACTCGTGTTGTACATACCTTGTTTGTTTTTCTTCAATGGTTCACTTCTTTTGGTCCACTCCTTTGTGCATTCTGCCAAATTTGCATGTTCTCTGGCAAAATCTTCCATGAATTGTTTATTGTAAGTAGCCTAAGGTTCCGGCAACTTATACATCAACCTCACGTCTTCTGTGGTGAATGACCCGATTAGCTCTTCAGATGGAGTCCTAAATTTCTTGTCTGAAATATCGGTGCTGTCCAGCACCCATCTCACCATGTCTGTATATGCGAGAATCCTTGGTCTTGCCGCTATTCTATGCAGAAATGAGCAAGCCAGCTCTCTAAGGGTTGCCTCGGACGTATTACTGGAACCTGCTGTAGCTACAACTTTCATCACCACAGGGTTTTCTTCTTCTAACAGATTATACATTCCTTCCCAAGTAGATATACTGGCATCCTTATTACAAGCGGTGTCTGCATACAGCGAAGCCATTTCTCTGTTTTGAGAATTCGAGCTCTTCTCCTTCTTACCCATAGTGTTTAGTGAAAGCTTTGTATAGACGTTTAATCCTTCGTGCCTGCGTTTTACGAGTAAATGAGAGTAATGGCATCAGAAAGGTGATGAGACTGTTTTAAATGTGAAGACGGATGAAATATAATATTTTAATTGTGAAACGACTTTCAATCAAAACAAAATCTCATTTACCATTAACTGTCAATCCAATCATTTAATTTAATCATTAAAGTACATAACAAATTTGATATATGGGAAGATTGCCTTTGGAAAACGCGCCTACATGAATTTGTGACATTGCGATCTACGATATGATGCGCAATATCGCAATATCGCAATGTCGCAATATCGCAATATCGCAAAATGAAGCCATCGTAGTTATGTAAAATAGCGCAAAAGCGGAAATTGTGCAATAGCGCAAAAGCGCATATCGTAAATCTCGCAATAGCGCAAAATTGAAAATAGCGCAAAAGGTATTCATTAATCACTTCTGTTTTCTGCGCTATGCGATCTGCGACCAATGCGTTTATTGTATAGGCTTTTGGGATCGCATTATCGCAAAAGCGCAAAATCGCATTTTCAGTTTTATAAAAGATATATCCCATTTTGCTATGGATGCGCTATTTTGTTTAAAGAACAATTTTTTTGTAATCTATCATAAACTTAAGTGTTTCTTAGTGTTCTTTCTAAGGGATTTCTATAAGTTTATGATAGAAAGTTTTATTTGAAAAGGAAAACAAATCCTAATTGATTTTTTTGGATTTTTTAACTAAGGGTCCCCATTTATTTAGTATTATTACTAATACTAAATAAAAAGGGGGGTTGATGCTGGTCACAACAATTGGCGATTCACTAAAAGAAACAGTTATCTCTGAAAAAATAAAATGAACACTATATCTTTAGTAAGTAAAGATTTTTAAAGATAATGAAAACTTATCTTAGGATAATTCAAATAAAATGTAACTATGAAAAAAAATCATTTCATAATTTATTTCTAATTCCTTAAGAATAAAAACATTTTGGGTTATCTCAAGCTTTGATTGGTGTTAATAATGAAGTAAGTGAATTTCTCCAGGTTTTGGTTTTATAATATACTCTATTTCCATAGGTATTGCCTCTGCTGCCAGCAAACGTTCATAGTCTCGACAGGGTTACCTTTAAACCATTAACCATTCATTGTCCCATCCAACTAAAATTATGACTTTTTAAAAGATAAATTCATAAGACTTATTATCTCATGTTTTTGTCTTTTACTTATTTTTTGTTTTAAGAGCCATTGTTCTGGTTTGGTAGCCAGTTTAATAACAATGCCATTCACTAATTATAATTAAACTGAACAAGCTGGCTCGTGATGAGACCCCTTGTCTTATATTTATAAGCCATTACCCTGTTTTGGTATGCAGTATTGGTAATGTCAGTTTTATTATTTCTTATGAACATGGTAAGTCGGCTCATAATGAGACCTCTTATCTCTTAAGTTTTTTTTTTTTTAATTTCTTAGAATTACATTCTAAAAAATCACAACTTAAATGGATGGGGTGAAATAGCTTAATCCTTAAGAATCAATGGATGACAATTTTCAGAGTTTTTTGGGTTCCAAAACTTGGAAAAATCTTTACTTTGATAGATAACCTTTCTCTGCTTAATAAACTTATGATGATTTACATTCTTCTCAAGTTTTCAAAAGGTCATGCAAATGATTGAAATAATCTTTCAAAGTTTAACATCTTATTTTAAATTATTCAAAAACTGTGATCATTACTTTAAAAATTCTTATTTACACAAAATAAATATTTAGAATATTCTTTCAAAGAAATTTTCTTAAATAGTAAACAGTCAATCAGAGACTCATAAACAACCTTTATTTACAAAAACAAAAAAAATCAAAATTCTGCAGAAAGGAATATGTACAGTTTAAGAAGGGGTTACCTCCTTATGAAAAGAATTTCTTCAAGATAAGCCCATTTACAGGAAGAGATTCTCTCTTACCTGTTAGATCTTGGAGTATGAATGTATTTGAGCCTATCTTCTCAATGATCTAAAATGGTCCAAGCCACATTTTTTGAAATTTGGTATGTTTACCTTTTTCTTCGTGTGCTTTATCCCATTTCAGAACAAGATCACCAATTGACAAAATTTTTGAGCTGGTAGAACTTGCATCAAAAGAAGATTTTACAAGTTGTTGATGTTTTTCATGAGTAATTTTTGCTTTGTCCCTATCTTCTTCTAGTTTAAGGATTTGATCATATCTCAATTGAATGGATGAAGAAGGATTTTCTTCAATAAATTGCACTAGGGCTAACGATGGAAGAGTTAAATTTGATGGTATCACAACTTCTTTTCCATAAACCAGATTGAAAGGTGAAGTCCCTATTGAAGCTTTTTCAGTGATACGATCAGCCCATAACGCAAAGATTAAAGATTTGTGCCAATTCTTTTGATTTTGATCAACAGTCCTTTTAATAATTTTGATAAAGTTTTTATTAGTGGATTCAGCCAAACCATTACCTTGTGGATAATAATTTGCTGAATATTTTAATTTAAAACCTCTTTTGACTGCAAATTCAATTAAACTATTTCCAGATAAGTAAGATGCATTATCAAAGACAAGAGCTTGAGGTACACCAAACCTGGTTATGATGAATTGATCTATGAAATCAATAATTGCATCAGAATTGGCTACCTTCAAAGGGATTGCCTCTACCCATTTTGTAAAGTAATCAGTTGCAGTAAGGATGTACTTGTGCTGTTTGGAAGAATGAGGTACTATCTCACCAATAATGTCAAGCCCACATTGTTCAAATGGTTGCTCAATACTCACTGGTTGCAAAGGAAAAGCTGGTTTCCTTTGTCTTCCACTTGCAGTTTGGCAAATTCTGCACTTCCTTACATAGTCATGTGTATCTTTAAAAAGGGTAGGTGAGTAATAGCCAGCACGAATTATTTTGTGAGCTGTGGTATCACCTCCAAAATGACCTCTTGCTGGTCCATCATGCAAATCCTGCAAAACCTTTTCAGCTTCAGTCTTTTCAAGACATCTTAATAAAATTGAATCATAATTTTTCCTAAATAACACATTATCAATGATCTCATATTTAATAGCCTTTAACCTTAAAGCACATTTTCTCTTATAGCTGAGATTAGAAGGAGCATACCCATTTTTCAAGTAATAGATGAGATCAGCATACTGAGATTCAGAATCTGTAACACTTATCTAACTTACTTGAATATCTTGATTTGAATCTTGATTTTCTGGTATGTTATGAGCTCCTGCCAATAATCTGCAAAAACCTTGTCCTTTAACAATCTTAGCTGGTTTAATATCAATATCATATTCTTGCAACGCTGTTACCCAGTTAGCTCTCTTTTCTCCTACTTCTTTTTGAATTAATAATTGCCTCACTGCAGAGAATGGGACAATGATTTTTGTATGTGTTTTCAAGAGAAAAGTTCTAAAAAGTTTGATTGATTTAAATACAGCAAAGGCTTGTTTTTCAACATCTGAATAATTAAGCTCATCTCCTTGCAGATTTGAACTAAATAAAGAAATTGGTGCTTCGATTTCTTGATCATTGAGTTGTGTTAAAACGGCTGCATAGGATGTTTCAGTGGCCAGAGTATACAAAGTAAAATCTTTAGAAAAATCTGGGGTATTCAATGCTGGTGCATTAATGATCGCTTGTTTGATTGACTCAAAAGCTTCTTTCTCTTTCTGCCCCCATTTGAATACTGAATTCTTCTTGATCATATTTTTCATAGGTAAAACAATAAAAGAAAAATCAGGAATAAATCTTTTAACAAAATTGATCTGTCCAAGAAATGATTGCATGGATTTTTTATTATGAGGTAAAGAAATATCATAAATTTCTTTCACTCTATCTGGATCAATATATATACCATCTCTTGACACAACAAATCCTAAAATTTTTCCTTTATCCAAAGCAAAGAAAGATTTCTTTGGATTTAAGGAAATACCAAACCTTCTACATCTTTCAAATATTTGCTTTAAATCATGCAGATGATTGGCTCTCTTTTTTGAAAATACTGTTATGTCATCAAGATAAACAACAACTGATTTATTGATCAGACCTTTAAATGCTATGTCCATGGCTCTTTGGAAAGTCGCTCCCGCATTTATTAGACCAAAAGGCATTTTCTGATAAGCATAAGTTCCCCATTTTGTTCTGAAAGTTGTTTTCAATCTGTCATCTGGATGAACTAAAACTTGATTATAGCCCGAAAATCCATCGAGAAAGGACATAAGTTCAGAACCAGCTACCTTTTGAAGTATCTGTTCCATGGTTGGAAATGGGAAATTATCTTTTAAACATGCCTTGTTTAAATTTCTGAAATCAATACAGATTCTTATATCACCATTCTTCTTCCTTACAGGTACCATATTGGAAACCCAATTGGAGTGCTTGACCGGAAAAATGATTTTGGCTTTTAAAAGTTTATTAAGTTCTGATTTGATTTGACTTTCGAGATTTGGATGAATCTTTCTCAACTTCTGTTGAACAGGTTTAATATCAGGAAGCATTGGAATCGTGTGTTGAATAACCGAAGTATCATACGTTTTTAGATCATCATAATTCCAAGCAAAAACGTTTTTATACTTGTTCAGCAATTTAATGAATGCATTCCTTTCCTCTGGTGTTAAATTGAGTCCTAAGTTAACGTTTTGAGGTTTAGAATCAGAACCAAGATTTACTAATTCAAACTTCAAAGTGGAACTTTGAATTTTGGCATTAGTGACTTTCTTGAATCTGTCTTTAATATCATATAAGTCCTCCAATTTAACAACAGACTTCGAAATGGGATTTTCATTTTCTTTTGAAGCAATTTGTAAATCATGATCATTTTCATCAATAATTTGCTCATCATATGATTTCTCTGAAGTCATGAAATTTAGAATATCTTGATCATGATAGAATACTCTCCAATTTGTAACATTATCTGGGACAGATGGATGAAAAATCAATTCTACAGAAAACCTATCAGGACTGCAATCTTCAGCAGGTAGGAGTTTAGATGCAACATTAGCTAACAATTCAGCTGATGTATTATGATTCCTAGGAATAGGAGAAATATTGAATGCTAAAAAATGAGTGGTGAGATCTTGTACTAGGGTTTGATAGTGTTTAAGATGTCCTGAAAGGCAATGAATAGTATTCCTAACTTGTTTTATGACAATTTCGGAATCACCAAAGACTTTCAAGTATTTAACATCTAACCCTATAGCTTTATAAAGTCCTTGAACCATGGTTTCATATTCTGCGATATTGTTAGTACACTCAAATTCTAACCTACATGACAGCATGGTTTTTTCTCCATCTGGATCAATTAAGATGCATCCAGCTCCAGCTCCATCACTAGACTTTGATCCATCAAAATATAACGACCAAAATAAAGACTTATCTATTGGCTTATCTACAATTACATCAGAAATATTTACAATTCTGGAAGAATCAGATTGTGAAAAATTTTCTATCTGAGAAACAAAAGTATTTACAGAAAAAGGTGATTGAGGAGCTTTGAAATTTCCAAGAAATGATTCAGCAAAATAACCTCCAAGAATATTGTTGTTGAATGCTACAGGTTCATTAGGTTGTTCAAATTCAGTGACAGTGTGTGTCATATGTTTTTCTCGTTCAATTTTGATTTGATTTGGTTTCCCTTTGTAGGGAAGCCACATGTGTGAATAATCAGTTGAGATATAACCGTTAAGTTTCGCAGACCAGTCCCTGCTCAAGATTAATCCATAGAATTCAGGAATATCAGTAATCAAAATATCAATTCTTTGGACAATCCTAGGATCGGAAGCTAATCTGATAGTAACTGAATTGATTTCTCCTACAACTTGAACTTTAGAGCGATCCAATTGAACAATATGAATTGCTGATTTCTGTGGTTCGATATTCAATTTGGCACAGACAGAAGTAGGCATTATATTGGAGGAAGCTCCAGAATCAATCAAACAATTGTGCAGATTTTTATTGTACATCTCATAAGTTAGAAGAAAATGAGGAGTTTGAGAATTTGAATTTTCTCCAATGAGCACAGTATCAGTAGCATCTACCTTATCTGGTGGCTTACCAGATCCCCTAGCTGCTTTTGCTACTACACCACTTGGTAAAGGATCAATTGGTGTAGCGTTCAATTCTTTTAATAACAACTTTTGCTGGTGTTTTAGTTTGCTAAGTTCATGTAAGGAGATGTTGGCTTTGATCTTTTTCATGTCCTCGACAATGTTGTATTCCATAGAATCTGACACTACTAAAGTCTTTGTTGTCGATGTGGGAGGATTAGAAGAAGATGGTTGATTTTGAGTAGGTAATGGAGAAGTTTTCTTTACAGGGGATTTGTCTTTGGTACTTGGAGTTGTAATTTTCTTTTTAGGAACTGTTTGCACTGGTTCCACTGTAGATTTACTCCTAGTACTTAGAGGCATAGCTTCTTCACTATCAGAATTAGGGAGAATAAAATCCCACATTCCATTCAATTCAGTTATTTCTTCATTCTCATCTTCTTCATCTGATACTATAGATGTATCTTCTTCTTCTTCCTCTTCCTCTGATTCTACATTAGTGATTGCATTAGGCGGTTTAGATTTAACTTGGTTTCTTCTGAAATTTCGGAATGGTTTCTTGGTAGAAGTTTCAGCTACTTGTTTTTTAATTTCAACTATTTCATTTGACATGGTTTTAAGAACTTTCTGTAAACCTTCCATGTCATATGGATCTTTGGCCTTTTTCTTTAAATCATCTTTGAAGCTGACTTTCTTTGATTTCCTTTCCTCGATAGCATTTTTCTTTTCCAGAGAAGTAATTCGTTTCTCTACTGCAATAGCCTCTTTCATATTCTCAGCTAACGTAGGTTTTGCAGCTCTATCTACAAAAATTGCTATGTTTGAGGGTAAGGCAGTTATGTACCATTCAATTCTAACTTGTTCACTGGGCTGTGAATCTGTGTGAATTTTATTCAAGAGTTTGTTGAATCTAGCATTGAATTCTTTAATGGGTTCCTTGGGTTCTATCTTCAAATTTGAGAGGTCATTGAGTAAAGTTGCTATTGATCGGTCCTCTCCAAATTTGGTTAAAAAATGATCTGCAAAAATATCCCAACTTGTTATGGATCCTGATGGTAATGAAAAGTACCAGGATCCTGCCGTTCCTTGAAGAGTATAAGGGAATAGTCTAACTACAACATCTTCATGTACAACTCCATTCAAATTTATAGCCAGCATAAAGTTATTGATATGTTCTTCAGCTTGAATGTTAAGATCTGGACTAAATTTCAGAAGCCATTTTCCAGGATTGTCTGGTAAATCATGTAAAGGTGCAGCCATGTTGACTGCTCCTGGAGTAGACCATGGTCTTTGTGCCATTATTGGAACGACTATGGGCAGAGTAGTAAAAACTGGTGGTGTTTGAATAGAAGTTGTTGGAATAGATGATGTTGAGATTGATGATGACTGAGGAGATGATGATTGAAGAGATGATGTGGAAACAACTGCACTTTGTTGAGTTGTAGTTTCAGAAACAGGTATTTGAATATTAGATGTTGAACTTATATCACTTACTGATTTTGATTGAGTTTTTCTTGTCTTGACTCTACTAGGTAAAGGGAATTCTTTCGGAGAAATACCAATTTTTTCACTTTGAAGCCTAGTAAGAGGTTTGGAAGAAACAAATTTTAAAGTTACACTACCTTCAGATGTTTCAGACTCATCAAAAGATAATGAGAATCCTTTCAATTTATGAATTAAATCTTGAACTTCGAGAGACTCAGGATGTTGATTGTCTGAATGTTTTGAGATTTTGGTAGTGGGTGTCTGAATATTTTTTGCAATTTGTTCTCTAGGATTTTGAATTTCAGAAGAAATTGACGAAGCTAATGAGGGTGTTTTGCTCTCAGAATGGCTTGTTGATAAAGATTTACTTGCCATTCATAGCTCAGGCCCTCCTTCTAGCGCCAAAAATGTTGAAGCCTTGAAAATATTAGCTTCAAACATTGGGGAAAACCACCCGGTCGGGACCTTAGGACAGCTCCTTTTCCGTTTGGTATGGTGGCTCCGACTAGATTTAAAGGACCAGTTTCCTTATAACTAAATGGATTGGTTTGAATGGGTGGAAATGGGACTAAATTAACTGAAATAAAACTATCTAATTTAAACTAAATACTTGATAAATAAATTCTAACACTAACCCGGGTAATTATATGTGAATACAATTTAAGATTATTCCAATTTCAAAATAACCATGAAAATGTATTATTATTCAAATTGAAATGTGCAGAAACAAATAAAGATAACTCTGTTTAAGAAATTAAACAGAGTTGTGTTAACATATTGCATTCATCATTGTATACCATCTACATATACTTATGAAAAATAACGTTTCAATTATACTCAGAAATGATATATAAAAGGAAGCGTTGTGAAAACAAATATATATAAATGATAGCAATCTTTAGAGAGAATATCATAAGACAAAAGAAATCAACAGTGAACAGATAGAAATACCTTATTCATCTTGAAGACTTTCAAATGAAATCTGATACTCTAATCCAGTAACTCTGATGCAAAATCAAATTCCAAGGTACAGAAATGCAACACTTCAAAGATAATTCCACATAAAAATCACCAGATGTGATCCTTTTTAAAAAAATATATAAGACAATGGAGTACAGAAATGCAATCTCCAAGTCAAAAATATTAAGATCCAGGACCCTTCTCTAAATGCATGAGAAGAGTTTAAATACTACTTAGCTAAATCTAAAAATAGTCTTATTACAAAAATTCGTCGATCTTGCTCAATGACCGTCGATCCAGTTCTCCTAGGCTAAAATACAAGAAATTAAAACTAAATCTAACTATCTATGAACTTGATCTTTAAACTGTACATCTAGCATAGTTTTGAGAAGATGTGGTTGACCGACTTCAGAATTCAACTGTCCTGAAAAGACAGAGTCGACAAGTGTAGGTGCAATCTTCTCTGTAGCATCGACAATACAATTAAGCGCACTATGCTGACTGTGTGGTTTCACCAAGTATGCCCAGTATGAGTCCCAATTTAATCTTGTCAGCCCTTGAATTGATTTTGCTCTTTCTTCCGCCTTTTGCCTCCATTCTGTTTGCAGTTGATGTGCCTGTGGGAGATATCCTGGAACAATTTCTGAAATCAAATTAGCTTTGTGTAAATTATCATTTACACAATCAGTAAGAGTGTTTGCCGCTATAGCCGCCTCCTCTGCTGCCTTTTCTGCCCTTCTGATTTGTGCATCCCAGTTATTGAACAATATTTCTTTATGGTTTTCATTAACAATGGGTGCACCAGCTTTTCTTCTTCTCGTCTTTTGCCATGTTTTATAACTATTGATCTTTTCATTAATCAAATCATAATCATTTCGTAAATCTACGACATGATTTGTGATCTTATCGCTTTCTTGGCACAAAGAATTCCATTGCAAGATTTTTTGGCAGAAAACATCCTCTTGTTGCAGTAGTTGATTATTCAAAGAGATAGTTTCTGAAATGAATTCTGGAAGCTTTGGATTATCTTTATGCTGATCTTGGATAATCTGTATTTGTTTGTCTTTATCAGCCAAGCTTTTTTGATGTCCTATTTGCATTTCTTGAAGTTGTTTTTGTAACTCTTCAAGTTTCAATTGTGCTTCCTTATTGGCATGTACTTGTTGCAATTGTTGTTGCAGAACTTTTACCTATTCTTCCTTCTCATTCAACAAAAGTTGTATTTCCAATGCTTTTTCGATTGTTGCAGAAGCATAAGCTCCTGTCATTTGAGATAACTTAGTGAAATTATGAGTAGGTTCTGTGGCAGGATCCTTACACAAAACATCTACTTGCTCTGCTTCAGTAGCAATTGCACTTTCTAACTTTCTCTTTTTCCTCTGTCTCTTCACTACTACTTTGTATTTTGGGCTGTAGAATACATCTAGAGGAGGAATTTCTTCCACATTAAGTACAATTTCAGAGGAGGGTGTGATTGGTATGTGCTCTGTCACTGTGACTGTGCTACTTTTTCCCGTGTTCAAAACTTTGGTTGTCTGGACAGGGGTCTGTACATTCTGTCCTTCTACATTAATCAATTGGTTGAAGGTTTCCCATTCTTTATCCAATTCAATGATGACTGGATGTTGTTGTTCATTGGTTGGAGGAGGATTTGTCTGTTGGGAAGTCAAAATTTGTTGTTAAGTAAGTTCTTTTGACTGTGCAGAATCTTTCATGGATTCTTCCATTTTACCTTTCTTTTCATTAGACTTATTGGAATGTTCAGAAGTCTCTCTGTCAGATTTTGATTTAGATTTGTCTGTACTTGAACTGCCGTTAAGACTAACACTAGGAGTTTGCTCTCTTGCAGGCTCTAAGCGTAGATTTTCCAAAGGAATAGGAGTCAGTCTTCTTTCTCTGTAAATTTTGAATTCCTGAAATACCTCTGGAGATAACTGCATTTGAGCTGAATTCAAAACTTCTTTAAATGAATTTATTGCTTGGAACATATCATCAAAAAGATCCTGTTCCCCGGAAAATTCCCTCACTCTGATTGCATTGGTAAAATTCTTAACAATATCATCTGGGTCGAATAATCTTCTCGAGAATTTGAACAGCTGTAGGCATGTAATGTTGCCTATCTCTTGGAATGCATGACCAATATCGAAAAGCGAAAATGTTCCACATTTTACAGGAAATTGAGGCCAAATGCCTTTTTTCTTCTCTTTTAAATCTTTTGTTATACCTCCCTGGTCACAGGTCTAATAAGCAATTTCCCGAGCTACAAGTCTATCTGGAACATATAAGGGTAAAACATGGGGAGAAGCATAACTTCCAAAAACCCTAATATAAGTGAACAATTCTTCTCCAAACCATCTCACGACAGGGAGATTATCAACCTCTATTTCTGAGGATAACCTTGGGGCATCCTTATTATACAATGTTCTGTACAATGGCAGCATTATTCCATGACAAATTTGGTAAAAATGGGGGATAAACTTAGACTCCCATAGTTCTTTATGGTACACATGAATGGGCAAAGGATCGTGGATAGTCCATTGCCAGCCCATTACAGGGAATTTAGAGACATAACAAATGGCGTCCATGACATAAGCAGATAAATAAAAAGGAAGATAAACCCGCTGAGAAACATTTCGTTTAGAACGATAGTGAAAAATAGCAGTGGTCAGATTATCAGATAGGATTTTAGCCCAGTCTACAATTGTAGAATTAACGGCCGCATTCAACAAAGGAAGCCATTCAGGTAAGATCATATTTATGTCAGGTTTTCCAAAAAGCCTGCATAACATAGCAGCAGTGAAACAATAGGGAGAGGTAAGTGAACTCGTGCTGTACATTCCTTGTTTGTTTTTCTTCAATGGTTCACTTCTTTTGGTCCACTCCTTTGTGCATTCTACCAAATTTGCATGTTCTCTGGCAAAATCTTCCATGAATTGTTTATTGTAAGTAGCCTGAGATTCCGGCAACTTATACATCAACCTCACGTCTTCTGTGGTGAATGACCCGATTAGCTCTTCAGATGGAGTCCTAAATTGCCTGTCTGAAATATCGGTGTTGTCCAGCACCCATCTCACCATGTCTGTATATGGGAGAATCCTTGGTCTTGCCACTATTCTATGCAAAAATGAGCAAGCCAGCTCTGTAAGGGTTGCCTCGGACATATTACTGGAACCTGCTGTAGCTACAACTTTCATCACCACAGGGTTTTCTTCTTCTAACAGATTATACATTCCTTCCCAAGTAGATATACCGGCATCCTTATTACAAGCGGTGTCTACATACAGCGAAGCCATTTCTCTGTTTTGAGAATTCGAGCTCTTCTCCTTCTTACCCATAGTGTTTAGTGAAAGCTTTGTATAGACGTTTAATCCTTCGTGCCTGCGTTTTATGAGTAAATGAGAGTAATGGCATCATAAAGGTGATGAGACTGTTTTAAATGTGAAAACGGATGAAATATAATATTTTAATTGTGAAACGACTTTCAATCAAAACAAAATCTCATTTACCATTAACTGTCAATCCAATCATTTAATTTAATCATTAAAGTGCATAACAGATTTGATATATGGGAAGATTGCCTTTGGACAACGCGCCTACATGAATTTGCGACATTGCGATCTGCGATATGCTGTGCAATATTGCAATATCGCAATATCGCAAAATGAAGCCATCGCAGTTATGTAAAATAGCGCAAAAGCGGAAATTGCGCAATAGTGCAAAAGCGCATATCGCAAATCTCGCAATAGCGCAAAATTGAAAATAGCCCAAAAGGTATTCATTAATCACTTCTGTTTTCTGCGCTATGCGATCTGCGACCAATGCGTTTATTGTATAGGCTTTTGGGATCGCATTATCGCAAAAGCGCAAAATCGCATTTTCAGTTTTATAAAAGATATATACCATTTTGCTATGGATGCGCTATTTTGTTTAAAGAGCAATTTTATTGTAATCTATCATAAACTTAAGTGTTTCTTAATGTTCTTTCTAAGGGATTTCTATAAGTTTATGATAGAAAGTTTTATTTGAAAAGGAAAACAAATCCTAATTGATTTTTTTGGATTTTTTAACTAAGGGTCCCCATTTATTTAGTATTATTACTAATACTAAATAAAAAGGGGGGTTGTTGCTGGTCACAACAGGTAGATAAAATATAGGGATTTTAGGTCACCAGAGAGGGTTTTAATCAGATTGGGGTGGATCAATGGCCAAAATTTAAATGAAGAGTTGGCATGAACAACATTGGCTCCAGTTGGGGACGGCATGTTCCTACGTGGACATGTCGAGAACTTGCAGACCATCTAATCATTTTGTACGTAGATCCTGCTCTCCAGCACTTCTGTTTTTCACTTGTAATTCATCTTATTTCCTTCATCATCAAAAACAAAAACAAAAACAAAATAGAAGTTAATTTACAATATGGTACACCAGGCCATCTTTGCCCACATCAAAACTGGAAATAGGGCTTGAGAAATTGGCCATTCACAGGGGAATCCAGCGAATCGCCCTGTAGATTCTCCAACCTGAATGTATTATTGCCTTTCTGTTCCACAATTTTGAATGGACCAAACCAGAGGGGATCGAATTTTGCATGCTTTCCTTTCTCAGCCCTCCAAGCATCCCATCTGAGAACGATGTCACCAATCTGAAATTTTCTATCTTTCGCATGCTGATCAAAGATATTTTTCATTTTCTCTTGATATTCAGCTAACCTCTGATTTACCTGATCCCGTGTTTCCTCCAATTCTACCAATTGGTTAATTCTTCTGACTATATCATTAGGTTCTTCCTAACTTTCTTGCATGAAACGTGCAACTGGCAGAGCTAGTTGCACAGGAAACACTGCTGCTCGTCCATATACCAGCTCATAAGGAGATTTTCCAGTTGCTCTCTTGCTAGTTATTCTGTTTGCCCACAGAGCAAACTTCAATTGAGAATCCCAATTCCTTTGATTTTCATTTATTGTTTTCTTCAAGGCCCTCACCAAAGTTTTATTAGATGATTCTGCCAAGCCATTCCCCTGTGGATAATAAGTTGTATAATGATTCAAAGTAATATTATATTGCTGACAGAAATTTACAAACTTTGTAGACTTGAAGGCCTGTGCATTATCAGTTACAATTCTGGCAGGACAACCAAACCTGGATATGATGTTCTCTTCCATGAACTTTATGATTACTGCATCTGTAGCATTCCTTGTAGGTATGGCTTCCACCCACTTTGTGAAATAATCCATGGCTGTCAATATCCACTTATGTTGGCCACTAGAAGGGGGATGTATTTCTCCTATAAAATCTAATCCCCATTGTTGAAATGGTTCATTTACATGAACTGGAATCAAGGGCAGAGCTGCTAACTTCTGTTTTTCTGCAAATTTTTGACACTTATCACATGCTCTAACCCATGCAAAAACATCTCCAAATAGTTTTGGCCAATAAAAACTAGCTCTTAATATTTTATGGGTTGTGGCTCTCCAGCTGTAATGGCCTCCACAAATTCCTTCATGAAATTCCATCATTATATTTTCCACTTCGTCTTCTGTGAGGCACAATAATAGTATGCCTAAAGGATCTCTCCAATATAACTGGCCATTGGAAACCATATACTTTTGTGATTTCAGCCTCACAGTTCTGTATTTTGCTTTGTCACAACTTGAAGGACAGCTGACTGTCAAAAGATATTCTACTTTTTCTTTATACCAAGGACAAGTGAGATATTTCTCATGTATTTTCTCAGTGGCCATCTCCAGTTCTTGATGCTCTTTTTCTTTCCCTGACTCTTCATTTGCCACCATGGACAAATTTATGCCTAAAGCCTGATGATTTGATTCAGATAAAATTTTAGCCAGTCCCTGTCCTTTAATTAGCTTAGTAGGTCTGATGTCCAGATCATATTCCTGTATTTTTGCAATCCATTTCCCTCTTTTTCCTTCACTGTCTCCTTGAATGAGAATGTATTTGACAACTGCTGTAGGGACATACGCAGTAATGCGGGACTGCAAAACATACATTTTGAAGGCTTTGAGGGACTTTACTAGGGCATATGCCTGCTTCTCCAGTATATTATATTTCAATTCAGCATCATGAAGTACTTGACTGAAAAAGGAAATAGGCTGCTCATGTCCATCTTCATTTTTCTGTAACAAAACTCCAGCTATTGTATGAGGTGATGCAAAAGAAAATATCATGAATGGCTTGGTATAATCAGGTCCAGCCAACACAGGGGCTTCAGCAAATGCAGCTTTGATTCTAGCAAATGCCTCCCATGACTCTGGTGACCATTTCACCTCATTATTCTTTTTCAGCATATCTGTTATGTGCCTAACTATCTCAGCATAGTTAGGAATAAATCTTCTCAGAAAAATTATACGACCCAAAAACACCTGCACTTCTTTCTTATTCCTAGGGAGAGGAATACCATTTATGACTTCGACTCTCTTAGGGTCTATTTTCACTCCATCTTTATTTACAATATGCCCTAAAAGCTTGCCTTCCTCTAATGCAAATAAAGACTTTTGGCGATTGAGAGAAAGACCATACCTTTTGCATTTCTCTAAAGTTCTTCGTAGATGTTCAATGTGTTCAGCATCATCTTTTGAGAATACTGTAATATCATCAAGATATACCACTAAAAACTTGTCCTGCTCACCAACAAAAGTAATATCCATAGCCCTTTGGAAAGTGGCTCCTGCATTAATTAGCCCAAAAGGCATTCGGGCATACATAAAAGTACCCCATGGTGTAATGAATTCAGTTTTCTTCTGATCTTCTGGATGAACAGCTACCTAATTATTACCAGAAAATCCATCCATCATGGACATCCTGGAGGCGCCAACCACTTTATGCAGGATATGGTCCATTTTAGGCAATGGATAATTATCTTTTAACGATGCTCTATTCAAATTTCTGAAGTCAACACACAACCTTATTTCTCCATTCTTTTTCCGAACAGGGACCAGATTTGCTACCCATTCGGAATACCTCAGTGGCACAATTATTTTGGCATTCAGCAGCTTCTTGATTTCTTTCTCAATTGAAGGAAGCAGCAGAGGATTTATCTGTCTCAGCTTCTGCTTATAGGGCTTGGCTCCTTCCTTCAAAGGAATTTTATGCTGCATTATATTGACATCAAAAGTTTTAAGGTCCTGATAAGACCATGCAAATAGATCCTTGTAAGACTGAAATAATTTCAAATACTTCTGCTTGTATCCATCAGGGACCTTCTTGGATAATTTGACAATTTTAGGTGCAGCATCTGTACCCAAATTTAGATCTTCCATCTAATCTTCTTCTACTGTTTTGTTTGGTTGCAATGGAATATCATTTTTATCAAATAACCTTTCTAGGGGCACTAGCCCTCTGGGAATGGTGTTTCCTTTCAGCTGCAGCACTTTACTGCCTGATATTTTCTCTTCCCATTTGTTTTCTGAAATGTTTTCAGCCTCCTCTTCTTCACTATCATCAATCTCCATATTAGAAAACTCCCCAACTATTTCTAGAAATCTCTTCATCTGTTCATCATCCTCAAATACTTGCTAGTGCTTAATATTATCTGGAATTGATGGCTTGTATCGCACCTCAATTTCATATCTTAAGAGTGGGTTCTGAGGAGGACGAAATGTACTAGCAGCCACAGCAAGCGAATCTGCCATTCTATTTTGCTCCCGGGGCATGAACTGTATATTAAACGCTGAGAAAAAGTTTTCCACCATGTCCCAAACTTCATTCCTGTAAGATCTCAGCCGAGGATGCTTAGCCTGGCATTGATTTCTGACCTGTCTGATCACCAGCTAAGAGTCTCCAAGAACTTTCAGCTTTTGTATGCCCATGTTTTTTGTTGTTTGCAATCCTAATAGTAAGGCCTCATATTCAGCCACATTGTTAGTAGCCTCATACTCCAACTTAAAAGACAGTGGAATCCATTTACCTATAGGAGAGATTAATAATACCCCAGCTCCATTGCCTTCTCTTGAATTTTCCCCATCAAAATGTAATGTCCAGATTCTGGATTCATAATTTTCTGATGGTTGCTCCGTCTTGATCTGGCAGAAGGATGGTTCATGAGCAAAATCCTGATCTTCTTCTAGTATCAGGCATGAAAAATATCCTTCTTGAATATAGATTGGTGAATTTTCAGGGCTGTCAGCATTAGTAACCATCTTGACAAATCTGGTTTCTCTATATAACCTCCTCTCCTGTCCACCAAAAACTGGGATCATAGCATATGTTAAATCCATTTTGAGTGATCCACCAATTTTTGTACCCCAGGACCGTGATAGCAGCATGCCAAAACGAGCTGGGATATCAGCCATCACAATGTCCATCACTACGCTTTTTGCTGGAATCTGAGCCAGATTGACTACCAAATCTTTGATCATCCCTAGGCATTTAACTCTTTTGGAGTCAAATGAATAGAGGTCTTTATATGGTCGTGTGATCTGCAATCCTAGTTGTTCCATGACTGATAAAGGCATATGGTTATGTGAAGCTCCAAAATCTAACATGCAATTATGTAATAGCAGGTCATGGATCACTAAGGATACATAAAAAGGAGGAGTAGAAGGGTCTATCTCCTCGACATGGGGGCCAAAAACTGCCATGGGCTTTTCTTCTTGAAGGTTTAAACTATCTGGGACAATTGGTGCTTCAGGAGGGAACATAAAAGAAGTAACTTGAGACTGATATGCAGGTTGTTTCAGTAATTCAGTCAAAGGGACTGGGATCTTAACTTTCTCAAGTTCTTTTTGCAAACTAAAGGCAGTGGAGGGCTTTTCTATTACAACTTCTTTTGATTCTTTATTTTCAACTAAGGGTTTTAATTCTTTTGACACAGGCTGGTCATTAGAAGGACTAATTGTTTTGGAAGAAAAGGGGAGTTGATTATTAGACTGCAGAGGCTCGTTTAGAGGACTCTTACCTTTTTCTATGTTTTTCTTCGTTGCTGACTCCTTTGGGATAGGTGCATCCTTCTGAGGTGGCTCTTCTTCTTGATCTTGAGTACGTGTCCTATTTCTGGAAGACCTGAGATCGTATTTTCTGTTGAAATGTGCTTGCATGAAATCAGCAAACTATTTAAAATAATAATCAGCCTCTGCTTCTTCTTCTTCCTCTTGCAATGGGCATTCCATTTCATCATTATTTGAGAAAGCACAATTTGAATCTTCTAAGTCATAAGCAGCAGCTTCAGTGGATTCATCTGCTGGACCTTCTAGGTACAACGGGTGTGGCACCTGATCTGGTTGCTCCTTTACTTCCCTTGGCAGGATCTGCAGAGGTGGCCTCTTGTACTGGGGATTATATCCTCTGTTTGGAGCTTTCTGGAAATTCCTGGGGGCTGCACCTTTGGCCTTTAACTCAAGCTTGACCATCTTCTTAATCATTTTTCTTATTTCATCTATCTTGTCCAGGTCTTTGTCTTGATTTGAAGCAGATACCTTCTCTTTGCCTCTCCTTCTAGTGTCCTGATCAGCTTTTCCTTTCAATTTCCCAGTGGAGGAAAAATTTGCTTCCAGCTCAAGAGCATCTGACTGAGCATCATCTAAAGTGGCAGGTTTCCTTTCCCTGAGGGAGAAACCAAAATCTGAGTCAAAGGCTGCTATAAAAACAACCTTAGCAGCAGTTTGATGTGGCTTCATTTCAGGAGGCAAACTCAAATACAACTTATTGAACTTTTTGATAAATTCTGACACTCCTTCATTAAGCTTCTAGTTCAGAGTGTTGAATTCAGTAAGACACTGACCATGGTCCTTCTTTTCTCCCCATTTCTTAAGAAAAATTTCTTCCATTCTGTCCCAAGTCGTGACAGAACGGTCTGCTAATGTTTTGAACCATTTTCTTGCTTCACCCTCAAGAGATTGAACAAACAGTCTTAAAACTACATCCAGTTGTTCCACATTCAAGTTCTCTGCAAATGAGAAAAAAACCTCAAGGTGTTTCTGAGCATCGATCTCATTTTCTCCATTAAATCTGGGCAAAATCTTCAAATAATCTTGTGGCATATCATGAAGCACTTGTGGTAAGGCCAAAGGAGCATATTTATTCAACAGAAAAGCAGGAACATTAGCCATTGGAGGAGGTGGAGGATGCACAACATTTTGATTTACAAATGGAGGAAGAGGGGGAGGTGGAAGTGGAGTATGAATAACAATGGGAATATACTGTACAGCAGGCTGAGGTGTGGATGGAAATAACTCCCGGTTGACAGCAGATACCTCAGTAACTTCTTTTACTTCTTCGGCCTCAGGGGTAGGACAGAAGTTCTATTTGGTTTTAGCACTTCCCCTAGGTGGGCTATCTGAGTAATATTCAAGATTTTCTTAAGTGAGATCAAGATTTTCTACTGGGATTTCTTGAGAAGAAGAGGAAAGATAATCTTTTGTAGAAAAGTCAGGGGTTTCAACATGGACTGATTTCTTTTCCCTCCAATTTCTTCTATGTATAATCTTCTCTGGGTCAGATACAGATGCAGCTTTGGACTTGGATGTATCTGACCTCAAATGTGGCTTTCTAGGAGCCAGGACTACCAATAGTTTTATCAAATAAACAGCAGTGGATTTGCCAAGGTGAGAGGTATACAACTCTTCAACTCTCTGTGCTCACCTGATTAGAGAGTGAATATAATTTTTCGAGGCCCAGGGAAATTGATTTTCTTGAACCCGCTCCCTGGCAACGGTGCCAATAAGATGTTGTAGACAATTTATGTCACTCCTAGAGACAGTCTAGAGTTGCCATAGACCAGTGCCTAGGACATCTTAACATAGCACGGAGCATAGAAATATATCTGGTTTTTCAATCCAAATGCTCTCAAGCTATCTCTTTAAAAATAAGGGAAATGATTTAAATGGAACCAGCAATCACAGAAACTGTCACAGATAAGGGAATGTTGTAAAGGCACAATGCAAAGCTCGATATAAAAGCATCAGACAGTTAAGAGACAATTTACTGTGAAGAGGGCCGATTCAGATAATATATCATAGAAATCAAATATCAGAAGGAGTGTGGAGTGAAAGAAACCTTAAGAAGATATTAGTTAATCTTGAAATGATACCCAGATACACAACAGAATCACGCATGGGCTTAACAATCTAAGAATCCATATATGACAATGGCGTTTTAAAAGCACCCTTTCAAAGCAACTAATATAGTAGAAAATATGAATGCAATGAGCATGGAACAATATATCAGGTCTGAGCCTATTTAAAGTGCTTGATTGACTCAAGTATGGGCATCATCTAGGATGAATCCTTACTTAAAATCAGCGAACCACTCGCATTACAGTACCATGATACAAGAAGATAAGTGAAATTAAAAGTTATATTAAACACATAAGGAGAGTTTACATACTATGAGATACCACGGATCAGAATCCTCATTACAGATGGAACTCCTCCTCAATGAGACCCTACGGGCTCTGAGCTTTCATACACAAGCTTTAACAAAATGTATACAAAATGCTTTCACAGCACAGCTTTCTGATAAAAGTCTGGAACCCTTACAGTGTCTTTCTTTTTGGTTTTTATAGAAGAGATAGAAAGACCTAGAAAATGAGGTAGGTGAAACATTAAATTCCTCATATTGAAACAAAATGATGGAAGATCTTCTTGCCCATGCTGCTTGACGGCTTCGAAATGCTAAATGTACTTTGCTGCCACCCTTTGGAATAAATTCTGGGAAGAAAAACTCCTCAGGAACATGGCTCGAAGAAGCAATAAGATGTACATTCTGTACTTTCCTGAAGAAAACTCAGCTGAAATAATACCTTGAGAGCATGCTTTCTGAGCATCGGGCCTTCTGCCTTTTAACATTCGAATTAAAATCTCAAATCTTTAATGCAGGGCGTTGCATTTCTCGCTCTTCACTGATATTCATAGGCTGCCCCATTAATTCTTCATCTGCCCAATCTGCGTATTTGAATGACCTCGGAGGATTTGATAGATTTAAATCCCTGCTCTCTTTAATAGTGGTCATATCATAGCGGCTCCCGGATATCTTTCATAAATTTTGGTCCTGAAATGCAGTCTTGTCATGCATTCTCGGCTTGTGTAATAGGAGTGATGAATCATGATAATTCTCTGCTACGGCAAACCTGCAAAACCACAAACTTGTTAGAGAAAACCAGACATGGGAACAGTGTCATGACGAATCCATGGATATGGTGGTGTAGTCTTGGGGGAATGATGAAACGATGCAGGGTGACGGAGAACGCAAGTAAATAGTGGCGGAACGAGAGGTGAAAATGGGATAATACAGTGAGATGACGACAAGTGAACAAGACGGAGACACATAACATAAATATTGAGATATGACACATAATCGAAATATACGAATGGTGGAGGGAAAAGCAGATGACACGTGGACGTACGAGAGACCTACATGGAAGGGACGACGTGGACCTTGTGACGCGGACGTGGACCAGGTCAACGATTGGGCAAATAAGCAATCTGGGCCATCCGTTCTTAGAACAAGATCGATGGCTTAAAGTACGTCGGAAGGCGTCTAGATGGTCGGCCACGGGTGCAATAGGCATGGGTTAAAACACATGCGACTTCGAAGAATACCCGTCGTCGGATGGAGCGCGCGAAATCCGATGGCTATCAGTAATTCCGCTGCTCAGCTTTTGACTGGACATTAACGAGCGAAATGAGAGCGGTTTTAAATCGTACACTGGGACACTTGTCATATGATGTGTGGAATCGCCGGGTCCATGGGAAATACTACCTGCCCGGAGAAGGTGGTGCGAAATAATCAGCCAGTTTTAAGGCAAAGGCAAGGTGTGGAGGGGTCCACAAGGGAAATGTGTTGTGGTGAGTTTATCTGCGTTGGATCGGACGATTAAGGTTGCACCCGAAAACGTAAAGCGATGGGCTCTTTTCAGTGTAGCACACGGTCTTGCACTTGGGTCGAGTGGGGGAAACAAAACGAAGGGGCTAAGGCTTCAGGGGCTAGGCCTGATACGATTTAAATTGTGAATTTTAACCTTTGAACGGTGCGTATTGAGGGCGGAAAGGGTTACGGTAGATAAAATATAGGGATTTTAGGTCACCAGAGAGGGTTTTAATCAGATTGGGGTGGGATCAACGGCCAAAATTTAAATGAAGAGTTGGCATGAACAACAGCTTCCATCTCTGTCTTTTCTTGTTCCAGTTTTCCCTCATTCAAAAAAGGCCCCAACAAAAGAACCTTGCTCATTTTTGTTGTCTTGAGCTCTGTGAACTCATTTATTACTTGTCATCATTGCTTTATCACAGCCTCTGTCTCAGTGACAATTCTGTCAGCCTAAGTTGCATCCATTACTTGTGGCAAGTTATTGAACACTTCCTGGAGTTTAGGTTCGGCCTCAGATGCCAGTTGTTGAATTGCCTCCGCCTTTTGTTTCACATCTTGTCGTAGATCCCTAAGAATTTGCTTCATCATTTATGAGTGTTCCTCGATGGCTTGAATCTGTGTTTCAAGTACGTCTTCTTGGTTATACATCTCTGTGTGGCTACCTAGATCTGTGGCCCCTCTTATTTTGAGGAAGATATTTTTCAATTTCTCTGAAACAAGATGTGCCTTCATTGTTAGTGAATTTTAGCACTCATGTAGTTTCTCCAGCAGGTTGTATGCTTGATTGATTGTCGTTCCAAGTGTGTCCTTCATTCTTTTCATCTCTCTCTGCCTTTCCTCTACTTTCTCAGCATACATTGTAGAGGGATCTGGTAACACTAATCTTGCTACAAGGGCATCTTTCAGCTCCTAGTTTGCTCAATCTAGGCTTGTACATGCAATTTTTACTCGAATGGATCTCTCAACCATTGAGCATGATGAAATATCTACAGGTGTGCTGCTATCTAGGGCAGTGACTGTCGGACATACATCTTTGAAGGCCTCTGTTACCTAATCTCGTTGCTACTGTAGGCTTTCTTTCTCACTCTGGAGTTGATTACGCTCATCAGTAAGTGCAACAAAAAAATTTTGTTGCTGCTCAAATTTCTGTAAGAGGTCGTTGTGTAGACCTTCTGCTTGTCATGTTGTCATCTGGATGAAACTGAAAAGTTCGATGGGTCCCTAGCTTTGCATGTCACCACTACTCGACATCTCTTGACTTGGATGTCTCTCGCTAAGTGGTTTCTCGTTGGAACTTAATCTTTTAGAGTGTCCCTCTGGGGATGTTGGTTGACTTTGCTATGGTGGTTTGGGTTCAGGAATGTGGAGACTAGTGGATGGTGTTAACAATAGAAAATTGTACAAGCAAAGACAACATTATTTAATGTCATGTAGAAGGATTTACAGGGCTGAGAAACATTAGAGAATCTGGAAAGTATTTAAAAATCTCTAAGGTCTGAGGAAAAATCAAATTTGAGAAAGTCATAAATGCTTTTTTGCACATAATTATTTGTGAAGAGTGCCTTTGCGCACCTTTTTACCCGAAATGCGCGCAATCCTAGGAGTGGCGAAAGTCACTTTCCAGGACCACAAAAAGCACACTTCAGGACAGTGATTTCACACTTGAAGCCGCCAAAGGACATCCACCAAATCCTCCTTAGACATCAAGGGAGCACACAATGGAATACTTGTGGCACACAATGGAATCATCCCCCTCTCTTGGGTCACCATCCACAATGTACCAAGAGAGGGAAGGAGGATTTGAATTCTCCTATATAAGGCAACCAAGAGATGAAGAACTTGAGAGCACATTGTTATGCTGGCCAGAATTTCCCCAAGCAATACCAACAGTGTGTGATTCGGAGTTGAATATAGAGGGGACTCAATTGTTGGCCATCCAACAAGTTCATTCCACCACAGTAGAGAGAGAGAGAGACTTTGTACTGAAGCAAGCTTGGAAGTAAAAACATCCTTGCATCGGGACTTAGAACCCATGTTCTAAGGGCCCTTTGTCAAGAGGGTTAAAGTTTCATCCTCATTTCCTACCAGCACTCAATAAGAGGGGTTGAAAGAGCCACTGTTTGGATTATTGCAGTTGTTTGACTCTATTCAGAGCTTTTGTTTTATTTGTTTTAGTTTTAGTTTAGTTTTAATTTATATATGCATGGTATTTCTCTATCTAGTATGTTTATGATTCTAGCTTGTTCAACTAACTTGCTTGACTCCACTTCTTTTTCTTCCTATGACCAATAACTTAAGAGGGTAAACCACACCCCTTAAGTTGGTGTGATATCGTACATGCGTGCACCAAACACACTAACAGGATTGGCGACTCCAATAACGTTTATTCCCAAGTTTATGTGGTTTTTCCTTTTTGCAAAGACCCCTGTCTATGCTGTGGAGTGGAGTTGAATTTCCCCATTTTTCTCTTACAGTCCCTAGATCATCCCAAGTGAAAGACTGAAGCAGAACAGCTCCAAAAAATTACTTTTGCAAGAATTTGTGCATTTTTTCCTCCCACTGGCGCGCCCAGGGTGCACGTTCAGAGTTGACTCACGCGCAGACATCGTGAATGTTGCAACCTTTTGCACGCAAAAGACAGAATGAGAAATTTCTCCCACATTTCTATATTTTCCTGCTTGTAAAGTGGTTGGAAACCCATAATACATCTGCCAACACTGGTTGAGGTACCCCGCAGGTTGATAAAGCTCACTCTTAGCTGCTTTTTGTAGGCTAAGTGTTAGATTTATTTCAAGTTGATTTTTGCAAAGTTCACGCATAGTTTAAGTGGGGGGGAAATTAACTTGAATTCCGAAAAAAAATTATGTTTTGCAAATTTAGGTACCAACACACCTAGATAATTAGCTAAAGTAAGTGGCCCAAGTCCACGCATGCTTAGCTAGTTTCTTTTTTCTAGTGTAAAAGTTATTAGTTTAGTTCAATTTTTGCACTAGGACCGGGATTGAATTGTCGATAGAAGAGAAATTAATCTTTGTTGCCTCTGCATCCTTCGGTGATCCTAGGAAAGCATATGAACACTCGTTATCCACAACTCACCATCTCCCTTTAGTTGATCACATAGATTAACTAGGAAAAATAGAAAGCGGCCCATATCCACACATGTTTTTATTTTGAGCAAGGAACAATACAACATAGTTTAATAGGGGATTTTGAAAAGTATCATCGCATATCCACACGTTCAAACTATGTGCTTGTGCACTTTTTTCTCACACACATCCACCAGCTAAGCAAAGAAAAGACACCTAAAACTAACTTAACCAAACTCACTAAATTCTCCCTAAAGGGGCCACAAAAGAATTTATATTTTAAGTTAGGATCAAGGGGGTAGGCATCCAATAAGCTTCCTTGATCATTCTTCATCCTAAAACATAGAATTTGACTATTTAGGGAGCTTTAAATCCACCTATTAGCCCACGGAAAAGAAAACCCGAGCGCGATAGAGACCCATTTCAGAGGGGGTAGGCTTAGGCGCAGTGCGTACGGTATCAGTTGGGGCTACCTGACCCGAATGATACTCAGTATTGTTAGCTAACTTACCAAGAATCCCAAGACTCAAATGCTCATGTGGGATGGTGGTACTTAGTGGCAAAATCTAGGGCATCCTTTCCCTATAGGTGACGGTGCAGGCAAGCACTAGATCCTCTACCCTTACCTTGGTGGATTTTCTTCGGCTGGCTGGGGGCATCACCAACTCTTACGAGACGTTGTGCCAGCACTCGCAAGATATCTTCTCAAGGCCCAGTTACATTTGAGTGTGTGAGGATGAACAGGTCTTCTAGGATTTGAGTATCATATGCAAAACAAAAAAAAACCATATTTTTTATTGCTTGATCACATAGAATTAATTTAAAGGGAAAATTTATTTTATTTTCGCTTTCTTTTATGTATGCGATAAAAATTTTGTTTTGATCATAGACTCTATCCTCTCAAATTTTTCAAAAACAAGACCTAGTCAACACAAGAATGGACCCAACGGGACCTCATCGATCTAGGTGTCTTTTGGACCTACCCCATTACCGAGAGGGGTCTTTCGTCGTTTAGGCATCAAAGACAGAATGCTACCACCATTATTGGTTCATCCTTTATTGGGGCATCCTTAGTTGGGAACTCTTGTCGGTCTCCCAACGCCATGCCACATACCACTCCTCCCACGACCCCTAGAGGGCAGAGGAGTGTGACCAATTTGGGAAGCCAGTTGAATACACAGCAGGGTAAATCACATAATAACCCTCTTCCTAACCAAAACTTTGTGTTTTCCCAAGATGCAATGGCGTCAACCTCCCAGTCACCTTTCTTAGCTTTGTTGAATCTACCTGATTTAACCAAACTAACGAATGACCCCATTACACACAACCCTACATGGCCTCCCATGCCCACGAAGCTCCCTTCGAATATTCCAAAATCTGAAGGAAAGCAAGTGGAAGACCCTGGTAATCATGTCATGACCTTGTGCTCATCGAATAATATCATTGAAGACACTATTCTATTGAGAATATTTCAACGCACTCTAACAGGTATAGCAGTGAAATGGTACGTGGAGCAACCCTCTGCTTCACATGGAACCTTTTGCACCCTCCCCATTGCATTCCTAACATATTTTCAATTACCCATTCACCATGATTCTGGAATGGAATTACTGACACATTTTAGATAAACCCTCGCCATCCATATCTTGGACCATCTCCATGAATGGAGGCAGCGTCGTAGTTTATTTAAAGCAAAACTCAACGACCGGGTTCTCTTAGATTTGTTCCTGAAAACTCTCACTTCAGAGATTTCAAAGGATGTGGCGCAACAAAGACCCACATCTGAATCAACAAAGCCCAACATCTTGAGCTAATTTATACGCAGTCAAGATATATTTACAATATCCTGTCAAACACCCCGCGCCTGCAAACTTATCAAGAATTTCCAGGCTCGTCGAACTCTGTAGACAGTATCATTGGGTCATTGACCCAAAGTTACCTAAGCAGCAGCAACCAAAACCCTGGTTATACATATGGTTCTACTCAGAATGTACCACAACTCGATTTTCAAAGTCATCATATGCCTCAGCAAAATTTGACCAATAGGGCACCAGCGTATCACCATGGAGGACCCTATCCTCCAACTTAGGGTGTTGAGCATTGGAAAAGGTATGGATTCACCATGTATTTTCTTATCTTTTTCCTTTAAACATAACTCTTTTTATTCTAGAAAGATGATTTATTGGAGGATTATGATAGAATTGCAAAGACTAATGTTTATTGTGAAAATTAACTAAAGATTGCCTTTTATTCTAAAAACAGGAAACAAATGAAGTAAACCATCATTTGAAAGGCAAAGAAAAAACAGGAGTAACTGTTGTTCCTCCAGCAAAGGGTCGTATCCAGACAAAAAGAAGGAAATCAGAACACATAGCTAAAGGAAGACAGGGAACAGCACAACTACAGCCTAAGAAGACCAAGCATTAGCTAAAAAAGAAAAGGAGTGAATCCCTCAAGATCTTTCAATCCTGAGGGATAGTTGTTCAGTGTTATCATTGCTTCTTTTCATATCCGTTTAATTCTTATAAAAGGCAGTGCCTATAGAAATCAGGAGACAAAATGATTATTATTGAACTTCTTTTGTAACTCTGTAATTTCTTAACTCTCGTGATCAAAGAGCAACTGTTGTAAACGTTATTTATGTCTAAGTAATACAAGAATGTGTTGTTGTTCCATTTCTTAACTCTGGAGTAAAGCCCAGCGGTGTTTCACTAGAGGCTAAGGGCCCGGCCCTAGTGGATCTATCTGTTGTTTGTATCATTACCTTTTAGTTATCGTTGTGTGACAGTTTGTATTTGTTTTCATTATAGTTTGCAAGCATATTGGTGTGTTACATTGATGTTCCATTCTAACAAGAATCTTAATTCCTGTAGCATTTATCTTGTTATGCTTTAATAGAGCTTCGTTGTTTAGCATTTTATGTTCCATTTCAGTTGCTGTTTCATTCTATTTGTTGTTTTGTTTGACTGCTATTCATTTCAGAGTGCTGATCAAGAGAGTTTGTTGTCGACAGGATTTGTTGCTTAACAGGATTTGCTGCTCAATAGGATTTGTTGTTTAATAGAATTTTTTGTTCAATTCTCTTAGATAGAGTTTGATGTTCGGATTCATTAAGTCGTTGTTCAAATTCATTAGATAGAGATTGTTGTTCAATTCTAGATTTTATGTTCATTTCAATTCATTAGTTTACAGCCTGCAAAGAGTTTGGTGTTGCTTTTGAAGAGCTTGCCTAGTTTACTTTCATTAGCGGCCTTTAGTTCAATTTCCTTTTAATTGCTTTAAGGCAGGGTTATCAACTATAAAGAATATTGGTTATTGTTACCTACATTCTCAAATTGATTATCTTGTTCCTGTTTGATTTCAATTCCATCAGTTTCTAAAGGAAAGATTTATCATTACTGCATCCTTGACTGATTTTTACTGAGTGAATGATTGGATTTCAGAGCATTTAAGTTCATGTCATTGTAGTTAGATTTATTTTCCAAGCATCCATTTACTCTTGTATTTACAACACTGTACTACATATTGCAAGGCATTACTCTTAGATTGAATAGCAGCCTCAGACATAGTACACTCTTGAAACAAAAATTCGTTCCTGGATTGATGATTAATGTAGGATAAATAGGCATTAAAAAGACACCTTTTATACCTCAACATTTTGGCATCGTTGTCAGGGAGAGTGTAGCCATTTATAGAGAGTGATGCATATTTGATTTTTTTCTGCTAGCCAAGAATTGGGTATTAAAAACGGAAGGTAAGAACCTGCGTACCGAGCAAGAAACATACTTGTTCACTGGCCCACTTCACAGCAGAATTGGGTAAAAATTTTAGGTAGGAATGAATGCTTGTATTTTTGAATGAATAGAAAAGCTAAACAGAACAAAATTCCTCCTAAACCCGAAAAACCTAAGGGACCGATGACCCTTGGGCGAACAACTTTCATTGATGAAATCCTTAAGAAACTGAATCTCAGCCATTAGTAGGACCTAGGAAAGTTATTTCTAGACAACCTACTAGTTCCCTTCAAGCCACAAAATCACCATCTGTAGCCTTTGCTAAGGTACATAGCCAAACAGAAGGAATTGAGCAAGATTCCCAAGAAATTGAGAATTCTCGCCTAATTTCTCTGCAAGAAGGGAACTCTAGTAATCTCCGTGAAGGAGGAGGAGAAATAGGGGAAAAAAAGAACCAAAATCTCCTTTTGAAGTAATCCAAACAATGAGAAGCCCAGATAAGGGAAGTTTTGTCAACATCATTCAAAACAAAGTTAAAGGACCTGAATCTCCTCAGATAGTAGGTTAGCAAGGAACATGCATTATTCCAGATCAAGGGAGTGTTGTCAAGGTCATTCCTATTCCTTTTAGTCAGCCTAGGAATTCCCTTGAAATCCCAGAAGGATATTGGCACATATTCGATCAAATGGCCTAGAACCAGAACCAGCAAACACCTCAACAAACTTCCACACTGCAATATCCCATTATGTACACTGCAGTTAATGCACCTATGAAGGCCATTCCTCTTCAGCATATTCCTACATTCCATGGCTTAACATCGAAAGATCTAGATGCATTTCTGTTTGAATTCGATGTATTATGTAGGGGGTATGACTATACCACCGATCCCCAAAAATTAAAAGTATTTCCTTCCACATTAAAAGGAGCAACTTTACGATGGTTTATGGGGTTAGGTGGAGGTGTTATAAATGATTGGGATCAGATGAAAGCAGTGTTTCTAAAGAAATATTAGGATTATTGTAGGTCCAGGGAATTAAAAGATGAAATATTTCAGATGACAGCAAAACCTAATGAAACACTTGAGGAATATGTAGAATTCTTTCAATACAAGCTCCAAAGATCACCTTATGCATCCTTACCCTTACCTGATAATGTGTTAAAAGCTACATTACTTAAAGGGATGAAGGAAAAATGGGTTGAAACATTAAACATTATGGGAAAAGGTGATATATATCAGGAAAATTTTGCTGACATTATTGATTTATGTATCAGGAGTTTGAGAGGCGGCACAAGGCTAAAGTCAGCATAACGTGATATGATCACAAGGGATAGTATGATCTCTAGTGAAAGTATAACCCGTGTAGAAATTGGCAATCTACTAGAAGATTTTAAAACGAATATTCTAGGGACTCTGACAACGCAGTTTGACATTATGCAAGCCAAACAAAAGTAAGCAGAGGCAGAGAAAAATTTGGCAATATTCTGCCCTAATTGTAGAAAGAAACACAGCCATAAAGAGTGCCCGTTGGATATAGTCAAATTCTGTGCTATCTGCACAAAAATCACCCCACATAAGGTTTCCCCTCACTCCCTAGATTAAAAGCAGTTTACAAGGAGGCGGAAGAAGAATCGAAATTGGTATGCCTACTCAATCAGCACTGAAAATGGCAGCCACGACAAACAAGTATGCCAATTGATCCATCCTCTTCTTTTCAGTCTCCTCAGTATAATGCTTAGCAATATAATAGAATGTGGCAAAATCAACCACCTTTCCCCAATTGGTCACAACAGCCATTTCCTACATCACCATGGGAAAATCAAACAAATCAAACCAATTGGCCAAACTTTCCTTACTGTCCACCATTTTGGAAAAATAATACTTATCCAACACAATGGTTCCCCTCCACTTCGCAGAGTCAGACCTGGCAGTCGAACTGGAAAATACCGACAAATCAGCCAGCTAGAACAATCCCTCTCCCTCAACCTACATGCCAACACCTTATACATTGCCACAAAATCCCTAGACCAACTTAAGACCGCAACTCCTAGCCCAACCCAACCCAAACCCTAATAATAGGCCGGTTCAGTCTGTTCAAATAATGGAACCATTAGAACCAGAAACTGAATTAAGGGAGTGCAATGACCTTCAATTAAGATCTGGGCACATAATAGAAACCGAGGGAGACAAAAATGTTCAAGTTGAAGACCCGTTACCCACAGAACAAACAGTGCACAAGGAGAAAGTGGTTAAACAACAAACTCAGGGACAAGCAACCACCTCTTCTCCACCATTCCCAAAACAATTAATCATACCTCGCCCAATAGAATATCTTGATTTTGATCTTCTGGGAGAATTCAAAAAATTTTGTATAAAAATCCCTCTTTTCCAAGCTATCCAAGACATCCCTATATATGCAAAAACCATCAAAGAACTATGTATAAGGAAGCCCAAGAGGAGAACAACAACTAACCCAACTATCCAAGTAGTCAGCACTCTATCTGATTTATTATCAGGAATGGAAACACCTATAAAGTATGAGGACCTAGGAAATCCTATAGTGATAGTGAAAATCAATGGGCAATCATTTCCAAATTCTTTAGTTAATTTGGGAGCTACAATTAATATCCTAACAACCACAACTTGTCAAAAACTTGGCATTACATCATTAGATCCAACAACAACCTTATTATAATTGGCTGACCGATTGGTAGTCAAACCAGAAGGTACACTACATGATGTAATGGTATCAGTAGATTCCTGGGAGTACCCTGCTAACTTCCTGATTATCAACCCAAAGAACTGGCTAGATGGACACCCTTTGATCCTAGGTAGACCTTGGTTGGCAACTGTCGATGCTTATATTGGTTGCCGACAAGGCAGCATGATTATAACGAGGGGAAACTATGTCAAGTATTTAGCTTTATATCCCCCAGCCCAACCAAGCCTATCGATAATTAAAACAAGGAAACAGCCTGTGTCATACCTCATGGAAAACATTAGACCACCACTAACCATAGAAGATTCCCTCGATTTTAAAGACCAAATAGAGGATGATATCATTAATAGTTTCATTAATAAACCAAAAATTAGATCCCATCTGCAATGTCACATGATCAAGGCAGCATTTGATAATAAAGAAGAAGAAGATCCCCTAAAATACATTCATGATCAATCAATACCCACTACTTCTCTGTACAATAGCAAAATTGTAGAAATCGAACCAGGAAAAACTTTAAACATTAACAAAAATCTGAATGTTGAACAAGAAAAGAAGACTGTCCAATTACTACAAAAATATAAGGGAGCCTTTGCATGGGATTATCCAGACATGAAGGGAATTGACCCCTAGTTATGTACACACCACATCTATACAGAAAAAAATGCTAGACCCATTCCCCAACCCCAACAAATATTAAACCCTCATCTTAAAGATATTGTGAAAGTTGAATTACAAAATCTGTTGGATGTCAATTTTATTTACCCAATATCTGATAGCAAGTGGGTCTCTCCATTAGTAGTGGTGCCAAAGAAGAACAGAAAGTGGAGGATATGTGTCGACTACCGAGAAATAAACAGAGCAACCCAAAAAGACCACTTTCCCCTTCCCTTCATTGACCAGGTATTAGATACATTGGCAGGAAATAAATTCTTTTCTTTCCTAGATGGCTTCAGTGGATACAATCAAATTCAAATTGCCCCTAAAGACCAAGACAAAACCACTTTTACCTGCCTTTGGGGGACATTTTCCTATCAAGTTTTACCCTTTGTTCTATGCAATGCCCCTGCTACATTTCAGAGGGCCATTCTCAGCATCTTTTTAGATTTAATAAATGAAGGGCTCGAAGTATACATGGATGACTTCACACCTTACGGAGATGATTTTGAGCCAGCATTAGAAACTTTGGAAAAGGTGTTGCAAAGATGTATTGACACTAGGATTTTCTTAAGCCATGAAAAGTGTCACATTATGATGACCGAGGGACTCATCTTAGGTCATTATATTTCAGCAGCTGGAATACAGGTAGATCCAGCTAAAATTCAGATAATTTTGTTAATACCTACTCCTACCACACAAACAGAGGTACGTAGCTTTCTCAGATTTTCTGGTTATTATAGAATATTTATAGAACATTATTCTCGGGTAGTTTCACCTTTATATGCATTAACAAGAAATTTTGATTTCGTTTGGACAGACAAATGCAACCATGCTTTCGAGGATCTGAAAAAGCTTGTATCAACGGCCCCAGTGCTGAGGGGCCCAAATTAGGATTTACCATTCCAAATTTCATCTAATGCCTCAAACACAGCTATTGGAGCAGTTCTTGGGCAGGAAGAGGATAAGAAACCATATGCAATCTATTATATGAGCAAAAATATATCTCCTATTGAATTAAACTATACTGTGACTAAGAAAGAATTTTTAGCTGTGATACATGTTGCAAATAAATTTAGACATTATATAACTGGGTATCTTGTAGTTTTATATACAGATCACTCTGCCATAAATTTTTTAGCAAATAAACCTGTTACAAATGGTAGAGTAACAAGATGGTTGATTTTAATGCAGGAATTCGATATCACAATAAAATATCGACCTGGAAAAGAGAACCTTGTAGCTGATTTCCTGTCACGAATGCCAAAACCAACAGATGCAGCAGCAGTCAAAGATCACTTTCCAGATGATAATTTGTTCATTGTTACTGCTAAAACCCCATGGTATGTTGATATTTCAAATTACTTAGCAACAGGTAAATTACCTGAGCATCTAACGCCCAATGAACAAAAACAGATAGTACAGCGTAGTACCCGATTCTCTTGGATTGGGGGCTACCTGTTTCATACAGGAGCAGATATGCACATCAGGAGATGTGTCTGAGAGGATGAAATATTTGATATTATGAAAGCATACCACGATGGGCCATGTGGCGGGCATTTTTCAGATCGCAAGACTGGTTATAAAGTCTTACAAACAGGCTATTACTAGCCTACCATTTTTAAAGATGCCAAAAAATTTGTACAAGCCTGCGATATTTGCCAAAGGGTGGGTCACCCTGGATAGTCCAACGAAATGCCCTTAAACCTACAGTTAGTAATCAAGCCATTTGAACGCTGGGCACTCGAATTTGTTGGTCCTATTAACCCACCATCAAATTAGAAAACATACATCCTAGTTGCAACAGAGTATGTTACTAAATGGGTTGAAGCAGAGGCACTTTCGAGAGCTACAGAGGACTCTGTAATACAATTCCTTTTCCAAATATTTGTGTGATACGGCCTCCCAAGGGACGTAATTACAGATGGAGGACTGCAATTTGTAGGTAACAAAATCGCTGCAACATTAGAAAATTTACCACATTCAGCACAAAATCACAACTCCATGCCACCCACAGGCAAATGGCCAGGTAGAGAGCACGAATAAAGTGATCGAATCTATATTGACAAAAACAGTTGCATCACACAGACGTGACTAGGCTTATAGACTGCCAGAAGCCCTGTGGGCATACCGATGAACATGGAGAAATACCACTGGGTATTCCCCATATCAGTTGGTATTTGGAAAAGAACCCATCTTCCAATAGAGTTTTAAATCCAAACATTAAGAATATCCCAGGAGGTGGGTTTAGATTTAAATGAAGCCCAGGTCAGAATATTACAGCAAATCAATGAGTTAGATGAAATTAGGCTCTTTGCTCTTCAGCACACTACATTAATTCAACAGCAGAGAGAAAAATGGCACGATGCCCTCATTAAAGAGAAAATCTTCCACGAAGGATATTGGGCACTCCTATATGACTCCAGGTTTCAGGATTTTCCAGGAAAACTCCAGACATGATGGCTTGGACCCTATGAGATACAAAAAGTGCATGATAATCACACCGTCAAATTAATCACCATTGATGGATTTGGACATTCTTTCAAATTAAACGGTCATCGAGTGTGACTTTACCATAAACCGCTTAATCGAGAATCCTTTTACTAATAATTACAGGAAGATTCTACCATGCAGATTCTTGCTGAAGGAGAAGATAAAATATACATAGAATTGAAAAGAAGGAGTTGTAGCTCACAGGTGCGTACTGCATCTGGATACTACACTCAAACGAAGAGATCACTCTACGTTCATTAATCAGAAAATACATCTTTAAGTACATCTCAAGAAATCAGGAAGTTGTAAACAGACTCCTAAATTCTAGGAACAAATCCTAAACTAAGGAGATACATTACAACTATGTAACCATTTCTCCATTAATACACAAATAATATAATTATTTCCAACTCCCCCCCTCAATGGATAAAGGATTATCCTGAACTCCTAACATCCCTCTAAAAAATTCAAACTTTACACGTGCAAGAGGCTTAGTAAAAATATTAGCCATATTGTCACAAGTTTTACAATATTCAACAAAGATTTCTTTTGACTGTAGTTTCTCTCTAACAAAATGGAACTGAGTGTCAATATGTTTGGTGTTTTTATGAAACACTAGATTGTATGCTAGTTTAATGGTGCTCTGGTTGTCACTTGTAATAGAAGTTGATTTTTTCTGTTCTTCTGCTGCATCAGTCAGAAGCCTTCTGAACCAAATTGCTTCACATGTGGCTACACACAATGCTTGGTACTCAACTTCACATGAAGATAAGGCTACAGTACTTTGCTTTTTACTGCTCCATGCAATGACCCCTGATCCTAGGCTGAATGCATAACCTGTGATAGACCTTCGATCATCCAAGTTACCTGCCCAATCTGAATCTGAAAAACCTACTAGAGTAACATCAGATGAGTCAGTGTATAAAATACCATAATTACTAGTACCACAAAGATACCTCAACACACTTTTTGCTGCAACCCAGTGACTTTCAAGTGGTTTAGACATAAATTGGCTCAACACACTAACAGAGTATGCCAAGTTTGGTCTAGTTGTTGTGAGATATATCAAACTCCCAACTAGTTGTCTGTACATAGTGGCATCCACCTTCTTAGTGCCATCGTCACTGCACAACTTCAAATTCTACTGCAATGGTGTTGTTGCTGACCTACACTGCTCCATGCTAAATTTTTCTAGCAGACTTCTGGCATACTTTCGTTGAGTAAGAAAAGTATGTCCAGTATCTCTCCATACCTCCAATCCCAAACAGTAATGGAGACTTCTGAGATCTTTCATTTCAAAAACTTGTGCCATCAGTCGTTTGATTTCTTTGATCAAATTATCTACATTGCCTGTTATAATCATGTCATCCACATACAAATAAATCAAAATAATCTGCCCCTGTTTATTGTACCTGGTATACAAATTTGGGTCATTCATACTCCTATGAAAACCATGCTGTAAAAAGAAAGAATCAATCTTTTCATACCAAGACCTGGGTGCTTGTTTTAAGCCATATAGTGCCTTTTTCAATATGCAAACAAGATGTTCCTACCCCTTCTTAACAAACCCTTCAGGCTATACTAAGTAAATTTCTTCTTTCAACTCACCATTTAAAAATACAAACTTAACATCTAACTGGTGTAGATCCCAATTGTGTTTTGTTGCTAAAGAAATAAGCATTCTGATAGTGTTTAACTTTGCTACAGGAGCAAAGGTATCATCAAAATCTATACCCTCTTGCTGTGAATACCCCTTTGCAACCAGTCTAGCTTTTAGTTTTTCTATACTTCCATCTGCATTCATTTTAGGTTTATACAGCCATTTACATCCTATGGATGTTTTACCTTTAGGTAGTTCAACTAAATCCCAAGTGTTATTTCTAATAATAGATTCAATCTCTTCATTCATTACAGCCCTCCATGCCTCAGATTGACTTGCTTCTTTATAATTTGTGGGTTCTACAATGTTTAAAATATTTGACATCAAAGCATAGTCTTTCAATCTGGATGGTATTTGAGTATTCCTACTTGATCTCCTTGGTAGGGGACTTATCTCAAATTTGTTTGATTCAGTCTTATTCGGGCTCGCATTATTGATTATATCACCTTGTTCCTGCTCTTCTTTCTACTCTTCTTTCTGCTCCTGCTCTCGTTCATCCTCGTTGCTTTCCTCCATCTATAATGGAATGTGCCAATCATCATCACTGTCATCCTTTCCTTCTTGAACCTGTTCATGAAATACTACATCCCTGCTTGCAAATATCTTATGAGACTCAGGATTGAATAACTTATATGCTTTAAATTCAGTGCCATATCCTACAAAGATGCATTTGATGGCTTTAGGGTCTAATTTCCTCCTATCAGCTTTGGGTATATGGGCAAAGGCTTTTGACCCGAATATTCTCAAATGATTTACTGTTGGTTTGCGTCCATATAATGCTTCAAAGGGGGTTTTGAAGCCAAGACATTTGGTAGGAATTTTGTTCTTTAAATAGACAGTAGTGTTAATAGCTTCTGCCCAAAAACTATTAGATAGACCCTTACCTTGTAACATACTCCTTGCGCACTCCACTAAAGTTATGTTCTTCTGCTCTGCAACTCCATTCTATTGTGGTGTTTGAGGCATTGTAAACTGCTAAACAATCTCATGAGATCTGCATAATTTCATGAATTCGTGTAACCTGTATTCTCCCCCTTGATCTGAGCAGAGAATTTTTATACTTTTTCCTAACTGTTTTTCCACCAAGTTTTTAAATTCTATAAAGTACTGGAAAGTCTGACTCTTTTTACTAAGAAAATAAACCCATGAGTATCTAATGCAATCATCAGTAAATAAAAGGAAGTAACATGCACCACCTAGCGACCTCGTCTGCATAGGTCCGCATATGTCAGTATGCACTAGTTCTAGGATATCTCTTTCCTTCCTTCTATCATGCACAGGAAACTCTTTTATATGCATTTCTCCTAAGGCACATCCATCATAATTTAACTGAATACTGTGAAAAACAGGGAGTCCCTCGACCATACCTTTTCTCTGTAATAACATGAGGTTCTGCAAATTCAGATGACCGAATCTTTGGTGCCAGAGTTTTTCGGCTGTCGATCCAGCTACAACCATGGCTTGCTGTGGCATACTTTTTACATCTAATCTGTATAGGCTTCCTACACACATGCTTGTTGCAACAATCTCTTTCCTGCAATCCTTTATGACACAATGAGTCTTGAAGAATTCGACTTGCATATCTTGATCAGTTATCATGGATACAGATATTAATTTTTTCTTAATCCCGGGTACATATAAACATTTTTAAGACGAGTAATGTCACCATTTGGTAATTTTACTGGAATATCCCCATACCCTTTAATCTCATATCCACTATCATCTCCTAAATAAATTTTTGATCCATATGAACTTTCTTCAAGAGTTTCAAAACATTCCTTCTTACCTGTCATGTGAGAGGATGCACCAGAATCGACATACCAAATGTCATCCTCATTAGATGCTGAAAGGGAAAATTCAGCTGTGAACAGTCGAAATTCGTGACTGAGATCTTCATATTCTTCAACAAAGTATCCTCTGTGCTTCTCTTTCTTTTTCTTTGCATAATCTGCCTGCTTCTTAAGACATTCAATATATATATGACCTGCTTTCCCACAATAATAACATCTTCTTACAGACATACCTATATATGGTCTCTTTTACGATGTACCTCCTCCTCTCTGTTGTTGTTGTTGTTGTGATTGCTGATGTGGCAGCTTCCCTCTGAAATGTTGTTGTTTTTCCATCAGAGCAAGATCATTGCTCTGCGGTTTCAAATTTTGTCTCCGCTCTTCTTCTTGCAGCAAGATCCCTGTCAATTCTTCAAATGTAGGAGCTTTCTCCCTTGCTGCCAATCTAGTGATGAACATTTGATATTAATCCCTCATCCCATTCAACGTGATTGTGATGAGATCGGAATCAAACACCTTCTCTCTGATGTCTCCCAATTTGTCTTTCAAATCTTTAACTTGTGCAATCAATGTAGCAGCAGTCTCATTTTTGTCCATCTTCATCGAAAACAGCTTGCCTTTAAGTGCCATAATCTGATTTGTGTTCTGGGTCTGATATAAAATTTTGATGGTCGTCCAGATCTCAGTGGACGTTTTACATTCTCTGATATGTGGGATAATGTTGTCCTTGACGGACATCTTCAGCAAAAATTTTCTTTGTTTTCTCTATTATCCCAATCTTGCTCCTGTGTAGTCGCTCTTGTGATTGAATTTGGTCTCTACTCATCTCCTGTAACTATCGACCATGCATTTGCACCCTCAAGCAAGGTTTGTATCTTAAACTTCTAATTTGTGAAGTTAGATCCATCGAGTTTTCCGGACTCGTGGAGATATGATTCCATAGTGTTACTCATTCTAAAATGATCTACAAATGAATGAATCTACCCAACTGATCAGACACTAAAAAAAAAAAAATCAATACCTGCTAGATCCTAAGCACGATCTGTCCCTGTTCTACTAATTCTTCTAATCCACCAACTATATCTTCAATTCAGATCCAGCGCTATCTGGAAAATCTACAAATTGATCTTGCTCCTCTGATACGACCACAAAACTGGTTCGATATGCCCCCCTGGACAAATCCACAACTTCTCCAATCTGCAACTTCTCTGATCTGCAAATTATTGCAGATCTTCCACCGAAGGCGAGGTGGTGCCTTTCCGCGCGAAAAATCCGTGCCCAGAAGAAAAACTATGCGATGAAAAATCCTGGTGCGGATATCTCATGCGCTTCCGCACCAATCCTGTGATTTTGTGCGTTGGCACGGGTATACACCTAACAGTCGCGCTGATTGTGCTTCTCGGCGTGACTGTCAGCGAAAAAAGCACGCCAACCCCCTTCTGCTCAGATATTAATAAATCATCTGAGACCGTGAGCCAGGTGTTACTGCAGTCCACCTGCTCGACTGAGAAAAAAGCTCCTATGAGCACAAAGCTCCCGTGTACACATGGCCACAAAGGCGATTCAGACACAAAGGCGATTTATAAAAAATCAGGCTCACCCAATCTGAGCTCTGGTACCAAGATAAAATATACACAGAATTGAAAAGAAGGAGTTGTAGCTCACAGGTGAGTACTGCACCTCGAGACTACACTCAAATGGAGAGATCGCTCTACGTTCATTAATCAGAAAATACATCTTTAAGTACATCTCAAGAAATCATGAAGTTGTAAATAGACTCCTAAATTCTAGGAACAAATCCTAAACTAAGGAGATACATTACAACTATGTAACCATTTCTCCATTAATACACAAATAATATAATTATTTCCAACTGGAGATAACTCCTCCTCAACACACATTCACTGAATAATTTCTTTCATTTTGAAACTTGTACATAAAAAAATTTCTCTTTATCTTGCTTTCCTTTTGTACAGATTTTATTTCTTAAATTGTTCCTTTTTAAGGAACAACAGCAGTTTCTCTCAATAAATAGCGCATTTGAGTGTTTCTTTTTGTTGTTCCTTTCTAAAGGAACAGCGGTTTTTGTTGTTCCTTTCAAAAGGAATAGCAGTTTTTGTTGCGAGTTTTTGTTGTTCCTTTCCAAAAGAACAGCAGTTTTGACGTGTGTTTTGTTGTTCCCTTCCAAAGGAACAGCATTTTTTGTTGTTCCTTTCAAAATGAACAACAGTTATTGCCGCATGTTTTTTCTATTCCTTTCCAAAGGAACAGCAGTTTTTGGTTGTTCCTTTCCAAAGGAACAGCAATTTTGCTGTGTGTTTTTGTTGTTCCTTTCCAAAGGAACAGCAATTTTTCTGCCTGTTTTTGTTGTTCCTTCCCGAAGGAACAACATTTTTCCCGCTTGTTTTTGTTGTTCCTTTCCAAAGGAACAGCATTTTCGTAGATTGTTTTTGTTGTTCCTTTCCAAAGGAACAACACTTTTTTGAGTGCATTTTTCTTGTTTTTGAACAATATTTTGAGGATTTTTGTAAATTCTTCATGACTCTTTTAAAGGCAACATACAATTTATGCAAGGATACACAAATTAGAGGTTACTGGAATCAGCAAATCAAGAGAAATTGTCATTCTTTAGAAATTGTTTTGTAATAATAAGAAAAAGGAAATGACACAACCATCTATATCACTTTGTTGTCTTTATGTTCACTAAAATTAATATGATCAGTTATCTTTATCATGTTGGTTCTTCCCTAAATTCTCATAACTCTCTTTCATTTTTTTTATTTATTGAATAAGAATAAGGGAATATTTTCTCTATTGAGATGTTTAGACTTCTTCCACCATCCCTACTCTTAAGGAGTGTTGAGCCATCCTTTATATATAAGTAGGGAAGTGCTATATGAAAAGAAACAAAAGAAAAATCTCTATATGATTACTAACAGTTCTATGATATGGCAGATGGAGGATAGGGGGTCTCATCAAGAGCCAGCCTACCATGATCATAAAGAAGCAGTGAAGTGGCATTCCCATTATGGCCAACACACCAGGGATATGATCCAATGGATAACTCAGAAAAAATAATAAAACTCCTTGGAATAGGAGGTCTCATCATGATCCGACTTGCCCACTTTTCACTCCTTCCTAGTGAATGGCATTGTGATTCATCTAGTTCCCAAGCCAGCACAGTGGCCTCCATCATGACATTACACAGCACTTCCCTAGGTGTAAATAAAGGGTGAAAAAACAACTTTTTCAAGGTTATAGACACCTGTGGGCAACAGAGCTCTGTTAATGGTATTGGAGTCATATTTTTCACAAATCAATAGTAATGTTGAAACCTTTTCTTATATCTTTATCTAATGGCAAATGAGAGTATGCCCCTAAACCCCTTGTTTTGAACCTATTATGCATGAAATTTATTTATAAATCGATCATAATAGTTTATGTGGGTAATGACTGCATAAGTACTTGTTTTCACATTAGATGTCCCTTTCCCTTATTCTCGAATCAGTACATAACGATTCCATATCTATTCACAATTTAATAATATGCATCGATTTCAGTAATGCAATAATTTTTAGTTCATATCATAAGTATGTATGCTTTTCAATGTTGTAAAAATATTGTGTAGTACCTTGCTCTTCTATTTGATGGTCGAGGACGACCTATCATCCTTCAGGGGGGGCGTCGATGCCTTTTAATGCTTGCATGCGGGTCGAATCCCTATATTCCCAGTAATAGTAAAAGCTTAACGGTATTGTTCTGATATACACAAGGTGGTGTGTTGTGTTGTTCCATTACATTGCTATGCATTTGCGAAGAATTAACAGAATGGGAGGATGAGAAATTCGTAGTGAGCCACAGGTGCTAGCTATTTCTAACGCTGCACGGGAAATTCTGGAGAGAGTAGGGTGGATTACCTACCTCACAAGACTGCAGCAGCCTCATGAAATGGTAGCCATTGAGTTTTTACAAAATCTGTAGGAAGGTTACTCCATGGTTAGAGGTAGGAAGATAGCAGTAACAGACTCAATAATCGCTGAGGTATCTGGCCTGCCAGTGGAAGGACCCATATGGACCCATAAGAAAGTGAAACTCCAAGAAGCCATGAACATTTTCCGGGATGAAGGGCAAACCCTGGTCATCAAAGGGAAAGGAGTTCAGTCGGCGACGTTGGGAGAACCATGGACAGAATCGGTGAAAGTGGTACAGAGCTACATAACATGCAATGGAAGAAAATATGTGGTAAGACCACGCCACCTTAAGCTATTAGTAGTGTTAAAACATAAATGTACCATAAACCTGCCTACATATTTAAATTTTTTATTGCATGATGCCACCAAAAGTATAAGAAAATCTCGTCATATAGCCATGGTGGTAAGCCACCATTGTTTAATCAGATTGATAGTGAGTTACAGTCTTTCCCAGCAACAAACTACTTGGGAAGAATTGATATTCTCAATTGACGGAGGAATAGCCCTGCCTGCCCCAAAACGCAAAAGAATTACTAGCGTAGCAGCAAAACCATCAAAACACAGACAATCCTCCACATTAAGGAGAAGTAGGGGAATGATAGAAGGTATTCAGGGTAGCAGTGGCCAACCCTTAAAATTGCCCAGTTCAGAAGATAAACAACCCCCACAACTCGAAGAAGGAAATGAGGAAGAAGAAGAGAGTCACCACACTGGTGAAGAAGAAGAGAGTCACCACACTGGTGGAGAAGAAGAGAGTCACCACACCAGTGGAGAAGAAGAGAGTCACCACACCAGTGGAGAAGAAGAAATTCACCCTACTAGTGCGGAAGAAGGAAGTTATCACACCTGTGAAGAGGAAGAAAGCAATGAAGATGAAAGAGAGGGATCAGAACCTCCCAAAACCACCATTGCAAGTCCACCTTAAATCCCATTGCAGGAGGACCAATTGGCCCAAATTTTGGCCAACATGAGAAAATACATACAACCCCACAGCCCACTGAACTTCAACATTGAGATAAACCAATTGCAGGAACAAGTTGTGTTACTAGTGAAGATACGGCCGAGGGAATACCCAATGAAGTAGAAAAATAAAAACCTCAGGGAACAACAGAACCAGCTAGGGTTACTTCCCCTGAGAAATGTGGCCAAGAAGGTGTGAACACTGAAGAAGTGTTCCAAACAGAAGACTCTCAGGGAACAGCAGAACCAGTTAAGGTTACTACCCCTGAAGAACGTAGCCAGGAGCATATGAACACTGAAGAAGTGTTCCAAGAAGAAAACAAAGAAGCAAGCCTGAGCGAAGGAACAGCTACTGAAAAGAAAACCCTACCTGAGAAATTGAGTACAGAAAAAGGAACAGCCGTTCCTCCTAGGAGGAAAAAGAAAATAACCAAACTTGAGAAGCTACAGAGGGAATGGCAGAAGCTCCAAAAGCTAGTGGAACAACTCAGACAAAGTATTAGGGTTCTCAAAATGAAGAAAAAACCCATACGAACCCCAAAACATAGGAACATAGCCACCAAACAAACCCCAAAGAAAAGGAAATTAGCCACCAAAGTGAAGCCCCAGATTGCAGAGACTATGGAAACCCAAGCTGAGCCCAACCAAGAAGACATGGAACAGCGGGCAGCTGTTCCAAATGCAGCTACCCCAACTGAAAGCGCACAGACCTGCAGTCAAAACATTTTTATTGACCCTAATATAGTGAAACTTCAAAGGAGCTGGCACAGGCTTAATAGGCAAGAGAAAAGCTTGAAGAAGAGATTGCCCCCAAAAAGAAATATCAACAGTTACAGCATCAACTAAAGGACATTAGTGCATCAGAGGCTGAAGCCTATGATAAGTGTCAGAAGGCAGAAGAGAAAGTTGAAAAGGTAAGGAATAAATTAAAAATGGCCCGAAATCAAATGGATACTCTCCGCTCCTTATACACAGGTGTTCTAGCATGTAGATGCCCTGCCAAGAATTATGCTTTGTTTTTATTAGAAAGATATTTACAGTTGAAAACTAAAGCAGTTAGGGCAGGAAAGTCTATAGAATTAAACATTGTAGATGATTTTGTAAAATGCTGCAAACTCTATGGGGTTAAAGTCCAGCGTCTGCTATGTGAGTTATATTTGCACAATATTTTATTGGAGAATGAAATTGAGATAAATCCCAGCCCTTTTGTGGGTGATATCCAATTTCAAGAATTTATTTCATTTATTGTCAATCAGCTGAAATGGCTCAAGGCCTATAATACTTTCCAAAGGCAGGAAAATGGGTTAGACCTTTGGGTTAGGGATGAACCAAAACACCCATTACAACTATGGGCTAGGCAGAAGAGTCTAATGACAAAGGAGGGTGTGATCCAAACATTGGGACCCGTCCACAAAGCAATTGTCTTGGATGGGGTAGAATACTTTCTATCTATCAGAGACCAGGCCTATATAGCAGCTAAAGTCTGATGGAATATTTCCAATCGAAATGTTCAAGACAGAGAGCCATTTAATTATAGAAATTTTGGATTAGCTGCTGACCGCCTTATTCTCTATAGTAACCTCATCTTGAGGGAAGGCCCATTCTGGCTAGGTTGTAGGTTTCGAAGTCCCATTATATGGTATCCTGCAATAGACTACAAAGCCATTTATGAGTTACCTGAAGGACAGACAGGGCACATCTTTGAAGCTTTAGCTGCAAACCATGGTTTTAGACCTTTTAATGAAAAACCCTCTCCAACCTATTCTCTAACTGCTTTACATGTAAACTATGGTTTTCATGAGGACATGAAAAAGGGTAAGCAGGGGGTTGTGTTGAGCATTGGAAAAGGTATGGATTCACCATGTATTTTCTCATCTTTTTCATTTAAACATAACACTTTTTATTCTAGAAAGATGATTTATTGGAGGATCATGATAGAATTTCAAAGACTAATGTTTATTTTGAAAATTGACTAAAGATTGCCTTTTATTCTAAAAACAGGAAACAAATGAAGTAAACCATCATTCGAAAGGCAAAGCTAAAATAGGAGTAACTGCTATTCCTCTAGCAAAGGGTTGTATCCAGACAAAAAGAAGGAAATCAGAATGCATAGCTAAAGGAAGACAGGGAACATCACGGCTACAGCCTAAGAAGACCAAGCATTAGCTAAAAAAGAAAAGGAGGGAATCCCTCAGGATCTTTCAATCTTGAGGGATCGCTATTCAGTCTTATCGTTGTTTCTTATTCTGTTTGCGGAATTGTTATAAAAGGCAGTGCCTGTAGAAATTGGGAGATAGAATGATTACTATTGAACTTCTTTTGTAACTCCATAATTTCTTAACTCTTGTGATCAGAGAGCGACTGCTGTAAACGTTATTTATGTCTGATTAATACAAGAACGTGTTGTTGTTCCATTTCTTAACTCTAGAGTAAAGCTCAGCGGTGTTTCACTGGTGGCTAAGGGCCTGGCCTTGGTGGATCTATCCATTTTTTGTATCATTACCTTTCAGTTATCGTTGTGTGATAGTTTGTATTTTTTTCATTATAGTTTGCAAGTTAATTGGTTTACTGTTTAATTGCTTGTTGATATCGGTGTCTTACATTGATGGATTGCATTGTTGTTCTGTTCTAACAAGAATCTTAATTCCTATAGCATTTATCTTGTTATGCTTTAACAGAGCTTCGCTGTTTAGCATTTGATGTTCCATTTCAGTTGTTGTTTCATTCTATTTGTTGTTTCGTTTGACTGCTGTTCATTTCAGAGTGTTGATCAAGAGAGTTTGTTGTCGACAAGATTTGCTGCTTAACAGGATTTGTTGTTTAATATAATTTGTTGTTCAATTCTCTTAGATAGAGTTTGTTGTTTGGATTCATTAAGTCATTGTTTAAATTCATTAGATAGAGATTGTTGTTCAATTCCAGATTTTCTGTTCATTTCAATTCATTAGTTTACAGCCTGCAAAGAGTTTGGTTTTGCTTTTGAAGAGCTTGCCTAGTTTACTTTCATTAGCGGCCTTTAGTTCAATTTCCTTTTAATTGACTTAAGGAAAGGTTATAAACTGTAAAGAATATTGGTTATTGTTACCTACATTCTCAGATTGATTATCTTGTTCCCGTTTGATTTCAATTCCATCAGTTTCTAAAGGAAAGAGTTATCATTACTGCATCCTTGACTGATGTTTGCTGAGTGAATGATTGGATTTCAGAGCATTTAAGTTCATGTCATTGTAGTTAGATTTATTTTCCAAGCATCCATTTACTCTTGTATTTACAACACTGTAATACATATTTCAAGGCATTACTCTTAGATTGAATAGCAGCCTCAGACTGAGTACACTCTTGAAACAAAAAGTCGTTCCTGGATTGATGATTAATGTAGGATAAATAGGCGTTAAAAAGACACCTTTTATACCTCAACACAGGGGACCCAGTATGCAAATAGAAATACTAATGGAAGAGCTCCCCCCCAATAGCTAGGTGCAAACCGGGGACCGCATTACGCTCAGTCCCCAACACAAGACCCGCCTATGCAAACTAATGCACAGGTGAACTTTATGCAGCCTTCCAAAAACCAATCACACCAATCATATAACCAGGATAACTACCCTCCTAACATGGTGAAGAAAAAATTAAAAAGCAAACCCAAATGGAATCCTGGACAGGGGGGCAACGACTAGCAAAGCCCGCTATGATCTCAGGCTGGAGGAAACTCCAACTGGAATCAAAAATAGGAGCCAAGAAATGCCCAATGGCAAAGCAAAAGGCAACCTCTTCGAACAAACCATTCTTGTTTGATATGTGGTGAGTACGACCATTATACTCACCACTGTCCTGATCTCCCTGAGCTAAAGAAGCTACAAAGTAACTGAGGACAAGGAGGATCATCCCAGTAAACAACCATGATGCAGGAACCTTTCCCCCATCAAGTGACGGCCAGCACTCACAAACAAAATCCAGACGACTCTAGGAAAAATAGCCACGAAATCTACATGACTGGTGAAGAGATGTTTTTCCAAACACGGAATCGCAATTATGACACCCCACCAGACACCAATGCTTCAGGGGCGAGTACCAGTGCACCGACTACACCTTTGACCATTTCAAAGATGCCTATAGAACCATTGCCAAAGATGGCGAAGGGACCCAATAGGCGAGCAGGAAACTACTCCAAATCAGCCCATAATTATAGCATTGTGGTCGATTTAACCCAATCTCCCACTGTTATGTCAGCTTTGGAAGTATTACATTCATGCCCAAAACAACGGAAATCCTTACTTTCCGCGTTAGGCGCTATCGACCTTGTCGATACATGCCTAATGGCTTTTGATTTAGACAAAGCCACCCCTAGGATTCCTTTGATGGTTGCCTTTCTGATACCAGTGTCGGTCCAGAATATCACCATTCACCGATGTGTCATTGACGAGGGTGTATCCACGTGCATCATGTCAAAAAAAATTTGGCAAAAGTTAGGGTCTCCCAAACTAAAACCTTCAGTCATCATGCTTAGAGCATACGACGGTTGTCCTTCGACCCCCATCGGCCCTACCAAAACGTTCCGGTCTGCTTAGCTGGAAAGATGGTCCATATAGACATTGAAGTCTTGGATGCTCTCTTGGACTATAACATACTCCTTGGTTGGAGTTATATGTACGCCATGTCAGCCATAACCTCCTCTGTCTTCCGCATTATGATTTTCCCCCATGAGGAATGCATCGTTACTGTCGACCAATTCACGCATAGCGAGAAGCGACCCCTAACAAACACTGATGTAATTATACCCTACGTAGATACATCATCAGGTGCATTGTCATAGTACCAAGAATATGGCCCTGGCCAGTTCAAACTATCGTTCGTTCTAGGATCATTCCTAGGAGATCCCCCCATTATCCCTGAGTCATCACCCCATGTCACAGTGGCTCCGGTGTGCATGATGTCCACATTAAGCACCGAAGCTAGTCAGGACATGGACACGAGCAGTAATGAAACTGATTCATCGACCACGGCAGCCTCTCTCACCTATGCTGCTTCCCAAACCCCTTTCCTCTACCCCCCATATGGTTTTGTCTCCCAACAGGTTTTGGCAACATTGGTGTTACCAGACATATCGTTAGCAATACGAGTTTGGTATCTTATTCCCCCCTATAAGGACAGGAGCCACACACATCACTTCCACAGGGTTGAAGCCCCTCAATCTCGAGGAGGCCCCACCCATCCAAGAAATAGTTGAAACCATCCCTGCAAAGGAAATTTCCATTGCAAAACAAGTGATTACGGCTAAGAAAACTGAGAAGAGAGGAAAGAGGATGGAGACTCCCGTTGTACAACAGGAATCACCAGTATGTGCCATATGTGACGTAATACAACACCCTACCCATATATTCACTCTGAGGTAGACATCGTGACGTCGCGTTCCCGTAAAAAGGAACCTGCCACCAAAGGCAAAGGAAAATCATTGTGTACCAATCACGCATGCGCTATCTGCAACAACTATGGGAACTATACCCATCATTTCCCAGAGATCCCGTGATATAGGGATGCCTTACATGCCATCAAGTGATCCTATTAAGAGGATCCCTCCACCCAGTCATCTGGAGATGAACCTCATACCATCCAGTTCCTGTAGGAGGAACGACAGTCACCAGAAAGACAGCCATTTGTCCCTCCTCTCCCCAAGCCACCATACACCAACTAGGGACAGGGGAACCTGGTTGCCTCATCCTCTTGAGCTATCAAGCACATCGATTACTGTAGATAGCTTTATTGGGTCTTTGACCCAAGGTCACCTAGGTAGCAGTAATCTGTATTCGGGGAGTGACCAAGCGCGTTGACTATTGCAAACGATTTGATATGGGTCTTTGACCCAAGATCACCTAGGCAGCATTAACACCCATGATACTCAACAAGTTACCAGTTAGGTCAATACTGCAAACAGTTTGATCGGGTTCTTTTCCCAGGATCACCTAGGTAGCAGTAGTACCATGCACGTTGATTCTGCAAATGGTTTGATAGGGTATTTTTCTCAAGATCACCTAGGTAGCAGTAGTACCATGCACATCGATTCTGTAGAGGGTTTGATCAGGTCTTTGGCCCAAGATCACCTAGGCAGCAGTAGTACCATGTGCGTCAATACTGTAGATGATTCGATTGGGTCTGTGGCCTAAGGACACTTAGGCAGCAGTAATTAATACCCTGGATACTCATACGATTCTACTCATAACGTATTACAACCTAGCTATCATGAAAGTCACCCTAGCACTCATATACCAACCAGGGACAAGGGAACCAATATCCCCCATTCCCTGCATAGAATGGACCACTGGCACAATGTAATGTGTCGGTCAATCTAGTGCAACCCTTCCTAGGCTCATCAAGAACTATGTAATATCCCCAAAAGGGAAGATTCAGCAATACCTGCTAGAATAATGTACTTTTCAGAAGTATGTGCACTAAAATGATTTTTCAGCCCTTGGATCCCTTAGATCTAGAGATCTAGCATCTAAATTCAAAGGGGGAGCAAAAAAAAATCAAACTAGGTGAGGTAAACAGACCTCCCACACCTAGTATGGCTGAAAAACACCCAAGAATGGGGTTGTAGCAATATGCAACAATATTGCAGGAAAATAATGCAGTTTTTGAGAGCAACAGCAAGAGACCAATAAGAGGGCTCAACTTTCATATATACATCAATAAATCAGATCCATAATGAGGCCCATACAATGTATGACAGAATGTAGAAGACAAGAATAGATGAAATTCCTTAAGAAAGAGGGCTGCAACACATGTATTGACTAAAAAATGGCTTGACAGCATTATTTTTATTAGTTGTAGAAGTTGTATATTACACTCCAGATCTAGAGTAGATCTGTGTACAAAATATTAGATCTATTTCAAATCTATACACTAGAAGAGCTCCTTTACAAATTCCCCTTGGGGTTTGGATCAAAACATGAAACACGGAGAGTAGATTTGAGATCTAAAGTAGCAGATCTGCAGTAGCATTCAGAAATTTCTGAAGATGAATACCATAGAAGTAGATCAGATCTGTACAGAACATGGATCAAAAATCTAATCCATGGATCACCATAGTGAAAGGCATAACCCCAACACCAGAGATCTCTCCTCCAACTGTGTATCAAAACACCCTACAACTTCCTTCTTGCAAATAACGCAATCCTAGAAGGGAAACTACGTTGTAGGCTCTAGCACTGGATTGGCCTGATGCCAAGATCTGAAAATGTAGCTCCAAAGGATCAGAACTCTCTTGCCAATGGGATAGAAGGCTTTCCCAATGAAAAGAGGCTCTAGAATGGCCTAGATCTGAGCAGATCTAGCCTCCACTTGTTGCAGCTTACAAGGACAACCAAACCCTCAACAGGATCTGTGTTGTAGTTGGAAGATGATCTTGGAAAAATTCATAATAGTGGATGAGATCAAAAATACTCTTCCAAGAGCTACTCAATGGAAGAGGTGGGATTCCTGAACAAGAACACCCTAGTGCTAAACAGCACTATCCTCAGCTAAACAACAGAGAATGATATATGTCTAAATAGACAATATATTCAGAAATATACATCAATCAACAACCTTTTTCTGTTGTCCTCATCTTCATTTTATAGGATTAAAGTCTTGTCAAACCCTAAACCATCTCAATTATTTAGCTCCATTCACATGAGAAGCCTCCAACTAAAACTGCGTTGTGCCTCTAGGAGATTCACTGTATCTAGACAGCGTTGTTGATTTGGTCCTGGTTGACTTGGTCAAGTGCTCCAGTCTCTTTCACACCTAAGTGTGCTTATGTAAATAGCCCATATTTAGCTATGTTCACATGTGGAATTGATTTATTTAGCTGATTAGGAGTTTTGTTGATCCTCTTTTACAATTTTATTCATGAAACAAAAAATTGAAACAAAATTGTATATTCCCATTAGCTTGGGCTAATTGGGAATATTACAGTCCTCCCCTCCAAAATGTTGCTTATCCTCAAGCAAATGATAGGGTGAGTGTTGCAACACTTCTCCTTATCCATTGGTGACACCATCAAAGATCAAGCTCTCTTCATAAGCTAGGTGTTCACCAATCCAAGCCTCCATTAATTGTTCCTCCAAAGTCATCATGAGATGTACAAAATCCATCCCACAAGGAGTCAAGAACTCAATAGAAACAAACATGGTTGGTCCAATAATCTCTCTAAATCATGTAGCATAAGGTACATAGAGAGTTTCCATCCCATGTGGTACATACAAACTTCCCATCCTCCCTCCATACAATTCCATAAAAAGCACAACTATATCATCCAAGTATGGAAGCATAATTACATATACACAAACAGAAATTTGAGCATAAGGAGGTAGGTCATAGTCCCACATATGGTGCCAGTGCAGTGCATCTCCTACCTGCATCAGATCAAGGTATGGTAAGTGGTTTCCCCACCACTTACTTGCTGCACAAGTTATCTCCCCATGGCTGAAAATGTGAGATATGTTTGGTGCCTTTGGGAAACACCCATCATGAAAGAGAATCTCCCTTTGCACAACAAGGGAGTGGCCAAATTCAGAAATTGTAGTGGCCCAATGTTTTCCATGAGATTTACATGATACAACACTCCTCTTGGGATTAATGGCCTACAAAAATATGGTGAAAAAAAGTGTCAATGCAGAAAATGAAGCTTGCATTACATGATCAGATTTTTCACCATCAATGTTTCTTTTATACATGGAATTGTGCACAGATTTTTCTCCCTTTTCAAGAGAAGGAAGTAATGGTCGAAATGACTCTTTCATAGATTCCTTTGGCTACCCCAACTCCACATAGCTCTTGCATTCTAGAAAATGATGATGTAGCTCTCCTCCAAAGCCTTCCCATTCAAAGCATCTCATGATAGTGTTGTAGATATTCATAGAATAGTTAGGGTTGAAACAGAACTCTTTGTAGGCCCTTTGTAGCATCCTCTTCTTGAGATTGGAGGCTCTAGGTAAGAATATCCTATCATGATGATAGATGACCCTCTCATGGACTAGATAGCCCTCTTCATGCAGCTGGTCATCAAGCATCATACAAGTGTGAAGATCTTTGGAGTAATCCACCAACAGTTGGGATTTCCAATATAGATCTCAACTCCCCAACAATGACAGCGCTAATGATGCATCAATAGGAATGTCTGCCATGTTGCTGATCTCCTCTTTAACATTTCTTATGCCAAATGTACAAGTAGGAAGCACATACCTTCCCTTCTTCTCCTCCAACAATGTAGAATCAGAAATGTGGGTGGGTGATGATAATGAGAGAAGAGAATATCCCTCCTTCTTATGCTTGCCCAAGCCATCCAACGTTGTAGCTGTGTCTTCTAATGCTACCATCCATCCTGGATCTGATTTTGGAGCATCAAGTAGTGAGAGATATCTCACCAAAACTGAATTAGGTGGCCTTCCAGGTGGTTTGCCACTAGATGAGAGTGTCCCTTGCAGAAATCTCATGAACATGATAGAAGGGACAGTGAGGTCCTTGCTTCCACTATGCAAATCCATCTCTGTTTTTTGTGTGGAAGTGTTGTGTGAGGGGTAAGTATGCATGCCTTTGATCATTTGAGGTTCACCACTCTTCTTGTCCACCCATTCCATTTTCGAAGCCTCCCAATCAGTGGTGACTTTCCCCAATGTAATCAACCATTGAACACCCAAAATAACATTGGTGTCTGGTATATCAACTACAAAGAAGTGATCCACCAAAGTATAGGATCCCATGGTGACTAAAAGTGATGGAAAATAATGTATGCATTGCATTGTTCTATCTCCTGGGACCAAAACAGAGAATCCCTCAAAAGTATCAGTGGGTATTTCCCTCCTTTGCACAAGATGGGCATCAATGAAATTGTGGGTAGCCCCACTGTCAATCAATACAGAAACCCTCTGATTCATGATTTACCCTTGAACTCTTAAGGTAAAGTACTTAGGTACTCCCCTAAAGAATGCAAGAGTTCCTAAAATAGGAGAAAATGCTCCATTCCCATCTCCTGATGGTGTTGGATCTCCTCCAACATTGTCAGTGTTGTGAGCCCTCATTGGCTCATCATCTTCATCTTCTTCAAGATCTTAGAAGACCTCTATATAATGTGCTTTACCAGTAGCACATCTATGTCCAGGTACCCATGGCTCTTGGCAAGTGAAGCAGAGCTTCCTCTTTCTTAGATCTCTCCGAACTTCATCATCAAGAGGCTTCTTGTATGAGCTCTCCTTTGAAGGAGCGGCTTTCTCTTCCTTTCCTTTAGAATGAAAAGAGGGCTTGTTCTGAAATTTTTCCTTTGCTTTTGGCAAGGCATCTTGAAGGTCTCTAGCCCTCTCAATGGCATCATGCAAGGTAGTGGGCTTGGTAGATTTAACCAACCCATGCAGAGGTTCATCCAAGCCATCGATGAACATGTACACCCTCCTTGCTGCAGACAAATCAGGAACCATAACAAATAATCTCAGAAACTCAGAGATGTAAGACTCTGTATTACCTGACTACTTCAACTTTGCAAGGCTCATGAAAGGTGCTTCTAGATCATTTCTACCAAACCTCTGCACCATTCTTCTAGTGAACTCGGAATAGGCAGTCACATTGGCATGTCCCAATGTAGACAACCCATGGAACCATCAGTTGTGTGCTTCACCTTCAATGTTACGCGCTGCAATCTTGCTAGCTTCCATCTCAGGGACTTTGTTTAAATGAAATTAAATATCCAGTTTTTCTACCCATTCTTTGGCAGAACAAGTGGATGACCCATCAAACTTGGGTAAAAAGAATCTGCTCATAGAGTGATGTCGATCATGATTCTGAGTGAAACCACCATCTCTATACTGATGCCTTAGTCTTCTTTTGTCCTTGAGGTGACAAAACTCTTGAAAACTCAAGTGGTCCTTGAATCTCTAATTCTAAGACTCATACTCTTCAAAGTAGTCTTCAAGGGATGCTTTCTCATGAGGCCCTTCATTCTCCACAGCCAAAAAAGTAGGCATGGTAGAGCATTGTGGAGCTTGTGGCTAGTTTACTGGTTGATCATTCCAGTGATGAGACATGCCAGAGATTTCCCCAGGATGAAATATCCTAGGAGATTCCTTGATCCTATCCAATCTCATCTCTTTTATCTCTCTAGAAATATCTTTCATGGCTTTCAAAAGGGTTTTTGCAAACTCCTTCCCATCTTCATCACTTCCAGATTCAGGGGCTTTTCCCTTGTCTTTATCATCATTGGCGTAATCAAAATTCTTCTATCTTCTTCTCAGGTACCTCTTCTCTCTGTCAATGAGAGGCTCATCTTCTTCTGAAGACATATTGGCTCTTCAAGAAATCAAATCACAGGTTGTGCCAAGATGATTGCTTTGATACCACTGTAATATCCCCAAAAGGGAAGATTCAACAATACCTGCTGGAATAACGCACTTTTCATAAGTATGTGCATTGAAATGAGTTTGTAGCCCTTGGATCCCTTAGATTTGGAGATCTAGCATCTAAATCCAAAAGGGGAGCAAAAACAAATCAAACTAGGTGAGGTAAACAGACCTCCCACACCTAGTATGGCTAAAAAACACCCAAGAATGGGGCTGTAGCAATATGCAACAATACTGCAAGAAAATAACACAGTTTTTGAGAGCAACAGTAGGATACCAATAAGAGGGCTCAACTTTCATATATATAGCAATAAACAAGATCCATAATGAGGCCCATACAATGTATGACAGAATGTAGAAGACAAGAATAGAAGAAATTCCTTAAGAAAGAGGGTTGCAACACATGTATTGACAGAAAAATGGCTTGACACCGTTATTTTTATTAGTTGCAGCAGTTGTATATTACACTCCATATCTAGAGCATATACTTGTACAAAATATTAGATCTATTTCAGATCTGTACACTAGAAGAGCTCCTTTACATATTCCCCTTGGGGTTTTGATCAAAACATGAAACACAGAGAGTAGATCTGAGATCTAAAGTAGTAGATCTGCAATAGTATTCAAAAATTTCTAAAGATGAATACCATAGAAGAAGATCAAATCTGTATAGAACATGGATCAGAAATCTAAACCATGGATCACCATAGTGAAGGGTAGAACCCCAACACCAGATATCTCTCCTCTAAATGTGTATCAAAACACCCTGCAACTTCCTTCTTGCAAATAAGGTAGTCCTAGAAGGGAAATTGCGTTGTAGGCTCTAGAATTGGATTGGCCTAATGCCAAGATCTGAAAATGCAACTCCAAAGGTTCATAACTCTCTTGGTAATGGGATAGAAGGCTTTCCCAATGAAAAGAGGCTCTAGAATGGCCTAGATCTGAGCAGATCTAGCCTCCACTTGCTGCAGCTTACAACGACAACCAAACCCTCAACAGGATCTGCATTGTAGTTGGAAGATGAGCTTGGCCAAATGCCTAATAGTGTATGAGATCAGCAAGACTCTTCCAAGAGCTACTCAATGGAAGAGGTGGGATTCCCGAACAGGAGCACCCTAGTGCTAAACAGCACTATCCTCAGCTAAACAGCAGAGAATGATATATGTCTAAATAGACAATATATTCAGAAATATACATCAATCAACAACCTTCTTCTATTGTCCTCCTCTTCCTTTTATAGGATGAAATTCTTGTCAAACCCTAAACCATCTCAATTATTTAGCTCCATTCACATGAGAAGCCTCCAACTAAAACTGTGTTGTGCCTCTATGAGATTCACTCTATCTAGACAGCGTTGTTGATTTAGTCCTGGTTGACTTGGTCAAGTGCTCCAGTCTCTTTCACACCTATGTGCGCTTATGTAAATAGCCCAGATTTAGCTATGTTCACATGTGGCATTGATTTATTTAGCTGATTAGGAGTTTTATTGATCCTCGTTTACAATTTTATTCATGAAAAAAAATTGTATATTCCCATTAGCTTGGGCTAATTGGGAATATTACAAACTATAAAACCAGGAGAATTATGACAATCCTCCAAATGCTACAAAAATAAGCTGAGGAACAAACAAAAGGGGAGATCCTGGACAGGGGGTAGTAACCAGCAATGCCCCCCGTGATCTCAATCTGAGGGCAACCCCAACCAAAATCAAAACTAGGAGCCAAGTAACAACTCCCAAGGGAAAATTGGAGCTTAGAGTATCTAATCACCAGACCGAAATTAGCACTGTAATCAGCACTCCATAACGAACAGAGGTGATGCCACACACTCTCACTCTCGAAAAAATAATTTTTCAGTGGCGGCAGGTATGCCTTCTCTCATATTCTTTTTTAAATCTCATGACTTTCAATAATATTTGATAAAGAAGATGCTTTCACTTGAGGTAGTTGTTTTTGCAGGAAAACTCGTAAACCATCCACAACTCCATCCATGGAAAGTTCCAGAGCCTGTATCATTCCACCCCTAGCATGATAGAGTCCCAAAAAACTCTGCATATCCTAACATCATTTCTCCATCAAAAATCAACCATAGGTTCCACATATCTGATCGTGTTTATCATCACCTCACCCTGCACATGATAAACATCCTCGTTTGTCAGTAGAGCCTCCCCTCCATGGCTCTCTTCACCCAAAGTAGACCATATATCACAGCAAAAATGATGCCATGGCCATACCACTCTAGTCCGGGAAATACCTCATGCCCATCCATCCACCACGCATAATTTCAATTTTTACCATACATAATAAAACCCCCTTCCCGGACAACCAAGTTGTGTAAGCATATCAAAAGTGCACTACTGCGCCTCGCATTTGGCCCAGCATACCTCCACCATCATAATCCCATCTACAATACTTTTTCATCTGCTTCATCAACCTCACACATGAGACTAACCAATGGGGCCCCCACCCTCAGAAAAACACTTTCCTGACAACATCAGTGAGTGAACACTTTCATGTTTTGGGACACCCGTCTCTGTGTTTTGTACAAACCAAATCCCACTCTTTTATTCTTTTGGTAAGTGTACAAAGACTGTAAATGGTGCACTACATCCCCACCCTCTCATCTTGTCTCCCATGGAAGCAGTCCCTGAACACCCTTGGTCGAAGTATCACACCCTCACGCACAAGCCATGATGACATTCATAGTCAGTTTATACCCACCCTGAAATTCCTACCGAATCCAGGGATTTCCCCATCAAAAATAACTATGACTACCGCCAAGGTGCTTAGTATACTCCGACCTTGGGCCACTGAATCCCCATCATCAGTTTTCAGTCACCCCTCACCAACATGCCTATGTTAAACCCATCACATCCAAGTCCCTGACCCTTCACATCAGTGACCCCTCGTTCGATTGAGGCTTCCTTTTTGTCAACTTCAACACCTCTTTTCAAAAAAGGAAGCGGTACCTTGGATCACCCCTCTCCATAAAAGGGGCATCCTCGGGTGGCACTGTGGGAGACATCATTGCCCACAGATTTCATCAATCCTCCTGACATTCAACTACGACATGAGCTTTCATGTCAAGATGGTACCGTACCTTACAACCATTTCACTTTGATCAAATTCGTCGAAGGCACGTGCCTTCATAAGCATCTCTTTCAGCAATTCTTACACAAGAAGGTCCCAGCTAGCACCTATGTGTACAATGCGCAGCTATATTCCATACCAAGTTTACACATATGGGTACCACATTCCACCTATTGTCAAATAAAAATTCCCCAGAGGGCGTTAGCAGTCTTCGTCAACAACCACCAGATCACTACCATATTAGTGACACAGATTTTGAGTTACGAAATGGGTATGTATTTACTATTAAGCTCATCAACGTTTTCCTTGATTCTTATCTTTTTAATATCTTAATGCGCTAATATATTAAGGAATTAAGGTAAGAAATGAAGGAATTATTTGCAATTACGATTTAACTAACTTTTACCCTTCTTTATGCAGGAAAGCGACAAAAGGAACGATTGTTGTTCCCTGACGTTGGAACAGCAGAATCCGACAAGCAAAGGAAGGAACGCATCGGTTGCAGACAAGGCTGAGAGAAAATCAGAGGGATCAGCATGGAATAGGAAAGATGTCTTAAGTTAGAAATCGGTTGTGAATCCCTCAGAATCAAGAGATCCTGAGGGATCACATTTACCATTTACTCTTTACCCCTTTCTGATTATAAAAGAAAGCGATTGTAGGAAGAAAGGGGAATCTCTGTTATTTTTCAAGTTGTAAGTTTAATTACAGACTTGCGTCGTTGGAGAACGCGATCATATTGTAATGCTACTCAAGTTTGATGATTAATATATAATTGAAGTTGTTGTTCTCTGGCATTATTTGAAGTTACTTAGTAGTGTTCACTGGCGGCTAAGGGCCCGACCTCTAGTGGAGTTCACTGCTTCCTTGTGTTATATTTCTGATTCTTTTAGAGTTTGGTTGGTTTGATAATTTCTTGTTTCCATGAGTTTATTTTATTAGTTGTTCATTACTTTCTTGTATCGAGGTAGTATATGTTCTGTCTATAATTTACATCACTATCATTTGATTTGAGTCTTGTTCATTACAGCGTGAATTATCTAGATAGTGCATTGCATTGATTTAATCATCTATAAGAGTTTGATTATTGCTATTAGACTCTCAGAAGTGATATCATTCCTGTCTTGATTGATTTATAGAGATTTAGTATAGTTTAGATTGAATTAGCTAAGTAGAGGTGAGTTATTTTTACTGTGCTCTTGGCCGATGATGTTGTTACTTGAATTGTTGTAAGATTTGATTTCAGTAAAGGATTAAGCTTTGATATTCCCTTTAATAATTACAATTGGAGTTTATTAGATGCTTCCATTTATTCTTGTGTCAAGATCTATGCTACAATTTAGGAAACATTATTCTCTGAATTAATAGCAGCCACATACTGTGTACACTATTGAAATAAGAGGACTTGCCCAGATTGATGATTAATGTGGGATAATTAGGAGTTTTAAAAGGCAGCTTTTATCAGCTATTGTTCCCTTTAAGGAACCGCACTTTTTCTGTGGGTTTTTATTTTGCTATTCCTTTCAAAGAACAACACTTTGTGAATATTTTTTAGAACATTCTCTTTCTCTTCCTTGCATAATCATCCCTAGACCACCCCAGTTTCACTCTTTATGATCTTCTTAATGGCATGAAAGGTACAATAAAAGACAACAAATATGGAGGTCTAGTGGAACAAGCAAATACCATGAATATTATCATATTTAACAAGATTTCTTTGTGATGATCCAAAAAAGAAAAGGACACAGTTATCTATCTCACTTTATTGTCCTCATTTCCACTATAAATCAAACTGATTGATTATCTGTACCATGCTGGCTCCCCCTTGCCTGTATAACTCTCTCTATGTACCATCAATAAGATTATGGGTATATTTTTGTATATTGATATGTCAAACTTCTTCCGCCATCCCTACTCTTAAGGAGTGATGAGCCACCCTCTATGTATAAAATGGGGACTAAAAAAAAAAGGAAGTAAAAATATATATATATATATTCACTAACAATTTTATAATTTTTTTCCACAGATGGAGGATAGGGGGTCTCATCACGAGCCAGCCTACCATGATCATAAGGAAGGAGCGAAGTGGCATTCCCACTATGGCCACCACACCAGGGATATGATCCAATGGATGCATAAACAAATAAAGTCCTTGGAAACAGGAGGTCTCATCACGAGCCGGCCTGAACACTTTCGCTACTTCCTAGTGAATGGCAATGTGTTCACCTAGTCACCAAGCTAGCACATTGGTCTCTACTATGGACATCATAAGACACTTCCCCAATTATACATAGAGGAACATGGTTCCCAAGGGTTAAAAAGCAACTATGTCGAGGCTATGGACGCCTGCAGGCAACAGAAGCTCTGCTGATGGTATTGAAGCTTTATTTTATATCAATAACTATTATAATACCCTCTTCTTATAATCTTTTCTACGAAGAGATTATGGTCCTAACATACCTTGAACCTTTATGCATGAATATTTTTTAATCAATCACAACAGTTTAAGTGGAATAACGGCACTAAAGTATTATTTCTTGCGCATGATGCCCTTTTTCTTTATCATATCACATCACAGCAGTCTATCACTTATTCATAATTCTCAATACAAGCCTTGATTTGACCACTCCAATATCATTTATGATCCTTTCATTAATAAGCGTACCTTTCCAATCCATTACCCCTATACTTCGCCGCTAATGCCTTACCCATTCATTCATTCGGTCGTAGGCGACCTATTATTTCGAAGGGGGGCAGGGACCTCCAGTGTACTTATGAATGTGTTGTCATTTTTTCATTGGATTTTTCAGAATGATATGACATTCCATGATTGCAGAGCATGTGGTATGATAACAGCCCTCAATAACAGTATTTATATTTATAAAGTATCACTTGATAAATTTATCACAACCATTTTTTGTTCCATCACTCAGCCCTGTTCATCATTGTGTTTCCTTGCTACACTTATCATTTGCAGAATTCCAACACTATGGGAGGAAGAACAGTACGTAGAGAATCGCTAATATTGGTTGTTTCTGATGCAGCTAGGGAAATTTTAGCTCAATCTGGGTGGATAGCATACTTTATGATATTTCAACCACCAAACGAGAAAATTTCCATCGAATTCTTACGAAATCTACATAATGGAAAATCTATGGTAAGGGACACGCAAATCACTGTATCAGACGCGATGATAGCGGAAGTATCTAGGTTACCGGCAAAAGGACCTGTGTGGGCTAGTAAGCAGTTGAAGCTGCAGGACACTATCGAGGCTTTCAGAGATGAAGGACAGGAGCTGGTCAAAAAGGGAAAAGGCATTCGGCCATCTTCTCTTGTAGAACTAGCAAGAATCATCCAGAATACATTCAATGTGACGGGCGCAAAGACGTGGTAAGGCCACATCAACTTAAACTCTTAGCAGTTCTAAAACAAAAGTGATCTGTTAATTTACCTGCATTATTGAATTCTTTACTGCATGACACCGTCGAGAGGCTAAGACAGTCCCAACACATAGAATCCATAGTAAGCCACCACTGTCTGATCAGGCTAATAGTCAGCTATAACCTCGCCCACCAGCAATCAAGTTAGGGTGATCTAATATTAGCTCTCGAAGGCGGTTTAGCCCTGCCTGCACCTAACCTGGTTCAGAAAAGGAAGAGGACTACCCTTTCAAGGAACATACCTCAAAATCGTAGACGATCCACAAGGTTGAGGTCAAGATTAGGAGTGGTCGAAAATCCTCAAGGAAGTATCAGTCAACCTATAGAATTATTTATCCCAGTAAGTGAACAATACTTGCAGCTAGAGTCAGAAGGCCAGGATAACCCTGAATCAAACCATGAGGAAGAAATAGGACATTCTAGAGATGAACAAAGAAACGAATGGGAACTTCCCTCAATACCAAGCATGAGTCCCCAAGGTGATTTGTTGCACAATTTCGAATTTGCCCAGGTCCTGGCCAACATGAATGATTACATGCAGCCTGAAAGCCCACTCAATCTTAATTTAGGAGCAACCCAATCTCCTAAGAATGTTGGCAATACCAGAAGTCTATCTCCCTTAAAATATGTAAGAAATGAAGCAGAAACCATTGTAGAGGCCATTCGGGAAGCAGTGCACCAATTCAGTGACACGCTTCCAGTAGAAAATAGCCAGGTAGGCCTAAGTATAGAAAACATAGGCCAAGGATAATAATTAGAGACAGAGATGCTTCGGGAAGCCGATATTCAATCAGGAGACACGGTCCTCTTAGAACAGAGCCAGGATGAGCAACCAGGTTCTTTAGAGGCATAAACTATTAATGAGACTGTCAGCAGAATAGTTGCTCCTCTGAAAAAGTATAGAGCCAAATTCAAAAAGCTTAGGAAAGAACAATAGAAGCTGCACAAAATAGTAAAATGGATCAGAATAAAAATAAAGGAAATCATAGCGGGAAAGGTCCCAGACAAAACCCTAGAGACATCAAACGCAGTTGTACAAACAAAATCACATGAAGGGAGGGCTACAGGGACTCAAACCGAGCCCATACCCACTCAACCAATCATCATTCAAGAAGAATAGCATGCAATTTTTGTAGATATAGCTACTTAGAGAGAGGCTTGGACCTCCCATAATAAAGAGACTCAGACAGAACACATCCTTTCTCATAGTATAAGTACTCAGAAAAGCATACAAGCTAAAGACATCATGACACACAATGACCCCATTATTCTGAATCTTCAAAAAGAATTAGCACAGGCTCAGCTCACGTTAGAACGGCTTGAACATGAAATTGTTTCCCAACAAAGATATCAAGAGTTGCAAAGGCAGTTTTGGGAAATGAATGTGATAGAAAGCGAGACCTTCGATAGATACAGAAAAGCAGAAGAGAAAATAGAGAGAATCCAGCTCAGATTAGATAGGATCATAGCTCGGATAGACACCATCTACTCATTATATACAGACATCTTGGCATGCAGGGCTCCCGCCACTAACTATGCCTTGTTTTTGTTAGAACGATACTTGTTGTTGAAAATTAAAGCCGTGAGAGCTGGAAAACCAATTGAATTAAAAACAATTGAAGATTTTATAAATTGTTGCAAACAGCATGGTGTAAAGGTTCAAAGGTTGCTTTGTGACTTTTACCTGCACAATTTTGTATTAGCGGATGAGGTGGAAAAGAACCCCAACCCTTTTGTGGGAGATGTTCAATTCCAGGCCTTTATCTCATTTGTAGTCAATCAACTTAAATGGTTCAAATCTCATAATGCCTTCCAAAGACAAGAGCATGGATTGGATCTTTGGGTAAGAAGTGAACCCAAGCACCCTTTGCAAATGCTTTCCAACCACAAGAGTCTAATGACAAGGGAAGGGGTGATTAAAATTTTAGGGCCTATTCATAAAGAGATTGTACAAAACGAAGTATCATATATTCAATCCATTCAAGAAAGCTCTATGGCTACGTCCAAGCTTTGGTGGACGGTCTCTACTAGTAGTGTGCAGGATAGGGAGCCATTTAATTACAAAAATTTTAAAGCAGTTGCAGCCCATTTTGTCACATATAGCAACCTCATTTTAAGAGAAGGACCCTATTGGTTAGAATGTCAGTTTCGTAGCCCCATCATTTGGTATCCTCCTGAAGGTTACAGGGCCATCTATGAATTTCCTGAAGGAAAGGAAGGGCCCGCTTTTGCACTCTTAGCTCAAAATCATGGTTTCAGACCAATTTTTGATGCCCCTTCTCTAGCCTACTCTTTAACTGCACTCCATCAGGATTACTTGCTTTTCATGAGGACATAAACAGGGTAAGTAGAGGAGTATGTTGAGTTAAAAAATGGGTATGTATTTACTATTAAGCTCATCATCGTTTTCCTTTATTCTTATCTTTTTCATATCTTAATGTGCTAATATATTGAGGAATTAGGGTAAGAAATGAAGAAATTATTTTCAGTTACAATTTAACTAACTTTTACCCTTCTTTATGCAGGAAAGTGACAAAAGGAATGATTGTTGTTCCATGACGTTGGAACTGCATAATCTGATAAGCAAAGGAAGGAACGCGTCGGTTGCGAACAAGGCTAAGAGAAAATCAAAGGGATCAACGCGGAATAGGAAAGATGTCTTAAGTTAGAAATTGGTTGCGAATCCCTCAGGATCGGGAGATCCTGAGAGATCACATTTACCATTTACTCTTTACCCCTTTCTGATTATAAAAGAAAGCGATTGTAGGAAGAAAGGGGAATCTCTATTATTTATCAAGTTGTAAGTTTAATTACAGACTTGCGTCGTTGGAGAACGCAATCATATTGTAATGCTACTCAAGTTCGATGATTAATATATAATTGAAGTTATTGTTCTCTCGCATTATCTGAAGTAACTTAGTAGTGTTCGCAGGCGGCTAAGGGCCAGGCCTCTAGTGGAGTTAATTGCTTCCTTGTGTTATATTTTTGATTCTTCTAGAGTTTGGTTTGTTTGATAATTTCTTGTTTCTGTGAGTTTTTTTTATTAGTTGTTCATTACTTTCTTGTAATGAGGTAGTATATGTTCTATCTATAATTTACATCGTTATCATTTGATTTGAGTCTTGTTCATTATAGCGTGAATTATCTAGATAGTGCATTGCATTGATTTAATCATCTGTAAGAGTTTGAATATTGTTATTAGACTCTCATAAATGATATCATTCCTATCTTAATTTCTTTATAGAGATTTAGTATAGTTTATATTGAATTAGCTAAGTAGAGGTGAGTTATTGTTACTGTGCTCTCGGCTGATGATGTTGTTACTTGAATTGTTGTAATATTTGATTTCAGTAGAGGATTGAGCTTTGATATTCCCTTTAATAATTGCAATTGGAGTTTATTATATGCTTCCATTTATTCTTGTGTCAAGATCTATAATACAATTTAGGAAACATTACTCTCTAAATTAATAGCAGCCACATACTGTGTACACTCTTGAAATAAGAGGACTTGCCAAGATTGATGATTAATGTGGGATAATTAGGAGTTTTAAAAGGTACCTTTTATCAGCCAACAATAGATAGAACATGTATCTGTCAAATAGATTTGTTTAACTAGCCACAGCATCACGAGCATGGGACATGCCCGCCTCGTAGAAAATTTGTACATATATTGTATTATATTTTCTTACAGGGGTCCCATAGGACATGGTCATTCTTTGAACCGGTGCAGGATGTCTCCAATTCCAAGCTTCAAGCAGGTCTCTCTCTCTCTCTCTCTCTATGCACAATATACAGAAAAGAAACTATAATGTATTTCAGCTATACATTTCTTCCTAAACCTCACACATTAGGGGGCAACTATTAACACTAGAAAATCTTACAAGCAAAGACGACATTATTTAATGTTAGGCAGAAGGATTTACAGGGCTGAGAAACATTAGAGAATATAGAAAGCATTTAAAAATCTCTAAGGTCTGAGGAAAAATCAAATTTGAGCAAGTCATAAATGCTTTTGCGCACATAATCCTTCGTGAAGAATGCCTTGCGCATCTTTTTACCCAAAATGCACGCAATCCTAGGAGTGGCAAAAGTCACTTTCTGAGACCGCAAAAATCACACTCCAGGACAGTGATTTCACACTTGAAGCCGCCTAAGGACAGCCACCAAAGCCTCCTTAGACATCAAGGGAGCACACAATGGAATATTTGTGGCACACAACGGAATCATCCCCTTCTCTTGGGTCACCATCCACAATGTACCAAGAGAGGGAAGGAGGATTTTAATTCTCCTATATAAAGCCATCAAGAGATGAAGAACTTGAGAGAACATTGTTATGCTAGCCATAATTTCCCCAAGAAATACCAGCATTGTGTGATCTGGAGTTAAAGATAGAGGGGAATCAATTGTTGGCCATCCAACAAGTTTAATCCACCACAGTAGAGAGAGGGAGACTTTGCACCGAAGAAAGCTTGGAAGTAAAATCATCCTTGCATCAGGACTTAGAACCCATGTTCTAAGGGCCCTTTGGCAAGAGGGTTAAAGTTTCATCCTCATTTCCTACCAGCACTCAATAAGAGGGGTTGAAAGAGCCACCGTTTGGATTATTGCAGTTGTTTGACTCTATTCAGAGCTTTTGTTTTATTTGTTTTAGTTTTAGTTTAGCTTTAGTTTATATATGCATGCTATTTCTCTATCTAGTATGTTTATGATTCTAGCTTGTTCCACTAACTTTCTTGACTCCACTTCTTTTTCTGCTTGTGACCAATAACTTAAGAGGGGAAACCACACCCCTTAAGTTGGTGTGATTTCGTACATGCGTGCACCAAACACACTAACACAAATGGCATGAACTGTTGCAACAATAAGTTGGACTGTTGGAATGGGTCTAGCTCTGATTCAGTGGGTTTTGTATCAGAAATGTGAGACCCTTCATGGATTAATAATTCTGAAAAGGTGCCCTACCCCACTGTGGTTTGGTTAACCTCAAGTACTCCAGCTGTACCTAAGTTAACTTCTGCCTTGGTATCAACATTCATTAGAGTTCCTCGCGGTATCGGATCTAAAATGGTTGTGGAGGTGGATGGAGTGTGGGTGGGGTAGTCTTTGGATGTGAATGAGGTGTGTGGTGATAAATTGTGCGTATGGAGTGGTGATGAGACTTGTATGTTAAGAACTAATGATGGATCAAATACTGGTAATGCAGAGGTGGACTAGGTGGTGACCTCTGGCTCTTGTTTAATTAACATTCCTGTCACTATTGGCTAGGCTTGGTCTTCTCCTATGAGATCGACCACTTGCTCGGATCCCATGGTTCGGCCTCTTTTCCCTTTACGTGCTGGTATTGGGGGTTTCGTTGGCTTGTTTTTGTGGAGTGGAGTGATGGTGGGCAGTGAGTGGGAGTGGAATGTAGTAGATGGTAATGTATTTAGGAAGGGGGTGGTGGTGGACGCAGATGCAAAATTCAATGTCTGAAAAATAAAAAATAAAAAATAAAATAAAAAAAAGTGGGAAATATGGTAGATTTGGTACTAAGAGTTTATATTACCTTGTTGAAGCCTTTCACCCGAGTGTCCAGCTTGTCCAGCAGTGGCTGTAGTTGTAATTGGGAGACCCTCTACACTGTTTCTTTCGATGTCTCCCCCGTAAGTACTTTAGGGAGAATCACATCAAATGAGTAAACCAGGATCCTGCTTCTAATTTCCATTGTCGCTCCTGGCCATGAAGAAACTTTTGTATGGAAAGCCTTCTCTGTTATATGGAACTTCAACGGCTTCTTATGGATAGTATTTTTATCAACACAGCTTGGTCAAACATAGGTTCGGTTATGAGGCACCCCAAACCAATTATGTGGGAAGTATCTATCCAACAGGCTTCTTGGAATTCTTTGTTGAATTCTAACTACATCGATCATCTATCGGTACCAAGCTTCAAAATATTATTCGTTTACCTCTTTGGTACTTGGGTCCCCTGATATTTTCCATGGCATGAACCTCAGTGCCATTGGTTGGTCTTGGGTAATCTCCGCAAGCGGCCTGATTCCTGGTGGACTCCACTTCCACATTGCCAGAGCCATGATCATATAACCATATATAAATCTTGTGGCTTGCTTGTAGTTGTCCTCACAAGCCTCAAACAGCTCCTGTAATAAGAACGTGCACCAATTCAGTTGTTCCCCTTCAATACAATGCTCCGCGACTGATATTGTGTCAAGGGCGCATTCCCCCTTGGTGTAATGCCTCATAGTTTTCCCAGCAATCAAGTAGCAAGCGAATTTTACTGTTGGGTTGTTGATGAGATAAATGTTTTCTCCCTTTCCTCCTATCCTTCTTTTATACTTTCCGTAGTAGTTGCAATCTCCTACCTTCTTAGCTCTCTTAGACGTGTTTTTGAAAACTGATGAGGCATCGCTTCCTGCAGCTAATAACCCTATGAGTCTGTGTATTTCCTTCACATGAATTGGGATCTCCCTCCCAAGCCATAATGATCCATTATGAATTCTGTTGATTAAGAACTTGGTGCACTGCATTGCCGCTTTCGATGTCCCAAACACTGGAAGGCTCCTAAGGTGCAGGATTGTTGACCTCTGAATGCCTCTAAAATCTGGGTGCACCTTCAATACTTCACCTCCTCCCTCCTTCACATGATTTTCAATGTACGCCTGTCTTTTCATCATTGGGAACTAGAATGAGTCTGTGAAGTCAGTATCTATCAATGTTTCATTTTCATATTTTCCAATCAGTGACTCCACCATTTGAATTCTTTCATCGAGCATGGGCTCGACCACTGAGGTAGTCACCTTCTTCATTTTCTTTCTTCTGTTGTATACTCGAACTATTGTTGTTGGTCTCTTTCTCTGAACTTCTGCTGTTGGAATCAAGCTTATCGTTATAGTCGTTTCTTGCTCTAATAACTCAGAACTTTCTGGCATTCTGTTGTTTCCCTCCTTCATGCGAGTTAAGTAGCATTACTGGCATGAATGATGTTGATGTGATGCCATAACTAATTAATTCTTGATGTATTTCCCCATGGCTATAATCATGTGATTAGTTAATAGGGTTAGGTGGACTCTGACAGTGCTGATGATGGCTTCGAAAGTCGGGTAGACATGATGGGCAATAATTATGGCTTAATGTGGCAACTTTATTACGGTATGGGTGTTACTAATTATGGCAGTTATTTTTCAAATTCGGATGATCTTACAGACTGACAATGGTATGATGGCTCATTATGAGTGAATGATGGTTGACACGCTTAGGATATGTAACACTGTAGACTCTCCCCCCAACCACAATTGGTTGCGATGTGGTCTCCGCATCACAACAAGGTGATTGTTGTTTTTGCACGACCTTGATGGTTTCTTATTAAGGATTCCTGCTCTAGTGGACTGAAAAGGTTAAGAAATAAAATATTCTATGGCTCATCTCAATTGCGAGAGAGTTATTGACTCTAATCTACTGACTTATCTCGGGTGCGAGAGTTATTTAAATTAAAATAATTGTGGTGCTTACTCATGATAGGGTTTCATTCATGCACCATTCACCCATACTCGAAGTATCTCTCCATCGAGTCGTGCTAGCATGACCACACCTGAGTCTCTTATCTCTATGACATAATATGGTCCCATCCAATGCATCCTGAGCTTCCCTAGGAACTTATGGAATTTGTTGTCATAAAGCAGTACTTTTCTGCCAATAGTGAATGTTTTGTGCTTGATGTGGCGGTCATGCCAAGCCTTTTGTCGTTGTTTATGTACTAATTGATGGAAATCCACCAAAAATCTATCTTCTCCAATCTCCTGCAACTCATGAAGGCATGCAGAGATGGATTCTTCCTTTGTCATGTGTGTTGTTGAGGCAATTAAGAGGCTTGGTATGATAAAATTAGCTGGTATTACTGCCTCTTTCCTGTATACCAATTGGAATGGAGTTTGATTATGTAGTCTCTTTATGGTTGTCCTATGTGCCCACAACGTGGCTGGTATTCTTTCATCCCAGTCATCACGCTTAGTGTTTCACATCTTTGTTAGCCCTTTCTCCAAGATTTTGTTGAAAGCCTAGATGGTTCCGTTCGCCTGAGGGTGGTACGGGCTGCTCTTATGGTGTTGTATCATAAAATTGTCCAGCAGTTATTTAATTGTTAATGAAATGTGTGCCTTGATCACTTGTTAGGCTCCTTGGACAAACAAACCTGCTAATGATGTTCTCAAAAATAAATCTGGTTGTTATATCTATTGTACAGTCCTTTACTAGTGTCACCTCTGCCCATCTTGTGAGGTAGTCAGTTGCAGTTATTATATATCTTGCTTGTGAGTGTCGTTTGATTGGTGCAATTGTTCCTATGAAGTCGACTGCCCATTTCTCAAATGCCTGCATAGCTCTTATAGGTTGTAGGGGCATCTCATCGCGGTGTGATGATTGCCCTATTCTTTGACAGACGTCGCATTTCTTCACATATTCTTTGTTGTCTATGTGCATGGTGGGCCACCATAATCCTGCATGTAGTATTTTTTCTTGCGGTGGGTTTTGCGCCAACATGGCCTCCTGCAACTCCACTATGACACTCCAAAAAGATGTCTGCTCTTTCGTGATCTAATACACATCTTCGTGGCTACTTTAACTACTAGATGTCTTCTTTGGGTTGTTGTGTATTCCGATGGGAATTGTCTTGTGGCCAAGTATGTTGCTATATGTTCTAGATAATTTGGGATGGCTTCTACTCGGAAAAGATCAGCATCTAGTAGCTGGTCATCAAGTGCTCCCCCTGTTTTCCCCATTCTTCAATCTTGACAAATGGTCAGGACCAATATTTAGCCTCCTCGGTTTTACTATTACTTCGAAAGTGAATTATTGGAATAGTAGGAGCCATCTGGAGATCTTGCCCTCCAGCACAGTTTTGTTTACCAAATAATTTAGTGCTAAGTGATTTGTGAATAACTTGAATGTGCCTCCCAATAAGTAGTAGCGAAATTTCTGTAGAGAGTATACCATAGCAAGAGCCTCTCTTTCTATTGTTGTGTAATTGCTTTCTGTCTTTGACAACTTCCTACTTGCGAAGTATACTATGTGATCTATGGAGTTTTCTCATGGTTGAGCTAGCATCACCCCCAAAGAAATACTTGAAGCATCATTGTGGACATGAAATTGTTTACCCCAATTGGGATGGTCCAAAATGGGTGCACTTTCTAGTTTCTCTTCAGTGTGTCCAATGTCTTAGTGCATTCCTCGTTCCATATGAATTGTTCCAACTTCCGCAACAGCTTTTCTAGTGATGCTGGGATTTTTGCATAGTTGCAAATGAACCTCCTGTAGTATCCTGTGTGTCCCGGTAGTTACCTCAATTGTTTTACATTCTCTGGTGCATCCATGTTCACAATTACCGCCACCTTTTTGGGGTCCACACATACTCCTTGCTTGTAGATGACATGTCCCAAAAGTGTTCCAAAGGGTACTGCAAAGATGCACTTTTTAAGATTCAAATAAATTTGAAGTCGTCTGCACCTATCAAACATTATCCTAAGTAGAGTTGCATGGTTATTCAGTAAACTGTACATTGTCCAATCATCTGTGTACACTTCTAGGAACTTATGGATATAGTCTTTGAATTTTTCTATTACTATCCGTGAAAACACAGTTGGTGCATTCTTTAGCCCAAAAGGCATGACATGATAGGTGTATGATCACCATTCTATTGTGAAAGTAGTTTTTATTTTATCTTCTTCTGCTATTCTCACCTGATGATACCCTGAGAAGCCATCTGTGAATGAGTATGCTCCATTTCCCGCTACAGTGTCTAGAAATTCGTCGCTAAATGGAGTTGGAAACGGATCATGAATATATGCGTTGTTGAGACTTCACATACTCTAATTTCTGATTTCTCCTTTTTTCTATGTATCACTATTGGGCTTACCCATTACTCTTCTTCAACTGGAAAAATTATGCCTGTGTTCAACATTTTGTCTATCTTTGCTTTAACCTTTTCTTTTACTCTCAGATTCAGGTGGTAAGGTCTATGCTTTATTGGCCTCGCATCCTGTTTTAGGACTATGCGCATCTCCCCCAGGTCTCCTTTGAGTCCTTTGAGCTCTACCACTGAATATGGAAATAGGTCTTCATACTCTTGTAGCAGGTCAAAGGTTTCGTTTGTTGTCTCTATATCCCAATAATCTCTGATGGATGCAATCTTGGGCTTCTCTATGCTTCCAATATTCTGCTTCTTTGTCTTAAACGGTAACAGGTGTAATCCCTCAGTAGTTGGTTCTTCTTGTATTTCTCGTTCCCCTTCCTTTTCTTCAAAGTATAAATGTCGAAGATTTTCTAAATCATCGTCGTCTATCTCCTGATCTATTCTTTTACATGCTACTGAATCCTTGACTTTCTACTCTGATAAAGATATTTCTTCATTTTCCTCAAGTTCTGGGAAGAACAATATTATTTTAATTACTTGAAGGGTATCTGTAACTTGGTCTATGTCTCCTTTGAATGAAAAACATTGCATGAATTTTTCCACAATTGTTTCCCAAGTACTTGTTCCTCTCTTCTTCTCTTATGTCAAGTACCAAGCTCACGGAATTGTGTCCAGTGAATGTATAAAGTTGTCGGACCATAAAGCTTTGGATATTCCTCTTTCCTCCACTTATACTCGCAACTATTTAGATGTACTAGGGGATCAGAATTCCCTCGGTACTTTTCTCCCAGTCGCGGTTCTGAAGCCGCATGAAATCTTGTTCTTAATGCTCTGGAAATATCTTCCCATTGCAAGAGAGAGTTGCGATGGGTTGCCCATCACCTTGCTGAAGTGGATTGTAGTGCTACATCCATGAGAGGGACTCTATGTTCTATTGGTACTTTGTCTTCTACTTTGGTAATAAATGTATTCACAACTTGTACATTTGAAATAGTTGGGTATTCTCTTACCTCTGTACCATTCCAGTTGACTCCATGAATGTTTGCGCATCTTCTAGTGTTGATTTCATATCCTCCCTACTGCCAATCATCCCAACCCACTTCTGATCCTAGGTCAGAACTCTGAACACTTCTCCAGCTTATTGTTCCTCTTTCTGTAGGATTAATGTAATCTTCTCTTTTTCCTGCAGTCATCTGATAGAGTTGATCTAGAAGCTCTGTATCTTCTCTGTTGTCAATAGTTTCTATGTATCTGGGTCCTTGATACGGGTCTAATGGTTTAATCACTCTGACCTCACCATCTTCGAATATCATCAATTCCTTCTTTAAGTCGATGACTACGTAATTTTCAAAGGCCCAATCTATTCCGAGAAAGGTGGGATAAGGATCATTGTCACCCATGATATCTATTACTTCAAATTATGTATAGGTCTTTACTCCCACAACATCAATCTCAAACTCTTCCAGCATTCTTATTGGTACAATACAGTATTGAATTTCCATTTTGAGTTGTATTGGTGAGTATGAAAGCTTTGGTTTTCCCAGTGCTTCCCATGTCTTTCTAGGTAGATTATTGACATCTGATCCGAGATCTAGCATTGTGTCTCTGATTTGGAATCCCACAGCTTGAATGTTTATGTGAAACTCTTTTCCAGTCCTTCTCTTATTTCCTTTTACTCTTCTTATGTATTTTTCAGTTGTGTTACCTATGTCTTCAGGTATTTCTCCTCCTTGCATGACCATTTCTACATTTTGCTTTAATTGTTCCAGCATCTATCCATTGTTTACAATTTTCAGGAATAGTTGGAACCAATCTTCTATAGGCATGCGTGTATGGACTATCTTTCCTCCTTCACTAGATTGTTGTGGAATCTCGATACTCTAATGTCTTCCCATCTGTGAAAATGTCTCTAGTGCTTCTTTAAAGTACTGCTTCTGTCAATCTGGGCTAAAAGCCCTCTTTTGGGATGTAGGTTTGACTAGCTTTATCAGGTCCCTTTCTCATGCATCCTCTCCTATCTTCTTCCCTCCTCATGTCACTATAGCTACACTTTACAGAGGTTGAGTCTCTATTATCCTTGGTTCTGCATTAACCAGGTTAGCTCCTCTTTGTCTGGCTCTCTCTTCCCACCTCTTAATCAGCTCCGGGTAGTCTTCAGTAGCATGTGCATTGACTCTGCATTGGGAGCACCATAATCTCGTGGGTAGTGGACATTCTCTCACTACATGACCTTCCTGATCACAGTTATAACACCTTACTGGTCCTCTTCCTCTAGTTATGCTACCTCTTATTCCTCCTCCTCCTCGCCCTCTTGGAGTCTCATTTACTCTATAGGATGGCCTGTATAATCATTATGCCAATGCATCAAGGGCTCTACATTTCTCCGTATTATGAGTTGTAGAGGCACAAAATTCACAGTAAATGTTTTTTTGAATATTTGAGTATTTTTGCAGAATTGGACACAGTCGTGGAGGATGACCAATACCTTTTCATATTTCACATAATTCTGTTGTTATTAGATTTTTTTGATTAGGGAACCCCAGGAAGTGGGGTTGCGTTTGGTATAGCCCTTGAGTATTTATCTTCGCAACTCCACCAACTAGCGGGGCCCCCTGTGTTCTGGCCGCCAAAGTTCCAACGTTTTCTCCCCGCAACCTCGGACATTATGTGGCTATGTGTCCTTCCATCAAGCAATGTGTACACCACATATTGGGCCTTGTGGGTCGTACCGGCTGAATATCTTTCAGTTTCTTCGTCAAACTGGCTATTTGATGTTGTATTCCTAGTATGGATGGACCTTGCACCGATGTTACTCCTCTGAACTCCTACGAGTATCCAGCCATTGCTTCTATTTTCATTGCTTACTCTAGAGCATCTTGAAGGGTATCAATATTTTGTTGTGTCAACGATGTATGGTAGGAGTGCTTTGATGAACCAGTCCCGTTGGTGATTTGGATTGATTAGGTAACTTGGCTTCCCAATCACGTGTCTGAATCTTCTCATCAAATCCAAAGCTATTTCTCCTTCCTGTTGTTTGATTTCCCACAGCTCAGACAATCCTTGCTAATTCGTCTCAGGCAGCTTGAATTCTTGTACAAATTCCCTCTTAACATCATCTATTGTTGGGCTCTGGTGTGCTTCTCACCATTTGATGAACCAGCGCAAAGCTATTTCCATTAATGTGGTTTGAAATTCAATTAACTTGACTACATCTCGTGTCTGTCAAGCTCTCTAAATTACTTTTCAGAGATACCAGTGTTGTTCTACATCGTCGTTACCTTTTCACGAGAATTTTGGGTATTGGGTGAACGATCCTGCCATCTTTCCTTGTGTTCATGGTACAAAAACAAAACCTCTGCTTCCCAGTGAAGAGATTCCATTACCAAAATTGTTGCTAGTAGATATTTGTACTGTGGATTTAGTACTACTCAGCTTGCTAAACTCTCATAACTTTATAGAGAACTTATCAGGTGGATGACAGAGTACTAGGGGAAGGTTAGCACTAGTGCTACTTGAAATTTGGGGAATAGGATCACCTTGCGTTATGGTTGTCGGCCTCTCTTGAAATAGTTTCTCCATCGCAACATGGAGCTCCACATCAGACTCCTCCTCGAGGCATGCCTCCTCCTCACTAGACTCCTTTCCCTTCTCTTTTCAGGTCGGGCTCCTATAAACTTGCCTCACTTCCTTAACTGACCCTTCCATTCCTTGGGGTCCCATCTGACCTTCTCTTTCCTATGTCATCTGCGGCACATTTTCCTTGTTCTATCGATTCTTCTCCTGCTTCTCAAATTCTCGTATCGCCCTTTCCCGCCACTTCTTAGCAATCTACGCCCTCCAATGTTCTCTCCGCTCTCTCAGACTACTGGAGGTTTCGGCATCCATATCCCTATTCCCCCTTTTTCCTTACTAGTAGAATCTTTCCCTCAACTCCTTCCCCCAATACTGGATATTTAGGTCTCCATCTTAAGATTTTTGAATAACATTAGGCCCTCATCCACCATTAGAGCTTTAATCCACAACGGGATTTCTTTCAACAATTTTCCCCGCAACCCAGATCTAAATATATCTTCAGCTTTGTAAAATATTGGTAACACTCGGCTACAAACTCTACAATGTACCCCTCCAAGGTAGTTTGTACCCAAAAATCTACTACTCGGGTTAGATCTGTATCCAACCAATGTAGCGCTGCTAGATCTGTTTGCATCCAACTGTGACAGACTCGACGCAACCCTTCAGGAAGTGACTTGATTTGGAGTCTCTGCAACCAGTTGTAAATTTCTTCGGGAAATTTTCCCCAAAAAATTTCATACAAGTCACTCGTTGAGTCAGAAAACAGGACCTGATCTTTTACAGTCTTTTCCCTATGTTGTCGAAGCTCCGCTTGTTGCGATATGAACTAATCTATGTGATTATACCACCAGCTACGTAGTTCCTCCTAATAGATCCTTGATACCATGATCTAGCTTCTAGATAAATTTTCAAGTCCTGGCAACGGAGCTTTTTGTTGGCGAAAAAGGAGGTCTCTGGGCAAGACCCAGGTTCAAGCTTGAGGCCAACAAGGTTTCCGCTATATTCTAGGACAACTCCATCATTTTCACCCTCCTCGAGGGAGCAAGGAGTCTCACCGAGGTGTGTCATGACCTTACTGAGGTTAAATACAAGATCATAGGCATTGAGGAAAGAATACTAATGCAAGTCATCTCTTATGTGCATACAGAAGACATTCATAGATCTCAACGTTACAAGGCAAGTTATCGTTCATCAATAGATATTTAGAGTATCGAATTAAAAATTAAAAATAGACATACATACATCATAATCAATCAAGCATCAACTAATCCATAATAGACAGTACATCAACAGTCTGATTCCATTATCTTGGCTCAAAACAGTACAAACATATTCTGCAGAGTCTATTACAGTTCAGTTCAATACATAAGGCTCCACAGAGCTCTCCCTAAACTCCACTCCCGTATTAGCCTCTCTCTAACTAACTAAATAACTATCCTCGGAGTCACTTCTTCCCTACTTATCTATTCCTACTGACTGACACTGTCAGTATTTGCCCCTTTTCCACACCATTGTTCCCTTGCGCTCCACTGCCTTATGTTTCTTCTTCATCACTGGGAGTTCTACTACTTGTTCCTTGTCCCCCCTCTTTTCCATTTGTGTCATCATCTATTTATTCCCTGCCACCTACCTTCAAGTTTTCTGCAACCATGACAGCTCCCTGCCTACCTTGATTGCGCTCCGCCACCTGTCTTCAAGTTGTCCACAACTCCAAAATTGTCTTGTCCAAAACAAAGGCCCCAACAATGAGGAGGCTCATCAATAGGTACATTTCAAGGGGTTACAGTTCCAACCTTCATCTTATTAATTTATCTCTCTCAAACATGTATTTACATTGTTGTCATCTTATTCTTAGTGAGAAGGGTGAAAGATGTTTGTCATGTCATGTATCCTAATCTGATTTAATCGCAGGAAATGAAGCCATTTTTGAGACATTTTTTACCTAAGGGCTTAGAGTAGACAACAAGGAGATATTGTAGGAGGGTTTTCCACCTCCTTAACTCCCTCAATCAACCGAAGATCATACCAAGTTCTCTCCCAACTTCTCGAAGGAAAATGAAACAAGCTACCGATTTGTATAAACAATCATGTGCAAGAGCTCATTAGGATTCAAACTTTATATTTAACTAGGTAGCTCTCAAGCTTTGAATTAATATTATCGTTTACTGTCATACATGTTTATACCATTTGATGTAATGATAATGAGAATTTGTTTGATCCATTATTGATTTAGTTTAAAAGGGTTTATGATTTTGGGTTAGGGCCCAATCCATTAGCTAAGTCCCTCTTGTGTAATTATATTCTCTTTTTATGTTCGAGCACTATGTTTGGTTTTCTTGCATTCTAGTAGCAAAAAAATCTATCAAAATTATGTGTGTAGCCTCTCTTCCTCACCTCTCTCATGGGAGCATGAGGAGAAGGATCTCCAACCATAGTCCAAAAATAGTTTGTTTATGATTTCTTGGAAATTTAATTATCATGTTCATCATATGCTTACTGTATGTTAGAAGTTGGATTTATTTCTTAGATCATATTTTAGCATAGGTTAAGTAGAGAACTCATATTTTCCACTCTTAAACAATTATTTTTTTAAATGAATGATGCATGGATGTGTGTAATGGTTGTAGGACTATGTACAACTACAGGAAAATGACCCCTTTCATCATTGTCATCTTGGACTTTTTCCTTCTTCCCTCCAACCTCCAATTCTGCCACCAAACCCTGTTTTGTGAAATCATCTCCATCATTGCCGTGAGCAGCCCTCCAAGTGCAAAACATACCCTCCAAGGGCTCTCAGCTTGGATGTGTTGATTTTTATAGCATCAGAAAGTGTTCCATGTCTCAAATTTTGAGGAGAGGCTTGGACAACAGTCTTCCAGAGAACCCATAATTTTTTTGTGGAAATTCCACTCGAATTTTTCTTTATTAAAATAATTAATTATTTTAATGTGATCCCTAAGTCTAAACTTAGGTAAATTAAATAATTAAAGGGTATTAATAAAGAAAAATGTGAATCTTCTAGAAAACGAAGATCAATTCATATTTCAATCTGAGCCATTGATTAAAGATATAATCTGGGTCGTTGATTCATCAGTGAGAAGACTATAAGATAAGGCTTGAGGGTCATTTGGAAATCCATTTGGCCACATTCTTCGTACCTGAAGGAAATCAATTCTGAACTAAGAGAATTTGATTTCAGTGGGTGAGTTTGTAGAGGCAAGGTTGCAGAGACAGAAGGAGGAGGGATAATTCAGTAGAGATTTAGAAGAAGAAGGCAGAGGACGAAGGGAAGGCAGTTCTAAGCAGTAGCACTAACCCTCCACACATAATTACACAGTCCAGTCAGGGACTGCATAGAGAGGCTACGCAGACTGACACAGACGATGTAGGAGGTCATCCTGTGTTTCGGGAATTCTTTCGCTGTCTAGAAAATTCACATCAGGTGTATGTTATTTAATTATGATCATCAGGAATTCTGAAACAATCTTTTCACTGCTAAAGATAATACAAAACCTCATCTGTTGCACTGGTTTTCCCACATTTGGTTTTTCCGGGGATAATTTTCCAAAATTAACTATGTTCATGTGATTGTTTCTATTGTGATATATGTATTATTTTTTCCTTTCTTCTTTTTATTAGAGTGAAGTATTGTAGTTGTGTTTATTTAAAAATTTATCTAAGCATTTGTAAATAGCTTATCAAATAAGTAGGTGAAATAAATCAATCACTGCAGTAATAATTTTCAGATTGAAAATTTCACATGGTATAAGAGAAAAAGGCTAAAGAAAGAAAGGGAGGATTTGCTATGGACCAAAGATCTGACATTCAGAAGGACCCACGCAATCATAAGTACTCATGCAGTCCTCTAGAGCACTCGCAAAAATAGAGGGAACATGAAATGTCTGTGATGGCCTCCAGACTAGAGGGGGATTTCGCTTGTGTGTCAAGAACGACACCTCTAGGTGTTCGATATATTGATAGTGGAGCATCTGCTCATATGACAGGAGTTCGAGAATTTTTTTCGAGCTACCACGAGGAGTAGATGAATTTTCAAGTTACAATGGGAAACAAGGCCAAGTGTACCCCCGTTGGAAGAGGTACCATAATATTTCAGATATAAGCTAGCAACAAGATTCAAGCCACAAACATTCTGCATATACAAGGGCTAGGGATGAATTTTCTCTCGGTGTCTCAGCTCCAGAACAAGGGTTATGACGTATACTTTATTAGAAATAAAGTTTATGTCAAACACTCTAGCGAGAAAAAGAAGGCACAAATTGGAGTAAGGAGCCATAAACTATATAAGCACCAGCTTGAATCCCTAATGGCTCTAATCGACAGTAAGGAAGAAAGTGATCTGAATAAATTATGGCATAGAAGGATGGGGTATTTACATCATGGAGCCTTTAATATTCTCAAGAAGACTGTCATATGAGCTCCAGAACTCAGCACAAGGAGAGATAAGGTCTGCAGAGGGTGTGTACTAGGGAAGTATGCCAAGGCAACATTTCCAAGAAGCAACAGCAAGGCCAAGAGCGTATTGGAGTTGACACACTCAAATATTTGCGGTCCAATGTCCACGATTTCTCTCAATGGTGCAAATTATTTTTCTACCTTCATTGATGACCATTCCAGAAAGACTTGGATCTACTTTCTCAAAAGCAAAGATGAAGTCTTTGATCATTTCAAATAATTCAAGGCACTGGTATAAAATTCAACCGGAAAGAAGATCAAGAAGTTGCAGTCACATAATGCTGGAGAGTATATCGATAAATACTTCACCAGTTTCGACACAAATGAAGGCATTAAGAGAGAATGGAAAGCTCCCTACAATCCAGAGCAGAATGGAGTTGCAGAAAGGAAGAACGGGACCATTATAGAAGTTGCAAGGGCAATGCTATATGACCAATAAATGCCCAAATTTTTGTGGGCAGAAGCCTGCAATACATTTGTGTATGTGCAGAATAGAGTACCCCATAGAGCTTTGAGGAAGGTAACTCCTGAGAGTGTGTTCACATGCAGCAAGCCTGAGGTGAGCCATATCAGGATATTTGGCAATATGGTGTATTGCCACATACCAGATGAGAAGAGGAATAAGTTGGATCAGACTGTAGAAAAGGGTTATGTTATGGGCTATAGTGAAAATGTGAAGACATATCGCATCTATATCCCAGAAAAAAGGAAAATCATAGTGAGGTGGGATGTGAAACTCATGGAGGAGAGAGCCTTAATAAGATCTATGGAAATTGCTACAGATATTCAGATTGAGGAGAAACCACTATTACAACCTCAACAGCCTACAGAGGATGGGTCAAATGCCTCTCCATGGCACAAGTATTCTAAGGAGAGTTCCTCAGTAGAATATTAGGCAGGAGAGTAGGTAACACCACCCACCAACAGTGGAAGACCAAGCAGAGATGGGAAGAGAGTACGGAGGCAACCTAATAGATACCAAGCACTAGTAGCTCAGGTCGGAGAACCCTCTAGCTTTCATGAGGCAATTCAGCATCAGGTGTGGGTAGATGCCATGGTGGAGGAGTATAGCTCTATCATGACAAACGATGTATGGTAATGTTGACGGAAAAATATGTTCAGCCAACAGTAAGGGATCTCCCGGTAAAAAGTGTCGACTAGACTGTAAACCATTTATGCTAGTGATCCCGTCCGGGGTGTGGGTCCAGGTACCACAAAATATTCCTTTTTCTCAAACATAAACTAGCCCTGTAGTCCTATGAACACACAATTATTCAGATGGTACAAGACAAATGGTTGATGAGTCTCAATGAACATAAAACACTACAAATAGCAAGATGAGTTAAAGCATGCAGCCAAAGGAAATGTTGTTAGCAGCACGTCATTAGGGTCTCGCTTGTAAAATATGTTCAAACCACAGAAGAAACAGTTTTTTATGGTTAGAGCACCCTTCACTTCCTGAAGTGGTCTCAAGAGATAAGATAAATGTTAGTAATAGAGTTGCCAACATCTTCCAAATAAACAACCTAACATCATTAACACATTTAGTGAGCTGAAATGTATAAATGATATAAGCAAACAATGCAAATTATTTAATCATAAAGATATCAAATACATAATACAAAATATTCATAGTGTTAACACATTAATCCTCGTCGGATCCAAGAGTGGACTCAAAACAAGTGCTTGTATTCATTCATAGAAAAGTGCATTCATTGCTATACAATTCTCTTTGCTCCTTTGGAGTCCCAAAAAAAAACATCCATTACAATTTTCCGAAGGGAGTATTTATAGGACAAAATTGACCCTTGGGTATCCCTAAATTTTTGCCTTCCTGACCGTTGACATACTCTGCGACTTGCGACCTTAACCCTTTCTACGACCTGTGACCCCCCTTGTTTTTTGTGACCTATGACCTCTTCTATTTTCTGCAAAACTTGACTTGTTCATGGAAGCAGTTAAGTGATTGCAAGATCAGGGACATCTACCTATTGTTGTTCCTTGAGGTAACTTCGCCATGCTCAATAATCCGCAGCCACTGGGGAGACTTGAGGCGTATCTTCTCTCAACCTGTGAAGGCACTCGAGAGCATTTGGGGTCAAATTGTATCTCTTGATCGTGATCCAGTTCGACAAGGAGGCCAGTTTGGTATAAATCTAGACCGGTGTCACTATGAATTGAACCAGGTTTTCCTGTGATGCCGACAGGTCTTGAGAGGTGGCTGCTTGCCTTATGGGTTGTAGAAATGCTTGAATATCTTGGGTGACTTCCTCCCATATTTTCTTTTCGCCCAGTGCACCCAGAGAAGTAATGTGGTGTACTTCGACCATTGATTCAATGCCACTAATCAGATGTTCGCATGCAGACATTACTTTCTCCAAATCCTTGATCAATTTCTCTTTGGATTGAACCTTTATCTGAATTTGAACCTTGTCATTTTGGGTTCCAATCCAATATTTTCTAGGCAAGGTGTCTGGAGCTTGTAGATACATGTTCGGCCATTATAGTATTTTGTCCAAGGTAGTAGAGGCTTCCTTTAGCTATGCGTTCCTCCTCTTGGTTTCTTCCTACACTTTCAGTAGTGGCACGACGGTTTGTTTTATCATGAACAGTTCTTCATATACCTGCTTCATGGTGGCCTCCAAAGTGACCAGCTCTACCTGAATAGCAAGTGTTATTTCATTAGTAGGGGCATTCCTAACTTGAAGTTGTTGGACTTCTTCTTGTAGCGCCTTCTTTTCCTGTTCTGACTTAGTTTTCTTTTGTTCGGAGGCCTGTAGTCTATTCTACAGGGAAAAAATTTCTATACTCATTCTGCTTACGTTCTCCTCAGTGGCTACTGCAAAAGCGGTACCAGCTAATGTGATCATAACCGTATTAGTCCTGGTATCCAAGACTATATCCTTCTTTGTAGTGGCTGTAAGGGGTGCAGCAGGGTTCCATGCCAAGCATCTTCTCTTCTCCAACCTGATCTTGTGTGTAAACTGATCGTAGGTAAGTCTTATTAGGTCAACCACTCCCTCATCTTGATCCTTGGAGGTACCCAATTCCGAGAGAGCAAAATGCACATTGGTTGCGGGAGTTTTTTGGGGCACCTCGATGTGTGACAGCTCTGTTTTCTTCTCTATCTCTAGAGGAGGTGTCTTGCTACCTTCGGTTCCCTTGGAGGGATCTTCTCTTGACTTCTGACTTTCTTGCTCCCTCCTCTTTCACTCTGCTTCTACTCTATCTTGTTCTTCCTTTAGCTGGTGCTCAACTTTTGCTTTATCTTGATCTTCCTTTAGCTAGAGGTCAACTTCTATTCTAGCTTGATCTTCCTTTAGCTGGTGCTCAGCTTCTGCCTTATCCTGTTTTATCTTTAGCTGACGCTCACCCTCTACCTTTTCTTCCTCTTCCTTCCTCTGTTGTTCCTCTTCCCTTTTCTTGCGGGTTTCCTCCGCCCGCTTCTTTCTTTGTTCTTATTTCAGTTGTTTCTTTCAATTATCCTCCTCCTCCTTTGCCTTCTCCTTAGCTTCTTATTGATCTTTTCCCTCCTTTTCTTTTCACTGGGTGAAAGAGTTATGACCCTTACCGGTCCTTTGCTTCTTGGCTTTGGAAGACGAGGCTCTGTTGCACTGAAAATTGTCATCCTAACATTTTTTTATATGTATGAGCTCATTATTACTCATACTTCCTCCTTTACAAGTCTAACACATCAATTCCTCATGTCAAGCCTTGAAAATGAGAGAAAAGTTCCTAAAAATCTCCTTAACTCTGGTATCGCACTTTCTCTTTATCTTTCCTACAGTCCCGCACCTAATGTTCATGAATTATGCGTACCTAAACGCACTTTCTCTGTGTTATTGGTGTGGACCCCTGTAAAAGATTTAAAAGGGGCAAGTAAATTCAAAAAATCTCACTTTCAGTGAATTCTAGAAGCCTCTAGAAAGAATCTTGCGGTGGCAGAACCGCTCTTTTGAGGTTCATGTATCCCTTACCTTATGGAGCTAACCCCTTGATGTGAGGAGCTTATCCCTTTGAAGGAGGATTCTATCCCTTCATAGTTGGAACTGAAACCTCCACTTTTCCACCATAAAAATAGGCCTTGGGTAGCCTCAAAGGGAGTTCAAGCTTTAGAATGATTTGAGGTTAAATGCTGTTGGGATTCAGACTCATTTTACTGAGATTTTTGTGAGGAGATATCACATACCTCTATCTGTCTCGGTCAAAAGAGTGCAAGGCTTGTCAGAGTAAAGGAGACTCCTGCTTCGGACCCCAGGAAGGCCTGTTCAACATCAAGGCTAAGGTTGTAAGGTTTTCCTTCTTTTAAAGTTAATACAAACAAATTCATTTTTCTCAATAAGCTGTTGATTAACTGTTTATTTCGTGGATTCCTTGATCACCATGATAAGCATGATTTATGATTTTTACCATACAGGTGCTATTTAATGTTTGCTTGTTTGTGACTGCAGGTTTACGAAGATAACTCTTTCAAGTGCACGAGGGATGACAACTTCGAACAAGAATTGGATTATACGGTAAGTATTTAACACCTTTACAGTATTCTTTTATAAATCACATATGTTTAGAGAAAGATAGGTTTTTTTGGCTTTTTGTTGCTAGATTAATTCTTGGTACTAGGGAGATCGATCTTGTCCGCAAGATCGATTAAAAATTGGCGACTCCGCTAGGGAAGAACTTGCTATTTTTGGTTCTCTTTTATTTTGACTTGAGGAAACTTTTTTCCTGCTTTTTGATTGATGGATGTCTGCCTGGGTAGCTTAGGTTTTCTCTGTTTTTGAAAATTTTGAATTCTTTTGAGTTTCTCTTAAACTTTTCTTGGGACCGCACTTTGTTTTCTTGCACAATGCGGGCAGTTTCGCATTTTCCTTTAGTAAACAGTGCGGGACCGCACTTGTTACTTTTGGGGCCTGCGGACCCTGTTAAAAGTCTTGAAAAACCTAGATTTCTTCTTTCAGTTTAGTTTAGATTTGATTTAGGATTCTTAGCATCTACCCAGATCTGTATGTTTCTGTCAAAAAGCCTTGTCTATGAGTTTCTTTCAGCAAATTTTTCATCTCATCAATCTCCGTTAAGTTAATTGGGTGTTTTGAGTCTCTTTTTTGAGAAATTCTTAATTTGATTTCCTTTGGTCATTACTTGGAGGTTTGTCTCAGTATTTTCACAATTTTGTATCTTTTTGCTCTTGTTTTTGCAAAAAAAATTCCCCTTCATTCGCCGAGGGGGGCTAAATTGTGTATGAGTGTTAATCGCCTTTGAGTATTTTTATTTTTGATCATTGGAACTCTCACCCAATTTTCTTTGCTTGCACTTGATTGGTTCTTAGATTACATTAGAATCATCTTGTGTTTGAGAATTCTCTTGCATAGATCACATTTGCATAATTAGAATTCTCATTTTCAGAATATGAATGAAAAATGTGCATAGATTATATTTGCATACTTTTCAAGTGAATTGTGCATAGATTACAACTGCATAGTTTACATTCTGAAAAATAAATTGTAGATTTAGATCAGTTTTCTTTGATTTGAATTTAGATGTTTTTATGCTTGTTTTAAAAACACAAAAATAAAAAATTGTTTTGGAATTGATTTGCATTAGTTTTTCTTAATGAAATTAGTGCATTAGAGAATTTGTTATATTTTCTCTTAGTGATCAATTTTTTGCATTATTGAAAGTGAATGAAAACTCTCTCCTTACTTTAGTTAGAATTCATCGAATTGAAAAGGTTACATTATCATATTCAATTGCATTCAGTTTTGGGTCGGGTCTTAACACCATTGGTTTCATATCCATTTACCCTTTTGAGTAATAACAGCCTAAATAACACAGCGCTTAATAAAATTCATCTAGTAATTTTTACATTTTTAGGGCTCTTTCCACCAATCTAGCTCAGGATTAGTGCTTTGGAATAGGTTTTAGTTAACTTTCCAACGCAACTAAAACAAACAAGTAGATAAATCTTGCGGTAGGAAATAAATCCAATTGTAATTGGTACAATCTGGGAAGCTTCTCTTAAAGAAGTCAATCACGAGATCATATCCGAACCTTTGAGACAATCAATTATTTTTCATTGGGAAAGATAGAAGATTATGTGCGTAATACAAATGGTAAACCTTGGATTAACCATTGTCAAGGAGCCTGAGGTCACTTGTTGGTAAACCTCGAATTGACCATGTCGAGGAGCCTTCAAGGGGATTGAGCTTTGTTACTCTGCCCTTGCGTGTGGAATCGGATCGTAGACTATTCCCCAATTGTATTTTTTACTGTTGGTAACTTTAGTGTCCATAAACTTAAGATTATTTCCTAAGGTGACGGTGGAGGAAAGATCTCACTGTACCTAGAGCATATGTCGACTATACTCACTTGGACTCTCAGGGGGGTTCTCTTCACTCAATATGGTTTTGTGAAGAAACTTGTGCCAGTCTGTTTCATTAAGCAGGTTGTCGGGGTCACTATTCCAACCGCCATTTCTCCATTAAAATTCTATGATGTTGGATTTCATCACCAACTAGTGTTTTTAGTGCGGGAATCTACTGTTTGTGTGTGGTTTGACTCCTAGATTTGATAGCGCGTGTTAATTTGTTTGCTTTTACTTTTAGAGACCATAGGTGTGAATTGTGAATTTTAATTGTTAGGTGTGAATTGTGAATCGTTAATTTTAGTTTTAAATTGTTAATAAAATTCACTGAAGTTGAATATAATGGCAACTGTTCCGGAATTTACCAATCAAGGAACCCCTCTTAATGAGAATCCCAGTACTTTTCCTTGCTTTGGAAATGTTGGTCCTCCTTATATGGCCACTTTGTCATTACCTAGATTTACAATAGGTTTACCGATATGGTTATTTTCAACTTCGTTGGCCCTGAATACTCCAATTGTTCCACCTCAACCGGATGCTTCACTTCAACAGAGTTCACCATCTCAACATCACCAACCTTCTGTTGACCCTTTACCTTCTTCGCCTAATATTTCTTCCTCCATTTCTTCCTCTTCGCTTGGTAAAATCCTTGACGCTAGTAACCAGGTGGCTAAGAAGAAGAAGAAGAAGAAGAAGCAAGATAAGAAAGAAGTCAACCAACCAACCATGGCTGTAAGTGTTAGTTGTGTTGAGGAAACCTCTAACATGCATCGTAAACCCAAATACCCTTGCAGGCTTTGTAAGGGTGACCACTTCCTTATCAATTTTCATGGTATATTAAAGGTCTTGGAAGTATGGTCAGAAAAATCTCATCAACTTTCCGTTGATCCATCAACCAGTGAGAGTCAGGTTCCTAGGAAAAAGACTAAAGTTAGGTTTCCTTGTAAGTTATGCAAAGGGAGTCATCAAACTCACATTTGCCCTCACATGGATGAAGCCTCAAAATTATTGGAAAACCTTACTGTTCCACAGCAATAATTTCCAACTGGTTACCGTAAACTTTCTCCCAACCTACCGTTAACTGACGAAGTGATTGATCTAATTTCAAGTACAGTCGATCCCACTCTTCCATTGGAGAGTGAAACTCATATCACTCAGGTTGATGATCCATTAGTTGATCAAGTGGTCGATTCGATTTCACATTCGTTCGATCCCATTTTCCCTATAGAGAGTGAACTTCATACTGCTCAGGTTCTTCTTGTTACATCAGATTCTTCTATGCCGGGGGGCATTTCACCTATTTCTACAGAACCCCCTCCAAGTACTGAGGTATTTTCCTTTGATTGGAATAGACTGACAGAACCTCGTATTCCTTCCTCCATCCCTTTCCAAATCATTGTGAAGTTTGGTGGTAGGGACATACACTGCACATAGGTAGATGAAGGTGCTTCTGTTAGTATTTTATCCTCAACTACTTGGAAAGCTTTGGGTTCCCCTCAGCTTGTGCCTATTACGCAGAATCTGAAAGCTTTTAACAGAACCATTAGTAAACCTTTAGGGATCCTTCCTAAGTTCTCTATTACTTTGGAAGGTAAAACTGTCTGTATTGATCTTATGGTAGTTCAAGGTCCCTTGGATTTCAATTTACTCCTTGGGCGAGACTATGTTTATGCAATAAAAGTTGTCGTATCGACACTCTTTTGCGTGATGTCTTTCCCTCACAATGGAAATGTTGTGACTGTAGACCAGCTTTTGTCCCCTAGTCTTGTTTTGACTGCCAATAATATCACACCCCTAAATGTTCCTGATTCGAAAGTGGTATCTACCCTGCCACGGGTTAATTATGTGGCAACTAGTCCCATGTTTTCAGTTACCAATGCAAGGGAGCCTCTCACTGTTTGCTCATATTTTTTTGACTTAGATCCGGTAATTGACATGGAAAACTCTATGGGATTATTTGAACACGATGTTCTTATCCCTTTTGAGTCCCTTGACATGTGTTCCTTCCAGAGAACTATTCTTCCTTCTGATGAAGACCTCTTGGAAGCCATGATCAAGGTGTGTCCATTGACATGTGTTTCTTCCAGTTGGAAGCCATGATCAAGTCTGAGGATAGTTCCTTTTACTGAGTCAACCTTGTTAAAAAATGAATCAAGTATGAGGATAGTTTTTTTCATGTGTCAACCCCATTAAAAAATGAATCAGTAGGTTATATAGGTAGATTGTAGAGAGTAGATACGAGGATAGTTTCTTTTACTGTGTCAACCTCGCTAAAAAATGAAACATGTAGACGAGCATAGTTCCTTTTACTATGTTAACCTCGTTAAAAAATGAAACACGTTGCCATGAGCATAGTTCTTTTCCTGTGTCAAGCTCGTTAAAAAATGAAACAAATCCTCCCCTAATTGAGTCGAGTCTTTGAATAGATCTCGTAAATGTTAAGTCATATATTTAGGTTAGTTATTTCGGTTTTTGCATAATTTTCTTACAGTTTTAGGTCAGGTCTTTCATATGATCTCATAAATGAACCTTCATTCCATCCAGCTATTAATTACCAGCAGTGTACTTAGTTGAATGAAATGAAGCTGGGGGGGCATGCACTCTAGCAGTTATGCTTAGGGGGCATCAAGCACAGTTTTCTCTTTGTTTCAAGCTTGTGTAAAAATGAAACCACTCTGAAGCATGGTTTTTCTCTGTTTCAAGCTTTTGTAAAAATGAAACCTATCTTGAGTCAATTTCGGTTATTTTCAAGACTCTTTAAAACACATGAAAATCCCGAGATTATTTTGCTATCTTTCATTCTCGTAAAACACATGAAAATGCCAAGTTATTTCCGTCTTTTCGTACTCGTAAATTAAGTTGAAATTCGGCCACAAGAGTACATTTTTATCATTTTTTCGAACTCATTAAAATTTACAGAAAAAAAGTGAAAACCATGAGTACATTTTTATCCCTTTTTCGAACTCATTAAAACTTACGAAAAAGTGAAATTTTGAGTTCTCTTTTAAGCCCTTTTCAGACTCTCTAAACATGAAAAGATTGTCGAGCACTTGATTATTCGAACTCATTAAAGTAAATGAATGATCGTCCTTTCAGTATAAGTTTACCCCTTTTACGAACTAAAATGGAATATTTACGAAAAAGGTATACGTTGACTAATTACGGTCAATAGAGTTCTCTCCTGCATTATCTAATCCTTTTTCAGGCTCGAGAGACTAAATTTACGAAAAAGTAGACCCATGGAGTCTTCTTAAGTTTTTTCTTCTGACTTCCTAAAATTGAAAAACACCGAGTTTCTCCTATACTGGACTCGTTAAAATTTAATAGTAAGGGACCTGTTCAATTTTTAAACAGGAATGAACCACTCCTTCTTAGGGTTCGAATCTTAAACTAAGTTGGACTCATCTGAAGGATGAGATTATAAACAAGCAAATGTTATCTTCCTCAAGCTTGTCAAAACTAAAGAGGTACTTGCCAGAAATGGTGGGGGAAAAGAGAGAAAAATGAACTTGTTTGTTGTATTTTGATTTTTCGAAAATCCAGTTAACCACTCTTGAACACCGCACTTTTTGTTCACCTGGGTTTGGAAATCCTTTTCCTAACAGTTAATCAAAGCACATTGAAAGTCTTCATCCAGTTTCTAGGTATTAGCTTTGGGTCAATTTTCACCAAACCATCTGCAGTGTCATTATGTGTTCAAGAGGATAGTTCAAATAAACCATTCATATGAAAAATATCTGGCATCCATTTTGACCATCCCTGAGTCAGTCCTTGCTAATATATTTCTTCAAAACTTGATCTATGATTTTATGTTGTGGGCTTGCCTACGACGGATCACTTTCTATCGACGACAGCTCATTATCTAGGAAGTTGATCTAGAAATCGTCAGTACCTTGAAATCTGCATGCCTCAATGGCAAGTTTCTCGCCTTCGACGAGAGGTTGCATCATTAACCTTTGATCGAATGATTCCATGACATGTTCAACTTCAGCTCATTCATTCACATTTCATGGATTGTACTGAGTACTTTGAGAGCCATTGACATTGCTAGTGGTTACTCTCACACTTGTTAACAGTTTACATTATTGACTGGTAATCAAGTGGTTTCTACCATGTTTGACTTCGACACATTCATTCACATGGATAGAATCATACTAGTTCGAGAAGAGGAAATCAAGACCCTGGATCTAGTTTCTACCATCCAGGCTGCGAGAAATTTTGTTATCATTTATACAGTGCACCATTCATAAACAGATGGTTGCATCCATACTGTGTCTACATATGTCTATATTGTTGATGTATTGAAAATCATTCCTGTATCATAAAAGTTTAGATCAGTTTTCTAGTTAGTTTTGATCTGTGTATGGGAATGCCTACCTCAGCGATGATATGATTACATATATATATTTTTCATTGAATGTTTTTACAGGTTCCAACTGGGGTGTCCATAGGATGATCCTTGAAATGATAAAGTACTGCACTCTTCATATATGACAGACTTCAGCTTCATCTATTCCAGACTTTGCGCTTTAGGGGGTAATCTGTTGCACTGAAAATTGTCATCCTGACATTCTGCTATATGTATGAGCTCATTATTACTCATACTTCCTCCTTTGCAAGTCTAACACATCAGTTCCTCATGTCAAGCCTTGAAAATGAGAGAAAAGTTCCTAAAAATCTCAACTCTGGTATCGCACTTTCTCTCTATCTTGCCTGCGGTCCCGCACCTAATGTTCATGACTTATGCGTACCTAAACGCAATTTCTCTATGTTATGGGTGCGAACCCCTGTAAAAGATTAAAAAAGCGCAAGTAAATTCAAAAAAAATCACTTTCAATGAATTCTAGAAACCTCTAGAAAGAATCTTGCGGTGGCAGAACCGCTTTTTCGAGGTTCATGTATCCCTTACCTTATGGAGCTAACCCCTTGATGTGAGGAGTTTATCCCTTTGAAGGAGGATTATATCCCTTCATAGTTGGAACTGAAACCTCCTCTTTTCCACTATAAAAAGAGGCCTTGGGTAGCCTCAAAGGGATTTCAAGCTTTATAATGATTTGAGGTTAAATGTTGTTGGGATTCAAACTCATTTTACTGAGATTTTTGTGAGGAGAGATCACATACCTCTATCTGTCTCGGTCAAAAGAGTGCAAAGCTTGTCGAGTAGAGGAAACTCCTACTTCAGACCCCGAGAAGGCTTGTTCAACATCAAGGCTAAGGTTGTAAGGTTTTCATTCTTTTAAAGTTAATACAAACGAATTCATTTTTCTCAATAAGCTATTGATTAACTGTTTATTTCGTGGATTCTTTGATCACCATGATAAGCATGATTTATGATTTTTACTATACAGGTACTATTTAATGTTTTCTTGTTTGTGACTACAGGTTTATGAAGATAACTCTTTCAAGTGCATGAGGGACGACAACTTCGAACAAGCATTAGATTATACGGTAAGTATTTAACACCTTTATAGTATTATTTTATAAATCGCATATGTTTAGAGAAAGATAGGTTTGTTTGGCTGTTTGTTTCTAGATTACTTCTTGGTACTAGGGAGATCGATCTTGTCCGCAAGATCGATTAATCCATACAACAGGCTCCTCCCATCATATGGATTATTTCTTCTAAAGTCTGGTTGTCCTGATCTTCCTGATTGGTTGATTCCTCTAGAGCGGCCTCCCTGTCTTTGTTGTACCAGTTCTTGACTCTATCTTCAGCTAGGAAATCAGTATGCTGGTAATTCCATTTAAATTTGGCCCGCTTACAGTGGGCGGGGATGATTCTCTCAGGATGATATGTCTGGTGTGACACGGGAGGTAAACAAAATCCTCTGACTTGCTCAGCCTCTGCCTCTACTTCCCTGAAATATTTCACTGTGTAGGGGTCGATGGTGAGCGGAAAAGTGGGCCATGGCTTCTTCTTGCCCTTAGTGAGAACTTTTGAAAAATCCCCCGACATCTGGTAACATGTTTCTTAAAGGAAGATTTTTTCGGTGATGAACTGGGGTAGTGCGTGAGGAGCCTTGAGTGACCCAAAGACTCGAATGAAAGTACTGTCCGTGACAGGAAACCATTGGTCCACTCGGGTTATTGTCTCCACGGCTCGCCCAGACATGTACAAGGTGTCTTTTCTAAATATTTTCCCGTAGAGAGTGGGGATGAAGTTATGCGTGATTGACTCTATGTCTTGCTTATATCTGGAATCCCAGAACACCATCAAATCTTTGTGAATTGGACCACTGTGCTCCGGATCCCAGTTCTGTGCCCACCCCTCAAAATGGCAACTTGCACATACTGCATCCAAAAGATAAGATGCCATATAAAATTCTGATGCATACCCTTCATCAGGTGCTAGTGCCGTAGATATGTTCGATCTGATGGCCGCCACTATCAAGTTAGCCCAGTTGAAGCGGGTGCCGTACATAGTGACAGCGTATATTAGATAAACCTAAGTGTCATTGAAAGTGGTTGCATCTAGACAGCCATACATCCTACACAAAATTGCAGCTACGAGCTTGTAGACCTTCTTGAGGCCTTCTGTCTGATATTCTTGGTCCTTATTAAGCCTAAACTTTTCAGGGTCCTCCCACCATCCTCTTAAGGTCTTAGGTATGGGAACTGCATGAGTGGTGGCCCACTCCTCGATGAAGATCTATTCTTAGGTGAGAAGTACATAATAGAATTCTACATCTTGTCCCTTCAGGTTTGCAAATGATTTCTCGACATGATCCTAAATAACCCAGATCTTGGGGTCGACCTTCTACAGGATCCACTTGATCAGCTCTGCACATGGGAATATAGGCGGATGGGCACCCACGTAGTGGAGCTTGGATATTTTAACCTGAACATACATCTACCGGTCTAGGAGGTCCTCTGGAAATTCAGGCTTTGTGAATTCTTGGTACACTTGATACCAACTCATACTGTCCCCTTTGTCGAATGTGCAGGCGATGTCCCCATAGATAGGGGGAGAGAAGGACCTATTCCATCCTCAAATATTTCTATCTCAGGGATTTTGTTCCTTTTTCAAACTTCTGGAGGCCCCATATCACCTGAGGTCGACGAGATGGATATGCACTCTAGCTCTGCTTCAAGGTTCCCCGAGAAAAACGCGCTCCAACTGGCTTGTCAAAGGCGTTTTATTTCTCCATTGCGTAGGTCAAATGCAACCTATGCCACCTTTCTATATATAAATGGGTCACATGTGTGGAAAATAAATGAGGGTCACAGGGTGACAAATGAGTTGAGTTGATGAGATATGTGACCTCGCGACTCTGCGACCTTGCGACCTGGGGGGTCGCGGGGTCGCAAGATAACAAGGTCATAATTACTTGGCTTCGGAATGATATGTGACCTTGCAACTTCACGACCTAAGGGGTCGCAAGGTCGTAGGGTCACAATTTAGATGAGTTGACCAATTCTGCCACTTGGCGACTTGAGATTTTGAAAGAGTGAACTTAGGCTTGACTCTATTTTTCAAAAGGTTAGGGGCTCAAAAATTTAGAAGGGGAAAAATTTTGGAGGGTGTTGTAGCAGCTACAACAAATGGCGATTCACTAGTAGGACCCAGGATCTCTGCTGGTGCTTCATCTTGTGGGGGGTGGGGGGGCTTAGCATGATTATCCTTTCACTCCATGGGTCCCACTACTTTCATCCTTGGGCCTTGCGTGTTTGCTCCACTTATCTGCATGTCCTAGGGGGCCAGTCCACCATATTTTATTCCTGGAGACCAGATGGAAAAGGTTGGAGTAACCTCAGGGATTTCCAGGATCCAGTATAGTTACTTTGCCCTCATCATGTTGCTCCACTACCAACGAACCTGGTGGTTCTAGCAGAGTCACTGCCTAGGAGTCATGGATGTTGCTCCACTTCCAGCGAGCCTGGTCAGTACCTCGGTGGAGTCATCGTATTGCCTCTCTACGTAGGAAGCCTTTCTCAACCTTTTACCTTTTATTCATGTGCTAATTTGCACTTATTTTAAATGTGCTCAGGGCACTTATTTGACCGTGCTCAAGGAACTTATTTAACTGTGGCATTTATTTCCTGGGCGGATGAGGGATCCCAACTTATTTTTCTTGCAAGAGAGGTTGCTCCTGGTCTATATGAGGACTTTCGAGTTTTCCCGGATATCCTTTTGTCTCCTGAGGTCAGCTCTATCCCCTTCCCATCTAGTGACCGATTACACCAAGAATTTCTTTTTTACAACAGTCCCTTGGGCCAGCATACAGGCTAGGTAAGCTACCTGCGCTTGGTTTCTAGGACTTGGCTATGTTTCTCCATGGGGTGCATATCACAGGCAAGCTCGTGTCACTTTTTGCGTTTTAGGGGTGATTCTTCACTAGCATAGATTCCAACACAGCATGCCAATTAAATAACTTCTACATCTCTCCTTCAACTCAGGATGCCAAAGTGAAAGGGCCAATGAGAGCCTGCTTGAAACAAGTGATTTATTGAAACAAAACAAAAATAAGAACAACAAAACAAAACTACAGTACATGGTATGGTGACAGCCCCCCTGGGGCTGTCAAGTAAAATAGTGTTTAAGGTCATGCCCATTTACTGAGAGGACCTCAATCCTCCCTTCAAGGGTCTATAGCCTGTAATTTTGGGAGCCGACCTTTTCTTTAATGTGGAAGGGACCTGTCCACAGGGCCTGCAATTTGGAGTGTTTCTCTTTATCCTCGTGAGATTTGTCCCATTTGAGGACAAGGTCACCTACTTCAAAAGATTTGTTTCCAGCAAACTTCTTGTCAAACGATCATTTTATTCGACTTTGGTGGATGGCGAATTTTTCCCGGGTTTCCAACCTTTCCTCCTCCAGCTTCAACAATGTGTCTATTCGGGCTTGTAAGGCAGGGCAAGGGGTTCCATGAGTTTCTTGAGATAATTGAAGGGTTGGGAGAGATAAGTTGGGAGGAAGAATAGCCTCTTTTTCGTACACAATAAAAAATGGGGAGGTGCCCAAAGATGATCTGGGTGTGACCCGATCAGCCCATAGGGCATTATGGAGTGCATTATGCCAATTTCATTATTGGGACAGCAGAGTCTTTTTGATGATGTGGATGAGGTTATTATTAGTTGACTTGGCTAACCCATTTCCTTGGGGTAATATTTAGCAGAGTGTTTCAGCACTATACCGTTTTCTAGAGAAAACTCATATAATTTAAATGATGAAAAATATGTTGTGTTATCAAAAACAAGGGAGGTTGGAATGCCAAACCTGATCATGATGTGTTGGGTGATGATAGCTATTACCTCTTGATCATTGACTTGACGCAAAAGTACTGATTCAACCCACCTTGTGAAGTAGTCCGTGGCTGTGAGGATGTATCTATGTTGCTTGGAAGAGTGTGGAAAGATTTCCCCAATAATGTCAAGCCCCCACTACTGAAAAGGTTCTTCCACCGTGACAGACTGCAACGGGGCGGATGGCTGTATTTCCCTATTGGAAAACTTTTGGCATTGTGGGAATTTCCTGACATAAGCATGTGCATCTTTGAACAGAGTAGGCCAATAGAAACTGGCACGCATGATCTTGTGAGCAGTGGTATCCCCCGCATAGTGCCCACTCGTTGGACCATCATGGAGCTCCATCAAAACTTTTTGTGCCAAATCACTCCAAACAACATAGCAAGACTCCGCTATGGTGTTTTCGAAACAACTTACCCTACACCAGTTGGTAGGATGTAGCTTTCAATCTTAATGCATGTATCTGTTGAGCGGTTAAAGTGGGGCCCATGGTACCGTGGCTCAGATATTGCTGGAGATCATCGTACCATGAGGAGGTATTCTGTCGGGATATACTATCAGTTTGATACATGTTGATTTCATGTTCCCAACTCTCTTCTTCACTGCTTCGCGATTTTGCGGCTTCCGCAGCCATCCGGCATAGTCCTTGGCACTTTATAGTGTGTGCTGGCTTGAATTATACTCTTGAAGGCACGTCATCCAGTTGCCTCATCTCTTGCCTAGTTCTTGTTGTACGAAAAGTGAGCAAACAGCTGGGTGAGGTACGAATATTGTGACGTGACTCTTCAAAATATATGGCCTGAAGTGTTTAACCGCCTTGTACACTGCGTAAGCTTTCTTATCAATATCTAGATAATACATCTTGGCACCCTGTAACCCAGTGCTCATGAATTATATGGGCCGCTCATCGTTGTTTCCATATTTCTGAGTGAGGACGGCCGCTAAAGATGAATTTGAGGCAAAGGTGTACAAGATAAAGCCTTTACTGAAATCCAAACTATGAAGAGAAGGTGCTTTTGTGATGGCCCGCTTGATGTTATTGAATGCTTCTTTCTCAAGAGGATTCCATTTTAAGTTAGCGTTCTTCTTGATCATACCTTGCAACGGTTTCACAATTTGGGCAAAATCTGATATAAATTTTCGCACAAAGTTGATTTTCCTAAGGAAAGACTACATGGCCCTCTTGCCACTTGGGGAAGGAGTCTGGGAAATGACTTTAGCATGTTCTAGATCCACTACTATTCCATCTCGAGTTATGATGTGCCCCAAAAGGTTTCCTTCGGAGACAGCGAAAATGTTTTTTTTCGGGTATAGTGAGATCCCGTATTTTTGACACCTTTCAAAAATTTGCTTGAGGTGTTGTAGGTGGTCAGACCTACGTTTTTAAAATATGGTGACGTTGTTGAGGTATATTACCATGCTTTTCCCCATGAGCCCTCTGAAGGAAATTTCCATGGCTCTCTGGAAGTTCGTGCCAGCATTAATCAATCCAAAGGGCATGCGTCTGAATGTAAAATTTTCCCATTTAGTTCTAAATGTGGTTTTTAGCTGATCGGGTTCAGCCACTAGTACCTGGTTATAACCTAAAAAACCATCCAATAAAGAGAACATTTCTGATCCTGATACAGCTTGAAGGATTTGCACCATAGGGGGCACCGGGTAGTTGTCCTTGTCCAAAGCTCTGTTCAAAAGTCGGAAGTCTACGCATAAACGGATTTCGCCAGATTTCTTATGAACTGGGACCAAGTTTGACACCCAGGTTGAATGCCAGACTTTGAAAATTATACGTGCATCTAAGAGTTTCTTCAGCTCCTTTTGGATCATCGGCTCTAAGGTGGGGTGTACTTTCCTCAGTTTCTGCTGGAATGGTTTCACTCCTTCCTTCATGGGTATCACGTGCTGGATGATCCGTGTGTCATAGGTGTGTAGCTCATCATATGTCCAGGTAAACACATCTCGGTATTTCTTAAATAACTCAGTGAAAGATTGCCTCTCCTGAGGGGTGCATTCATTACCGAGGTTTATTTGTCGATGCACTAACATGGAACTTTTCACCTTTGTGTTGGGAGGGCCTAGAAAATGGTTCTGTAAGTCAAACAACTTTTCGAGTGACACGATCCCTTTGGGTATGGGATTTTCCTTACGATCCCCTTGTTCCTTCTACAAGGCCTGATCATGATCCTCTTCTTCTATAACTGCATCTTTTAACACGTCTGCATTGAGCATGAAATCCAATACCTATTGATCATCATTAAAAATGCACAAATTAGTGACATTGTCTAGTATGGATGGCTTGTAAATGATTTCAATAGAAAACCCATCTCTAAGTGGAGTGAACCTAGTGGCAGCATTGGCAAGTGTATCAACCGCTACATTGTGCATTCTAAGTACAGAGTTAATACCAAAAGCATGAAAAGTAGAAATTAAACGCCATACCTCTTGCTAGCAGCCTTTCAAATGTGGGGGCAGGAAATGGATGGTGTTATGTACCTGATAGGTGATAATTTTGGAGTCTCCAATTACCTTTAAACAACGAGATTTGAGATCTATGGCCTTTTTGAGCCCGAGCATCAATGCTTCATACTCGGCGTATTATTCATGCACTGGAACTCTAGCTGACAGTAAATTAGAAACTTGTTCTTTTGAGGGTCCAGCAGGATACAGCCCATGCCAGCCCCATCATGGGTTTTAGAACCGTCGTAGTACAAGGTCCACATTTCATCTTCTAATTTGATAAGGCTATCTGAGCACATAGGAGATGCACTCAGGGCAGCGGTTTCTAATGGCTCTTTCATCGAGGCAGAGTGGTTGTTAGTGACCAACAATAGCTGAGGCTGGATGTCTTGAGTAACCAGAGATTTGGGGGTTTGGTAACATCAAAAATGGACTCTAAGAAACACATACCGAGCTCCTCTTGTGAGAAACTAAATGGTTCATTAGTTGCATCCAGGTCAGTCACCGTGTGTTTCATGTAAGGCTCGCTTTCGACCCAGATTCAATTTTTCTTGCCCTTGTAAGGGAGCCATAAGTGGGACCAATCAGTGGCAAAGTATCCTTGCAGCTTGCTAGACCAATATCTACTGAAAATAAGGCCATAAGCCTCGGGGATATCCACGATTACTATGTCAATGCACTGATGCACCCTAGAATCGGAGGATAAGCGGATAATGACATTATTTAATTCACCTACTGCAGGAACCTGAGATCTATTGAGTTGAATGATCCTAGCATCAGTTTTCTCAGGGAAGATGTTTAACTTCTTGCATACATACACGGGCATAACATTCGTGGATGCACCAGAATCAACAAGGCAATTATGGACATTGAAGTTGAAAATATCGAAGGATAGAAGGAAAGGTGGTGTGGATCCCCTAGGGTTTGTGTTCACGACATTCACGATAGACTGGGGACTAGCAGTAGCTTGGGCAGATGTGTTACTCATGGGTTTGGTCATCGGTAGGTTGGAAAATGCTTTGAGGATAAGATCTCGCTGGTTAGCAATGCAAGCAAGTTCGTAGAAAGAAATATTGGCCCAAGTCTTATTCATATCCTCGATAATGTTATATCCAGAGTCTGTGTGTGGGATAAGTTTGGTGGTGGCTTTTGGATAGACTGATGAAGATATAGCCTTTGGTATTTCTCGAGGATTGGTTGGGATAGATTTCTCAAGAGTCTTGGTTTGGTTTTCTGTGTTTGGTGGCAGGATTTTCCTTAAGAAAGCTTTTCTCTTTTCCTCGAAGGAATGCACAGCGACCAGTCCTTTTCTCCTCAAGCCATAATGTCGAGGAGGTTTGGATTTAAGGTTTTCAGCCAGGTTTATTTCAGTTGTAGAAGGGGGAATTTTCACACAAATGACCTCAAAAGCAAGGACAGTGGAACCCATATTTTCATCCGGGGGAGAGGCTTCCTCATTGTCTGAAATAGCCTCCTCCTCTAAATCCCAAGGGGTCTGGTCTTCTAGAAGTTGGTTCACCACGGCGGTCATGATATTGATCCACTGGGGGCAAGTTTTATTTGAATGGGAAGCTTGATGGAAAGAACAAAAATTATCCTTGTCGATTTCTTCAACGTTGAGGCCAGCACTCAAGTTTGGAAAAGGTTGGTTAATGGCGGGGTTATTCCTTCTGAAGAAAGGTTTCTACGTTTTAGCACTTGAGATAGAGTCATTATTCTTCCTCTTCAGATTGGAGACTTTGTTGGTCAATAGCTTGAGGGACTTCGTGATACTTTCGAAATCGAAAGGGTCCTTGTCTTTGTCTCTAGATTTATGGTTCGAGGATTGGACTCTCTTCGTAGTCGGATTTTGATCATCCCAGCCATCATGGTTGATGGCTCCTATGGATAGCATGTCCATTTTGACCGTGAGGGAAATGGTGTAATTTGCTGCTAGGGTAGCTCTAACTTCATGTTTCACAAACATGGCAATATCTAGAGGGAGAGGCTGCGTGTAGTAGTCAATAGTGATGGAATCATCTAAGGCCATGTTCGGGGGGAATTTTTTCAATATCATAGCGAAGTATTGATTGAAGTCTTTGACATTCTCCTTCTTTTGGGATTTCAAAGTACTAAGCCTTGTGAGAATCATAGAAGGAGTTTTGTCTTCCAAAAAATTTTGAAGGAAAGTACGGGGAAATTTCTCCCATGAGGAAATGGAAGCAACAGGGAGAGACCAGTACCATGTAGCAGCTTTATTCTCTAAAGTATGAGGAAAAATTCGGCATGCTACATCGTCATAATGCACCCTCATCATTTGTAAGGCCAAGTAAAAGTTGCTATGTGATATTCGGCCAGCGTATCCTTTTCAAGGTCGAAATTTGGGAGGTGCTTCTCAGGGTGTCGGGGCACGTCATGGAGGGGACAACGGAGAGCTAAGGGAGATTGTGCCATCCAAGCCAGTGGCTGCACATGTCTAGCCTGCTAGTGGCGTGGTACGTAAACATGCCCTATTTCAATTTAGATTCGCTCCCTATGCCTGATCCGGATGCTTCGCCCTCATGATGGGAGTGCATGTCCCTATTTCTCCCTCGATTCCCTACATTCCTGATGTTGCGCCAGTTATAAAGGAAATGGATTATGTTTTCATTACAATTATGGTGAGGGTGCCCCATATTTTGAACTTGCCCATGGCCTCTATCACCTTGGCCTCTGTTTCCCTGGCCCCTCCTGGTTGCACCCTCAGGCTGGTTATTCGCTTGAGTTTCATCGTTCAGAGGTTGGTCGAGTTGGGTTTCGGTGATTTCCAGGCCACCTCCTTCATTCCCTCGGGGACTGTCAAGGGGCTCTACTGAATTGCGCTCTACGGCATCAGTGTAATCTTCTATTATGAGACCTACTAGCTGAGGTAGGGAATTGACGAGGGCTCCCTGGCGAGTCTAGTTGGCTACGGGAGTTCAAGGTTTGACCAGGGAGCTGGTGGCCGGGACGTTTTGTAAGCCTCTAATGAGTTCACGGGAAATTGGGCACAGGGCCCTTAGCTAGTCAGAGGTGATCTCGTAGAAAGCAAGTTCTTCTTCAAGAGAATGTTCAGGGGGTGGTGGACCAGTGTTTTCGTACATGATTTCCCCCTGCGGGGTTTGCAATGGAATGTTTCTAGTGTATTGGGAGCTCGCCATTCAGGCCCTCGTTCTGGTGCCAAATCTGTTGACGGGAAAAGATGTCCAGCCAACAGTAAGGGATCTCCCCAGTAAAAATTCCTGACTAGACTCTAAATAGTTTATGCTAGGGATCCTGTCCGAGGTGTGGGTCTGGCTACCACTGAATATTTCTTTTTCTCAGACATAAATGAGCCCTAAATTCCTATGAACACACGATTATTCGGATGGTACAAGATAAAGGGTTGATGAGTCTCAATGAACATAAAACACTACAAATAGCAAGATGAGTTAAAGCATGCAGCCAAAGGAAATTTTGTTAGCGGCACGTCAGTAGGGTCACGCTTGTAAAATTTGTTCAAACCATAGAAGAAATAATTCTTTATGGTTAGAGCACCCTTCACTTCCTTAAGCGGTCTCAAGAGATAAGATAAATGTTAGTAACGGAGTTGCCGCACATCTTCAAAATAAACAACCTAACATCATTAACACATTTAATGAGTTGAAATGTATAAATGATATAAGCAGACAACGCAGATTATTTAATCATAAAGATATCAGATACATAAGACAAAATATTCATAGTGTTAACACATTAATCCTCATCGGATCCAAGAGTGGAATCAAAACAAGTTCTTGTATTCATTCATAGAAAAGTGCATTCAATGCTATACAATTCTCTTTGCTCCTTTGGAGTCCCAAAAAAAAAGATCCATTACAATTCCCTGAAGGGAGTATTTATAGGAAAAAATTGACCCTTAGGTATCCCTGACTTTTCACCTTCCTGACCGTTCACATACTTTGCGACTTGAGGGAAGTTACGACTTGCAACCTTAACCCTTTCTACGACCTGCGACCCCCCTTGTCTGTTGTGACCTATGACCTCTTCTATTTGCTGCAATATTTGACTTGGTCATGGAAGCAGTTGGGTAATTGCAATATCAGGGACATCTGCCTATTGTTGTTCCTTGAGGTAACTTCGCCATGCTCAATAATCCGCAGCCACTGGGGAGACCTGAGGTGTATCTTTTCTCAACCTGTGAAGGCACTCGAGAGCATTTGGGATCAAAGTGTCTCTCTTGATCATGATCTGGTTCAATAGGGAGGCCAATTTGGTATAGATCCGGACCGATGTCACTATGAATTGAACCAGGTTTTCCTGTGATGCCAGTAGGTCTTGAGAGGTGGTTTTTTGACTTATGGGTTGTAGAGATGCTTGAATATCTTGGGTGAGTTCCTCCCACATTTTCTCTTTGCCTAGTGCACCTAGAGAAGGAATGTGGTGTAATTCGACCATTGAGTCAATGCCACTAATCAGATGTTCATATGCAGACATTACTTTCTCCAAATCCTTGATCAATTTCTCTTTGGATTGTACCTTTATCTGAATTTGAACCTTGTCATTTTGGGTGCCAATCCAATCTTTTCTAGGAAGGGTATCTGGAGCTTGTGGATACATGTTTGACCATTCCAATATTATGTCCAAGGCAATAGAGGCTTCCTTTAGCTGTGCGTTCCTCCTCTTGGTTTCTTCCTACACTTTCAGTAGTGGCGCGACGGTTTGTTTTATCATGAACAGTTCTTCATATACCTGCTTCATGGTGGCCTCCAAAGTGACCAGCTCTACCTGAATAGCAAGTTTTATTTCATTAGTAGGGGCATTCCTAACTTGAAGTTGTTGGACTTCTTCTTGTAGCGCCTTCTTTTCCTGTTCTGACTTAGTTTTCTTTTGTTCGGAGGCCTGTAGTCTATTCTACAGGGAAAAAATTTCTATACTCATTTTGCTTACATTCTCCTCGGTGAATGTTGCAAAAACAATACCAGCTAATGCGATCATAACCAGATTGGTCTTGGTAATAGTCTATATCCTTCTCTGTAGTGGTTGTAAGGGGTGCAGCAGGGTTCCATGCCAAGTATCTTCTCTTCTCCTGCCGGATATTGTGTGTAAACTTATCATAGATAAGTCTTGTCAGATCAAGCACTCCCTCATCTTGATCCTCATAAGTACCCAATTCCAAGAGAGAAAAATGCACATTGGTTGCAGGAGTTGTTTGGGGCACCTCGATGTGTGGCAGCTCCGTTTTCTTCTTTTTCTCTAGAGGAGGTGTCTTGCTGCCTTCAGTTCCCTTGGAGGGATCTTCTCTTGACTTCCAACTTTCTTCCTCCATCCTCTTTCACTCTGCTTCTGATCTATCTTGTTCTTCCTTTATTTGGTGCTCAACTTCTATTTTATCTTGATCTTCCTTCAACTGGCGCTCAAATTTTGTTCTAGCTTGATCTTCCTTTAGTTGGCACTCAGCTTCTGCCTTATCCTATTTAACTGGTGCTCAACCTCTGCCTTTTCTTCCTCTTCCTTCCTCCATTGTTCCTCTTCCCTTTTCTTGTGGGTTTCCTCTACCCACTTTTTTCTTTGTTCTTCTTTCAGTTGTTTCTTTCGTTTATCCTCCTCCTCCTTTGCCTTCTCCTTAGCTTCTTGTTGAGATTTGGCCTCCTTTCCTTTTTGCTAGGCGAAAGAGTTATGACCTGTAAAGGTCCTTTGCTTCTTGGCTTTGGAAGATGAGGCTCCTCCCATTGTATAGATTCTTTCTTCTAAATTATGGTTGTCCTGATCTTCCTGATCGGTTGATTCCTCTAGAGAAGCCTCCCTATCTTTGTTGTACCATTTCTTGACTCTATATTCAGCTAGGCAATCAGTATGCTGGTAACTCCATTTAAATTTGGCCCACTTGCAGTGGGCAGGGATGATTCTCTCAGGATCATATGTTTGGTGTGACACGGGAGGTAGAAAAAATCCTCTGAATTGCTCAGCCTCTGCCTCTACTTCCCTGAAATCTTTCACTGTGTAGGCGTCGACGGTGAGCGGCAGAGTGGGCCATGGCTTCTTCTTGCCCTTAGTGATAACTTTTCAAAAACCATCTGACATTTGGTAACATGTTTCTTGGAGGAGGAGTTTTTCAGTGATGAACTAAGGCAGTGTGTGAGGAGCCTTGAGTGACCCGAAGACTCGGATGAAAGTAATATCCATGACAGGAAACCATTGGGCCACTCGGGTTATTGTCTCCATGGCTCACTTGGAGATTCATGGGGTGTCTTTTCAAAATAGTTTCCTGTAGAGAGCGGGGATGAAGCTGTGCACGATTGACTCCATGTATTTCTTATATCTGGAATCCCATAACACCATCAAATCTTTGTGAATCGGATTGCCGTGCTCTGGATCCCAGTTGTGTGCCCACCCCTCAAAATGGCACCTTGCACATACCACATCCAAAAGATAAAACGCCATATAAAATTCCAATGCATACCCTTCATTAGGTGCTAGTGCCGTAGATATGTTCGATCTAAGGGTTGCCACTATCAAGTTCGCCTAGTTGAAGTGGGTGCGTACACAGTGACATCATACATCAGAGAAACCCAATCACCATTGAAAGTGGTTGCATCTGGACGGCCATACATCCTACACAACATTGTAGCTACGAGCTTATAGACCTTCTTGAGACCTGTTGTCTGATATTCCTGGTCCTCCCACCATCCTCTTAAGGTCTCGTGTATGGGAACTGCATGAGTGGTGGCCCACTCCTTGGTGAAGTTCTGTTCTCGGGTGGGAAGTACATAATAGAATTCTGCATCTTGTCCCTTCATGTTTGCGAATGATTTCCCGGCATGATCCCGAATAACCCAGATCTTGGGGTCGACCTTCTACAGGATCCACTCGATCATCTCTGCACATGGGAATATAGGCAGATGGGCGCCCGCGTAGTGGAGCTTGGATCTTTTAACCTGAACATACACCTACCGGTCTAGGATGTCCTCTGGAAATTCAATCTTTGTGAATTCTTGGTACACCTGATACCAACTCATACTGTCTCCTTTTCCGAATGTGCAAGTGGTGTCTCCATAGATAGGGGGAAGAGAAGGAGTTATTTCATCCTCTAAGATTTCTATCTCAGGGATTTTGTGATCCAGGGTAAAATCTTGATACCCTTAACCAAGACCTTTTACTTCGGCTGATAATTAGAATTGCATTTAATTAAAGACGTTAATGAACTGAAATGAACAATTGTAGCTGTCAATAAGAGGAACATAAATGAACAAGATCAGCAATCATAAGAATACGTCGTTTGATGACGGAGTTCGTCCAGGAGGGACTACATCTCCGAGCCTCGGTGTCAAGATGGTGTAGGCCGCTGCATTATGTGTTGTAAGAAGAAGATGTACATGGATGTTCTTTTTTATGACATACAAGGAAAAATTGCCCTCACGCAGGAGTGGCTTGACTTCTTTAAGAGATGTTCCACTGTGAAACTCTCATACATAAAGAAAGACTCCTATCAGTGTGACCATAGCTGACTTGTAGTAATTAAGAGTATCCCGCCAATCCTGGCAAACAAGGGATCTCAACAATACACATATGAAAACGAACATCCCGCCAATGTGGCATAAAAGGGACTCATACATGACACAAATCCATGGCTGAAAGTACATCAATAACAACACAAAGAAAGATCCCACGACTCATGTGGGATCTGCAAGACATAATGCATCTCAACGAGAAATAAATAAAGAAGTACATGGGATCCACATCATATACCTCATGCTACCATTTGCTGAAGGCTGAGCTGCTTTGCGGCTGAATCTGAAATCACCATCAATCTTGTGGTGTCGAAAAAGGTGAAAACGACTGCTCACATGCGGAAATCTGACACCTGCATAACCCACTTCCAAAAGTGGCTGAAAAATCAAAAACTCAGATGCAGAAACTGAGCATGCCATCAGACTCGTGGCGTCGAGTAGTGTTGAAATGACATAAAACTTGTCCCATTTGGACAAAGTCAAAATTTCGCCCTCCTGAAAGTTGGCCTCAATCAAGGTTCTGCCTGCCTCTTTTCTGGCTCATGGTTCCACATGACCTGCAATAAAAAATATTAACCTCGATCTGCGTGTGCGCTCCACTCCTCCATGGCTTGGCACACTTGTAAAAAGATGAGTTTAAGTAAAAATAGTGGGCGGATTCTTCAAAGAATGCATTGGAGCTAAGTTGGTTTAGATCCGGATTATATGGGAGGAGGTCGGGTGGTCAAATCCCGACCCCTCCATTAAAAGCCCAAGAACTGTTTTAAAACCCACTTTATAACTTTATTAACCCTGCATTTAATTTTTGAAAAACTGCAACAGTAATTTTACGAGGGGGCGGACCCACATTGGGCGACCCGCCCCATACCCTCTGCATCCTTCGTTGTAGACGTGGCATACTTGGGTGGTGGTGGTTATATGGTGGTGCCACCCGCTTGGGGTTCGGCCCACGTGGCTGGGTGGGTTCGACCCCTGCCGGCACCGAAATATGTTATATATATATTTAAACATATATAAATATGGTTGCCATGGGTGCATGGGGTCCGGCAAGGCTCATGGCCCGCTGGCCCATTTTTTAATATATATATATATATATATATATTTTAATATAACAAACTATGCATTTTTGAAAATTCATTTTTTGACCATAGGAGTCAAATTAACTAGGAAAAAATTTTGCCCGGAACCTGGCTTGAGTGGGTCAGAATCTAGTGGCCGGGTTTGGTCCAATTTGCATCCTCTTTAAGGTTGCCCAATCACCAATACCAGTTGCTAGAAATTTACCGCAGGAATAAATAAAGGATTTACTGAGAGAAATAAATAAACATAACCATGAAAGAGCCAGCAACAAATCACATAAACATAAATGCAAATATTTAACCAGGAAAACCCCAAACTCCGGGGAAAAACCCAACCAATGAAATTTCATTAAACATTGGCCAAAACCCTGGCCAATCCGGCCAAGTGAGCCTTCACCACTCACCTCCAGGCCTACATTACAATGAAGTATTCCCAGCCTTTTATAGGCTCCATTACATGCAATACCATGGGTCGAAAACCATGGGTGCACAATACCATGTGCCCCAAAACCATCATTGTTTAACTCGGTTAAACTTGACTCTAACCCCGAGTCAATTTACCTAACATCAGACCAAAAATTTGACCGCTCCTAACTCCTTCATACGGACTCGAAATTGAGTGTTGTCTGCGTCATTGGATTCAAAAAGACAAGATCTACAACATGAAGCTATTTCGATAACAATCCGAGCACTTTGATTTCTGAGCCCTCTTTGAGGACCCACTTGTACTTGTTCCTTTTGTGAACTGCCAGAGGCCCCATATCACTTGAGGCCAATGATATGGATATGCACTCTAGCTCTGCTTCAAGGTTCCTCGGGAAAAATGTGCTCCAGCTAGCTTGTTAGAGGCATTTTCTTTCTCCGTCGTGTAGGTTGAATGCGACCTATGCAACCCTTCTATATATAAAGGGGTTGCATGTGTGGACAATAAATGAGGGTCGTAGGGTTGCAAATTAGTTGAGTTGATGAGATATGCGACCTCGCAACTCTGCAACCTGGGGGGTTGCAAGATCGAAAGGTCGCAATTGTTTGGCTTTGGAATGATATGTGACCTTGCGACTTCGCGACCTGATGGGTCGCAAGGTCGCAGGGTCACAATTTAGATGAGTTGACCAATTCTGCGACTTGGTGACTTGAGATTTTGAAAGAGTGAACTTAGGCTTGACTCTATTTTTCAAAAGGTTAGGGCTCAAAAATTTTGGAGGGTGTTGTAGTGGCTACAACAGGCAAGTAGTCCTTAGACTGCAAGGCAGATCAGTTGAAGGATGAAGGTGGATCTACAAGATCAAGTATGTTGTAGATGGCAGTATAGAGAAGTTCAAGGCCAGATTTGTGGCTAAGGGGTATGCACAGAAATAAGGGATCAACTATGAGGAAACCTTCGCCCCTGTAGCTCGATACACCTCAATCAAATCTGTCATCTCTCTAGCAGCACAGATGGGATGGGAGATTCACCAAATGGATGTCAAGATATCGTTCTTGAATGAGGTGATAGAAGAGGAAGTGTACATAGAACAACCAGAGGGCTTCGAGACACATGAGAAGACGACTCATGTTTGCATGCTTAAGAAAGCCTTGTACGGTCTAAAACAAGCCCCCGTAGCATGGTATGTGCGAATTGATAGCTATTTGCAGAAGATGGGATTCCCCAAGAGTGATGCAGATCCAAATCTCTACTACTTGAGAGTAGGGAATGAGACCATAATATAGGTATTATATATAGATGATTTTTTTCTTACTAGATCATCTAAGCTCATCAAGTACTGTAAGGATAATCTGGCCACCAAATTTGACATGAAGGATCTAGCGTAGATGCACTATTTTCTTGGTTTGGAGGTCTAGCAGCAGAAGGTGAAATCTTCCTTGGGCAAGGAAGATACACTACAAAGATCCTATAGAGGTTTCATATGGAAGACTATAGACCCATGGCTACGCTAATGATTACAAACTGGAAGAAGATAGACACAACAGAGGATGATGAGGTTGTTCCCACCTTTTATAGGCAGCTAATCGGACCATTGATGTATCTGGTCAACACTAGACCAGACATCTATTATGCAGTGAATACCCTCATTCAGTTCATGGTGGATCCAAGGAGGGCTCATTGGGTAGCAGCCAAACATGTTCTTAGATAATTTACGGGGACAGTCAAGTATGGGTTGAAGTACACCAAGGGAAATGAGGTCCAGCTAAGTGGGTTTACGGATTTAAATTGGGTTGGAAGCACAGTGGATCGAAAAGTACTAGTGGGTATTGTTTCAGTCTCGGATCAGGAATGACTTCCTCGTGCAGTAGGAAACAGAAATATGTCGCACTGAGCTCAGCCAAGGTAGAGTATATGGCAGCAAGCACATCTTCCTGCGAGGCCATATGGCTTCATAAATTTCTCTTGAACTTACTCAAGAAGAGGATAGAACCAACCGGAATTATGTGTGATAATCAGAGTTGCATCAAGCTCTCTGAGAATCTTGTATTTCATGACCAGTCGAAATACATTGACATTCGATGCCACTTCATCAGAGACTATTTCCAATGGGGAGTCATGCAATTGAGGTACACTCCTACAAGAGAACAGGTGGCAGATATCCTCACCAAGGCTCTAAGTAAGATTAAGTTTACTTAATTTAGAGAAAAGAAATGGATGGTCAAGAACCCTTTCCTGTAAAGGAATGGGGGGTCTACAGAGACAAAGGGAGCTGCAGTACGGATGAGGCAGTGGAAAATTTAGTGTCATAGGCAGCAGTACATAGGGTAGCAATGTGGAGTTGAGAGGCAACAGCCAGGACATCCGCACTGCAGCAGATGCTTTAGAATCATAGCAGTACAACTGGTACCTTGCTTGAACATTTTCCTCGCTAAGAGTGAGCGTTGATTTTTATATCATCAGAAAGTGTTCCAGGTCTCAAATTTTGAGGAGAGGCTTGGACAACAGTATTCCAGAGAACCCATAAATCGTTTGTAGAAATTCCACTCGGATTTTTCTTTATTAAAATAATTAATTATTTTAATGTGATGCCTAAGTCTAAACTTAGGGAAATTAAATAATTAAAGGGTAATAATAAAGCAGAGTGTGAATATTCTAGAAAGCTAAGTTCAATTCATATTTTAATCTGAGCCATTGATTAAAGATATAATCTGGGTCGTTGATTCATCAGCGAGAAGACTATAAGAGAAGGCTTGAGAGTCATTTGGAAATCAAACTGGGCACATTCTCAATACCCAAAGAAAATCAATTCTAAGATAAGAGAATTTGATTTCAGTGGGTGAGTTTGTAGAGGCAGGGTTGCAGAGATAGAAGGAGGAGGGAGAAGTCAGCAGAGACAGAGAAGAAGAAGGCAGAGGATGAAGGGGAGGCAGCGCTAAGCAGCAGCACTAGCCCTCCACACAGAATTACGCAGTCCAGGCAGGGACTGCGCAGAGAGTATACGCAGACTGACGTAGAGAGTCATCCCATGTGTCAGGAATTCTTCCGAAGTGTCTGGAAAATTCACATCATGTGTATGTTATTTAATTCTAATCATCAAGAATTATGTAAACAATATTTTCACTGTTGAAGATAATACAAACCCTCATCTATTGCACTGGTTTTCCCACATTGGATTTTTCCGGGGACAATTTTCCAAAAATAATTATGTTCATGTGGTTGTTCCTATTGTGCTATATATGTTATTTCTTTCCTTGTACTTTTGATTAGAGTGAAGTATTGCTGCTGTGTTTATTTCAAAATTTACTGAAGCATATGAAAATAACTTATCAAATAAGTAGGTGAAATAAATCAATCACTGCAGTAATAATTTTCAGATTTAAAATCTCACAAGATGGAGGTGTTGGTAACCCCTCATTCACCTACTTCCACCATCTCCCACCTTTCCACTCGTTCCTTCCATATTTTTCAACCTTAGATCCTTCTCAGCCTACTTCCTGTAGCACTTTAGGATTTCTTGTAGCAATATAGAGATCATGTAGCAGCTTCCTGTAGCATCATTATAGGTGACCATTTCCACTGCATTTTTTCTCCTTATTTCCATTTTAACCTAGAATAGGTTGCACTTGACCCCCAGTTATGAACTCGTGACCAGAAGAGACCCTAGGCCAATCCAAAGTTCCTTCCTTCCTTGCTGCAAAAACATAGTAGGAATTAGTGTTTCGTTTCATCTCAGAATCAGCTTGAATAGGACAAAAATTCCCACAAATACAAGTTAAGTGAAGCAATAGATAGACGTTTAATTTATGGTTAGATGAAGTGTGTGAAGATAGAATAATTTCTTAACTGCAAATGGATGGATAGTTAGATGAATGATTGCACATAACATGCTTTCCTTTTCCAGAATTAGGTTAGTTGTCTATGATTTGCTTTCACTATCAATTGCAAGTAGAATATTAATAGGCACTCTCTTTGTCTTATATTAGAAGTAGTTCTCTGCATTGAATTAGATAATTTCACTTTAGTCTAGTAGGATAAATGGCCTATAAATTCTACTGATCATAAGACCTAGTTGAAGGTGGCATGAGTAGAATCCATCTATTGTGCATATAGCATTTTCACCTCAAATTTTGTATGAACCCCAGGTTGATAATTAGAGTTTAGTAGCGCTTGGGAGTTGCAACACTCTTGGTGTGATACCAGGGTTCACCAGGTGCTGGAAAATAGGACAAGGTTGTAGCCTTCTACAGGTGGGTGCCTACATTCTAGTATGAGTCTATGTCAGTACAAGATTGCAAGAATTTTTGAATTATAATAAAAGATGAATATAGGGATGAGAACAATGGTGGTTTTGTTCCACATTGGGTTTCCACCTAAAAATCCTGGTGTTCATGTGTGTTGATGTGTTTCTTATGTGTAATTTCTTATTATGTTATTACTACACCTAGTTATTGTTTAATTAATTGCTAATGAAGTACTGATACACTGATTCAAGTTAAACAGATGGTGAATTAATTGAAAATATAGTTAATTGTATTTACGCTAGTTGTCTGCATAACATTCGCATATATACGCTTGTTTACTTCATTATAGTTGTTTACCAAAATATGAATAAGAAAAGAAAAGTTTAAGTTAGTTTTAAAACAATGATTCACCACCCCCCCCCCCCCCCACCCTCTCATTAATTTTCCCAACAATTGGAATAGTAGTATGTCACTTCTGTTGAAGCTTGATCACTTGAAGTCGATCAAGGATGATGAGAAATAAGGTAGCTCAAAGGAAGGAATCAGAAATCTGTGATAGTGACAATGATACATCAGATGCAGTGACAACTACAGATGTCAACAAATATTCAATTTTGGTAGCACCCCACTTTCTATTGGTAAAGAATGAAGAAGATAGTTAAAAATAATTATCAGTTATGGGTTATTGTTCTAGTTGTGTTCCATTTCCTTTTCTATGCAATAATTATGATAATGATGATGACAGTGAAACTGCTAAACTTGCACTCATGGGTAAAAGTGAATGTAAGCACTCTAAAGAGAAGACAAATTCAAAAATGATGCCTCTAGAAGTAGAAGATCAAGGAAAGTCGGAATCAATTAACAATGTCAGCATGCCTATGCTAAGAAATGATAATTATCAAGTATGGAAAGAAATTATGAAGTGCAAAATAACAGCAAGGCATTGAGTGACATCAATAACTGCATACCTGATTCAACATTGAAAAAAGTTATGCATTATAAAACTACAAAGCAAGTATGGGATAAGCTACAAGAAATCCATGAAGATAACCCAAAGGAAGTGTTAGCACTGAAAATGTTAATGTTGTAATCGCCATTGTGTCACTATTTTCAAATTTTTATTATGTCCTAGCCCATGTCCACAGTTCGAGTCATTTCCAATAAAAGTTAAAAAAGAGTCCCAACATCAAGGTATTTTTAAGTGAATAAGTGTCATAGTGTTTCAAAGTCCTAAAATAATTTAAAACCTCTATTTTAACTTATGTTAGTGTTGAATGTTAGTCGATGTTTGGGTAATATAGTTGCAGTCATCTGGTCTCGAATAATAGCTACCTTTGTTGCAAATTCATTGTTAAAATAGTAATGGAGTAAAAGGCATCTATTTCTAAGAAATAAAAGTCATATATTCCACACAGTGAAAAGCGCAGCTATTTCACTGAGATTTTGGTTATCTCATAAAAGAGGCTACAGGTAAGCAAGTAATCAGTTTTAAAAGTAGGCAAATTAAGGCTTCGTGGAAACCAGAGTTCTTTAAAAGCAAAGTGTAGCCTGCAGAAAACAAATTGACCAACAGAGTGGGAGATCCAGAGAAGAGCAATTGAGAATGTTTAAAGGAAGCTCGCCAGGAATTAGACTAAGGAATGAAGCAATGGAGAAGAATCTCGTGCAAGAGGAGCGAACGGCCATGATCCAATCATTGATCCGAAAGGGAATAAACAGACGACTGAGATTAAAATGCAAATAGAGCGATTTCACAAATCGCAATTTTTAAATTTTACCATTAAGTCAATTGTGTGGTATGTTAAATGATTTGTGATGCGATGAGGCGAAGGGTGAGTAAGGAAGACTGTCAGATCTGAGCACAGATCAACGATGGAGGTTAAAGCACAGATAGAGCGATTTCGCAAATCACATTTTTTAAATTTTATCATTAAGGCAATCGCATGGTATGTTAAGTGATTTGCGATGCGATGAGGCAAGGGGCACGTGTTGGTGTGGCGCACCAGTGCGATTTCGTGCATCGCATAGCTTATAGTTTAGTCGTTATCAGTGTAAAGTTAAACTTGTGGGCAGCCGATGTGCGATTACTTCCGATTGGTAAACATGTTGTGGGGCCCTAGAACAACAATTTCGCGTGTATGTATATTGCTTGGGAGAAATTGTGGTTTTGTTTAAAGTTCTAATAAAAGTTTTTGATTGCACGTGTATGTATGTTTATAAAAATTTTGATGCATGATCTGCGATCGGTCCCATTTCTCTGCCACATCACCTCCACTCTCATCACACATCGCACTTCACCATTTTCAACATTTAACTCCCGCATTTCATAATAAACTTCCGATGTGCGATCTACGATTGGTCCCACTTCTTCGCCACGTCATCACCCCCCTTGCTTATCATTCATACTGCTCCATGTCTCCTCTATCAGTTAAACTTGTTTCAAAGGGTTTTTTTTTTTGTAATTTCTCATAAAATGAACCTTCGTCGTTCTATCCAAAAGTTTTGGGTTTTTCGCCATTACAAAGGGTTTTCAACCAAAAAAAGGGGAAAGGAATAGTAGAACAGCAGCAGAGTTTCTCTCAAATAGTTTTCTACCACTACTCTCAGTACCAACATGTTTTTACCAGACACCGAGCAGCATTCAAGGAACAGCCACACATGTCATTACCATTGTTTTTGCACTTTTTGATGAAGATTGGTTGCGCTAAAATAGAAGAGTGGTCTTTGAATAGGCTGCCACCTCACACAACCATTTCAGAGTGACAGCCTTCATGATGCCTTCATGATGGTTATCTTGTTTTTAATGTAGCACTTTGTAATTAAGATTAAGGGATAAGCCTCATCTCTTGCATGAGATTGTAATAACTTTTAGAAACATATTCACCTTTTTCTGTGGAAGATGACAGTATCGTGTTTTGTATATATATGCCAAACTGATATGAAGTCAGGGTTGGTTGGTGGTTATAGAATTTTGACTCATATGAACTGTAATATTTTCTATGAATGAAATGGAATGATACTACTGAGGTCTTATTACCAATTTTTTGTGTGTATTGTCTGCTTTACTTGTGTTTCCATATCTCCTTTCTTCCAGTTCCAGTTTGCAAATCATCATACTGTTATGTGTTTTTATTAGTCTCTTAAGCATGTTATGTGTTTTATCAGTTCTTGTTAGTCTCACATAGTGAGCATTCCTAATAAAATATATGTTATAATAGTGGAAGAGAATCACTCATGATAGTTATTCTTCATGATATTTCAGTGAGAATCTTGTCACCCTAGAAATATCTTTCTCTCAATGGAATATTTTCAAACTGCCACTTTTGTGAATTTATACTAAATGCAGTAGATTTATGCTTCACAGACCTATTCTTTCCCCTCATCTTATTTCCTCTCTTCATAGACTACAAACTTGCACCTTGCTACCACATCAAGTTACAATACCCTCTTTAGTAGAACTGTGGATTTGACCAAATTCTCTCTTCATTGAATCAAATTTTATACCATCTTCCAATCCCATAAAACAAAACATTAAAATTTCCTTAGAGTTTAATATGTGTCTCGTTAGGCGCTTGCTACAGTCCAAGTGCTGATTCTAGAGCCAACATATTTTGGTGCGTCTGTCAGGAGCTGAAGGCCTTGTAATGAAGTATTCTCCCAAGTCTATTGTTATGAATTGCTAATAATCAGTTCTTGATGGTGAACAAGAATTTATGACTTGAATAATACTGCAAATTTTTTCACTGGCGACTCAATGAAGAGGAAGAGGGGTTTCAAGACCTCCTTCTATGATCAGGAGTTCATAAATTTTCCTCAAAATTGAAAGTTACAAGATTGGGTTGAAACTAGGATGGTTGCGTAGATCTTGTCTTCTTGATTCTGGCATCGTGAGTGATTCGAAAAACCGATGTCGTATGAGGGAGATATCGTGTTCTGATCAAAATCCTAAATAGCTAAATTTTGCGACAAGGTTGATTGGGATGCCCAGTCAGCATGGTGGATGCACAGTTAGCAGAAGGAATATTCTAAGGAATATACCTTTCCTCATAAATAATCCCAGGCTAACAAGTGGCGTGATATGATTGGTTGAGTGTGGTTGTACGTTTTTGTCTCTGGGCTAATCAGAGGGTGACACGTGGCTAGCCCTGACCCCGCCACATGTCCCCTAAGTGGTGCATTAAATTTTTTGTTGAGGCCACAGGAGTCGAACCTTGGACCTCTAGCAGAACATGCCCACAACACACCGCCTTAGCCACGTGTATTACTTAACCTATAATGGAGTCGGCTTATTAATAAAGTTTATGAAAATAACATTTAGGGGTTGGGACCGCCGGCGGTCCCAACCCGCCAGCGGTCCCGTGTAGCGTGGTCACATGTTACAACACAATCGGCATAGTAAATGTAACCTCCAACAACTATACCACCAGCAAACTCTGCCTGCAGTTTATTCTTAAGCCTTGTCACATGGTGATGATTTCTCCAATGGTTTCTCCGTGCGGTTAAGCCATAACTCCACGATTTTAACTCCAGTTCCAACCTTATTCATAATTAACACCCATGGTTCTGCCTATAGTTCCTCCAATGGTTATGTAACCATGTGGTGTGGGTCATGTGCCCAACCACTAACATTTAATTTAAACGGTTATTTCTATGGGTTGTTTGGCAGTGCACCTTTTGGGTGAATTCCACTATTTTGACTCCAGTTAAGTGGAGTCCTCCACAATTAGTGGAGCTTTTCTAGGTGTTATTGGGAAAATGAGTATGAGACTCAATTTTCGCCCATTCAGAGTGAATGAAGAGTCATTATAGATTAATTGGAGCATTTTGGAGCCATTGGTGTAGAGAAAATAGCCATTAGAGGCTTGTAACTACATGTATTTGCAAAATTTTGAGCACAATGAAAGATGGACATGCCATTGGGAGTTGGACCAGCAGATGTAGCCTAGGATGGGTGAACTGCTTCATCATGCCTACCGTGTAAATGTTATGTGGTGACTTATTTCTCTATTTTACACTGTTGTTCAGTGTTATTTGTGCTTATTTCATGCTTCTAATTCACTAAAATCATCTACATTTCATGTTTAAAATCCTCAATCCTTAAGCAAACTAATGAGACAAGTATGCACATGTTTATAAATTGAAAATACACTTAGCACAGCAAAACTAATACAGTCCTTTTAGATCAGATTGGTATTAGAGCTAGAGTTTATTCTCTGGTGTTGTTTAGTGCAAATAATTTTTTAACCGTTTGCAAGTTTTTAGATGCTTACTAGGCTCAAGCTCAAAAGAGGAGAAGGAAAATTGGTGAGAGCAGAAGGGTCTCAAGAAGAGCCAAAGCAAAGGATAGCAAGATTGCCATAATCTCCGCCACCTAGTTCACCTCCTAAGGAAGCAGAAGCTGCATTAAGCATGTCTCATAGAGAAGGAGAAATCCATGAAGAATTTGATCCCAAAGAGGAAGAAAGAGTGTTCAAGAAAGAATTCCTTGACATGACCTAGATGGTTAGAATCCTTTATCAAGAAAGAAATGAGAGACTGGAAGGAGAAGGATCCAAACTTCACAAGGAAGGATAGGGATCTTCAGGAGGTCACAATGATGAAGATAAGTCAAAGAAGGGCAATGGAGGAAATGGAGGTAATGGAGAGCCATCATCCTCACCCTCATCATCATCATCCTCTACTTCATCTTCAGTACATCAGCCATACAAGTCAAAGAACACTAGTAAAATTCCTTTTTTAAAACTTGATGTTAGGTTTGAATTGCCAATGTTTAGTGGTTAAGTCAATGTAGAAAAGCTTGATAATTGGATTAGGCAAATGGAGGTTTATTTGAGAATCCATAACCTTCAATATGATGATACCAAAATCCAATTAGCTTCATTGAGAATGGAAGGTGCAACACTTGTTTGGTGGGAAGCCAAGACAAAAGAGGAGATCAATAAGCATGGTAAGATTATTCTATCATGGATTGATTTCATTATTGCAATAAAACAACTGTTTTATCCATTAGCTCATATGCAGAAATCCATAATGAACTGGCAAAATTTTAGGCAATTGAAGGGACATAATGTGCAAGAATACACCCAAGAATTTAGGAGAAGAGCTCTCTTATTAGGGGTAGATTTGCAGAGCCAAGATACTTTGCTCAAGTACATAGGAGGGTTACATAGCTACCTAAAACATATTATTCTTATGTCTAACCCCACAAGTCTAGATGAAGTATGTGTTCAAGCCACACATCTAGAAGCTAAAGGGAAAAGCATTTCTGAAGAGGGTAGGAAGAAACCTTTTAAGGGTAAAAACAAAGAGAAGACCTCAAAAGGTAAAAGAAAAAAGAATGAATCTATCAAGGAAGAGGGAGAAAATTTGGTTTGTAAACAATGTTCAAAAGAAGGCCATGATGAAACTCATTGTTGGAAATTACATCCTGAAATGAGGCCAAAGAAATAAAATAAAAAAGGGAAACAGAAAACTATAGCTACAACTCAACATGATTTAGGAAAGGATTCAGGTGATGAATCTAAGATTACAGCCATGGGATTGAATAACATGAAGGGAAAAGAAATTAAAACTAAACCTAGTACTAGTAAATCAAACTATCACATACATGCTCCAAATGAAGAAGAAAGAATTGAATTGTTTCATGTGAGAGTCATATCCAAGCATACCAAGATTGACACATTGTTTGACAGTGGGTCACAAGCAAACTTAATCTCTGAATACTTGGTCAAGAAACTTAACCTTGAGACCATTCCACATCCAAAACCATATCCATTGGGTTGGATTTGTAAGGATGCAAATTTACAAGTTTCAAAGAAATGCATATTGCAGTTTGCAATCACTACACATTTTGTTGACACAGTTGAATTAGAAGTGGTTCTGCTTGACATAATAGGTATTTTGTTGGGGATTCCTTACTTGTATGACAGGAAAGCGATATTCCATCGTCGTGAGAACAAATATCATTTATTCAAATATGGCAAAGAGTACATTTTTAGAGCACATCGCAAGAAGACAAACGTTGCTATGATAAATGTTGGACAGGTAAAGAGGCTGGTAAATTCAAGTAGGAATTTTTTTCTTCTAATGATTAAGCCTAAAGCTGATTTTAACCATGAACCATTTGAGGGATGTGATCCTCAGCTGAAATCAGATTTATATGGTGTAGTTCATGCACATCATGAGATGTTTTAGGAGCCAACATGATTGCCTCCAAAAAGAGAGATTCAACATGAGATTCAATTGCAGAAATATTGTCCTCTTCCAAACATCAGTATGTATCGCATGTAGATAATGGAAAATTCTGAAATAAAGAGCCAAATCAAAGAAATGTTGGAAAAATGAATCATAAGGCCAAGCACCTTGCCATGCGGTTCACCCATAGTCTTGATTCCAAAGAAAGATGGGACTTGACGCATGTGTGTAGACTTCAGAGCTTTGAACAAGATTACAGTAAAAAATCATTACCCACTCCCAAGGATAGATGATTTGCTTGATCAGCTGAAAGAAGAAAAAAAATTCACTAAGTTATATTTACGAAGTGGATATCATCAAGTAATAATTGCAGAAAGTGATATACGGAAAACTGCATTCAAAACCAAACAAGGACTCTTTGAGTGGTTAGTTATGCCATTTGGTTTGTGTAACGAACCCACAACTTTCATGTGTGTTATGGATAGTGTTTTGCGTCCATTCCTTGATGACTTTGTGATTGTGTACTTAGATGACATATTGATTTTCAGCAAAACAAGAGAAGAACATGTCTTGCATGTGAATAGAGTGCTTGATGTTTTGAAGAAAGAGAAATTGTTTCTTAAGATGTCAAAGTGTGAGTTTGGAAAGACTTATTTGGTTTATTTGGGACATACTGTAGGAGGAGGCAAGTTGAGAATTGATCCTTCTAAAGTGGAAGCCATTGTGAATTGGCCCACACCCAAAATAGTAACCAAGGTAAGAATTTTCTTAGGTGCAGCTCAGTATTGGAGAAAGTTTATTGCTAACTTCTCTGCCATCGCAGCTCCTATGCATGCAATGACAAGTGTGAAGAAAGGATTCCAATGGGGAGGAAAACAACAACAAACTTTCGAAGCTTTAAAATACAAGATCAATTGAGCTCCAGTCCTTGCATTACCGAATTTTAGAGAGCCATTCAAGATACAAACTGATGCTAGTGATTATGCCATGGGTGCAGTTCTTTTTCACCATGGTAAGCCTATCGCTTTTCATTCTGAAACATTTAATGGTACTGTGACATTATCCTAATATGAAAAAGAACTATATGTGTTGGCACAAAGTGTCAAGAAGTGGAAACACTACTTTATGGGTAAAGGGACGATTGTACATACCGATCACCAACCATTACAGTACTTGCAGTCACAAACAAAATTGCAGCAATCAAGACATTTCAAGTGGATGGGATTTCTTCAACAATTTCACTTGGTTATAAGGTACAAGAAAGGTATTTTCAATAAATTTTTTGATATGCTTTCAAGACCAATCATTAGTGCATCTACTTTACTCAAAAATGATTCTATTGTACATGAGAGTTACATAGAACAATATGCACATGACATTGATTTTCAAGATGTGTATGCTAGTTTGAGTGCAGGGAATCAAGTTGAAGAAAAATATTATCACATGCATAACAATTTTTTGTTTCATTTGGGCAAGCTGTGTATAACACAAGGATAGAGGCTAAGTGTCATGAGAGAAGCTCATTCATCTCTTATTGTTGGACACTTTCGGGTAAGAAAAATAGTGGCACATCTACAAAGGTATTGCTATTGGCCTCGTGTGATAGATAGTGTGTCACGTTTTATAAGAGGTTGTTCTATGTGTGCAACAATTAAGCCTAGTAATAGGAAGCTTGGGTTGTACACGCCACTACCGGTGTCATCAAGGCCACGAGAGAGTGTCTCCAGGGACTTTGTTGGAGGTCTACCTATTTCAAGAAAATAGCATGATTATATTTATGTAGTTGTGGATAGATTCAGTAAAATGTGTATACTTATGCCATGTAAGAAAACCATTATTGTTGAATAAACTGCTGAAATTTATTTTCAACATGTATGGGTTCATTTTGGATTGCCAACTTCTATTTTTAGTGACAAGGATTCCAGGTTCATTGGGAATTTTTGGTCTAATCTATGGAGTATGATGGACACAAAGTTGAAAAAGAGTATTGCTTTTCATCCGCAAACTGATGGACAAACCAAGGTAGTGAACAGAACCGTTGTGCATCTATTGAGAGGATATTGCAGCAAACATGCTAAGTTGTGGGATGAGCAACTGCATTACATTCAGCATGCTTACAACTGGGCAAAGCACTCTTCAACTCAAACATCACATTTTGAAGTATTCTTTTGTTATTTTCCAAAATCGCCATTAGACTTCATCTTTGAGAAGGATTTTTCAATTGATGGTCATAGTGATATTGAAAAGGCTCAAAATTTCATTGAGAAAATTCAGATTATACATCAACATGTTCAAGAACATCTTGAGAAAATTCAAAGCAAATACAAAGAGAGGCATGACAAACATAGATTTGATCACAAGTTTCAAGGGGGAGATGACGTATGGTTGTACATTAGCAAAGAAAGGATGCAAGGGGAAGGTAAAAATCTCAAACCCATTCGCTATGGTATATTTAAGATCATAAAGCAAGTTGTTAATAATGCATTTCAACTTGACTTGCCTTCATATATGCAAATGTATTCAGTTGTTAATGTTGAAAATTTACATTTGTATGAGCCACATTTGATCGATGATCAAGGAAGTGATGTTCAGCTACCTTCTATTGAAGATTTCTCACCAGAATTTTTGGATGAGCTCAAGGAGATACAATTCTTGACAAGAGGACAAGAGCATCCAAGAGGGGAAGTGTTGACTACCTTCGAGTTGGGCTCAAAGGCACCAAACCAAGCAAGGCAAAGTGGATGGAGGTTGGAAAGGCGAGGGAGTTGTACCCTCATCTACTGAATAGGTAATCAAGTCTTTTGGGGTCCAAAAGCTTCCCAATGGGGAGGTGTGATCAGGAGTTCATAAATTTTTCTCAAAATTGAAAGTTACAGGATTGGATTGAAACTAGGGTGGTTGCATAGGTATTCCTGATTCCAGCGTCGTTAACGGTTCGAAAAACCAATGTCGTATGAGGGAGATATCGTGTTCTGATAGAAATCCTAAACAACTAAATTTTGTGATAGGGTTGACTGGGATGCCCAGTCAGCATGGTGGATGCACAATCAGCAAAAGGAATATTCCTTTCCTCATGACCAATCCCAAGCTGACAAGTGGCGTGATATGATTGTTTGAATGCGGTTGTAGGTTTTGGTTTCTGGGCTAATCACAGGGTGACACGTGGCTAGCCCTGAGCCCGCCACGTGTCCCCTTAGTGGTGCATTAAAAATTTTGTTGAGGTCGCAGGGGTCGAACCATGGACCTCCGATAGAACACGCCCATGACATACTGCCTGAGCCACATGTATTACTTAACCTATAGGGGAGACGGCTTATTAATAAAGTTTATGCAAATAACATTTAGGGTTGGGACTACTAGTGGTCCCAACCCGCCAGTGGTCTCGTGTAGCGTGGTCACATGTTACAACAAAACTAGCACAGTAAACGTAACCTCCAACAACTATACCGCCAGCAAACTCCGCCTGTAGTTTATTGTTAAGCCTTGTCACATGGCAATGATTTCTCCAACAGTTTCTCCACGTGGTTAAGCCATAACCCCACCATGTTAACTCTAGTTTCAACCTTATCCATAGTTAACACCCGTGGTTCTGCCTATAGTTCCGCCAACAGTTATGTAACCATGTGGTGTGGGTCATATTCCCACCCACTAACATTTAATTTAAACGACTATTTCAGCGGGTTGTTTAGCAGTGCGCCTTTTGGGCGGATTCCAATATTTTGACTCCAGTTAAGTGGTGTCCTCCACATTTAGTGGAGCTTTTCTAGGAGTTATTGGGAAAATTAGTAGAAGACTCAATTTTCTCCCATTCAGAGTGAATGAAGAGTCATTCTTGACTAATTGGAGCATTCTGGAGCCATTGGTGTAGAGAAAATAGCCATTAGAGGTATGTAACTACATGTATTTGCAAAATTTTGAGCATAATGAAAGATGGACATGCCATTGGGAGCTGGACCAACAGATGTCGCCCAAGAGGGGTGAACTGCTTCATCATGTCTGCTGTGTAAATGTTATGTGGTGACTTATTTCTTTGTTTTACACTATTTTTCAGTGTTATTTGTGCTTATTTCATGCTTTTAATTCACTAAAATCATCTATATTTCATGGGTAAAATTCTCAATCCTAAGCAAACTAATGAGACAAGTATGCACATGTTTATAAACTGAAAAGACACTTAGCACAAAAAAACTAATACAGTCCTTTCAGATCATTCTACAAGGAGGAATCAGAGATCTCCAACTATGACTCAAGTTTCTTACACAGAGAAAATCCTCAAAGATGTTAAAGGAAAATAGAGATCAGTTGAAGCCTCTCAGTCAGTGAAGAAGGTACACAAAAAGTACGTTCCAAAGCAAAAGGTACCTCTATCTACTTAAGAATCTAAAGAGGTTTTAGTTTCAAAAGACTCTGTTGAAAAATCTCAAGTTGAAGCTAATCCCCTAGAAAATAAAGTGGATATTGTTAACCTAGGCTCAACTGAAGGTTTTTCTTACTCATCACCTAGTAAATCTGAAATAAGTATTGTTCTAGTCAAAGAAGGAGAAACTGAATTTCTAAGTGTTGAAAAGAAGTCAGAAGAGTTTCTGCTGACTAAAGGGGAATTAGAACAAGTATTGGCTATTGCACCTTTCCTTGATGGGGATATTTTGACTGAATAATATTTCAAGACTATTTTAAATTTCCTTTAGACTCATCATGAATACCAGTCTCTTGTCACCTCTCAGCAAGAGTATTTTCCTTTCTCTCCAAATCCAACTGTTGGGTCATCTTCCTCTCATCCACTTGAAGAGACTGTACCTAAAGGTCTTACTTTTAACTTATCTTATTTCCTTGCTCAGCAAAATAAAGCTGAATTAAATCCATCCCCTAAAGAGACAACTTTAGATATTGATTCTTCTACTGAAGGAGAAGTCAAGACATCATATGTTCATATTTTTGAAAACACACTCTTCTAAGTTCCAAAGCCTAAAAAATCAGCTCAAGACCCCCAATATTCTGCTATCCTAAATTAGAATCAGAATTCAGCAATTGCAATTCCTATTTCTCAAACAACTACATCAACTGTACATCAGCAAAATATGGCTCAGCCTACCCTTACAAGGATGCAATAGATAGTGGATGCGAGATATGCGACACTTGTTCTCCCTCAACACATGCATGCACTTCCCCAACGAGATTACTCTAAATATCTTCCAAAATACACTAGGGAGGGAGAAGGAGTTTCTAGTGAAGAACATTTAGTGGCTTTCTATAGTTATGTTGATAATCAGAATATTGAACGTGAAGATGTCTGGTCAAGACTCTTTGTTCAGAGCTTGGATGGTGAAGCTCGAAAATGGTTTATAATTTTAGCTCCAAATTCGATTACAGGAATTGATGAATTAGCAGAGATATTTGTGAAGCATTGGGGTGATAGGAAAGACCATGTCTATTATCTTACTGAATTTGGAACTCTGAAGAAGAAGGCAGATGATTCTTTAGCTAATTTTACTAATAGGCTTAATAAGATTTATCTTTAGCTAATTTTACTAATAGGCTTAATAAGATTTATCAAAAAAATTCCTGAAGAGATTAAACCTATTCAAACCACAGCTATGATCAATTTTGAAAATGCTTTAGATTTTGAGTTTGCCTTATGGTTGAGGGTTGAAAAAGCACAAACACTGACAACTATGCAAGAGGCTGCAATTGGAGTGTAGTCTAATCTCATGGCTTAAAATAAATTAAAATTGGAGGAATAAAAGGCAGCAAAAGCTAAAAATAAGATGAAAGATGAAAATCGTTCTTCTTCTAAGTCTCTTTCAACAGAAGAAAAGATCGATCAAATGTCCAATTTGATCAAGCAACTTGCCTCTAAGATGTCAAAATTAGAGGTAGAAAATAAACCAGTTGCTAGAGCCAATCAAAATGAAGCTAATAGAAATCAGGCCTCCTTTAGGAAGCCTTTTCAACCTCAACAAATCCTACAGCATCCAAGGAGGAATGCTGATGATCAAAATTTTCAGCCTCTTTTGAACAATTTTGTTGAAGAAGAACAACAAGGAAATGAGGAAGAAAATGAATAAATAAACCATATAGGAGAAACTTCGCAGTCAACATGTTTGACATTGCAAGAATATGAATATAGATCAAGAATTTGTTTGTTTTCTGATGATATGAATGCTCAAATTTATACATAGAATGATAAAAAACAACAAGAAGTTCAAAATAGAAATTACCCTTTGAGATTCAAAAGTCCTGTTTAGCAGCCTCAACAAAAATCAGATTCAGATAAACAAGTTGTTAAACAGAAGGCCAAGGTAAATGAGGTTCCTCCACCTAAAAATTTTCCCCCAAATGTTAAAATTATTGCAGAAAATAAGGAATTAGTTCCAATTTATTTCAGTTTCAAATATGAATTGAATAAAATCAAAATTCCAGTCCCACTACTGGAATTATTGAAAAATCCAGCATATAAAGAGCCTTTTAAGAGTCTGTTGCAGCCTCCTCTCACTCCTGATTCATTCAACCTTGAGTATGAGCATCCCATTATTTATCTAGGCTATCATTTCAAAGACCAAAATGATGATAACTCACCACCTTTCTTCCTGTCACTTAATATACATGACAAATTGTTGCATAATTGTCTGTTAGATTCTGGAGCTTCCCACAATCTTATGCCAAAGAAAGTGATGGATGAATTGGGATTAGAGATCACCAAGCAATACCATGACCTTTACACCTTTGACTCCAAAAAAGTCAAGTGTCTAGGAGTGATTAAGGATTTGGTTGTTTCCCTTACCCAACTTCCTATGAAGAGCTTAGTAATGGAAATTCTGGTTGCTAACATTCCTTCAATATTTGGGATGTTACTTTCTAGATCTTGGTCTAAGAAATTGGGAGGTACCCTTCAGATGGATATGTCATATGCTACCATCCCAGTATTTGGAGGGGAATTCAGAAGGATGTATAGGGAAAATCAAATGGCCTACATCATTAGTGATCAGCACAATCCATCAAATCATCCCATATATGCTAAAGAAAAGGAATTAGGGTCATCAACTCTGCACCCTCTTGCTGATGATAATGATTTCTAGCCGTAAATAAGTGAAAAACAAGACTTTCAAGGTGCAAATGATCAGCATTCAGGAGGAGGGCAAATCTAGAAATTGTACTTTGACGAAACCTCTTCAAGAGAAGGATCGGGAGCCAGTGTAGTCCTCATTTCTCCTACTCAGCAAAAGGTAACCATATCATACAAAGTGAAATTTGCTACCACTAACAACACTACTAAGTATGAAGCACTTGTGTTGGGTATGAAGGCAACGAAAGATTTGGGAGCAAAGCAGCTAATTTCCTTTGGTGATTCAGAGTTGGTGATTAAGCAAGTGAGAAACAATTACCAAGTGAAAAATTCCAAATTGAAGAATTATAGGAATGAAGTATGGCATTTGATTGAGCATTACTTTTCAACATTTAATATAAATTTTGTCACTAGAGAAGAAAATAAAATTTCTAATTCACTAGCTATTGCTGCTAGTAATTTCAAAGTTCCTATAGATGTCTGTTGGAATAGGGTCTCCTACAAGCTATGAAACTGGTCTGATTTTGTATATTTTGATTATATTTATTCTAGCGGAGGGGTTTTGGGGTGGGTCAAAGCCCCGAAAGCATTGTAATGGGTCAAGGAGTAGACTTAGAGTTCGCAAACCACGGTTTGTGGACCATAGGAAAGGTTAGGCTAGATTGTTATAAATAGAGGGACATTTTGAATTGTAAGGTAGAAAAGATAAGGAGATATTGATGCGAATTGTGGCTTAATAGATCTATTTGGGTTTTTGGGGAAAGGACTCCTACTGGTTGTGTGAGCGAAGATCCCAAGTCCAGCTGTGTGCAGACCCTACTGCTGTGTGCGCAGGTTGGGTTTGGGTATTGTAAGAAGGAATTGAAGGATTAATGAATGAGAAAGTTTGTTGCGTAGCTAAAATTATTTATACTATTGATGCAAATCTTTGATAGCTACTATGTTATGCATATTCTGTGTTAAGCTGCGAAAGTACTGTGTTAAGTGTTTCTTCTGCATCTGGTTCTGTTCTGTTATGTTTTTAACCGTGATACTACACTACTGGTTTAGATGTATATGATTTTTTAAGTACAGTAAGTATAGTTGACCTTGCGCACATGGATGCAAAGGGGATCTATAAGTCTGGTTCTGAGATAGGCAATCTGGTCATTAGCAATTTGGATGCAGCTCTGCTTGGCTTACCTATCCTCTCTTAGGGTGCGGAAACTTGGTTCCATCACCCACCCATACTGCTTCGGGTGAGACTTTTACCTACACGAGCAGGTCACTACCGAAAGGGCCAATAGTATAGGGGTTTGTTGGCAAACCTTAACTCCGAACCTGGGTCAGGACCCCCCTGAGCCAACAATGTCAAGGCAGACTATGATGTTCAAATAAAAAACAGATCTTCAATTCCTGATAATATCAACCACTGGCAAGTATTTGAGGATGACAGGGAGATACAGAAATTTTTAGAGTATGTAGAAGAGTTTGCAAATATACAAATTGATGATGAGCAGGAGATTGTTGAAAACCAAAATAGCAGCCCTTTTAAGAAAACTATGGTTGGGAAAAACATTATAGATCTGAAAACTAACTCTATTCCTAAGGGTTAAGTTCCTTTAGAAAGATTGTTTTATAATAATGATGTTTTTCTCAAGCCTCAAAGCAAGGTGGATGGAGAGAGTACAATAGAATGTAACATTGGTACGAAAGATCAGCCAAAATTAGTCAAAGTGTCTAAATTCCTTCCTCTGGAACCCATAAAAAAATATATCAAACTGCAAAAGGAATTTGCTAATATTTTTGCATGTTCTTATAATGAGTTGAAAACTTATGATAAGAGCATAATGGAGCACAACATCCCTTTGAAAATATATGCAAAGCCTGTAGCACAAAAAATCAGACACATCAATCCCATGTTGCCCCCAATCATTGAGAAAGAAATCAAAAAATTATGGGAAGCAAAGATAATTATGCCTTTGAGGTTTTCTAACTAGGTAGCTAAAATAGTCCCGATTCGGAAAAATAATGGAGAGATAAGGATTTGTGTCAATTTTTGCAACCTAAACCGGTGTTCATTAAAAGATAACTATCCACTATCCAAGATGGATTATATTTTGAAGAAGGTTGTAGGATCCAAAATATTGTCAATGATTGATGGTTTTTTAGGCTATAATCATATTTCAGTTTATTTACCACACCCTGGGGCACATTCATGTACAACAAAATTCCATTTGGTCTGATGAATGTAGGCACAACCTTTCAATGGGAAATGGATATTGCCTTTGCAGGAGAAAAGGACAGATTTTTGGTCATCTATTTGGATGACATCACAGTATATTCAAAATCTAATGAAGATCACTTGAAACATTGGAAGCAAGTTTTTGACAAATGCAGAAAGTTTGGTTTTCCCTTAAACCCAAAAAAGTCATCTTTTGCTATCCAAGAAGGTAAGTTATTGGGACATATTGTAACAGAAAGTGGCATGTGTAATTATCCAGGAAGACTAGAAGCTATTTAGAAGATTGGTTTGCCGAAAAAAAAATCGCAGTCATTTTTAAGGAAACTCAATTTTCTGAGACGTTTTGTTCCTAACTTTGCAGAGCTGATCAAACATATAAATGTCTTGCTAAAAAAAGATGCAGAATTTAAGTGGAGAGATGGAGCAAATAATTATTTTTCAGCAATTAAATTTGCATTGACTGAAGCTCCAGTTTTGATAAGTCCTGACTTTGAAAAGGATTTTTTGATTTTTTTCATATGCTTCAGAAGAAACAATTGCAGTTGTCTTACTACAAACGAACAAGGAGGGTTTGGAGCAACCAATTTCATTTTTTAGTCATGCTTTAAGGGATGTTGAATTGAAGTACAGCTTGACTGAAAAACAAGCATATGCACTAGTTAAGGCTTTAAAGTATTTTCGATTTTATGTGTTGCATTCAAAAATAATCTCTTTTGTACCTGATATTACTATTAAACATATGTTGCTGCAACTAGATAAAGATGGAAAAAGGGGACGATGGCTGACCAAGATCTTGGAATTTGATGTTGAAATCAAACCAACTAAATTGATAAAGGGTCACAGCTTGGCTCGCTTGATGGTTGAATCTAACTCCAAAGATTTAAATCTGAATGTAGAGGCAGCTGAAGGAGAAGATGGAGAAGGTATTGCTAATTATCCTGAAATATTTAATTCAGATTGGTATAAGGATATAGTTTAATTTTTGTTAAATTTCAACTATCCACCTGAAATGGAGAATTCTAAAAGGAGAGCTTTTAATTTCAGAGTTGTGAAGTATTACATTTTGGAAGACCATCTTTACTGGAAGGATCCTGTTGGAGTCTTGTTAAGATGTGTAGATGAAGCAGAATCCCAGGAGATTATGACAGAGATACATGCAGGAGTATTTTGATGGCATTTGTGTTGGAAAGCCACTGCAAACAAAATCTTAAGAGCTGGCTATTATTGGCCAACTCTATTCTCTGATGTTTTTTACAAGGTCAAGAGGTGAGTCAAATGTCAGAAATTTGCTGGTAAACAGAAATTGCTACCATGACCTCTCATCCCTATTTCAGCAGATGTTCCTTTCCTGCAGTGGGGGCTAGACTTCATCGGTGAAATTCATCCGCCTTCATCAGGACAGCATAGATGGATTCTCACAGCTACAGAATATTTCACTTAATCGATTGAAGCTATACCAACCAGGAATGCTATTGATACAGTAATTATCAATTTTTTGTTGGAAAATATTATGTCAAGATTTGGTTGTCCATAGAAATTAGTAACTGATAATGCATTGGCCTTTAAGTCTACTAATATGTATAACTTTTGTCAGCAATATGGGATTTAATTGACTCATTCCATGCCTTATTACCCTAAAGGTAATGGATTGGCTGAGTCATCCAATAAAATTTTGGTGGGGATTATTAAGAAAATGTTGCCTAAAAATAAGAGGAATTGGGACACTCAGCTGATACATGCTCTGTGGGAAAATAGAGTAAGTGGTAAAAAATCAATTAGAATGTCTCCATTTTAGCTTGTATATGGTACTGATGCTGTAATGCCTTTGCAATTAGCTCTTCCTATAATGAAGTTCCTACAAGATGAAGTTGATCATGAAAACCCAGTCCAAAGGAGAATACTATAGTTGATAGAGGCACACCAAATCAGAGAATCATTGTTGGAAAAAGTTCAGAAGTATCAGGCTAAAGTCAAATATGTTTTTTATAAGAGATCAAATCAGCAGTTGTTTCAGGAGAATGATTTGGTATTGCATTGGGATGCTAGGAGAGAAGACCATGGAAAACATGGTAAGTTCGACAATCTATGGTTTGTGCCATTTATAATTGCTGAAGTTTTTGAGAACAATACTTTTCTGCTCAAACATCTGGATGATGATCAGCTGACTGGAGGCCCAACCAATGGTCATTTTCTTAAAAAGTTCCTTATTTAGTAAGTCAGTTGAGTAATTCAATTGTAAATAGCCAATGTGATGTGTCAATAAACTCCATGCCCAATGGTACTTATGTATGTATATATGGTCAGTCTTGAGTCTCGTAAGTCAATGGTCACTCCTATTCTTTATTTTCAAGAAGTCTTATGAGTTTCAAGAGTTTTGAGGCACTAAGTCTACAATCCTTGAAGCCTCACAGGGAGGACTTAATCCCCAATAGGAGCCACTATTAGCACTGAAAATGTTAATGGTGTAATCACCATTGTGTCACTGTTTTCAAAATTTTATTATGTCCTAGTCCATGTCCAAAGTTCGAGTCATTTCCAATCAAATTTAAAAAAGAGTCCCAACATCAAGGTATTTTTAAGTGAATAGGTGTCATAGTGTTCTAGAGTCCTAAAATAAGTTAAAATATCTATTTTAACTTATGTTAGTGTTGAAGGTTAGTCGACGTTTGGGTAATAAGGTTGCAGTCATCTGGTCTGGAATAATAGCTACCTTTGTTGCAAATTCATTATCAAAACAGTAATGTAGTAAAAGGAAACTATTTCTGAGAAATAAAAGTCATATATTCGATGCAGTGAAAAGCGCAACTATTTCACTAAGATTTTGGTTATCTCAGAAAAGAGGCTACAGGTAAATAGGTAATCATTTTTTAAAGCAGGCAAATTAAGTCTTCGTGGCAAAAAGAGTTATTTAAAAGCAAGGTGCAGCCTACAGAAAATAGATTGACCAACAGAGCGAGAGATCCGAAGAAGAGCAGCCGAGAATGTTTAAAGGAAGCTTTCCGGGAATTAGACTAAGGAATGAAGCAACGGAGTAGAACCACATGCAAGAGGAGCAAACGACCATGATCCAAACGTTGATCCAAAAGGGAAGAAACCGACGGCTGAGATTAAAACGCAGATAGAGCGATTTCGCAAAACGCAGTTTTTAAAGTTTACCATTAAGTTAATTGCATGGTATGTTAAATGATTTGTGATACGATGAGGCAAAGATCAAGCAAGAAATACCATCATATGGGCTCAGATCACCGATGGAGATTAAAGTGCAGATGGAACGATTTCGCAAATCGTAGTTTTTAAAGTTTATCGTTAAGGAAATCGCATGGTGTGTTAAGTGATTTGTGATGCAATGAAGCGAGGGGCACATGTCGGGGTAGTGCACCAGCATGATTTCACGCATCGCATAGTTTACGGTTTAGCCATTATCAGTGTAAAGTTAAACTTGCGGGCGGCCGATGTGTGATTGCTTCTAATTGGTCAACATGTTGTGGGGCCCTAGAACCACAATTCCATGTGTATGTATATTGTTTGGGAGAAATTGTGGTTTTTTTTAAAGTTATGATAAACACTGTTGATTGCACATGTATGTATGTTTATAAAACTTTTAATGCATGATCTGCGATCGGTCCCATTTCTTTGCCACATCACCTCCGCTCTCATCGCACATCGCACTTCGCCATTTTCAACATTTAACTCCCGCATTTCATAATAAAACTTCCGATGCGCGATCTATGATCAGTCCCACTTCTTTGCCACGTCATCACCCCCCCCCCCCCCCTCGCTTATCATTCATTCCGCTCCACATCTCCTCTATCAATTAAACCTCTTCAAAGAGTTTCTTTGTAATTTATCATAAAATGAACCTTCGTCATTCTATCCAAAAGTTTCGGGTTTTCTACCATTACAAAGGGTTTTCAACCAAAAAAAAAGGGGAAAGGAATAACAGAGTTTCTCTCAAACAATTTTCTACCACTACTCTCAGTACCAGAACATTTTTACCAGACACCGAGCAACATTCAAGAAACAACCACACATGTCATTCTGACTGTTTTTACACTTTTTGCTGAAGATTGGTTGTGCTAAAATAGAAGAGTGGTCTTCGAATACGCTGCCACCTCACACAACCATTTCGGAGTGACAGCCTTCATGATGTTTATCTTGTTTTTAATGTAATAATTTACAGGGTAAGTTCCTTAGTTCAAAAACCAAAGGTCACCGCTCACAAATAGATCACAAATCAGTACACCAGTATATCACGTGGTTAAAACCCTCAAAGAGGGAAACAGTCCACGGCTTGAGCCAACGTGTCCACTTCAGGCAATTTATTAATAAAAATAAAGTTTACATATGTTTCTCTCATAAATGGTTACCGGACAAATGGCCCTCCATGCTCTTTAAATAGAGATCATGGACCAATCGGGTGTTAAGCCACAGATCAAGTGTTGTTAATACTTAGGAGAGAGTGAACCTCGAATCACTACAAATCATGACCATCAAATTATAAGTTACAAATGTAAATAGTAAAGAAACACACTTTACCTAACTCTACACTAGAGCAAGTTATACTTAACTATTTCCTATATGTCGGAATATCCAAACATCCCCCCATAAGAACAACTTGGGATAGGATTGAAGGATTTACAAAGGTGACACAAAAGGAGCCTATTTCCTATGTGTCGAAATATCCTAACATCCCCCCTTAAGAACAACTTGGGATAGGATTGAAGGATTTACAAAGTTGACACAATAGGAGAAGGAAGGAGGCATTAGAGCCTATCCCCCCTTAATGATAACTTTCCTGAACTCCAAGCATGGATCGAAGTTTGGTAAACTTTGCTTCTGTGAGAGCCTTTGTAAAGATATCGGCTACTTGATCATTGGTTGGACAATACTGCACTTCAAGAACAGGGTCATGAATGAGCTTTTTGATGAAGTGTATGTGGAGCTCAGTGTGTTTCATACATTGATGCTAAACTGGATCTTTACATAGCTGAATGGCACTCTGATTATCACACCAAAGTGTATTTGGATGTTGTTGATGAAGACCAAATTCAGACAGGATCTGACATAGCCACATGGCTTCCTTGTTGGCTTCAATGGCACCATGATACTCTGCTTCTGCCGAAGAAAGAGAGATGGCACTTTGTTTCTTACAAGACCAAGTAATAGGTCCTGAACCAAGAGTGAATACATATACTACAATGGACTTTCAATCATCAGGGTCACCAGCCCAATCAGAATTAGTGAAACCAATCAACAATAGAGATGCTCCTGCACTGTAATGAATCCCAAACTGAACTGTACCTCGAATATATCGAAGTATTCTTTTAGCTACTTTCCAGTGACTTTCATGAGGTTGGTGCATAAATCAAGCAGCAAGACCAACGGCAAAGGAAAGATCAGGACGGGTATGGGTTAGATACAGAATTTTACCAACAAGATGACGATATAAGGTAGAATCAACTTCAGGGGTAGTACAAGTGGCTGAAAGTTTAACTCTAGACTGAAAGGGAGAAGAGGTTGGCTTACAGACTTCCATGTGAAAGTAGTGTAGAAGATCACAGGCATACTTGGACTAAAAAAGGGTAATACCTTCTTTGGATTGCAAGATTTGAAGACCAAGGAAATAATGTAAGTGTCCTAAGTCTGTCATTTCAACTTATTTTTTAGGCTAGAATCCACATGGTTTATATGGTTGGGATCACTACCAGAAAGGATAAGATCATCAACATAAAGAACAAGGATGGTGAAGGACCTACCCACTTTCTTGGTGTAGACAGTGTTGTCAAAATGACACCTATAAAATCCATTATCTAATATAAATCTATTCAATTTGGCATATCAAGCCCGAGGAGCTTGTTTGAGACCATAGAGAGACTTCCTAAGCCGACAAACAAGGCTACAGTCGTTTTGGATAAAGCCAGGGGGTTGTTCCATGTAGATTTCTTCATGCAAATATCCATGTAAGAAGGCGAATTTAACATCCATCTGATGGACTTCCCATTTAAAGGAGGCAGCAAGCGAAAGAACAAGGCGGATAGAATTCATTTAGGCAACAAGGGAGAAGGTTTCAGTATAATCAATGCCTTCAATTTGTGAAAATCCTTTAGCAACAAGACAAGCTTTATGTCTAACCACTTTTCCATCTGGTCCAACTTTTTTTTGTAAACCCATCTACATCTGACAAGTTTTCTTCCTTTTGGATGAGGAACAAGATCCCAAGTATTGCTTTCCAATAAGGAACGATATTCTTCATTCATAGCTTCATCCCATTCTGGATGATCAGAAGCTTCTTCAAAGGTGTCTGGATCAGGCTTTTTTGGAACTTGAGCCAATAAGGAAGAGGCTCTTTCAAACTGAGAACGTGTACGTCGTCAATCTACAGGGTCACCTGCAAGAGAACTTGTTGCATCTCGAGTAGAGCGGACCCATATTGGAAGCTGTGGAGTGGAAGGAATATATTCAAGAGGTGGAGGAGTATTGTCATCCTCTTTTTCATCATATGAACTAGAAGGAATGCTATCAAAAATAGAAGAGATAAAGAGAGCTGGCACATATACCGAACCAGGCTCATAGGCCAAAGATGGCACACCCATTGAACTAGGCTCGCAGGTCGATATATTTTCATCAAATTTTACATCTCTTCTAATGATTATATTTTTGGATTTTGGTTGAAGAAGTATATATCCTTTGACATCTTCAGAATATCCAACAAAAATGCATTTTTCACTCTTAGGTTCTAAGGGTTTATGTTTCACATCTGGAATATGGGCCCAAGCATCACTTCCAAAAATGTGAAACTGACTTACATCTAGTTTGATTGAGCTCCAGGCTTCTTCCAGAGTTACATTCCTTAAAACCTTAGTAGGAGTGCGATTTACTATGTAATTTGCACAGTTTATTGCTTCTGCCCAAAAATTGAGACTAAGTCCTTTAGATTGAAGCATACAATTAGCCATTTCTTTTAAGGTGTGATTCTTCCTTTCAGCTACACCATTTTGTTGTGGAGTATATGGAATAGTATGTTGCAACTGAATGCCATGCTTAGTGCAAAAGTTGATAAAAATTTTGTTAACATATTCTCCTCCATTGTCTAATCTTAACTTAATAATTTGATGTCCAGATTGTTTCTCAACAAAGGCCTTAAAGGCCAAGAACATGTTAAAAACTTCACTCTTGAGTTTTAAGAAGTATACCCAAGTGTGTCTGGAAAAATCATCAATGAAAGTTAAGAAGTACTTGCAACCAGATAAAGAAACAATAGGAAGTGGATGACATAAATCACTGTGCACAAGCTGCAAAGGGGCTACAAAGGAGCTGAAGCGTCCCAAGAGGCACGTTTGTCAAAACTATCCCGATGATGTTTTTCGAGTACACATTCGGAGCAAACACCATCTCGGAAAGATACCATAGGAATACTTGTCACCATATTTTCTTTACAAAGATTTTGAAGAGAGTGATAGTTTACATGACCAAATCGCTCATGCCAAAGTTTGCTCACTTCATCAATATGAGCAACAAAAATGGAGGGAAGACATGATGACCCAAAGTTGTCAAACTTACACAACCTTGTGGAATCATCAGCAATGCTAGTAGCTAAAATATGTCTAGGATATTTGAGGTCCTTGATTACAACATCATGAGGTGATAATTCTACTATTTTCCCTTCACCTGAATGAGTTATCTAATAAACAGATAGAAGGTTGCATGACAAGGTAGGAACACATAGTACATCATTAAACTGACCATTATCTAGATGAATGGTTCCGGATCCTACAACACTAAGAGATCTATCATCACCAACATAAATATGTTTGGTGTTACAATCATTTAAAGAAGAAAACATGGCCTTATTTTTGGCCATGTGGTAAGAAGCTCTGGAATCAATGAGCCACTCATGAGAATAAGAAGAAGAAGATACATTTAATGCATAACCAGATGCTTGAAAACCACCAGCAGAAAGTGCCATTCCTGAAGATGAAGTTGAAGAGGTCTCCAAATTGATTTGGTGCTTCTTCATTGTTACTTCTAAGACTTCCATCTTTTTAAAACATTTGGACTCTACATGGCCATCACGATTACAAAAGTTGCAATGTCTATCTCTTTTCTTCCCTTTGCTTTCAGTTGCCTTATCAGTTTGGTGAGCTGCTTTTTCAATTTGCAGCGAAAATTGCTTAGGACCCTTGTTTGGTTTAGGACCCTACTTTTTAGGATACCACTTCTTGGGATTATTTTGATATGGTTATTGTTGGGCTGCTAAGGCTTTCTTAGAAGTGGTTCCAGAAGTGATAAGACCAAGGTGTAACAGTTTTTCTTGTTCTCTTATCAAAGAATTGCAAAGGGCATCAAAAGATGGGTTCTTGTAGGTTGTTCCTTAGAAATGAGGGCTTCTCTAGTGGAATGGAACGTGGAAACAAATACAGAATATGCAGGGCCAAGCTTAGCAATAATGGAATAGATGAGGCTACCATCTTCCTTTTTAACCATAAAACCTTCTAAAAGAAGTATAAGGGTTTTGAATTTGGACAAAAAATATTCAATAGAGGAGAAATTATTGGGGTCCAAAGTAGGCAACTCATTTTCAAGCTGGTGGGCCCTGATTTGATTTTGAATGCCAAAAAAAATATTTAGCTCTTTCAAGGCTTTATCAGGGGTTTCAATTTCAAGGATATGAAATCGAAAGATCTTGATCAATGGACATTCCTATCAAACCTCGTGCTTGATCTTGTTTATTTTCCCATTTAGTTGCTTTATCTCTGTAGAAATTTGCTTGAATAAATCACTTATTCATCTGAGATTATCCTGGTCACATACTATTTGAGCTTCATACATAACACATAATCTCTTCTACGTATTAATCATCACATGCGGAAATAAAAACAACAAGCGGTATTGAAAACATTTGCATGCGCACATAGAATCACACATATAAACAAAGTATGTATACCGGGGAAAGCTTACAGCTGAAAACCCCCTACTGTCTGTATATTATAATGAAAGAGAATCATGTAACAATCTCAGTACAATACTCCTCACAAGTACTCAGTACTATCTCCAAAAGTTACACACAAACTAGCTCAGTTTTGAACAAGTCATGGGTTCAAAACTCCTCCACTGTTTGCCTACCTCTACTGCGCAATCCAAGATGAGAATGAATAAGATCCAAGTTCAAATCCCACTAGCTTATACTGCGCAATCCTCATTGGCAATCTCAATCAATCAATGTGCAAATCTCATGCACTGCTATAGTCACAACTGATAGTAAATCGGCTCTTTCACCTATCTCTTCCACTGGTCTTCACTGAACTGTCCATGCACTGTTGTTAACTGATGTGTTCTTTAGTTGAATAATGAGTTAATAATTAGTGAATTAAATAATATTTAATTCACACCACTCATCTCTAGTGTATTAGCCAATTCTATTCATCTGACTAGTTCAACTAAGTTAAGCCGAACAAAAATTCCACAAGTTTGCTCCATCAACTCCCCATCAACTACATGCACATGGTCTAACTGAAGTCAACCATGCATTAGCTCAACAAAACCCCTAGGAATAGCATAATTTTTCTTTCGCAATTTTGCACATGTGCCACTTCTAGGCATCAAAGCTGAAGTCTTCATGACGAGGATAAGATAATGTTTATAGTCCAAATATTATTAAGAGCTAATAATATCCGGCATACCTATTTTTAGACGAGCCGGTCTAAAAATAGACTTCGACCTATATGTATAAAAATAGATGTCCATCTATTTTTACCAACTTGACCAATCATAAAGAATAGCATCATGACTCTAGACCATGCTCCATATGTCTAAAAATAGACTTTACGTAAAAATCACATGTGTGGTACCCACCTAGTTTAGGTGATCACTTTCCAACTAGGATCGGGAAAGATGTTTTCGGGAGGCCTCCTTCACTGTTTCTTGTTGCCATTTTCAACACTCCCTCTCAAAAAGAAAGGACTGTCTTTGCATGCGACATGCAACTCCATGCATTCACCCTGCAACCTTCACAAGCGCCATGCAACTCCATGCATGCGACATGCAACTCCATGCATTCGCCATCCACCCTTTGCATGCACCATGCAAACTCATGCATGCACCATGCAACTCCATGCATGTGCCATGCACCCTTTGCATGCAACATCTCCGAAACTGAATAGGCTCCAAACAACTCAATCAGTCTAATGCATCTATCATCAAAGTCTTCGACTTCTGCTGGCACCAACTGCACATGTCATCAGGAACCACTACACTATTGAACTCTTGCACCCATGCACTCTGCACTTGTTGTCAACTCTGATCCACGCTCCAGTATCCGACACTGTCACATTGATCTACCTGCATCAATCCAACTGATCTGCTACTGCTGCACTGTGGGCACCTCGTAGCCGGGTTCAACTCATGAGATCCACACCATCTCATGAATCCTGCCCAGAAATCTCCTCTTGGGATTAATCATGCATGTCGCCCCACCTCTCACCTAGTGGTATAGCTGCATGCACTCCCTCTGCCCATCTGGCATGAAATTTCTCTGCATGAGTGGTTTCTCCCACTCCATGATCCTCATCTTGTGGTTGCTCCACATCCCGAGGTTCACTCTTACCTGCCTGCAAAACTTTCTCCCTCTCAAGCATCAGTTGCATGTCTTTCTTGCACTTCTCAACAGTAGGAAGCTCCGTAGACATCCCATCTACTTCAAGTCTGTAGAGATTCTTTTCTCGAATCCAAACCTTCTTGACTTGTCCGGTTGCCTTGTGCCGAAGGATTTTCCTTCACTGAAGAAAACTTCATACCCTTTATCCTCTAACATTGCGACTGAGATCAAATTCTTCTTTAAACCTGGAACATGCATTACATCTTGTAAAAGAATGAGTTTACTTGACTCCCTCTGAAAGGTTATGGTACCAATGCCGGTCGCATTGTATTGTCCTGGCCACTTCGAAGTCAACTTGCATGCGGGACACTTTCTCCACCAAGTCCCGAAAAAGATTCACATCACTTGGAAGTCATGTGAAAGGAAGCGCCACTATCAAAATACCACCCTGATCCCAATGCACTGAACTCGCCATGCTATCCGTGAGGAAGTCCAACTCATTGCGAGGCAAAACACTCACCATCGCACCGGCCTCCGGCGGCTTTGCTTGTTCTTCTTCTTTTGTGGACAATTTTGTAGGCGTAATGTCCATGCTCGTGGCAGTCGAAAACACTTCATTTTGGACATGTCACCGCTCTTTACCATTCACTTGGGATTAGAAGCATTCTTAATGCCCTTCCCCTTCTTGCTTTGCTTTGACCAATGTGATCTTCTTCATCGGATACCTTTGATGAAGATCCATCTCTGGTACTCCGCCGGATCTCCTCTTGCATAAGATCAAACCACAGTCTTTCCCATCCTGGAAAATTTTCCCGACCATTGACACTGTCCTAATATGCATGCCAACTTTTCGGAAGCCCGAGGAGAGCCAAGCTCACCAGCTCCTCATCATCCACACTAAATCCTACACTCCCAAGCTCATCCCTGCAGTGGACAAACTTGGTCAAGTATACCGAAATAGTGTCATTCTTCTCCATATTTATTTTCCTGAGTTTATCCTTGAGCGTAACTTCACTTTGGTCACTCTTGCTGCGAAAATTACGCTCAAAGCCTCACATCAAGTATGGAGAAGCTTTGCAATATTTAGAAATTTGGATATTATGTGATCCTTCACGCCCTCCAACGGAATCCTTCGACACCTTCTTGTCTTCTTTTGCCAAGCTTCAATCACAGTAGCATCCGTAGAAGTAGGCTTTGGAATTTCTTTCTCTATGAATTCCAACAGCCCATTGTCATCTAACACTGCCTCCATCTTGTCTTTCCATGCAATATAATTCGAGCTGCCTTCCAAGGCATACTCCAATCGCAATCCGACAAAAGACATCTTTGCTTTTGACACCAAGAAAAACAATTCTGCAATTCGAATTCCAACATCTCCAAACTCCACCGCTTCCGATCTAAAATTCGTGAGAAAAAATTATTTCCAAATCAGAGATCGAATGAATGGGCAATTACCAGACCTTTCTCCTTCAAAGAAGGATGAATCTAGAGGCTACCTGGCCCGATTGCAGACTCTGCCTAAAGAAATAAAATGCAATCACTTTCTGAATAATAGATCTGATGATCAATATCGCTCCGATACCAAGTAGAAATTCCTGAATAAATCACTTATTCAACCCAGATTATCCTGGTCACATACTATTTGAGCTTCATACATAACACATAATCTCTTCTATGCATTAATCATCACATGCGGGAAATAAAAACAACAAACGGTATTGAAAACATTTGCATGCGCACACTTCAGAATCACACATATAAACACAATATGTATCACAGGGGATAAGATTACAACTAAAAAACCCCTACGTACGTATATTATAATGAAAGAGAACATGTAACAATACATAGTACAATAATCCTCACAAGTACTCAGTACTATCTCCAAAAGTTACACACAAACTAGCTCAGTTTTGAACAAGTCACGGGTTCAAAACTCCTCCACTGTTTGCCTGCCTCTACTGCGCAATCCAAGATGAGAATCATTGAGATCCAAGTTCGAATCCCACCCTCTTGTACTGCGCAATCCTCATTGGCAATCTCAATCAATCAATGTGCAAATCTCATGCATAGCTATAGTCACACTGATAGTCACACTCACCCTTTCACCCACCTCTAACACTGGTCTCCACTGAACTGTCCATGCATTGCAGTTAACTGATGTGTTCTTTAGGCTGATAATGAGTTAATAATTAGTGAATTAAATAATATTTAATTCACACCACTCATCTCTAGTGTGTTAGCCAGTTAAACTAAACACAACTAGTTCAACTAAGTTAAACGAGAACACCCAAACTCCCTCAGCGCTCCATCAACTCCACCAAAGCTACACTTACATGAGTCTAAGCGAAGTCAACCATGCATTAGCTCAACCAAACCCCTAGGAATAGCGTAATTCACTTCTTTAAATTTGCATGTGCCACTTCTAGGCATCAAGGCGAAGTCTTTAACAACGGATAAGATAATGTTTATAGTCCAAATATTATTAAGAGCTAATAATATCCGACTGACCTATTTTTAGACAGGCAGTCTAAAAATAGACTTCGACCTGTATGTATAAAAATAGATGTCCATCTATTTTTACCAACTTGACCAATCATCCAAGAATAGCATCCCGCAACTCCTAGACCATGCTCCATATGTCTAAAAATAGAATTTGCGACAAAAATCACATGTGTGGTCCCCACCTAGTTTAGGTGATCACTTTCCAACTAGGATCAGGAAATATGTTTCAGGAGGCCTCCTTCACTGTTTCTTGTTGCCATTTTCAACAATCCCCATCGGTATATTTAGTTTATTGTCATCTGGCTAAGCCCTTTACTTCTAAATAAATCTACCATGTGAGGTAGCCATTGGAAATAATTGGTGCTGTTAAGAATAACTAGGCAAGCACTTTCCATTTTTTTTTAAACTGAAGCTAAAAAGGGCTGAAACTAGCTACTCCAATGGAAATATCTTGAAAAATTAGGCCGATTCAAAAAAAAGGCACGAAAAACGGCTTCCAGATGAAGAAGTTATGCCTTTTTGAAAAAATTGAGTCGTAGATGCTGAATAGTTATGGGAACACAAAATCCGAGCACAAAAAAAAAGAAAATACTACCCTTGTGGAAAAATGTTAGATTTTCAGTTAGACTTATCGACAACTATCCCTTTCAAAATAGATACTATATACCTCCAGATCTAAAATGGCATAACTTGGGCAACCGGAAACCTTTTCGCATGAAATGAAAGGGGTTCCTCATTGTAGCAGACGCTCAGAAACAACAGAGCCATTCTCCAAGCCCAAAAAGGTTCAGAAATAGTAGATCTAGAAAATGGAAGTCGCATGCAGTCAAACCAGCTTCGGATTTGGATCAACAACAGATGCGGCCCTCAAAATAGCTCTAATACCATGTAGGAATTTATAGGGTAAGTTCCTTAGATAAAAAAAACCAAAGGTCACCTCTCACAAACAGATCAAAAATTAGTACACCAGTATATCACGTGTTTAAAACCCTCGAAGTGGGAAACAGTCCACAGCCTGAGCCAATGCGGCCACTTCAGGCAATTTATTAATAAAAAGAAACTTTACATATGTTTCTCTCATAAACAGTTACCGGAAAAATGACCCTCCATGCTATTTAAATAGAGATCATGGACCAATCTGGTCTTAAGCCACAGATCAAGTGTCGTTAATACCGAGGAGAGAGTTAATCGTCGGATCACTACAATTTGTGATTGTCAGATTATAAGTTACAAATGTACATAGTAAAGAAACACATTATACCTAACTCTACACTAAGCCAAGTTATACTTAACTATTTCCTATGTGTCGGAATATCCTAACATTTAGTGTAGCACTTTGTAATTAAGATTAAGGGATAAGCCTCATCTCTTCCACGAGATCGTAATAACTTTTGGAAACAGATTCACCTTTTTCTGTGAAGATGACAGTATCATGTTTTGTATACATATGCCAAATTGATATGAAGTCAGGGTTGGTTGGTGGTTATAGAATTTTGACTCATATGAACTGTAATATTTTCTGTGAATGAAATGGAATGATACTACTAAGGACTTATTACCAATTTATTGTGTGTATTGTCTACTTTACTTGTGTTTCCATATCTCCTTTCTTCCAATTCTAGTTCGCAAATCATCATATTGTTATGTGTTTTTATTGGTCTCTTAAGCATGTTATGTGTTTTATCAGTTCTTGCTAGTCTCACACAGTGAGCATTCCTGATAAAATATATGTTATAACAGTGGAAAAGCATCACTCATGATAGTTATTCTTCATTATATTTCAGTGAGAATATTGTCAGACTAGAAATAGCTTTCTCTCAATGGAATATTGTCAAACTGATACTTTTGTGAATTTCTACTAAATGCAGTAGATTTTTGTTTCATAGACTTATTGTTTCCTCTCATCTTACAATTTCCTCTCCTCATAGACAACAAACTTGCACCTTACTACCACATCAAGTTACAATACCCTCTTTCGTAGAACTGTGGATTTGACCGAAATCTCTCTTCGGTGAATCAAATTTTATACTATCTTCAAATCTCATAAAACAAAACATTAAAATTGCCTTAGAGTTTAAGATGTGTCTGGTCAGGCGCTTACTGCAATCCAAGTGCTGATTTTAGCGCCAACATATTTTGGTGCGTCTGTCGGGAGTCGAAGGCCTTGTAATGAAGCATTCTCTTGAGTCTATTGCTATTAATTGCTGATAATCAGTTCTTGATGGTGAACAAGAATTGATGACCTGAAGAATACTGCAAGTTTGTTCACCTAGCGACTCCATGAAGAGGAAGAGGGGTTTCAAGACCTCCTTCTACAAGGAGGAATTAGAGATCTCCAACTGTGACTCCAGTTGCTGACCCAGAGAAAATCATCAAAGATGCTAAAGGAAAATAGAGATCAGTTGAAACCTCTCAGTCAGTGAAGAAGGTACACAAAAAGTAAGTTCCAAAGCAAAAGGTACCTCTATCTACTTTAGAATCTAAAGAGGTTTTAGTTTCGAAATATTCTGTTGAAAAATCAAAAGTTTAAGCTACTCCCCTAGAAAATAAAGTGGATATTGTTAACCTACACTCAGTTAAAGGTTTTTCTCACTCATCACCTAGTAAATCTGAAATAAGTATTATTCTAGTCAAAGAAGGAGAAACGTAATTTCTAAGTGTTGAAAAGAAGTCAGAAGAGTTTGTGCTGAATGAAGGGGAATTAGAACAAGTATTGGCTATTGCACCTTTCCTTGATAGGGATATTTTGACTGAAGAAGATTTCAAGACTATTTTAAATTTCCTTCAGACTCATGCTGAATACCAATCTAGTGTCACCCCTCAGCAAGAATATTTTCCTTTCTATCCAAATCTAGCTGTTGGGTCATCTTTCTCTCATCCACTTGAAGAGACTGTACCTAAAGGTCTTACGTTTAACTTATCTAATTTCCTTGCTCAGCAAAAGAAAACTGAATTAAATCCATCCCCTCAAGAGACAACTTTAGATTATGATTCTTCTACTGAAGGAGAATTCAAGACATCCTCTGTGTTTTGAAAACTCACTCTTCTCAGTTCCAAAGCCTGAAAAATCAGCTCAAGACCCCCAATTTTCTACTATCCTAAATCAGAATCAGAATTCACCAATTGGAATTCCTATTTCTCAAATAGCTACATCAATTGTACATCAATACAAGGATGCAACAGATAATGGCTGCGAGATATGTGCTACTTGTTCTCCCTCAACACATGCATGCACTTTCCCAAGGAGATTACTTGAAATATCTTCCAAAATAATCTGGGAGGGAGAAGGAGTTTCTACTGAAGAATATTTAGTGGCTTTCTATAGTTATGTTGACAATCAGAATATTGAACATGAATATGTCTGGTCAAAAATCTTTGTTCAGAGCTTGGATGGTGAAGCTCGAAAATGGTTTAGAAGTTTAGCTCCTAATTCAATTACAGGAATTGATGAATTAGAAGAGATAGTTGTGAAGCATTAGGGTGATAGGAAAGACCATGTCTATTATCTCACTAAATTTGTAACTCTGAAGAAGAAGGCAGATGAGTCTTTAGCTAATTTTAAAAAGAGGTTTAATAAAATTTATGAGAAAATTTTTTGAAGAGATTAAAACCTACTGAAACCACAACTATGATAAATTTTGCAAATGCTTTAGATTCTAAGTTTTCCTTATGGTTGAGGACTGAAAAAGCACAGACACTGACAACTATGCAAGAGGTTGCAATTGGACTTCAGTCTAATCTCATGGCTTCAAATAAATTAAAAATGGAGGAAGAAAAGGCAGCAAAAGATAAAAAGAAGATGAAAGATGAAAATCCTTCTTCTTCTACGTCTCTTTCAGTAGAAGAAATGATTGATCAAATGTCCAATTTGATCAAGGAACTTGCCTCTAAGATGTCAAAATTAGAGATAGAAAATAAACCAAATTCTAGAGCCAATTAAAATTAAGCTAATAGAAATTAGGCTCCCTTCAGGAGGCCTTTTCACCCTCAACAAATCCTACAGCACCCAAGGAGGAATGCTGATGATCAAAATGTTCAGCCTCTTTTGAATAATTTTTTTTAAGAAGAACAAGAAGGAAATGAGGAAGAAAATAAAGAAATAAACCATGTGGGAGAAACTTCACAGTCAACAAGTTTTACATTGCAAGAATATGAAGATAGATCAAGAATTTGTTTGTTTTTTTATCATATGAATGCTCAAATTTATGCACAGAATGATAAAAAAACAAAAATAAGTTCAAAACATAAATTACCCTTTCAGATCCAAAGGTCATGTTTAGTAGCCTCAACAAAAATCAGATTCAAATAAACAAGCTGCTAAATAAAAGCCCAAGGTAAATGAGGTTCCTCCACCTCAAAATTTTACCCCAATTGTTAAAATTACTGCAGAAAATAAGGAATTAGTTCCAATTTATTTCAGTTTCAAATCTGAATTGAATAAAATCAAAATTCCAGTCCAATTACTGGAATTATTGAAAAATCCAACATATAAAGAGCCTTTTAAGAGTCTGTTGCAGCCTCCTCTCGCTCCTGATTCAGTCAACCTTGAGGATGAGCATCCCACTATTTATCTAGGTTGTCATTTCCAAAACCAAAATGAGGATAACTCACCACCTATCTACCTGTCACTTGATATACATGATAAATTGCTGCATAATTGTCTGTTAGATTCTGGAGCTTCCCACAATCTTATGCCAAAGAACGTGATGGATGAATTAGGATTAGAGATCACCATGCAATACCATGACCTTTACACCTTTGACTCCAAAAAAGTCAGGTGTCTAGGAGTGATTAATGATTTGGTTGTTTCCCTTACCCAGCTACCTATGAAGAGCTTAGTGATGGACATTATGGTTGTTGACATTCCTTCTAGATTTGGGATGTTACTTTCCAGATCTTGGTCTAAGAAATTGGGAGGTACCCTTCATATGGATATGTCGTATTTTACCATCCCAGTATTTAGAGGGGAATTCAGAAGGTTGTATAGGGAAACTCAAATGACCTACATCATTATTGATCAGCACAATCCATGAAATCATCCCATATATGCTGAAGAAAAGGAATTAGGGTCATCAACTCTGCACCTTGCTGCTGATGATAATGATTTCCAACCTAAAATAAGTGAGAAACAACACTTTCAAGGTGTAAATGATCAGCATTCAGAAGGAGGACAGATCTGGAAATTGTACTTTGATGGAGCCTCTTCAAGAGAAGGATTGGGAGCCGCTGTAGTCCTCATTTCTCCTACTCATCAGAAGGTAACCATATCATATAAATTCCAATTTGCTACCACTAACAACACTGCTGACTATGAAGCACTAGTCTTGGGTATGAAGGCAGCGAAAGATTTGGGAGAAGAACAACTAATTGCCTTCGGTGAATCAGAGTTGGTGATTAAGAAGGTAAGAAATAATTACCAAGTGAAAATTTCCAAATTGAAGAATTATAGGAATGAAGTATAGGATTTGATTGAGCATTACTTTTCAGCATTTAATATAAATTTTGTCACTAGAGAAGAAAATCAAATTGTTGATTCACTATCTATTGATGCTAGTAATTTCAAAGTTCCTCTAGATGTCAAGGCAGCCTATGATGTTCAAATAAAAAACAGACCTTCAATTCCTCATAACATCAAGCACTGGCAAGTATTTGAGGATGACAGGGAGATTCAGAAATTTTTAGAGTGTGTAGAAGAGTTTGCACATATACAAATTGATGATGAGTAGGAGATTGTTGAAAACCAAAATAGCAACCCTGTTAAGAAAACTATGGCTGGGAAAAACATTATAGATCTGAAAACTAACTTTATTCCTAAGGGTTTAGTTCCTTTAGAAAGATTGTTTGATAATAATGATGTTTTTCTCAAGCCTCAAAGCGAGGTGGATAGAGAGAGTACAATAGAATGTAACATTGGTATAGAAGATCAGCCAAAATTAGTCAAAGTGTTTAAATTCCTTCCTTTGGAAACCAGAACAAAATATATCAAACTGCAAAAGGAATTTGCTGATATTTTTTAATGGTCTTATAGTGAGTTGAAAACTTATGATAAGAGCATAATGGAGCACAACATCCCTTTGAAAATAGATGCAAAGCGTGTAGCACAAAAAATCAGACACATCAATCCCATGCTGCTCCCAATCATTGAGAAAGAAATCAAAAAATTATGGGAAGCAAAGATAATTTTGTCTTTGAGGTTTTCTAACTGGGTAGCTAATATAGCCCTAATCGAGAAAAAGAATGGAGACAGAAGGATTTGTGTCGATTTTCGCAACCTGAACCGATGTTCATTAAAAGATAACTATCCACTACCCAAGATGGATTATATCTTTAAGAAGGTTGTAGGATCCAAAATACTGTCAATAATTGATGGTTTTTCAGGCTATAATCATATTTCAGTTGATAGGCAAGACAGAGAAAAGACAACATTTACCACACCCTCGGGCACATTCATGTACAACAAAATGCCATTTGGTCTGATGAATGCATGCGCAACCTTTCAACGGGCAATGGCTATTGCCTTTGCAGGAGAAAGGGATAGATTTGTGGTCATCTATTTGGATGACATCATAGTATATTCAAAATATGATGAAGATCACATGAAACATTTGAAGCAAGTTTTTGACAAATGCAGAAAGTTTGGTTTGTCCTTAAACCAAAAAATTTCATATTTTGTTGTCCAAGAAGGTAAGTTATTGTGACATATTGTAACAAAAAGTGGCATCTATATTGATCCAAGAAGAGTAGAAGTTATTCAGAAGATTGATTTTCCAAGAAATAAAAAGGAATTGCAGTCATTTTTAGGGAAAATCAATTTTCTAAGGTGTTTTGTCCCTAACTTTGTAGAGTTGATCAAACATATAAAAGTCTTGCTGAAAAAAGATGCAGAATTTAAGTGGAGAGATGAAGCAAAGAATTCTTTTTCAACAATTAAATTTTCCTTGAATGAAGCTCCAGTTTTGATAAGTCCTAACTTTGAAAAGGATTTTCTGATTTTTTCATATGCTTCAGAAGAAACAATTGCAGTTGTCTTACTACAGAAGAACAAGGAGGGTTTGGAGCAGCCAAATTCATTTTTCAATCGTGCTTTAAGTGATGTTGAATTGAAGTATAGCTTGACTGAAAATAAGCATATGCACTAGTTAAGTCTTTAAAGTCTTTTCGAGTTTATGTGCTGCATTCAAAAATAATTGCTTTCGTACCTGATATTACTGTTAAAAATGTGTTGCTACCGCTAGATATAGATGGCAGAAGGGGATGATGGCTGACCAAGATCTTGGAATTTGATGTTGAAATGAAACCAACTAAACTGATAAAGGGTTAGGGCTTGGCTCGCTTTATGGCTAAATATAACTACAAGGTGTTAAATCTGAATGTAGAGGTAGATGAAGGAGAAGATGGAGAAGGTATTTCTAATTACCCTGAAATATTTAATTCAGATTGGTACAAGGATATAGTTTACTTTTTGTTAAATTTCAAATGTCCACCTGAAATGTAGAAGTCTAAGAGGAGATATTTTAAATTGAGAGCTATGAAGTATTGCATTTTGGAAGACCGTCTTTACTGGAAGGATCTTGTTGGACTCTTGTTAAGATGTGTAGATGAAGTAGAATCCCAGGAGATTATGATAGAGATACATGCAGGAGTATTTGGAGGGCATTTGTATTGAAAATCCACTGCAAACAAAATCTTAAGAGCTGGCTATTATTGGCCAACTCTGTTCTCTGATGTTTTTTTCAAGGTCAAGAGTTGTGTCAAATGTCACAAATTTGCTGGTAAATAGAAATTGCTATCATTACCTGTCATCCCTATTTCAGCAGATGTTCCTTTCCAGCAGTGGGGGCTAGACTTCATCAGTGAAATTCATCTGCCTTCATCAGGACAACATACATGGATTCTCACAGCTACAGACTACTTCACTAAATGGATTGAAGTTGCACCAACCAGGAATGCTACTAATACGATAATTATAAAATTTATGTCGGAAAATATTATGTCAAGATTTGATTATCCATAGAAATTAGTAATTGATAATGCAATGGCCTTTAACTCTGCTAAGATGTACAACTTTTGTAAGCAATATGGGATTTAATTGACTCATTCCATGCCTTATTACCCTCAAGGTAATGGATTGGCTAAGTCATCCAATAAAATTTTGGTGAGGATTATTAACAAAATGCTACCTGAAATTATGATGAATTGGGACACTCAACTGATACATGCTCTATGGGCAAATAAAGTAAGTGGTAAAAAATCAATTGGAATGTCTCCATTTCAGCTTGTATATGGTACTGATGTTGTAATCCCTTTGCAATTAGCTCTTCCTGTAATGAAGTTCCTACAAGATGAAGTTGATCATGAAAACCCAGTCCAAAGGAGAATGCTACAATTGATAGAGGTACACCAAATCAGATAATCATTGCTGGAAAAAGTTCAGAAGTATCAGGCTAAAGTCAAATCTATTTTTGATAAAAGAGAAAATCAGAAGTTGTTTTAGGAGAATGATTTTGTATTGCTTTGGGATGCTAGGAGAGAAGACCATGGAAAACATGGTAAGTTAGATAGTCTGTGGTTTGGGCCATTTATAATTGCTGAAGTTTTAGAGAATAATACTTTTCTGCTCAAACATCTGAATGATGATCAACGGACTGGAGGCCCAGTCAATGGTCATTTTCTTAAAAAGTTCTTTATTTACTAATTCAGTTGAGTCATTCCATTGTAAATAGTCGGTGTGATGTGTCAATAAACTCCATGCCCAATGGTACTTATGTCTGTATATATAGTCAGTCTTGAGTCCAGTCAGTCAATGGTCACTCCTAGTCTTTATTCTCAAGAAGTTTTCTGAGTTTCAAGAGTTTTTGAGGCAATGAGTCTACAGTCCTTGAAGCCTCACAGGGAGGACTTCATCCCTAATAGGAGCCACTGTTAGCACTGAAAATGTTAATTGTGTAATTTCCATTGTGTCACTGTTTTCATATTTTTATTTTGTCCTAGTCCATGTCCAAAGTTCGATTCATTTCCAATAAAAGTTTAAAAAGAGTCCCAACATCAAGGTATTTTTAAGTGTATAGGTGTCATAGTGTTTCAAAGTCCTAAAATAAGTTAAAATCTTTATTTTAACTTATGTTAGTGTTGAAGGTTAGTCGATGTTTGGGTAATAAAGTTGCAGTCATCTAGTCTAGAATAATAGCTCCCTTTGTTGCAAATTCATTGTCAAAACAGTAATGCAGTAAAAGGTAGCTATTTCTCATAAATAAAATTCATATATTCCACACAATGAAAAGCGCAGTTATTTCACTGAGATTTTGGTTATGCCATAAAAGAGGCTACAGGTAAACAGGTAATCAGTTTTCAACGCAGGCAGATTAAGGCTTCATGGCAACCAGAGTTCTTTAAAGCAAAGTGCAACCTGCAGAAAACAGATTGACCAATGGAGCAGGAGATCCGAAGAAGAGAAGCCAAGAATGTCTAAAGGAAGCTCGCCAGGAATTAGACTAAGGAATGAAGCAACAGATAAGAGACGCATGCAAGAGGAGCGAACGGCCATGATCCATTTGCTAATCAAGAAGGGAAGAAACCAATGGCTGAGATTAAAACGGAGATAGAGCGATTTCACAAATCACAGTTTTTAAAGTTTACCATTAAGTCAATCGAGTGGTATATTAAATTATTTGTGATGCGATGAGTTGAAGGGCGAGCAAAGAAGACCATCAAATCTAGGCGCAGATCAAAGGTGGAGATTAAAGCACAGATGGAGTGATTTCACAGATTGCAGTTTTTAAAGTTTATCGTTAAGCCAATCGCATGGTATGTTAAGTGATTTGCGATGCGATGAGGTGAGGGGCACATGTCGACATAGCCCACCACCGTGATTTCACGCATCACATAGTTTATGGTTTAGCCGTTATCAATGTAAAGTTAAACTTGCGGGCGTCCGATGTGCGATTGCTTCTGATTGGTCAACATGTTGTGGGGCCCTAAAACCACAATTCTATGTGTATGTATATTGTTTGGAAGAAATTGTGGTTTTTTTTTAAGTTCTGACAAATGCTGGTTATTGCACGCGTATGTATGTTTATAAAACTTATGATGCATGATCTGTGATTGGTCCCATTTCTTTGCCACGTCACCTCCGCTCTCATCGCACATCGCACTTTGGCATTTTCAACATTTAACTCCCACATTTCATAATAAAAATTTTGATGTGCGATCTGCGATCGGTCCCACTTCTTCGCACGTCATCACCCCCCCCCCGCTTATCCTTCATTCCACTCCATGTCTCCTTTATCAATTAAAATTGTTTCAAAGGGTTTCTTTGTAATTTCTCATAAATGAACCTCTGTCATTATATCCAAAAATTTTGGGTTTTCCGCCATTACAAAGGGTTTTCAACCAAAAAAAGGGGGAAAGGAATAGCGGAACAACAGCAGAGTTTCTCTCAAACAGTTTTCTACCACTACTCTCATACTAGTACGTTTTTACCAGACACCGAGCAACATTCAAGGAACAACCACACATGTCATTCCCATTGTTTTTTCACTTTTGACGAAGATTGGTTGCGCTAAAACAGAAGAGTGGTCTTCGAATAGGCTGCCACCTCACACAACCATTTCAAAGTGACAGCCTCCATGATGCCTTCATGATGTTTATCTTGTTTTTAATGTAGCACTTTGTAATTAAGATTAAGGGATAAGCCTCAACTCTTGCACGAGATCATAATAACTTTTGGAAACAAATTCACCTTTTTCTGTGGAAGATAACAGTATCATGTTTTCTATATATATGCCAAACTGATATGAAGTCAGGGTTGATTGGTGGTTATAGAATTTTGACTCATATGAACTGTAATATTTTCTGTGAATGAAATGGAATGATACTACTAAGGACTTATTAGCAATTTGTTGTGTGTATTGTCTACTTTACTTGTGTTTCCATATCTCCTTTCTTCCAGTTCCACTTTGCAAATCATCATATTGTAATGTGTTTTTATTAGTCTCTTAAGCATGTTATGTGTTTTATCAGTTCTTGTTAGTCTCACACAGTGAGAATTCCTGATAAAATATAATTTAATAGTGGAAGAGCATCACTCATGATAGTTATTCTTCATTATATTTCAGTGAGAATCTTGTCATACTAGAAATAGATTTCTCTCAAGGGAATATTGTCAAAAAACCACTTTTGTGAATTTCTACTAAATGCAGTAGATTTACGTTTCACAGATCTACTCTTTCCTTTCATCTTACAATTTCCTCTCATCATAGACTACAAACTCGCACCTTGCTACGACATCAAGTTACAATACCATCTTTAGTAGAACTGTGGATTTGACCGAAATATCTCTTTAGTGAATCAAATTTTATACCATCTTCCAATCCAATAAAACAAAACAGTAAAATTGCCTTAGAGCTTAAGATGTGTCTGGTCGGGTGCTTGCTGCAGTCCAAGTGTTGATTCAAGCGCCAACAAATTTTGGTGCGTCTATCAGGAGTCGAAGGCCTTGTAACGAAGTATTCTCCTGAGTCTATTGTTATGAATTGTTGATAATCAGTTCTTGATGGTGAACAAGAATTGATGACCTGAAGAAGACTGCAAATTTTTTCACCTGGAAACTCCACGAAGAGGAAGAGGGGTTTCAAGACCTCCTTCTACAAGGAGGAATCAGAGATCTCCAACTATGATGCTGACCCAGAGAAAATCATCAAAGATGCTAAAGGAAAATAGAGATCAGTTGAAGCTTCTCAGTCAGTGAAGAAGGTACACAAAAAGTATGTTCCAAAGCAAAAGGTACCTCTATCAACTTTAGAATCTAAAGAGGTTTTAGTTTCAAAAGATTATGTTGAAAAATCTCAAGTTGAAGCTACTCCCCTAGAAAATAAAGTGGATATTGTTAACCTAGGCTCAGCTGAAGGTTTTTCTTACTCGTCACCTAGTAAATCTGAAATAAGTATTGTTCTAGTCAAAGAAGGAGAAACTAAATTTCTAAGTGTTGAAAAGAAGTCAGAAGAGTTTCTACTGACTGAAGGGGAATTAGAACAAGCGTTGTCTATTACACCTTTCCTTGATAGGGATATTTTGACTGAATAATATTTCAAGGCTATTTTAAATTTCCTTCAGACTCATCATGAATACCAGTCGCTTGTCACCCCTCAACAAGAATATTTTCCTCTCTCCAAATCCAGTTGTTGGGTCATCTTCCTCTCATCCACTTGAAGAGACTGTACTTGAAGGTCTTACTTTTAACTTATATGATTTCCTTGCTCATTCTGATTCTTCTACTGAAGGAGAAGTCAAGACATCCTACGTTCATCTTTTTGAAAACACACTCTTCTCAGTTCCAAAGCCTAAAAAATCAGCTCAAGACCCCCAATATTCTGCTATCCTAAATCAGAATCAAAATTCACCAATTGTAATTATTATTTCTCAAACAGCTACATCAACTATACATCAGCAAAATATGGTTCAACTTGCCCTTACAAGGATGTCGCAGATAGTGGCTGCGAGATATGTGCCACTTGTTCTCCCTCAACACATGCATGCACTTCCCCAAGGAGATTACATGAAATATCTTCCAAAATACACTGGGAGGGAGAAGGATTTTTTGTTGAAGAACAATTAGTGGCTTTGTATAGTTATGTTAACAATCAGAGTATTAAACATGAAGATGTCTAGTCAAGACTCTTTGTTCAGAGCTTGGATAGTGAAGCTCGAAAATGGTTTAGAAGTTTAGCTCCAAATTCAATTACAGGAATTGATGAATTAGAAGAGATATTTGTGAAGCATTGGGGTGATAGGAAAGACCATGTCTATTATCTTACTAAATTTGGAACTCTGAAGAAGAAGGCAGATGAGTATTTAGCTAATTTTACTAAGAGGTTTAATAATATTTATTAGAAAATTTCCTAAAGAGATTAAACCTACTGAAACCACAGCTATAATAAATTTTGAAAATGTTTTAGATTCTGAGTTTGCCTTATGGTTGAGGGCTGAAAAAGAACAGACACTGATAACTATGCAAAAGGATACAATTGGAGTGCACTCTAATCTCATGGCTTCAAATAAATTAAAAATGGAAGAAGAAAAGGTAGAAAAATATAAAAAGAAGATGAAAGATGAAAAGCCTTCTTCTTCTAAGTCTCTTTCAGCAGAAGAAAAGATCGATCAAATGTCCAATTTGATCAAGGAACTTGCCACTAAGATGTCAAAATTAGAGGTAGAAAATAAACAAGCTACTAGAGCCAATTAAAATGAAGCTAATAGAAATCAAGTTCCCTTCAGGAGGCCTTTTCAGCCTCAACAAATCCTACAGCGCCCAAGGAGGAATGTTGATGATCAAAATTTTCAACCTCTTTTGAATAATTTTGCTGAAGAAGAACAACATGGAAATGACGAAGAAAATGAAGAAATAAACCATGTGGGAGAAACTTCATAGTAAATATGTTTGACATTGCAAGAATATGATGATAGATCAAGAATTTGTTTGTTTTATAATGATATGATTGCTGAAATTTATGCACAAAATAATTAAAAACAACAGGAAGTTCAAAACAGAAATTAGCCTTTGAGATCCAAAGGTCCTGTTCAGCAGCCTCAACAAAAATCAGATTCAGATAAACAAGCTGCTAAACAGAAGGCCAAGGTAAATGAGGTTCCTCCACCTCAAAATTTTACCCCAATTGTTAAAATTACTGCAAAAAATTAGGAATTAGTTGCAATTTATTTCAATTTCAAATATGAATTGAATAAAATCAAAATTCCAATCCCACTACTGGAATTATTGAAAAATATAGCATATAAATAACCTTTTAAGAGTCTGTTGTAGCCTCCTCTTGCTCCTGATTCAGTCAACCTTGAGGATGAGCATCCCACTATTTATCTAGGCTATCCTTTCCAAGATAAAAATGATGATAACTCACCACCTTTCTACCTATCACTTAATATACATGAAAAATTGCTGCATAATTGTCTGTTAGATTCTAGATCTTCCCACAATCTTATGATTAAGAAAGTGATGGATGAATTGGGATTAGAGATCACCAAGCAATACCATGACCTTTACACATTTGAATCCAAAAAAGTCAAGTGTCCAGGAGTGATTAAGGATTTGGTTGCTTCCCTTACCCAACTTCCTATGAACAGCTTAGTGATGGACATTGTGGTTGCTGACATTCCTTCTAGATTTGGGATGTTACTTTCCAGATCTTGGTCTAAGAAATTGGGAGGTACACTTCAGATGGATATGTCATATGCTACCATCCCAGTATTTGGAGGGGAATTCAGAAGGCTGTATAGGGAAACTCAAATGGCCTACATCATTAGTGATCAGCACAATCCATCAAATCATCCCATATATGTTGAAGGAAAGGAATTTGGGTCATCAACTCTGCACCTTGCTGCTGATGATAATGATTTCCAGCCTAAAATAAGTAAAAAAAACATCACTTTCAAGGTGCAAATGATCAGCATTCAGAAGGAGGACAGATCTGGAAATTGTACTTTAATGAAGCCTCTTCAAGAGAAGGATCGGGAGTTGGTGTAGTCCTCGTTTCTCCTACTCAACAGAAGGTAACCATATCATACAAACTACAATTTGCTACCACTAAAAAAATTGTTGAGTATTAAGCACTTGTGTTGGGTATGAAGGCAATGAAAGATTTGGGAGCAGAACAACTAATTTCATTTGGTGATTCAAAGTTGGTGATTAAGAAAGTGAGAAACAATTACCAAGTGAAAATTTCCAAATTGAAGTATTATAGGAATGAGGTATGGGATTTGATTGAGCATTACTTTTCAGCATTTAATATAAATTTTGTCACTAGAGAAGAAAATCAAATTGCTGATTCACTAGCTATTTCAGCTAGTAATTTAAAAGTTCCTCTAGATGTAAAGGCAGTCTATGATGTTCAAATAAAAAACAGACCTTCAATTCCTCATAACATCAAGCACTGGCAAGTATTTGAGGATGACAGGGAGATTCAGAAATTTTTACAGTGTGTAGAAGAGTTTGTAGATATACAAATTGATGGTGAGCAAGAGATTGTTGAAAACCAAAATAGTAGCCCTTTTAAGAAAACTATGGCTGGGAAAAACATTATAGATCTGAAAAATAACTTTATTCCTAAGGGTTTAGTTCCTTTAGAAAGATTGTTTGATAATAATGATGTTTTTCTCAAGCCTGAAAGCAAGGTGGATGGAGAGAGTACAAAAGAATGTAACATTGGTACTGAAGATTAGCCAAAATTAGTCAAAGTGTCTAAATTCCTTCCTCTGGAAACCAAAACAAAATATATCAAACTGCAAAACGAATTTGCTGATATTTTTGCATGGCCTTATAGTGAGTTGAAAACTTATGATAAGAGCATAATGGAGCACAACATCCCTTTGAAAACAAATGTAAAGCCTGTAGCACAAAAAATCAGACACATCAATCCCATGTTTCTCCCAATCATTGAGAAAGAAGTCAAAAAATTATGGGAAGAAAAGATAATTCTGCCTTTGAGGTTTTCTAACTGGGTAGCTAATATAGTCTCGATCCAGAAAAAAAAAATGGAGAGATAAGGATTTGTGTCGATTCTTGCAACCTGAACCAGTGTTCATTAAAAGATAAATATCCACTACCCAAGATGGATTATATCTTGCAAAAGGTTGTAGGATCCAAAAGGTTGTCAATGATTGATGGTTTTTCAGGCTATAATCAGATTTCAGTTGATGGGCAAGACAGAGAAAAGACAACATTTACCACACCTTGGAGCACATTCATGTACAACAAAATGCCATTTGGTCTTATGAATACAGGCGCAACCTTTCAACGGGAAATGGATATTGCATTTGCGGGAGAAAAGGACAGATTTGTGGTCATCTATTCGGATGACATCACAGTATATTCAAAATCTAATGAATATCACTGAAACATTTGAAGCAAGTTTTTGACAAATGCAGAAAGTTTGGTTTGTCCTTAAACCCAAAAAAGTCATCTTTTGTTGTCCAAGAAGGTAAGTTATTGGGACATATTGTAACAAAAAGTGGCATCTTTATTGATCCAGGAAGAGTAGAAGCTATTCAGAATATTGGTTTGCCAAGAAATAAAAAGGAATTATAGTCATTTTTAGGGAAAACCAATTTTCTGAGGTGTTTTGTTCCTAACTTTGCAGAGCTGATCAAACATATAAATGTCTTGCTGAAAAATATGAAAAATTTAAGTGGAGAGATGAAGCAAAGAATTATTTTTCAACAATTAAATCTGCCTTGGCTGAAGCTCCAGTTTTGATAAGTCCCAACTTTGAAAAGTATTTTCTGATTTTTCCATATGCTTTAGAAGAAACAATTTTAGTTGTCTTACTACAGAAGAACAAGGAGGATTTGGAGCAGCCAATTTCATTTTTCAGTCGTGCTTTAAGGGATGTTGAATTGAAGTACAACTTGACTAAAAAACAAGCATATGCACTAGTTAAGGCTTTAAAGTCTTTTTGATTTTATGTGTTGCATTCAAAATTAATTGCTTTTGTACCCTATATTACTATTAAAGATGTGTTGCTACAACTAGATACAGATGGAAAAAGGGGATGATGGCTGACCAAGATCCTGGAATTTCATGTTGAAATCAAACCAACTAAATTGATAAAGGGTCAGGGCTTGGCTCGCTTGATGGCTGAATCTAACTGCAAAGCTTTAAATATGGATGTAGAGGAAGCTGAGGGAGAAGTTGGAGAAGGTATTGCTAATTATCCTGAAATGTTTAATTCAGATTGGTACAAGGATATAGTTTATTTTTTGTTAAATTTCAACTGTCCACCTGAAATGGAGAGGTCTAAAAGGAAAGATTTTAAATTGAGAGTTGTGAAGTATTGCATTTTGGAAGACCATCTTTACTGGAAGGATCCTGTTGGAGTCTTTTTAAGATGTGTAGATGAAGCATAATCCCAGGAGATTATGACAGAGATACATGTAGGAGTATTTGGAGGGAATTTGTATTGGAAAGCCACTGCAAACAAAATCTTAAGAGCTGGCTAGTATTCGCCAACTCTGTTCTATGATGTTTTTTCCAAGGTCAAGAGTTGTGTCAAATGTCAGAAATTTGTTGGTAAACAGAAATTGCTACCATTACCTCTCATCCCTATTTCAGCAGATGTTCCTTTCCAGCAGTGGGGGATAAACTTCATCGATGAAATTCATCCACCTTCATCAGGACAGCATACATGGATTCTCACAACTACAGACTATTTCACTAAATGGATTGAAGTTGTACCAGCCAGGAATGCTACTGATACGGTAATTATCAAATTTCTGTTGGAAAATATTATGTCAAAATTTGGTTGTCCACAGAAATTAGTAACTGGTAATGCAATGGCCTTTAAGTATGCTAAGATGTACAGCTTTCATAAGTGATATGGGATTGAATTGACTCATTCCACGCCTTATTACCCTCGAGGTAATGGATTGGCTAAGTCATCCAATAAAAGTTTGGTGAGGATTATTAAGAAAATGTTGCCTAAAAATAAGAGGAATTAGGACACTCAGCTGATATATGCTCTGTGGGTAGATAGAGTAAGTGGTAAAAAATCAATTGGAATGTCTCCATTTCAACTTGTATATGGTACTGATGTTGTAATGCCTTTGCAGTTATCTCTTCCTGTAATGAATTTCCTACAAGATGAATTCGATCATGAAAACCCAGTTCAAAGGAGAATGAAAAAGTTCATAAGTATGAGGCCAAAGTCAAATATGTTTTTGATAAAAGAGAAAATTAGCAATTGTTTCAGGACAATGATTTGGTATTGCATTGGGATGCTAGGAGAGAATACCATGGAAAACATGGTAAGTTCGACAATCAGTAGTTTAGGCCATTTAGAATTGCTGAATTTTTGGAGAATAATACTTCTCTGCTCAAACATCTAGATGATGATCAACTGACTGGAGGCCCAGTCCGTTATCACCCAAAAAATTTCAAAACATCATTTTGACAAGGTTACAAAATTTCATGGATCAAAATAGGGTTTTATGAGTCAATTTAGGTTTGATTAAGGGAAGGTTTTAGATTTTTTATAGTTTAAAGCTCATCCTAAGTTTCAAATAAAGCCTTCTTTAAAGTTCTTTCATGGAAAACATTCATCATTTTCCATTTTTATTTCATTTCCCAAAGTTTTGTGTCAAAACCACCCAATTATCCAGGAAACTGCAGTTTCGTAGCGCCACCCATTGAAAAAAGTCACTTTGCCCTACGAAAGCACGATTTTGTAACTTCTTGTCAGTCGAGGTGTCAAATTTCAAAAAACCATTGGGAAACGATAGGATAAATGCTTGTTGAGTCATGTAATAATGAAATTGAAGTACACACCCACGTTTGTAGTCATCATGGTCATTATAGGTTAAGAATGAGGAATCATTTTAGTTATGAAAGGACATTTAAAATTTCAAAATATTTCCTAATTAGTCATTCTCATTTCCTTTTGCCTCCATTTGAAATGTCTGTGCTCTGAGTGTCAAGCCAAACCTGTGGTTGGTTCATACAAAGGTTTTACTACACCCATATCAAGTGAGGTTGATACATCCATATCAAGCGAGGCTAACAGTTTCTTTGAAGAATATGACAAAAGAAAGGAAAATTCACAAAGGAGGATAGTGCTCAAGGCATGAACCTGAAGACATGAAGGCAATAATTGAAGACCCGGCAGTGATGGAAGAATTCAGAAGAGTAGGTTGCCTATGGTTTTGTGAGAAGTTGCAGGGATGTCACACACAGGTATCCAAGGAATTTGCTATGAATTTCAATGGAACATCCACTAAAGTCAGGATGCTAAGTGTGTCTATTACACCAGAGGTTAATGTTGTTGTTACAGATATACTAAAAGGTCAAGAAACTTGGTTCAAAGGGTTTAAATTTGATATGGAGCAGTGTAAAGAGTTCATGAAGCCTGAGAACACAGACATGGATCTCAATAATGCTATCCCTAGAAGCTGCATCAAAGATAAATACTCAAATCTGCTGCTCAACATTTAGAAATATTTTACCTGTGAAGGCAGATATCACAAGGTTTATTCATATCATTTCAAATTGCTTCTACACTTCACTGGTAATATTTCACTTGATTTACCTTTTATCTGCATATGAATCTTGCAAAGATGGATGATAAGGTGCAAGCAAAGTTTGAAGCAAGTGAAACATCCTTATTTCATCATGGCTTAATGAAATTATTAATTTTATATGAACTTCAGAAGATAGGCAGAGATTGGTCATCATTCTTGTTTATAAATGGTTTTGAGTTGGAAACCCTAACTCCTGCAAGAAACCCTAAAGCTAAAGGAGTTCTGTCACCACCACCAGCAGAACCAAGCCAACCTAGGGTTGCAAAACCAAAAGTACTCGCAAGAGTGAAGCCAAGAAAGCAAATTGAGAAAGGGCCAGAGCAAATGCAAATGCTTGATACACCAACTCTCCCACCTGCAAAACAGAGATCAAACGTTGCCAAAGATGTTAAACAGAAACAAGCTATCAGCAAATAGGGGACCAAAAGAGTATCTAGAAGCCAAGCAGTGGCATTGAAAGGAAAGATAGTTGCTACAGAAGACAGCCCAGTAACAAAGAGGAATCTAGAGGATATTCTTCATGCCATTGACATAGAGGAAACACCCATTGTCCAAGCTGAATTCATTGGGGAAGATGAGCATAAGTTGAAAAAGGCCAAGTCTGCAAAGAGGCTAGAGTTTGAGGGGGAAGATGCGAGTTTCACTTTTCAAGTAAGAAAGCCTATGACAAGGCATGCTAGGAAATTAATGGAAGTCAGCAAAGAAGTTCAAATACCCACGGAGATAGCTAAAGCATCTAAAGACATAATTGACCTTTCATCACCCTCAGTGAAGGATACAATCAGCAAAATAAAAAGGGGAAAAGAGAAAGTGACAGAGAAAATAGAGGTTCAGCGCCTTGAGGAAAAGTTAAAATTGGAAAATCAAGAAATTATTGTCATGAAAAAGAAAGCTAGAAAGCATAATGTTGAGAAAGTACAATTTAAAAGAATGAAAGCAATGTGGGAAGGACAAGTTGATTCTGTTTCTGAAACTTTAAGTAATATAGAGCAATTTTTCAAATGGACAGTTCCAGTAATAAAAGAAGCTAAATTTGTCAAAATGATAAACACTCATCTGCGAACTACTAACAGAAGACTTAAAGACCAGGTGAAGGATTTAGAAGAGTAACTGGAGTCAATTCATGATGAATTAAAGAGCAGAGGCATTAAAATGACAATCATAGAAGAACCAATAGCTCAACCAATTGTAAATGAAGAAGGAAGGCCTCAAGGAAGCTAAAATAAAGTGGGTTTACAGTTTGTATGAATTGTAAATACTGAAGATAGGTTATGTTTTGAGTTTTGGAGGCAAACACAATTTTCCCTTGGCAAATTTTTGAAGAATTTGCATACTCAGCAGTTTTGTAGCGCATTCAGAATAAAAAAGCAGAAAAGCGCTACGAAACTGTTATAGCTGGTTTTCTTGCTTATTTTGATCAGATTTTAAAGGGTTGAAGACTGAGTTAAGAATTGAATTTTCTATGGAAGACGTATTAAAGGGTAATTAAAATTATGCAGAGGAAAGAATTGAGTTTTTGGAGGATAAAGACTTGAAATGGCAGCGCTACAAAAAGCTCTACGAAACTGTTGTGTTTTTTTAGCGCATGACATTACAGCATTTTGAGCAGTGTTTAAAGTGGTTTTAGATAGCTGGAGGCTAGGGAGGAGTTATGGGATGTGTGAAGCCAACTTCCAACAGCCAAGGACCACGAAATGAAGAGTAAATGATGGTCAGAATGTTCAAAGAATGCAAAAGGTCTTATGCCTAAAAAACAACGTATTATTTTCTATTTTTATGGAGGTCATCAAAGTGGTCATGAAGAAATGAAGCCCATCATCCAAATTCGACCATGTGATGATACACTTGGACATGATGTAAATTCAAATAGATAAGGTTGTTATAGATAGTGATAAGGAGTTTGAGTCCTTTTTAGAATAGGATTGTTAAGTAGGATAGGTGTCTTTTTGTAATAAATTCCATGTTTTATAATTATGCAAGGTGTCAAAGGATAGAAATTCGATGTATCTAGCCTAGAGGCAGATCATCTCATGTTGTAAGATGTCTATTAAAGACCAAGAGGTTGAGTTTGTTAAGGGTTGGGCATTTTTGGCAAAACTGTGCTTGTTGTGAATTGACTGGTTTTCAGCTAATACAGAGATCTTCTACTTGACTAACTTGAGATTCAGAAGGAGTTTTAGTGTTTTCCTATTCTATTTGCATCCCTTGTATATTTCATTTGCAGTGATGTTCATCTATATTACTCAGAATCCATCTGTTTGATGCTCTGACTTCCTATATAAGTGAACTGACTGTGTTTTTACAGTTTCATGTGTATGTACCTCATCACTAAAACTCTGATATGCCTCAACTTCCATGTTAAGTAGATTAATTGAATTACTTAATTGCTTTGAATCCATAAGCCCAATGTATACATGTTAATGTGATTCTCAACCTACATCTACCATTTTATCATTTTGTTTGCTAAATAGAGTTAGCCATCTACATTTTTATTCATATCTTTTGTTGGAAATATTGAGAGGGGAGGTGAATCAGTATTCCTTTCAATTAGAGCATTAGTTAATCTTCAATTATTATCAGTGTTTGTACAATGATAGCAGCAAACAAAAGGAACACAAATGCACACAGTTTTTAAGGTGGAAACCCACTCTAGGACAAAAACCACCTAATGCTTTTCTAATAATTCTTTAATATTCAACTCCAATTGAAAATAAAGCTCCAAATTCCTAGAATCTAGAAAAGCATTCTTCTCCAGCTCCCATTGGATGGATGCTCCAATGCCTGATATTCTTCAGTAGTCAACTGAATAGATGCCCCAACACCCAATGAGCTACAACTCACCCTAGCACCACCCCACCACCCTGTAGAAGAATAAAAGAAGAATGGACTCCCATACCAGGGAAAATGGTCCACTTTACAATGATATAGAATGATGTAAAAGAAGAAGACACACTAGACCATAACCCCAACTATGACACAACCACCGAATGATGATCCTAGACCTCCTGACACTACCTCTTCAACTCTTGGCAGATAGACACTAGTACAATTTTTACAATAATGTATTTACAATGACTTAGTACAATGATACCTTTACAATGACTATATGCAATGCTTCCCACTTGAAGACTTCATGTGATGAACTTCTTGTTGTTGTTATACACCTTGGTTTCTGCTCTTTTCATGCTACCCTTTGTTGCACCTTTCTTTGCTTTGCAGCCCTAGAAAGTCTGGTCCTTTGCAGCCCTTGACAACACATGATCTAGCTTTTTCTTGCCTTCTAGGTGCTCGATATTGAATCTGGTGTATCTTTGTTATTTCAAATCCATAATATCTAATTTTTGGTCCTGTAGTAGTCCTCTAAGTCGTCTTTCCAATTCCATAGGTCTGACCCAATTTGGATTCTTCAAGGGATATTTATGCCTAATCTCTCACAATGCCCTAATTATGGACTGTTTCAGTAGAGCGAACTTGTACGACGTGCCACGTGTCACTGTTTCTTTATTCGGCTTTGAAATTTATAGAGTGAAAACTACAATCTGTGCAATATTTTCCACTTCTTACAGAATTCCAATCCGATACTCAGAGAGAGAGTTATGACATTTTTCCCAAGGTCACTTCTTTTAGATGAATTTCAAGAGCCTGCAAAAACACTGACTTCCACAGATCATATCTCTGAAAATATTGCGCACCTTGATCTGAAATTTCTATAGGAGCTTCCTCAGTAATTTGGCTTTGCCTCATAAAAATTTCAACTTCTGAACCTTCGTAGAAAAAAAGGTAGAGTGAAATTCCACGATGACCTTTTTCAAATGGCGAAATCCCTTGCATAAGGAGGATATGAGGATCACAATTTATATAAATGCTTAGGTTGAGAGGGGCTTCAACAAGTGAATGTAGGATGGATTTTAGGAGCTTAAAAAATATTAATTATGACTTTTCAATGACCCATTCCACAACCCCATGGGTTTTTAGCCCACTAATTGGGGGTACAAACTTCAAACATGGATATCTCTCAAACCGTGAAGAATTACATGGCGTACCATATATCAACGGAAACATCTCGACAAGTAGAAACCATCAAAATAATTCTTGACCTAGAATATATTAATTGGTCAGTAAAAATTCCCATGCAATATTGGGGTAGTCCCTGGTGCTGCTTGGGTTGACATCAATGACAACCGCTAATCAACAATACCCCCCTTTGGCATTGATGGCAACACAAGTACTCCCCTTGAGATCATGACACCTCTTCCTACAATGTTATCTCCCCCTTTGACAGCAATGGCAAAGGGTAACTCCCCTTGACACACAACCATCCTGCGAACTTGTACACACTTCCACTCCCCCTTTATATTCTGAATACCAAAAATCTAATGAGAACTTGGGAGAATCCCAAGCTTCTGGCGAAGATATTCCAATGCTTCATGAGTACTCTCACGATCATCAACACTTCCTGCCCAATCTGCATCTGTAAAGGAATAAATAATGAGATTTTTACCCATGGGATACCATAAGCCATATTCTGTTGTTCCCTTTAGATATCGAAGAATTCTTTTGATGGCAATAATATGTGATTCTTTTGGTGCTGCTTGGAATCTTGCTACTTTTCCAACTGCTTGCATAACATCTAGCCGGGAGGCTGTTACATATAGAAGACTACCAATCATAGATATGTACAACCTTTCATCCACATCCTTATATGAGTCGTCTATGCTCAATTTGCAACCTGTTACCATTGGAGTAAGGATGGGTTTGCAATCTTCCATTTTAAATTTCTTGAACATTTCCTTGATGTACTTGGCTTGACATATAAATATTCCTTTCTCTTGTTGAGATATTTGAAGCCCTAAGAAGTATGTCAGCTCACCAAGTAAAGACATCTCGAAATCACTTTGCATATTTGTAGCAAACTTCTTACTTAGTCGATCATCATTGCTACCAAATATTATATCATCCTCTTTAGCTATTAGACATGCTTTAGTTGCTTCATCCAGAACATATATGTCGTTTGGAGCTTGACTTGTTGTAGCCACAATTTCACCATACCTGCCTTTCCTGATTTCACATTTTGTGGAGTTGAATAGTATTGTGTGTCCTTGATCACACATTTGTCCAACACTGAGCAGATTGTGATTCATGTTTTCAACCAATAGAACATTCTTGACTAGAGCATCTTTGCTTCCAAGAGTGATAGTACCTGATCCTATAACATTTGAAGATCCATCATTTCCAAAGGACACGATTCCATCCTTCTTCTCTTTCAGAGATACAAATTTATTTCTATCTCTAGTCATATGCGTTGAGCAACCGCTATCAACATACCACACATCTTTGTTGTTTTGAGCCTTGAAAGCGAGAGCATAATTATCAGTCTTCTTCTTCTTCCATGCTCATTCGTTCTATGGCTTCGAAGATTCTTCTGAAGGATTTCAAGTCTGCAGTCTCTGGCTATGTGTCCAAAGTTTCGACATTTGTAACATTCAATATTATTTCTTAAATGTTCAAATCTATTGACGTTTCGCTGAGCCCTGGGAGGTTCATATTTGACAGATCTCCTGGAATTGTATTTGTTCCTTGGGTGCATGCAACATTCTATAGCTTTATGACCAAATTTTCCACATGAATAAGAGTAGCCATAAAAATATGTTGGTACCTGGATGGAAATCTTCGTCGAGGAATTGTCTTCCAAGGTTGTTCTTGTGAATCTTGTCCAATGAAGTCTACATGTGTGTCAGATCTCATAGGTTCATTGTATTTTGTTGTAGAAGGTCTTGCTTCTTCCTCTTTGTAACCGATGCCAGTCCTATCATTGTAAGATCATTGATTGTTGATGAGTTCTTCCAATGCCCTTAAGCTGTTGGCATAGTTTTGGATAGTTTTTCCTTTCTTCACTTCCTTACACAGTGAGACTACTTCGGCTTCTAATTCTTCCTTTTCTTGGTTGCTTTCTTCCAACTTCTTTTGAAGTGACTCTTCAATGCATTTGTGTTCTTCAACTTCAATTTTGAGACCTTGAACTTGTTCTTCAAGAGTATTGGAATGGATCTTCTCTGCCTTGAGCTCTTTTATAAGTTTGATTGCTTCCTTAGAAAATTCTTCTATGGTCAATCCTTCTTCTTCGTTGTTTGATACCTATTATTTATTGTGCTTGGCCATAAACAATACTCTCTCATTGGCTTCTTATTCGTTGTTTGATACCTATTATTTATTGAGCTTGGCCATAAACAATACTCTCTGATTGGCTTCTTCTTCATTGTCATTGTCTTCATCGGATGATGAGCTATCTTCTTTAGAGAGAAAGTTCCTTTTGGATCCTTGCTTGTTGAATTTATAAAAGCCTTTCTTTCCTTTTGAGTTATCATCACTTATGTTCGGACATTTTGATGCAAAATTCCCAACCTCACCACAGCCGAAACATATCAATGGAAGTTTACCTTTGAATTTTCCTTTACCAATTTTTAGTTTTCTCGTAAAGTAAGCATATTCTTCATCTGAAAGACCTTCTTCATCATCTCCCTTTTCTTCACACGTGCAGGTGCATGCCTTTTCAATTGAAGGTTGTTTGTCCTTATTGGTTTTCTTAGATGCAACGAACGCAGTTTCTAGATGCGAAGTACCCTCTTCTTCTTCAAGTCTCATTTCATATGCTATAAGAACTCCATGTAATTCCTCTTTGTTGATTTTGTCCAGACTTGCACTGTATTCTAAGACCTATACCTTTGGGTTGAATATCCCTGGTAACGTTCTAAGAATATTTTGTATAATAGTCTTCTCGTCAACTGGCTCTCCCAATCCTTCCAGAGTATTGGTTATTTCATCAACGTATTGGAAGTATGGAGCAGTGTTGCAATCTTCTTTCATTCTGAGTTGCTCAATTTTTTCTCTATAGATTTGAAGCTTTGCCTCTTTGACATTTGAGTCACCTGCATATATATTCTCAAGCTTTTCCCATACATCTTTGGCGGTTTTACAACCCCACACCTTATGATAAGCAGATTCAATAATTCCACTGATAATAATATTCTTTGCTTTTGCATCATTTACCAAATTCTTCTTACCTTGTTCATCTGCAGTTGATGTAAATCCATTTTGAACAGTGTACCATACTTTATAACCTTGCACCAAGAGATAGACCTCCATTCTTCCTTTCCAGAGTGCATAATTATTTTCATTGAACAGAGGTACACCATTCTTGGTATGCTCCATGACCTCCTTCCAGTTGTTAAACTGCTATTGAAGGAACCAAGCTCTGAAACCAATTGTTCGAAATACTGAGAAGGGGGGTGAATCAGTATTCCTTTCAATTAGAGCATTAGTTAATCTTCAATTATTATCAGTGTTTGTACAATGATAGCGACAAACAAAAGGAACATAAATGCACACAATTTTTAAGGTGGAAACCCACTCCGGGACAAAAACCACCTAATTCTTTTCTAATAATTCTTTTATATTCAACTCCAATTGAAAATAAAGCTCCAACTTCCTAGAATCTAGAAAATCATTCTTCTCCAGCTCCCACTGCATGGACGCTCCAACGCCCGAGATTCTTCAGTAGTCAACTGAACGGATGCCCCAACACCCAATGAGCTACAACTCACCCTAGCACCCACCCTACCACCATGTAGAAGAATAAAAGAAGAATGGACTCTAGTACTAGGGAAAAATGGTCCGCACAATGGCTCTCAGGTAGTGTAGAAAGGTACACCTATACAAAACCTAACTATGACAAAACCACCTAATGATGATCCTAGACCTCCTGACACTGCCTCTTCAACTCTTGGCAGATAGACACTAGTACAATTTTTACAATAATGTATTTACAATGACTTAGTACAATGATACCTTTACAATGACTATATGCAGTGCTGCCCACTTGAAGACTCCATGTGATGAACTTCTTGTTGTTTTTCTACACCTTGGTTGTTGCTCTTGTCATGCTACCCTCTTCTGCACCTTTCTTTGCTTTGTTGCCCTAGAAATTCTGGTCCTTTGCATCCCTTAACAACACATGATCTAGCTTTTTCTTGCCTTCTATAAGCTCGATATTGAATCTGGTGTATCTCTGTTATTTTAGATCCCCAATATCTAATTTTTGGTCTTGTAGTAGTCCTCTTAGTCATCTTTCCAATGCCATAGGTTTGACCCAATTTGGATTCTTCAAGAGAGATTTATGCCCAATCTCTCACAATGCCCTAATTATGGACTGTTTCAGTAGAGCGAACTTGTACGGCATGCCACGTGTCACTGTTTCTTTATTCGGCTCTGAAATTTATAGAGCGAAAACTACAGTCCGTGCAATATCTACCACTTCTTACAGAATTCCAATCTGATACTCAGAGATAGAGTTATGACATTTTTCCCAAGGTCACTTCTTTGAGATGAATTTTAGGAGCCTCCAAAAACACTGACTTCGACAGAGCATATCTCCAAAAATTTTGTGCACCTTGATCTTAAATTTCTACAGGAGCTTCCTCAGGAGTTTGGCTTTGCCTCATAAAAAATTCAACTTCTAAACCTTCATAGAAAAAAAGGCAGATTGAAAATTCCACAATGACCTTTTTCAGATGGCGAAATCCCTTGCATAAGGAGGATATGAGGATCATAATTTATATAAATGCTTAGATTGAGAGGGGCTTCAACAAGTGAACGTGGGAGGGATTTTAGGAGCTTAAAAAATATTAATTATGACTTTTCAATGACCCATTCCACAACCCCATGGGGTTTTAGCCCACTAACTGGGGGTACAAACTTCAAACATGAATATCTCTCAAACCGTGAAGAATTACATGGTGTGCCATATACCAACGGAAACATCTCGACAAGTAGAAACATCAAAAGAATTCTTGACGCAAAATATATTAATTTGGTAGGTCAAAATTCCCATGCAATATTGGGTAGCCCCCAGTGCTACTTGGGTTGACATCAATGACAACTGTTGATCAACATCTTTAACCCCTGAGGGAGCCCTCTCAAGCTGAGGAGGCTAAGCCTCAGTCAAAAGATTAGGTTTGAAATAGTTACATGAGATTGTCTGATCAAGCAACCTATCAAGTCCAATTTTTTGATAACACAGTCAATGGTCATTTTATTAAAAATTTATTTATTTAGTAAGTCAATTGATTCATTCCATTGTAAATAGCCAGTGTGATGTGTCAATAAACTCCATGCCCAATGGTACTTATGTCTGTATATATGGTTATTCTTGAGTCGAGTCAATCAATGGTCACTCCTAATCTTTATTTTCAAGAAGTCTTCTGAGTTTCAAGAGTTTTCGAGGCACTGAGTCTACAGTCCTTGAAGCCTCACAGGGAGGACTTCATCCCCAATAGTAGCCACTGTTAGCACTGAAAATGTTAATGGTGTAATCGCCATTGTGTCACTGTTTTCAAATTTATATTATGTCCTAATCCATGTCCAAAGTTCGAGTCATTTCCAATAAAATTTAAAAAAGAGTCCCAATATTAAGGTATTTTTAAGTGAATAGGTGTTATAGTGTTTCAGAGTCCTAAAATAAGTTAAAATCTCTATTTTAACTTATGTTAGTGTTGAAGGTTAGTCGATGTTTGTGTGGAAATTTTAATACAATTATGTATTGTCGGATTCTTCTGATCTAACAATTATATGCCACTGTTAAATACAGAATCCTTCTACTTAAATCTTTGCATAAATTTAATTACCAATTGCAAACACATGAAGAAAGATCAATCACACATAACACAAATGTTTTTATCAGGAAAGCATAAAGCCCCACTATCATATATTATTTATATATCATGGATCATGAAACAATCTCATACAAAAATATACTCCAAGAGCTCTCAGTACAATATGCAATCGTCTCAAACTGTCATACAAAAATTGGCATAAACATGCACCAATTTACTGCCTTCTGACAACCTGCCTCCATTGCGCAATCCCTGCTGATCACAATCCCTGAATGAAATCGACCTTGCCTTGCCTTGACTGTGCAATCCTCATTGGCATCTCCAATGTGTGTTTGGTTGCAAGTGGGCACCCACTATAGTCATAACTAATAACCAAATTGTCTCCTTCACCCATCTCTCAACTGGGTCTCCACCGGATCTGACATGCATGTAGTTAACAGTAGTAAATCTTCAGTTGCATGTGAAATCACTCCATGTGAATTAATTTAATATTTAATTCATTGTTCTCTCACTAGTGTATCTTTAGTTACAACTAGCACAACTGAGTTTAACTCACTTAACTGAGTTAAACCACTTTACAACTCACATAACTACACATCCAACTCTGTTACAACTTTGTATTGCTCAATTACAATGAAGTCCACTAGCATGTCCCACCAACCAACCTTAGAACTCGAAATTCCTTCAGTTAACTGGTTTGCCACATAAGTTAACTGAAATCAAGTGCTTCAAGAGAATAGATTATTATTTATTGTCTAATTATTGTTAAGAGATAACAATAATCGACATGCATTCTATTTTTAGACATGTGATCGACGAACTGTCTTCGCACATGCATTCCAAAAATAGATGCCCATCCATTGATATAATTTTCTCAACCATCTATAAATAGACTACTGCTATAAATAGACTTTGATCCAAATTCTCAAAATAGACATATCACGTAAAAATAGCATGTGGGCCCCACCTATTATAGGTGATGAATTTTCACTACGATCATCATCTTGTTGAATCTGAACACTCCCTCTCAACAAGAAATAGATTATCCTTCACCCCGATCCTGCCTCTATGGCATTCGAATTTACTCATAGTGAGCGCCTTTGTCAGAATATCTGCATCTTGATCTTCCATAGGAATACACTGAAGCAACATGATCTTTCTCTGCATACAATCTCTGATATGATGATACCAGATATCTATATGCTTAGATCTATCATGAAACACAGGATTAATCGAGAGCTCAATGCAACTCTGATTATCACAATGAATCACTGTAGGATCTAAATGAGAACCAAGCAAACTGACCCGGATCTTCCTCATCCAGATTGCCTCACATGTATCTTGACTTGCTACCATGTATTCCGCTTCTGTTGAACTGAGTGCCACGAATATTTGTTTCCTGCTATACCGAGAAACAGTTGTAGATCCAATACTGAAGACCCCTCCTGATGTGTTATTTCTGTCCGTTGGGTTGCCTTCCCAATCTGCATCCGTGAATCCATGCAACTTCACCTCATCCATCTGTATATACCATGAGCCATACTCAGATGTTCCCCTGAGATATCTCAGGACATGCTTGCTCACCTTCCAAAAGAGCTTGGTAGGCTTAACCATCACTTGACTAGGCTGGTTCACCACATAACATATGTCCGGTCTTGTATTAACTAAATACATGAGCAAACCCACCAATTGTCGATAGGCACTAGCATCCACGACCTCTCCAAATGTAGTGTCCTCTTTCCTCTAGTTTACAGAAAGAGGAGTATCCATGGTTTTGCAACCCTCCATGTGAAATTTACCGAGTATCTCCCTTGCATACTTTCCTTGAGACACAAAAAGTTCACCATCTCGCTACCATATTTCCAATCCAAGGAAATAATGAAGGAGGCCCATATACTTCATCTCAAACTTCTTTGCAATGTCCTCCTTGCATGAGTGTATCAGCTGCTAATCACCAGTCAGTATTAAATCATCAACATAAAGAACAATGATTAAAATCTTACCCTCCACCACAATTTGGTATAGTTTCGCATCTGCCTCACTCTTGATGAAGCCAAATCCAGTGAAATAGTTGTCGATTCGAGTGTACCAAGCACGAGGTGCTTGCTTCAGCCCATACAACGCTTTTTTGAGTCTGCACACATGTGACTCGCTGCTGAAGATCTCAAATACTTCAGGTTGCTCAATGTACACTTATTCCTTAATGATCCCATTAAGGAACACGGTATTCACATCCATCTGATGAATGTTCCAACCCATATGCATTGAGAGAGCAAGGATGGTCCTTATGGAAGAATATCGTGCGACAGGTGCAAAGGTTTCTTCATAATCAATCCCCCTGATCTATGAGAATCCCCGGGCCACAAATCTGGCCTTGTATTTCTCATCACTCCCATCAGCAGCTTGCTTTACCTTGTAGATCCATCTTGAACCTACCACTGATTTATCAACCGGCCTTGGAATAATTTCCCAAGCATTGTTTCTGACAATGGAGTCATACTCTTCCACCATTACATCTACCTATGTGGGCTCCTGCACTACTTCCTGAAAGGAAGATGGCTATGTCACAATACATTTTCTCAAGAGAGCCATGTATCCAGTGAAACGGTTAGGAGACTGTCTCTGTTTGCACTGTGAAGTAGGGACTCCTACATTCTGTGCCACATCAAGCTTCAGCCTCTCAGCTTTTGTGGTACGCCTTCTGCCAGTTTTGATGTTTGGCTCTGCGTGAGTGAACTCCTCCACTCCATGAACCTCCTCCTGTGGCTGATCCACATCTAGAGACTCATCTTTGGGAACAAAAAGTTCCTCCTCTACATGTAAGTATAGCTCCCTCTCAAGCGACAACTTCATGGCTTTCTCCTCAATGAATTTTATATCCCGTCGCACCACAGTCATTCGACTATTTGGAAAATACACACGATAATTATGGGGTGTTTCTGTGTACCCCACAAATATCCCAACTTCATAAGTTGGCTCCAGCTTCTTCCTGGCGTTCTTGATCACATGCACATAAATAGATGATCCAAAAATCTTAAAGTGAGAAACATCTGGTTTCTTACCAGTAAAAGCTTCTTCAGGTGTACTCATGCCAAGTACTCTATGAGGACAACGGTTTTTCACATAAACCGCAGTGTTGCATGCTTCTGCCTACAAGTACATTGGTAGGCCCTGATCATGCAGCATAGCTCGTGTAGCACCCATGATCGTTCTATTATTCCTCTCTACGACCCCATTTTGTTGTGGGTTATGAGGCACTATGAGTTCTCTTCGAATTCCTTCTTTGCTACAGAAGTCTTTCGTTATAGATGAATTCACCACCATTATCGCTCCATAGTGCCTTCACTTGCTTCCCCGACTCTTTCTCCACCAATTCTTTAAACTCACAGAAATTTGAGAATGTTTGATCCTTCTTCTGCATGAAGAAGATCCAGCATCTACCAGAATAGTCATCAACAAAAATAACATAATACATGTGTTTTGTTGTTGAAGCAATTGAGAATGGTCCACACATGTCTATGTGAACTCTCTCCATGATCACCGAAGCACGGTTCTCCTTTTCATGAAAGGTGGTCTTCACAAACATACCCATAGTATATCCCTTTCACTGATCTAACTATGCAAGTGTACCCTTGGGAAGTCCAGTAGAAATCTGCTGCAAAATCTTCAGGGCGCCATGGTGAAGATGGCCCAATTGCTTGTGCCATAATTCGCCCTCATCCCAGCTCACCACTTCTTCTGGATTTCCCACCATTGTAGCACAGCCATCTACCTCCAACTTGTAGATATTCTTGACTCTAATCCCTATCCTCATGGTTTTACCCGTTGTTTTGTGTTGCAAGAAAGCTTTTCCATTGCTGAAAACAATGTCATAACCTCTGTCCTCCAACATCACGACTAAGACCAAGTTCTTCTTTAGACCTAGAACATGCATAACATCTTTCAACTAAAATGTTTTACCTAACTCCCTCTCAAAGGTAACGGTACTAATGTTGGTCACACTGTATCGTCCATCGTCACCCATCTTTATATGCATCTGGAGATCTCTCTCCTCCAAGTCACTGAAAAGCTCCTTATCTCCTGTCATGTGGAAGGAAGCACCACTATCAAGATACCACACCGATCCCATTGCGCTTGAAACCAAGCATGAGATCAAAGAGAAATCAAGTTCAAATTGTGAGGCAAGGGCCTCACCAGCTGTAGCTCCAGCAACCTTCTTATTCTTCTTTTTTGGTGGGCAGTTAGTGGCGAGATGCCCATGTTCGTGATAGTGAAAACATTTCACTTTGGAAAAATCAATCTTCTTGCCTTTAGCCTCAGATTTTGAGTGGAATTAATTCCCCTTCTCTGTCCTTACTTTGGAAACCAAAGCACAATCCTTTTCATCATCATGCTTTGATGAAAAGCCATCTCTGGTGTTTTGCCTGAACTCCTCCTGCACTAGATCCGACCACAGTCGTTCCCAATCCGGCAGTTTTTTCCGTCCATTGACAGAGTCTTGATAATTGTGCCAACTCTTAGAAAGTCCGAAGAGAGCCAAACTCACCAAATAATCATCATCAACTGTGATTCCCACACTCCCCAGTTCTTCTCGACATTGGACAAACTTTGTGAGATACTTAGGAATATTTTCGCCCTTCTCCATCTTGATCTTTCTAAGTTTATCCTTTAGCGCCATTTTCCTATGGTCGCTGCTGCTTTGGAAAAGATCCGTCAAAGCCTTCCACATCACAAATGGAGTGGCTTTCCCATGAAGGCTTGAAACAATATGATCTCGCACACCTTCCAACATAATCCTTCTCATCTTCGCTACTTTCTTTTGTCAGGTTTCAAGTAATGCAGCATCCATCGAAGTGGGCTTAGTAACATCACTGTCGATGAATTCCTTCAAGCCATTATCATCAAGCACTGTCTCCATCCTATCCTTCCATGCAATGTAGTTCGAGCTACCCTCGAGTGCATACTCTAACCGCAAACCATTGAAAGCCATTTCAATGTTTACTCAATTGTCACACCAATAAATTCTTGCAGCAAATTTGAAATGTTTCCACCAAAAAGCTCGGCTACTGCTTCAATATTGCAATATTCTTTGCTCTGATACAATGTAGAAATTTTAAAACAATTATGTGTTGTCAGATTCTCCTGATCTAACAATTATATGCCACTTTTAAATACAGAGTCCTTCTATTGCGGAAATTTAATTTCCAATTGCAAACACATGAAGAAAGATCAATCACACATAACACAGATGTTTTTTATCGAGAAAGCATAAAGATAAAAACCCCACTATCATATATTATGTATATATCATGGATCATGAAACAATCTCATACAAAAATCTACTCCAAGAGCTCTCAGTACAATATACAATCATCTCACATTGTCATACAAAAATTGGCATAAACATGCACCAATTTACTGCCTCTTGACAGCCTGCCTTCACTGTGCAATCCCTGAATGAATTCGATCTTTCCTTGCCTTGATTGCACAATCCTCATTGGCATCTCCAATGTGTGTTTGGTTACAAGTGTGCACCCACTATAGTCACAACTGATACTCAAACGATCCCTTTCACCTATCTTTCAACAGGGTCTCCACTGGATCTAACATGCATGTAGTTAACAGTAGTAAATATTTAGTTGCATGTGAGATCACTCCATGTGAATTAATTTAATATTTAATTCACTGATCTTTCACTAGTGTATCTTTAGCTACAACTAGTTACAACTAGGACAACTGAGTTTAAGTCACTTAACTGAGTTAAACTACTTTACCGACTCACATAACTACACATCCAACTCTGTTACAACTTTGTATCACTCAGTTACAACAAATTCCACTAGCATGTCCCACCAATCAACCTCAGAACTCGAAATTCCTTCAGTTAACTGGGTTGCCACATCAGTTAAATGAAATTAAGTGCTTCAACAGAATAGATTATTATTTATTGTCTAATTATTGTTAAGAGATAACAATAATCGACATGCATTCTATTTTTAGACATGCGATCAACAAACCGTCTTCGCACCTGCATTCCAAAAATAGACACCCATCCATCCATATAATCTGCTCAACCATCTATAATTAGATTGCTGCTATAAATAGACTTTTATCCAAATTCAAAAAATAGACATATCACCTAAAAATAACCTGCGGGCCCCACCTAGTGTAGGCGTTGAATTTTCACTAGGATCATCATCTTGTTGAATCTCAACAATTTGGGTAATAAAGTTGCAGTCATCTGGTCTGGAATAATAACTACCTTTGTTGTAAATTCATTGTCAAAACAGTAATGCAATAAAAGGCAGCTATTTCTCATAAATAAAAGTCATATGTTCCACACAGTGAAAAGCGCACCTATTTCACTAAGATTTTGGTTATCTCAGAAAATAGGCTACAGGTAAACAGGTAATCAGTTTTCAAAGCAGGCAAATTAAGGCTTCGTGGCAACCAAATTTCTTTAAAAGCAAAGTGCAGCCTGCAGAAAACAGATTGACCAATAGAGCGGGAGATCTGGAGAGGAGAAACCGAGAATGTTTAAAGGAAGCTTTCCAAGAATTAGACTAAGGAATGAAGCTATGGAGAAGACCCGCCTGCAAGAGGAGCGAACAACCATGATACAATTGCTGATCGGAAAGGGAAGAAACCGACGGCTAAGATTAAAATGCAGATAGAGCGATTTTACAAATCGCAATTTTTAAAGTTTACCATTAAGTCAATCGCGTGGTATGTTAAATGATTTTCAATGCGATGAGGTGAAGGGCGAGCAAGGAAGACCATCAGATTTGGGTGCAGATCAACGGTGGAGATTAAAGCGCAGATGGAGTGATTTTGCAAATCGTAGTTTTTAAAGTTTATCGTTAAGGAAATCGCATGGTATGTTAAGTGATTTGCAATGCGATGAGGCAAGGGGCACGTGTCAGCGTAGCACACCAGCGTGATTTCGCGCATCACATAGTTTACTGTTTAGCCGTTATCAGTAGTCAAGTTAAAATTGCGGGTGACCGATGTGTGATTGCTTCCAATTGGTCAACATGTTGTGGGGCCCTAAAACCACAATTCTGCGTGTATGTATATTGTTTGGGAGAAATTGCGGTTTTGTTTAAAGTTCTGATAAATGTTGTTGATTGCACGTGTATATATGTTTATAAAAATTTTGATGCATGATCTATGATCGGTCCCATTTCTCTGCCATGTCACCTCTACTCTCATCACACATTGTACTTCGCCATTTTAACCATTTAACTCCCGCATTTCATAATAAAACTTCCTATGCGTGTGTTACACCATTTTTTGGTCATCTAACCTATTATCATTAGATGGACCCAAGTACACCATGTAAGACCAATTTTACCCTAAGTAAAATTGCCTTCACTATGTTAAATAGCTTAATAAACCACATTTATTAGGTTATTTATGGTCCAAACAGGAAACCCCAAAAGGAAATATTAAACAAACCTATATTTGTTTGATTTTCCTCATGGAATAATTAATTAAACCATAATTTAATTATTATTCCCAGTCATGCTTAACCCAAAAACAAAGAAATTAATGAGATAAACCCTTATTTATCTTATTATTTTCTAGGAATAATTATTTAAATCTTATTTAGATAATATTCCTTGTTAAATATGACCAACTCACCCACCAATAATCAAATAAATCATTATTTATTTGATTATCTTCCAACCACTTCCTTAAAAAGATAAATAAATCATTTATTTATTTATTTTTCACTAATCAAGGGATTTGACCCAAGTCAAACACCCTTTCCCTCCAACAAATATAATAAAGTATTCCATAAAAGGTGGATCTAGACTTGGTTAACATTATTTTAATCATGCACCAAGATCTAGAATGGCCCAATATTTTGTTATAAATAGGAGGGTTTTCCCCATCATTCCTCGCCTTTTGTTGCCTACTAGATCACTCTGGATCTATGCACTTGGTCCCATTTTTCATCATTTGCTCCCATTGAGCTCTATTCTTTGCATTGGGTTTTCTACACCAACAGGAGAGAGAAAGCTTAGATCTGAAGTGCTGAGGACTTCCAAGAACCCATCCCACTGAGGAGAATTGGATACACCTTCTTGTTTTCCTCCCAGGTGCCCGATTAATATAAAAATTCTTTCAAAAATTGTTCTTGTCTTGTCTACTGGTATATGGAGCAAACCCTTTTTTTTACTGTTTAATGTCTTTCCATACATAGATCTGGTGTTTTGCAGCTATTTTCTTGTCAAACTAACCGCAGATCTGAAGATATTGGCAGTCATTTCTGTTGTTAGGGCTATTAGTTATGCGTAGCTAAAGTGGTCCTTTTTCGTACACTTCGACGAAAGATTCATACTAACAAATGGCGACTCCACACGGGTTTTAAATTACGACCGCTGTCGTTTTTCATATTCCTGCATATCCAGCTACTTCAGACCCTAGGGCTTCTTTTCAGCTGTTTATTTTTCCTATTTTATGTTGTTTTTCTCACATAAAACCCTAAAACATTAAAATTTCTAACTTCCGTGTGTTTCTGGCCCTATTGCGCAGGTAAGCGACACCAGCCGCAACTGAGACGGCAACTTTTCTGAAAATCTGCCGCCGAGACAACCGGAACGGGGGGTCGCACTTTTTGGCCCATAAACTACGACCTGGACCTCCAGGTCGCACTTTTCTGCCCCTTTTCTGCGACCTGCACTGAAAACAGGTCAGAAACTGCGACCTGCCAGTTTTTCAGTGATTTTTCTGCAATTTTTCTGGGTTCTACTGCAGCTTCTGTCAGGGTCTTCCAGCCTCTGTCTCAGCTCGCCTTGACCAAGTTCTGATCTGTTTTTACTCATCTAAGTGGGAACCTAGCCCCCTAGGGCTTTAGTACCCTCCACTTTTTTTGGAAGAGTATTAGTTGTTTCAGCCGTCTGTTTTTCAGAGCTTCAGCCTCCTTGTTTTCCAGATCTGTTACCTCCCTTTCAGATCCATTGAAATCAGCCTCTTTTCCTTTCAAATCACCTCTTGTTGTTTTGTCTGGACCTTTCTTTAGGACCTCCTCCCTGTCCTTTCCGCTTTTTGCTGATTTCCTCACTTTTTTCCAGCCACCTTGCCTCTGTCCCTTGGCTGTGATCTGCACCTCTTTTCCACAACTTTATCCTTTAGATCCCTGTCCCTTTTGACCTTAGATCTATTGGCCTCTTTTCCGTGTGTTTTGCCTAGATTTTTCCCTTTCTTTTCAGATTAGTTTTGAGAGACCCGCCTTCTTGGGTTAGATCGCTGCACAAGTAGCTGTTCTTTTTCTGTTATTTCAGCATTATATATTGTTCTCTGTAGGTTTATTTTCAGTTACGCAGCACACTTTTTTCTTGCTCTCAAAACGGAAAGGGTTTAAAAATTAAAATTAACGCACGCCACACCATGACCCTAAGCGAAGAAAGCGCCTGGTTAACACCGCACGGCAAAGACTTTAAAATCAGTGTCATTATTTCTACTATACGCCTTGACCTCAATTGAATTTGTCCCTTTGCTCTGTCGGTTTCCTTCTTCCTGTCGTCATTGCGCCCCCAAGGCGCCTTTCCCGGAGACTTCTTGGCCTTCACCCTCAGTTTCCAGTCGATCGACCTACTCCGACCCACCGTCGTCGAGCCAGTCCTCCTCCGAGTCCGCACTCCGACTCCTCTCCTGATTCATCGGGTTCCCTTTCTCCTCCTGGTTCTCCCCTTGTCACCTTCACCATGTCTGGTCCAGGGCCTAACGCTGGTGGTGCTCCAGGCCCTAATGCTGGACCTGCCACTAGCGGAACTGCCACAGGAACTACCTCGGCCACACCCTTGCTGCCGTACATCGCAGGCCTCAGCCTCCCCGATTTCAATCAGTTGATCAATGACCCTATCCGCCACGATGTTGGTTGGCCTGCTATGCCAACCAAGCTCCCCTCCGACATCCCTAAGTTCGAAGGCCTTGCTGGAGAAGATCCAACCAATCATGTTCGATCTTTCCACATGTGGTGTTCCTCCAATTCCATTACCGATGACTCCATTCGTCTTCGTTTGTTCCAACGCACGCTTACCGGCGAAGCTTCTAAATGGTATACTGAACAAGCCACCTCTTCCCATACCACCTTTGCGACCCTTGCCCAAGCCTTTTTGTCCTATTTCCAGCTCCCTCTCCGATACGACACTGGCACGGAGCTCTTGACTTCCTTTAAGCAATCCTCTTCAACCCGCCTTTCCGCCCATGTTCAGGAATGGCGAAGAAGACGGAGCTTATGTCGAGCCCCTCCCTTCGAAGATCGGGTTTATATGGACTGGTTCCTCCGCACCCTTCCAGCTCCCATCGGTAAATATGTCGCCTCCCATTTTCCTCAAACCGAAGAAGCCGCCCTCCAAATAGCTTTGAAATATGACCTGATCTACACTCAATCTGGTTATGTTTATACCGTTCTCCTTGACCTCCACAGGCCCAGTGGCGCTGACGCCCCGGGGGCATCTCATTCCGCCGACGGTATCGTTGGAGCCCTTTCCCATCCGTACGCTCAACCTCCTATGGGCTATGGTCTCCCTCACGGAGGGGCCAGCACCTCTAGCACTCTTCCCCCTCCCGGTAGCATGTATCCAGGATACAGCATGCCTCCTCCTTTTGCCCAACCTCCTGCTTACCTCAATGCTGCCCAACCTAACCATTACCCTTATCCGCAGCCTAGTATGCCAGCTCCTCCAGCATATGCGCTTCCACCTCCCTTGCCTTCTCAACCCCCGCAACAGCACCTACAGCCCCCTCCAGGGCAAGTATTTACACAGCAGGGCACGACTAATCCCCCTTCTTCTCAAAGAAGGTGGAGAGGCAACTCAAACCAATCTGCCCCTGGTACCCGCGGACCCAATCCCGGTGTGGACCCTAACAATGCCAACCAGCAACAGGGCACTCAGCCCAAGCCGGACAGGCCGCTTCGTACAAATAAGCCTTGTTCGTGTTGCGGTGTTTATGGTCATTACACCCACGATTGTCCCCTCTTACCCCAGATGCGGCAGATGTGGGAGTCTCAAGCCACATTGCGCGGACAACACGCCTCCCCTCATGCTCCACCTAATGTGGCCACTACCCAGCCAGCTGTGTTTACTGATCCTTTCCCTCAGCAAGGTTTCATGGCTACCCAACCACCTGAAAGCCAGGTAGCCGCCCCCCCTTCCCTTTCTGGTTCCTCTGATTACCAGATCCTTATGATGAACTCCGATCCCAACCCCTCCGTCGATCTTCACCTTCAAACTCGGTCTCGCCAGTACCCCAAGCCTCCTGCTCAGTCTGCTCCCGAGCCTCCCTCTTCAGGTTCTACAGAGCCTCTTTCGACATCCAGTGGCCCCTTACACATCCCTCAACCCAAAGTTGAGGTTCATCCAAAGATTCCAAAGGGACCATTACGCCGAAATGTTGCTTCCGGTCGAGCCGCTCAGTTGTATAGCATAGTAGATGATTTGGCGCAATCCCCCGCTGCCATTTCCACACTGGAACTCCTCCAGTCATGTCCTTCCCAAAAGAAGGCTCTACTATCTGCCGTGGGCGCTGTAGATCCTGCTGACGACCAAATGATTGTTTTCGACGCCACTCAATCGGACCACCCTCCCCTTCCTCCTTCCGTCGCCTTCCAAATCTCAGTCAAAATACGGAACGCCATCGTGTCCCGGTGTATAATTGACGAGGGGGCATCCACCTGCGTGATGTCCGCTTCGGTTTGGAAGCAACTCGGATCCCCTGAGCTGGCCCCTTCCACGATCACCCTTAGAGCGTGGGACGGTCATGCCTCCTAGCCCATTGGCTTGTTTCGTAATTGCCCTATCACCCTCGCCGGTAAGACTGTTTGCGTTGACGTCGAAGTCATTGACGCCCCACTCGACTACAACATTCTTTTGGGGCAGAGCTACACCTATGCTATGTCTGCTGTCCCATCCGCGGTCTTTCGCAAGATGTCTTTCCCCCATAATGGAAAGATAGTCACCATTGACCAGTTGACATATCATGAGCCCCCCTCTCAGGCCTCACCTGAAACCACCATCTCTTCTGTAGCCAACAAGCAAACTGTCGATTCCTTAACCAGTGTCTCCCCCGGCGTTTACAAGGACTCCTCCCTGCTTGGAACTTTTCCTTGTCTCCCCCCTCCTCCTATCACTGATCCCAGCTTATTGAATGTTTGCATGATGCAATCGTCTCAGGCTGCCCTTAAGCGGCCTGCTTCGGCTAGTCCGCAACCTCCCCTTCGCCCTCTGCAACCCGCTCCTAGCCATTCATCTCCGCCAGCCGGACCTCCTCCTTCTGGCCCTCCCCCTACAGCTGGTACCCCTGAACCCCTTTCTCCTCCTGGCTCGGTTCCCCCTGGCCTTAACCATCTCGGAGCCGTCCCTCCTGGTCATTACCCTGCTGGGCAGATCCCTTTCCTGGCTCCCCCTCCCGGAGTATATTCTGTCCCCGTCATGGCCACCCTCTCTCTCCCTAACCTGACCTTGGGCATTCCGGTCTAGTACCTTGACCCTCCATCCGCCACCCCTCCTGGTCACCCCAAACCCTACATGGCTTTGACACCGGTCCAACCGGTCCCCCTCGCTTCCTTCGTTGCCACTGTGCCTCCAGCACCTCCACAGGATCCTTCTCCTGTCGTGACGGCTCCCGGGAAGAAAAGCAAAGCCCGTAAGGGGGCACCCAAAGATAAGACCACCACGACTGACCCGGCCCCTCCCCCACCCGCCAGGCCTTGTGCCTTGTGTGATGTCACCGGTCATGCCACCCATGCTTGTCCCGAGTTGCCCCGTATCCAGCCCATGGTTAAAGTCGCGTTCCTCGAGTCTACGGTCCCTGAAACCTCCGTTCCTTCTTCGTCCGTAACCAAGAACCCCAAGACTCTCCGCACCAACAAAACCTGCGCTTTGTGCGGTGTTCATGGCCATTACTCCCACCATTGTCCTCACCTGACGCACTACCGCGCCTCTTTAGAGGTCGTTCGAGAGTATGAGGTTGAACAAAATCAATCCGCCTCTCCCATCCTCACGCAGTATGCTTCGGGTCAACTCAAGGATCCCCCCACTCCCATCGTCATTCCCCCCCTGATGTTCAGATGACGGAGTCCACCTCGACCATTCTTTACCTATCCTCCTCTGCGAGACACCTGGAGCCCAGTCCCCCTGCATCCTCCCCTGTCGTTTCGCCGAATCCCCTCTTTTCCACCCATACCCGAGATCCCTCCACCCGTATCTATGTTGACCTCCGCAGCCCGAGTTCCCGCCATACTTCCGATAGCCCTCATATACAACCCTCCAGCTTGTATGTGAGTCATCGTCATCCTGCCCCTTGCACTCCCTCCCGCAGCTGCCGCTCGATGTCTTCTGTCCACTCACGCTGCCGTCATTCTCCCTCTTCCCCTCATTTGTTGTCTTGTCACACCATTCCGCAGGACCCCCAGTCCACTCCCTTTATCGGTTACGCTGATGGTGCAAGTCGTTACTCCCGGAATCTAGCCGCGGCAGGTTGGGCCATTTTCACCCCCTTGCATGCCCTTGTTCTCTCCGACGGGGTCTGCATTGGTTCTGCCACCAATAATCAGGCCGAATATGATGCAGTGTGTGGTCTCTTAGCCGATGCCCTCTTTCATCGCATCCTCCATCTGCACGTTCGTTTGGATTCCCTACTTCTTGTAATGCAACTACATGGTGTTTATCGTGTGCATAACCCCGTGTTGTTTAGACGCTATTTACGAGTGAAACTCTTGATACGTGCATTTGAAACCATAACTTTCAATCATGTACCTCGAGAATAGAATCACTATGTAGATAGTATTGCAAACCAAGTTCTAGATTGGCATTTATCACACGCATTTCATACAAGACAATAACATTCATAAAAACAAAACGATGCATATCCATAATATGTGTCGCAAAACATGTGTTTAGAGTCCATCTACTCTGATACATATGACATGCCCATAGCATGTTACAAAAAACCCAAAACTGGGGCACCACCTGCCCCTACATACATCATAGGGGGCACCACATGCCCCACCCCTAATCACTATCTGGAGGATCCCGGGCCAATGGCTCTGCCCCTGCAGCATGTAGATTGCGCATCGCCTGACCGGCCATCGCCATGCGCCGCATGACACCTCGCCACTCCGAGGGTAGACCAACACATGGCTCTATGAACTGGTCATCTAAGTCCTGCCACCCGTGCTCTGATACTCCGGTCAACAACCTTTCGCATCTACGTCGGATGTCCTCCAGCAGGGCGGCTGCATCCTCATTCTGCGCCGCTCTCGACCCACTCGAACCTGTAGCTCCAGATGCTGCCGGTCGTCCCATATATCCGGCCGGTTTTACCGGTGCTATATCTGCATACCAAAAGTACATGAATCAGTACCATTAATTTCTATTCACAAACTTTAACATGCCCACACAAGAATAGCAATCTGTCACTTACCATCGGGCCCCCAGACTCGACCAGGCGGAAGTGGCAGGTCCGGATCTCCACAGTAGCTCATCCCACTATAGGGATAGTCGTCTATGTACAATGGCATCTGATCCCAATGGGCAAAAAACTCAGGTCGCAACACTCGCCCGACCGCCCCTCCTCCTCCTCTGCACAGTAGCCGTCCCCAACGGCGCATCCTGGGCTCTCTCGGGCCCCCATCTGGAAGCTGTACATGAGGCCTCAAGGTCGGGATCTTCTCAAAGAAGAAGGTGCACAACAAAGTCCCATATGAGCAATCATGGTTCACCTGCCGCCTGCATAGTGACAACTGTCGCTTTAGCGACACCAACATCATTTGGGCCCACCCATGGTAGGTCCCACCCAACACACTCTCCACTATCATCATCTGCCCCCAGTGATGTGATGGAGCGCCTGGTTGCCCAGGATACGCAGCACAGCTGCGGCCACTGCACGGGTTTCTAGCCTCTCTAGATCCCCGATCGGTATTCGAGTCCCCTTGACTTGGATACCCGGTCGACAATGACGCTCCACGAACTCCATGATATGCCGCCCCCGCGGCAATACTGGTTGTGTGTTTCCCACCATCCCCAGTGGCGGGAGACTAGTCAGGAAATACACGTCCTGGACCGTCAATTTGATCCTGTGCCCCTGCACTACAAAGACCTCCTGATCTGGATCCCAGTAACTGATAATTCGGGCCAATAATGGTTCCCCTGCTCTCATCAAAGGGTTCTCCAAAAACTTGAGAACCCCAAATCTGGCCAATACACGGCGGACGCCCTGATCCGCCTGGATCTCTGCCCGTAGTGTCCCCATATCTCTCTCTCTCCAGTTAACCCGTAAATCTGCCATACCTGCACAAACACATCATTTTTGTCAGCATACAGATCGGGAAAACCATAACCAAACACCAAAACCCAACTTCCAGCCATAAAACAGCACCAAAACCCCCTCATCCCCCAGGTCGCAGTTTTCTGCCCATTTCTGGGATAGGTCGCACTTTTCTGCCTGAAACCTGCTTCCCAGGTCGCACTTTTTGGACCAAAAAGTGCGACCCGGCCGTAGAGATGAAGGAGGGGTTGTTTCTGGATTTCTGGGCCCTAAACTGAAAATTTAATCCATCAAAATGCAAGAGAAAGGTTAGGCCTCTTACCTCCCACTGACGGATCTCGATTCCAACGGTCGGTTTGTCCGCTACGTTCGCCGCAAGATTTAGGGCCTTCTCTTCTCTCTACATTCACCACAGCAACAATAGCAAATGAATGATTTTGGAGGGAAAACTGCCTTATTAAAAGAGAACCCCTGTTTCTTCTTTCACCTGCTGCAACCACACCGTAGCCCCGTTCGACAAACCGTCAACACCGTTGGAAAGCTCTCACCGAGCCCTCAAATGGGTATCTGTTAGTTTTTTGTGATTTGATACTTCACCCGGACACATTTTGTCCAAGCAGGGTCACTTCACCGCTCCTTAAAATCGAATTTCCTCACTTACGACACTTGTACTTGGGGCACCATCTTGCCCCCTTACTTGTCCCTGTTCGTGTCGATTTTCGTCATGAGTTCCCACCTTGTACTCATGTTTCCATGGTCCCCCATTGGGGCCTTTACTGTGTGGCAGCACCATCGAGTCGCCCTTGTTTAGAGCATCCAAGTTGAGTCATCATTGCATCCATGGAGTCTATACCGAGTCCCTTTGTACCCCACTATAGCCCTCCATCCTTCATTGCCTGGTCTCTCTCTTGTGTTGCACATTATGACCTTCAATCCCACTGTCCCCTGTCCCATATGATATTGTGTCAGTCGATGCCATGTCATTCATGCCCTTTATGCTCTAACAAGGGAAGTCGTCCATTCGCTACTCAGTCCTTTCCATTTCACTCTCATCATTAGTGTCAGTCTGTCTATCGCTCTACTGTTTTCTCTCGTGCCTTAGCCGAGGATCTCATTGCTCACCTATGGCGGACCTCCTTCCTCGTCGACGTCACCACATCTGGTCTCAGGCTGTGTCTAGAGGGCGTGCGTGTACCTCGTTCCGTACCTTCCACTTGCTCGTGCTCAATGCAAGGGGATCTTTCATTTCCCTTGACTTGATTGTTTCTCCTGTACTCCTTTCAAGATGATCAAGATTCGTATACTCGACTTGGCCCGTTGATCCAAAGAAGAAATTTTACTGATTCCCGGGTGTGTGTGAGATGTTTCAACCCTCATGAGGGGTTGGCCCTGCAGGTAGCCCCCCACATGCCCGGATGACCTCTTCTTTGCAGCCTTCGATGCAGCTCCAGATATTTGATGATGTTGGCCGTAGCCACTTGCAGCGCCTCTTCGACTTGCATGTATCAGTCAGATTTTGTGAGCCCTTCCCCATTTACAAGGGGCATTTGGGTTGTATTTGTATCTCATGTACTCCGATATTATTGTACAAGTCCTGGCTGTTATCCCAGGAACAACATGTATGTGGGATTCCTCATTGTATTTTTATCTGGCTCCTGATTATGCCAGCTATACTTTATGGTTCGGTCCCTTGTTTACCGGACACACTATTCTTTTGTACTTTGTCTCGGCGGGCATAGGTATGCCTCCCCCACCGCCTTCAGCACAGGTACCCTCTCATAAAAAGAGACTTGTTGCACCTGCGAGTCTCGTCTCCTCGGGGTCTAGTCCTTCAGCACACTATCTACCTCACATTTCTCTCTCTGACACCCCTTTTGTTGTCTAGTGATTGTGTTCTTACAACGTACTTCGGTCATACGATTTGCTCCTAACACTCGCACGCTGGGGGGCAATCTGTTACACCATTTTTTCGTCATCTAACCTATTATCATTAGATGGACCCAAGTACACCATGTAAGACCAATTTTACCCTAAGTAAAATTGCTTTCACTATGTAAAATAACTTAATAAACCACATTTATTAGGTTGTTTATGGTCTAAACAGGAAACCCCAAAAGAAAATATTAAACAAACCTATTTTGTTTGATTTTCCTCATGGAATAATTAATTAAACCATAATTTAATTATTATTCCTAGTCATGTTTAACCCAAAACAAAGAAATTAATGAGATAAACCTTTATTTATCTTATTATTTTCTAGGAATAATTATTTAAATCTTATTTAGATAATATTCCTTGTTAAATATGACCAAATCACCCACCAATAATCAAATAAATCATTATTTATTTGATTATCTTCCAACCACTTCCTTAAAAAGATAAATAAATCACTTATTTATTTATTTTTCACTATTCAAGGGATTTGACCCAAGTCAAACACCCTTTCCCTCCAACAAATATAATAAAGTATTCCATAAAAGGTGGATCTAGATTTGGTTAACATTATTTTAATCATGCACCAAGATCTAGAATGACCCAATATTTTGTTATAAATAGGAGAGTTTTCCCCATCATTCCTCACCTTTTGTTGCCTACTAGATCACTCTGGATCTATACACTTGGTCCCATTTTTCATCATTTGCTCCCATTGAGCTCTATTCTTTGCATTGGGTTTTCTACACCAACAGGAGAGAGAAAGCTTAGATCTGAAGTGCTGAGGACTTCCAAGAACCCATCCCACTGAGGAGAATTGGATACACCTTCTTGTTTTCCTCCCAGGTGCCCGATTAATATAAAAATTCTTTCAAAAATTGTTCTTGTCTTGTCTACTGGTATATGGAGCAAACCCTTGTTTTTACTGTTTAATGTCTTTCCATACATAGATCTAGTGTTTTGCAGCTATTTTCTTGTCAAACTAACCGCAGATTTGAAGATATTGGCAGTCATTTATGTTGTTAGGGCTATTATTTATGCGTAGCTAAAGTGGTCCTTTTTCGTACACTTCGACGAAGGATTCATACTAACAGCGTGATCTGCGATCAATCCCACTTATTCGCCATGTCATCACCCCCCCCCCCCCTCGCTTATCATTCATTCCACTCCATGTCTCCTCTATCAATTAGACCTATTTCAAGGGGTTTCTTTGTAATTTCTCATAAAATTAACCTCTTTCATTCTATCCAAAAGTTTCAGGTTTTTTTTCCATTACAAAGGGTTTTCAACCAAAAAAAAGGGGAAAGGAATAGTGGAACAGTAGCAAAGTTTCTCTCAAATAGTTTTCTACCACTACTCTCAGTACCAGCACGTTTTTACCAAACACCGAGCAGCATTCAAGGAACGGCATTGTTTTTGCACTTTTTGCCGAAGATTGGTTGCGCTAAAACAGAAGAGTGGTCTTTGAATAGGCTGCCACCTCACACAACCATTTCAGAGTGATAGCCTTCATGATGCCTTCATTATGTTTATCTTGTTCTTAGTGTAGCACTTTGTAATTAAGATTAAGGGATAAGCCTCATCTCTTGCTCGAGATCATAATAACTTTTGGAAACATATTCAACTTTTTCTGTGGAAGATGACAGTATCATGTTTTGTATATATATGCCAAACTGATATGAAGTCAGTTTTGGTTGGTGGTTATAGAATTTTGACTCATATTAACTGTAATATTTTATGTGAATGAAATGGAATGATACTATTGAGGGCTTATTACCAATTTGTTGTGTGTGTTGTCTACTCTACTTGTGTTTCCATATCTCCTTTCTTCCAGTTCTAGTTTGCAAATCATCATATTGTTATGTGTTTTTATTAGTCTCTTAAGCATGTTATGTGTTTTATCAGTTCTTGTTAGTCATACACAATGAGCATTCCTGATAAAATATATGTTATAACAGTGGAAGAGCATCACTCATGATAGTTATTATTCATGATATTTTAGTGACAATCTTGTTAGACTAGAAATAGCTTTCTCTTAATGGAATATTGTCAAACTTCCACTTCTATGAATTTCTACTAAATGTAGAAGATTTATGTTTCACAGACCTATTGTTTCCTCTCATCTTACAATTTCCTCTCCTCATAAACTACAAAATTGCACCTTGCTACCACATTAAGTTACAATACCCTCTTTAGCAGAACTTTGGATTTGACTGAAATCTCTCTGCAGTGAATCAAATTTTATACCATCCCCCAATCCCATAAAACAAAACATTAAAATTGCCTTAGAGTTTAAGATGTGTCTGGTCAGGTGCTTGCTGCAATCCAAGTGTTGATTCCAGCACAAATAGGAAGGTTACTCATTAGAAGGACTACAAGGTAATCATATCTCTAACAATGTGTCAAAAATGAACATGATTTGTCAGATGGAGTTAATGGTTCAGAAGAAGACAGGTTAGAAGAAATTTATGATCTTAGAACAAAACTTGGTCTTACTTTGAAAAAGATTGATAATCTTAAAAATAATTTGCAAGCATATGATAACAAGGATCATAGTAAATTTGTAAATGATGACGGGAATCCAAACAATATTGTGAAGGTCTTGAAGCTGGGATCATCTCTCTAAGAGAAGATATTGAAAAATCAAATAAGCGAAATGAAGAACTACTTCAAGCATTTGAAGAACAAGAAAATGGGTTGAAGGAAGAGATTCTCGAATTAAAGGAGCAGGTTGGAGAAGGAAGGAATGAAGAAGCAATATCTATAAAAGGAAGATAAATACCAAAGGATGGAGGTTGAGGTAAACATTCTAAAAGGTAGATTAGAAGAAAATGATAAACATTTGAGATTTCAAGATAGTACTAAGATTTTGGATAATATTCTTAGTAATCAAAGGTATCTCGCCATTAAAATTGGTCTTTGTTTTCATGAAACTGTTTAAAGAGAATCTAATTTACAAGCTAGTGAAAGGAATATAAAATGTAACAATGCAAAACTTGAAATGATCAACAAAGAGACAAGTTAACCTGATCAACAACCAAGGAAAGTGAATCTTCAAAGAAAAAAAATTTACCCCTACTTATATATGTTTTAATCGATTCTCTCCTCTGATCAATAATGTTGAATTCTTTATATGTCATAATTTTTTATGAACTAGCTCACAAAATAGAAGAAAAGATAGATCAACGACTTAGAAATTAGCCTCTTTGAAGGGGGAAACCTCCTTTACATTACATAAATGAACAATTATTGGAAGATACAAATGACAAAACCTACCTTCGATATATAAGAGTCTAAGGGGTCACAATATAACAATATGGGGACCACATGGGCACAACAATAACAATAATGGGGCTACACCTATGGGGCACAATAATAAAAATATGGGGATTACGTGGGCACAACAGTAAGAATAATGGGGATACACTAATAACAATAAGGGGCTACACTACTATTATAGGGACCTAACATGCCCCTCTCCTTTAAACAAGTGTTGTCCTCAATGCTTGAGTAGTTATGGATACTTCTGTATAAACATTCTCATCCTCCCATGAGGAATATTCAATTGGCAAGTTCTTCCACTTGATGAGATACTTTGAATTGATCGATTTCGTAGTTGTCGGGTTCTTGTTTTCGTGACTGCTTCAGGTTCCAATATGATTTTTCCTTCCTCTTCAAGTTTTGCAATATTGTTTGAGCTAGGAGCTTGTCACCTATAACCTTATTTAACCATGAATAATGGAAAATTGGGTGCCCACGGGAAGATGTCGGAAGCTCCAATTTTATCCCATAGTACCAATATTTTGCAACACCTTGTAAGGACCATAATACTTTGGTGATAATTTATTATCTTTCTTAGCTTGCATGAGGAACATTTGTTTATATGGTTGTAGCCGTAAAAATACCTAGTCTCCTATATCAAAACGTAGTTCGCTGCAATGTTGATTCTCCTGTTGTTTCATTCGATTTGATCCAAAGTGAGGTTATCCTTTAAGAGTTGGATAAATTGTTGTCGATGCTCGATGTGATCTTCCAATGCTTGAACCTGTAGTGAGCATAATTGTGCACTTATGCCTCGTTGTTCTTTCTTTAGAAGCTTTTTCATGACATTAGAACCAATTACCTTTCCTCGTTTCCCTGCAATACCCCATCATTCAACTTCTTTTCCTTCCCAAAAACAATTTAAGAAAAAATATTGAATATTAAAAGTTATAGTCCCCAAGGATTGTAACCATTGGACTCCTAGTACAACATCAACACCACCCATTGGAATAGAAAGCATTGGACTATTCAATACATATTCCCCCATGGTTAACTTGATATTATGGTGCTTTTTAGAGAAATTTCTAATTCCTCCATTTGCAACCATCACTTGACACTCCTATCTTATCATGAATAAAATTATGGGTACTACCCGAATCAATCAGCACTATCACCTTTCTTCTTGATATTTCCTTCTATCTTGAGAGTTTGAGGAGTGGTAATTCTCACCAATTCATTACAAGATATCTTCGGATTCATTTCTTCTTTCTCTAGGGTTGGTTCCTAGTGTATATCCTTTTCTTTTGAATTTTCTTGTTCCTTTCTTCCACCTCTTCACAATCTATGTAAATTAATTTCTTCTCAGCACACTTGTGACCTTTAGTGTATTTTCTATCACAACTATAACATATCCCTTTTGCTATTTTTTCCTCCATTTTTTGTTGTGTCAACCTTATAGGTTGTGGAAGGCTAGGAGCAGAAACATTTCCATCTTTATAGTTGTGATTGGTAGACTTCCATGTTGCCATAATTTTTCTTTCAACTTTTCTTACCACCCTGAATGCCTTCTCCAAGGAATAAGGTTCCCAAAGGCGAACCTAATGTTGGATGTTATTCTTTAAAGTCCCTATGAAGACATCAATCCTGTGCTCCTCTAGAATATTTGCTACCCTGATATTCAATTTTTGGAAGTCCTCAATGTGCTCCATCATTGAACCCTTTTGTTTGAGATTTATCAATTGGCTAAAGAAGGAGTTGGTCTTTGTATTTTTATAATGTGCTATCATTTCCTCCGTAAAAATTGACCAAGTGACAAGTGGTTTACAAGAACAAAGCCATCGATACCATACATATTGATTAGGTTCTAAATATAAAATTAATGCATACCTTTTTTGTGTTTTGCAGATTATGGAGATCAAAATATTGCTCCATTTGTAGTATCCATGTTACCAGATCCTTGCCATCAAAATTCCTCATATTGATATTTGGAATATGGTGGGTCTTAAATCCAAAATTAGAGTCTATGAAATCATGATTAACATTTATTTTGTTCTCATCATCAGTTTCATCTATTACCTTTTTTCCATTAGGAATCATTTCTTGTAGCAACTTTGTCAATCCTTCCTTCAAACCTTCCATGTATGTTTTTAGATCATTCTTCGTTTCTTCCATGTTGCCTTTCAGTCTTTCTTCTATACCATCGATCTTATCTTACATGGCACATGCCATTCTTCAAACCATCCAGATTAGCTTCCATTGAATTCTTCAAACCATACATCTTAGCTTCCATGCCTTTATTCAAACCATCCATATTAGCTTCCATTTCATTTTTGGTTATTTTTTGCGAGATCAAAATTTGTCGTACTTGGATATTTTATATCCCATACAAATCGTTACGCTGTGCATGACCTAGAGGAGAAATGAGTCGTGTTGCATTGCGCCTGGGCCTCTTGCCGTCATGGCCTTCCCAGAGACTGATCCAGGTGGGGTTCTAATCATTGAACCATCAGAAAACAACTCTTAGCAACCCCCAGACACTGTTGCATACACATTTTCCTCCATGATATCTTCAATGGGACCTAAGAGAAATTTCTCTGCGGTCACAAAATTTGTCAAAAATCTTGAAGAAATACCTGAGATCAATATGCCTCCTAATCTCCCACGTAGAGTTGCTCTTTCTCTATCAGAAAAGGCTTAGTTGGCCAATTCATTATTTTATGGCCTTCTCCCAAAACTATTCAGAAATGGGTGGAGCGAAATTAGTCCCAAGTGACATAAGGGAAGATCGTGATTATATTTTGCGGAAGGGGATACTTCACCTTTCACGTCGAATCCAAGGATGATAGGATTTAATCTTTAGAAGTGGCCTGTCTTTTATGCACACAATAGGAATCTATTTGAATAGATGGATTCCTGACTTTCATCCAGAACTGGATGTTCCAAATGTTGCCCCGGTTTGGGTGAGGCTTCTGCATATTCCATTGCATTATTGGGGAGATGAATATGTTAGAGCAATAGGAAACACAGTCGAAAAATATATTAACGGGAGTGAACCAAAAGACAACATGCAAGCTTGTGCGAGGATCTGCGTTGAAGTCGATGTAGGAGAAGGGCTTCCAGAAGCCATCAAGCTCAAAGTTGACCACTGGTCGCACATACAACAACTGGATTATGAGAAAATACCTTTCAAATTCAATGTATGTCATGAATATGGGCATTTTGCAAATAGATGTAGCCAAAAATATGAACAAGACAAAAAAACTAAGGAAAATCAAGAACAAAAATGGGAGCAAATCAAAAAGAAAAAGACAACAAATAAAAATTTGCAAGTACCCATCCCTCCATCAACTTCAGCACCCCCCCCCCTCCACTTCTCATAGGTCCCCTGTTCACCCCTCCCCTCCCATCCCTGATTCCTCATCCCTTCCGAGCTTGAATCCCTTCGATCCTCTTGTCACCCCCTCTGATCCTCCTCTCACCACCCTTGCCCCTTCCTTCTCCCCTCCTTTGCTCCCCGGCCAATGCTCAACACCTCCCCACTTCTCTTCCCCTTTGGGTTTTACCTCCTTTGACCCTCCTCTCTTGGATGCTCCACCCTTCTTGCCTGGCCCTCCTCCTCCCTCATCTGACAAGATCCTCACTAGAAATCAGTCAAAGGAGTCCTTAGTATTTGTTGATAATAATAAGAAAGTTGGAAGAAAATCAAACAAGGAGCTCATAGATGAGGCCAAAGTAAAGGATCTCACCTTAGGAACCCAACAACTGTATGGAAAGCTATCTTGAAAAAGGAAACAAAATCAAAGAGAAAAGCCACCAGACTCTTCGAGGGAAAGGTATCCCAACAAAAAATATCAATAAATAATGATAATGGTCTCTTGGAATTGCAGAGGATTAGGGAACCCTTCCAAATTAAACATCATAAAAGATCTCATCAAAGGGGAAAAACCGGACATCCTAATGATCCAGGAGACAAAAATCAGCAGTCACGAAATGGGTAATATGATCCAAAAAATAAAAAATTTATGAAGGAATAGCGTTGTCATCCATTGGGGCTTCTGTAGGGATAAGCACAATTTGGCACAAAGAAAAGTGGGAATTAAATAATCAAAAAATGGAAGCACATTGGGTAAAGACAAATCTAAAAAGTAAAATTTTGGAAAGACAAATCAACCTATACAATGTCTACTCCCCAAATCACTACAAAGACATGGAAACTTGTTGTAGATCGCTAAAAGAAACAATTCTAGCAGAAAAAGAGGATAATCTAATTCTCGGAGGATATCTAAATCTAGTACTCAAAGCTGAAGAAAAAATAGGAGGCCTATACCATCCAGATCCTTCGCGGGACACACATGAAGAGCTTATATAGAGATGCAACTTACTAGATATACCTCCTAAAAATGGCAAGTACACTTGGGACAATAAGAGGGTAGGAAAGGATAACATAAAGGAAAAGATGGACATAATTCTTATTAAGGACAACATAGTGGCCTGCTATAGCAAAGTATCCTCCAATATTGGCTCCTTAGAAAACTATTGGCCTCTCCCATTTAGGTACAATCATCTTTGGAGCAGCAATGATGAGGCAAAACAAGAAGTCATAAAAACATGGAAGCAAAAAATAAATGGATCTCCCAGCTTCATCTGGGATTCTAAACTAAAGAGGGTCAAAGCAAATCTCAATGATTGGGCCAAAAAAAGTTACAAAGAACCAAAAAAACAAAAGGAGGAGTTGCAAAAAGAATTGGAAAAAATTCAAGAGAATCTGGAAAATATGGAAGACACAAAATAAAATTAGATTAGGGAGAAAGAGATACATTTGAAGATATACAGGAATAATAGGCAAGAAGAAGAAGCTTGGAGGCTAAAATCCAGAGACCTTTTGGATTCAATCATGGGACAAGCATACAACCTTCTTCCATAACTCAGTAAAGACCAGAATTATAAGAAACAACATAGAAAAAATCACAGGATAAGGAGGGGTTGAGATTAAGGGACAATAAGACATTAAAAAAGAAGTGTAAAAGCACTTCAAAACTTTGCTAACAGCAAGGGATGGCCATGCAGACGTGGAGTAATTTTTAATGCACATTTCGAAAATAATAGATGAGGAAAAAAATAAAGAGCTATCAAAAGAGGTAACAGAAGAAGAAGTTATGGCAGCCATATGGAGCCTCTATTTGGATAAGGCTCCAGGGCCGGATAGATTTCCCATCTCCTTCTACCGCACCTTCTGGAAATTAATAAAGAAGGACTTGCTAAAGATGTTAGATATGCCATAAAGAAGAAAAATTTGCGATTCTTTACAAACTCTACTTTCCTTGCCCTCACCCCCAAAGACCCCTGCCCTTCCTCCCTTAGCAGATTTCGGCCCATATCCCTTTGCAATGCCTCTTACAAAATCATCTCAAAAATTTTGGCAGGTAGACTCAAGCCCCTTCTTCACCTCGTTATCTATGAAACCAAGGAGGCTTCGTCCCCAATCGACAAATTGTCGATAACATTATCCTAGTCCAAGAGGCTCTCCACTCCATCATTGTCCATAAAGAACTAGGCTTCATTTTTAAAATGGATATGGCTAACGCTTTTGATAGAATAAACCTATCCTTTTTATAAGTTGTCCTAAAAAAAATTGGCTTCTTAGTAGATTTTATTGACTCTATCAAAGCTTGCATTAACGACCATTGGATTTCTCCTCTTGTCAATGGAAGACCGTGCAAATTTTCTCAGAGTTCAAGAGGGCTCAGGCAAGGTTGTCCTTTGTCTCCCTTTCTTTATATTCCGATGGCAGATTCCCTGAGTAGGAAGTTAGAGTATTGCCGAGGCAATTCCACTTTGACAGGATTGTCAATAAGCAGGGGGGTCAAAAGTGTTAATCACTCGTTGTTTGTGGATGAAATGCTTCTTATGGGGGGAGCCACTTGTGTTGTTGCTAGAAGATTCAAATCAGTCCTTGACAATTTTATGGAAGTTTCTGGAGGATTGGTGAACAATGAAAAAAACTGCGTATATGGTTGGAATACACCTCATAGAATTTTACAATGAATGTCTCAAATATTATAAATCCCCTTTCAATCCAATTGGAATAATTTTTAATACCTTGGGTTGCTTATTACTAAGAAAAATCTGAAGACTAAGATCTGGAACAAGTATGCGGAGAAGATGAAAAGCAAGATCTAGTCTTGGGGAATGATTTGGTTAAATTAGGCGGACAGAGTCATCCTCATAAAATCCATACTCTTTTCTCTTCCCCTCTATCAGTTTGCTCTGGTCTCGGCTCCTGCCAGCATCCATAAGAAAATATAAATAATAATCAGAGGATTTCTATGGCAATGAGGCAAAAGAGAAACCAAGAAATTCAATCTTGTCAAATGGAATCATGTAACTTCTCATTACAAGAATGGAGGCCTTTCAATCAGAACCCCATGAATTAATGAACTTGGATTTTGGATCCAAGATTGATTAGAGGTTTATCACTGGGGAAATAAGGTGGTGAAAACATGCTTTAGAAACAAAATATTTAAGTGCCCAAAGGATCTCCATCTTGGACAAAAATCCTCCTCTAAGACCTTGTACTCAAATCTCGAAGCTCATCACCAAGGTAATACCGCTGATAAAAAACAATATCACAATAAGGTTAGGAAATGGGAAAAATACTAAATTATGGACAGATAGTACCATAGGAAATGACCCTTTAGGAAATATTCTAGAAATCCACGGTTTAAATAATTGGATGACCACAAAGGCAAGTTGGGGAAAATTTCAAAGTAAGACGTTGATGGAACATGGAAACATTGGAAAAAACCCAATCTGCCACTAGATCTAATGGAGCAGTGGAGTTTCATGATCTCAATGCTAAAAGGTGCAGCCCCCTTATATCATAGCACACAAGATGAACATATTTGGATCCCTACTAGAGGAGATTACACTGTCAAGTCTGGTTATGTTTCGCTTCAAGATCAGCAAGGGCAGCAAGAATGGGAATTCTAGAAATATGCTTGGAAGGTAGAAAGTCTTCCAAAGATAAAAAAAATTCTTATGGACTCTCCTTCACAAAAAAATACTTACATCTGAGAATAAAAATAAATAAAAAATAAGAGGAATACTCGGACCATCTCAATTCCCGCTGTGCTTACAAGAGGAGGAAAGCATTCAACGCTTATTCCTAAACTGCAAATTTTCCAAAGACTGTTTGATGGGTATTTTCTCCCTAATAGAAGAAAATTTAAATTACAACACTGCTCTCAATCAATTCTTATCTAAATGGAAGAACAACTACCCCTATCCACTCAAGAACAAAATTACAGTGCAAAGATACTGGTCCAACATACCCTCATTTCTTTGCTGGAAAATTTGGCTTGCTATAAACAACAAAGTATTTAAAAACAAAAAACCATCAACGAAAAGAGTAATCTCCAAAACTTGGGGACAAGTCACCTTCTTCTCAGGAAGAGGGGCAACAGAAATCGATATGAGACAGATTCAAGTAAAAGAGAGAAATTGGATGATGTTTGCTCACAATAGGCCTATCTCCAAGGTAGTGACAAACTCCATAAGGGAAAATCCAAAATGGAAAATTAGGCTATATGAAGAAGACTTCCAAAATTAGCTCAGCTCACTCAATATGCCATGCCTCTTCTTCGATGGGGCCTTGAAAAGAAACCAATGCAAAGATGGAGTAGGAGGAATCATAGTCAACTATGATAAGACAAGCTTCATTCAGTATAACTGGGGCATGGGTATAATGACAAACAACAAAGAAGAAGCTTACGGTCTCCTTCTAGGAATAAAATTCTGAAAGAAAGGAAAATGTTGAACCTAATAATCTTTGGAGATTCATCAATTATAATACAAGCAATGACAAGTGGAAATAGGCTAAAGAATACAACACTCTGACATATCTTGGAAAGAGTTAAACAATATGCCAATCAAGTAGGGAAATTTGACTACTACTACATCCTAAGGAAAAACAACAAAATTGCAGATACTTAGGCCAACAAATCAGTAGACAATATATTGGGAAAAACAAGTATTGATGAAGATCTCATCGTGATTCTAATTCCATGAGGAACAAAATCCTACAGAAATCAAATAATGGTGGTAAGGCCTCTCAAAGGATGAGACTCCTATGTCATGAATGTGACTAGATTATCTGCAAGTACCAAAATGACCAAATTCAACCATCAGAACAGGACTACTCCATATCTTCTTAGGATCTCATGTCATATCTCCTTTGGATCTCATGTATAGGATCAAATTCTCTTTCTTGTGATCTCTCTTCTTTCGAGCTCAACTCTTCTATTTAACTCCCACAACACTGGTCTTTATAATCCATTCGCTTTCCACGATCCTCTATCTAGCCTTTGTATTCTCTATTTTTGTCTTTCCATTCGCCACTTCTGCCCTGGTTCCCTTGCACGCAGTATCCTCGGTGAGAACTTCCTCTCAATAGGTCGTCGATACATTCCTTGCCTTTACCCCCCCTTGTAATCAGTAAACTTTGTTCCCTTCACTTCTTACGTAGTCAAAGTAGCTACTAGTCTTCGCTCCCCTCTCTGCATTTGGCTGACGAGGAGCCCCCCGTCTCTCTTTCATCTCCTTTCCCCTGCATCTCCCATTCTGTGTTCTCTTGCAACGCACTCAGCAACTCTTTCCATTTCACCCTTCCACTCCCTATCACACATCTTGATTTGTTCAGGTCCCTCTCAGTCGATCCATCCCTTTCTATTTTTGAGTGGAATCAACAGTTTTCTTGTTTATCACACTCAACAGAGGCCTCCATCAGCACCTCTTCAGCTACAGCCAAAAGAAACCAGTTTAATTTCGTCAATACAACAGAGGAAAATGGACAACAACGAGGAAAGGAACCACCCCTGTGCGTTTTGCAAAGCCCATGGAGTTGTAATCGAACAATTGAAGGAGCAGATGGCCTAGAACATGAACCATACAAGAGAAGAGATTGATGTCCTTCGCTAGCAGTGGGCAACAAATTCAAAGGCACTGATGGCTGTGGAAAACAAATCCAATCACATGGAAAGCACAATCAACTATCTCTAGGATATCTTAGCAAAAAAAATCTGAGCATGGATCTAACTCTCTAGACCAAGGAAGTGGTCACAGAGAAAGTGAGAACAATGTAAACAAATAGACCAATTCTTCAGCCTTCTGACCTCTTGTGAAAGGATCTCAGCACTGAACAACTCTTAGTAGTTCGGTTCCAATCTTCCTTTTAAATGAAATTGAAATGTATTCTCTTGCTCCAACAGTTTGTCAAGGCTTATAGTTTAAGTGCAATAGTCTCTATAGCTAATAGGAATGCCAGAAAAAGCAGCTTGTGTAATGTAATAGATTATCAACACTAGCTGCACATAGGCCTTTTTTGTGGCCTCAATGGAGTGGGCATATACTGAGGAAGTCCCCCTTCCTTATTTTTCTGATATAATATTATCATAACCGATTTTGTTAAAATAAATAAAAAATTGTTGCACTTGGTCTCGTAATTTTGATATATCATTTTGCACTTCTTCCACTTCATGCGTCATAGTAGATATTTGTGAGGGCTTAAAGGGTGTAGAATTATTTTTGGGAGACATTATAGAAACTAATACTGATATTCATGCTTAAATATGCCCTTGGAATTGTTAGCTCAGGTATGTCAGTGATCAAATGACTCTTTCAATTGTTTTCCATAAAGTCATATGTCAATTTTTTTTACTTTTTCGAACCAGTTCTCAGAAAATAATTTTTGGTCACTAAAGAGGTCTAAATCATGTTTGCTGCTCCTTCATTTCATTCATCACCACCATCATTGTCAAGGTCATCTCCATCATCAATCAGTTTCAAGGTCACCACCTCCATCATCATCATTTAAGAGGTCTAGGGTTAGCTCAATCCATTTCATATAGGTCATTGTCTAGGTTCATCTCTGCCTTTGAAAAATATTCAAATTTTCACTTAAAACAACATAGCAACCCTCCATTCCACTCATAAAACCCTAATGAAGGAGCTAGCTTGTTTATGAAATGAAATAAATACCACCTGTCTTGTTTCATATGGTTTAAGTTTCAAAAAATTTCAAAGTGACTCAGTCCTATCTCACTGTTTCATGAAAAATTGAAGAATTTTGTCTCACTATCTCATTAAAGGACAAAAAAAGTAATCTTGATTGTCAGGGCTTCAAAAGAGGTCATTTTGACTCACTGTCCCAACCAAATGCAAAGGGAGTCATTTCCAATCTCAAAGACACCTTATATTCATTTAAAAGAGTCATTTCCAAATGTGAAAGTTCAAAGGTGTGAAAGTTCAAAGGTTTTAACAAAAGCAGTCTTAATGTCTTATTTGAAAGGAGAATTTTGTCTTGTTATCTCATTAATATGTTTATAAAATCACCTCAAGTGTCAAAGAGTGAAAAAGAGGTTCATTTTGCCCTCATATCTCATTCTAAGGTGCAAAAAAACCATTTTTAACTGCAAAAATGTCAAAAAAGTTATTTTAAGTGTCAAATGGAAAAGGTAAAGGGTCATCTTCATCTTGTAAAATGCAACAGAAAATTCGTTTTATTCATTATTACCCTTTTCATGTACGTGAGAGCAACTCTTCACCTCACTTACCCTCCATAGTATCTAAACTCCAAAATCCAAGGCTCAAATTCACTTTAAACCCTTTTGTTACGCTTCTGGGAGCTTGTGTTACGCTTTTGGCTTAGTTGTTATGCTTCTAGGTGACGCTGTTACGCTTATGTGCCTCTTTGTTATGCTTTTGTGCCTTAGTGTTACGCTTTTACCACTGTTGTTATGCTTCTGGAAAAGAAGCAGTTTGTGGTTTTTGGCTTCAGAAACCTCCAAATCAAGCTAAAGCTCAGCTCCTTTACTTTGTGTAGTCTAATACAAGGTAAGTCTCCATTCTCATGCTGGTGTTTGGTCGAATTTTGAAGGCTTGAAAGCACTTCTTTCTCTATTAATATTTCCCCCATACTATTCACTCTCCATACATTAAAAAAAAAAAGAAGAAGTTATTATTATGACACGCCCTAACCTATCCCTTTGACCTAAAACCCTACCCCATCACATAAACATGACTCCTACATCCCCCATGCTCCATTTATGCATTCCTATCACCTACACTACCATTCATAACATGTTTTACACAGTCAAACCCTCATTATAGCTTTTCAACACAGTGAAAACAGTCAAAATTGGGCATTGGCTGTGCTTTAGGGTTTTGACCACCTTACACCCATCCATTTGCCCTAATTTCAATTGCACAGTGGAGCTAAGGTGCCATACTCCTCACCGAATTTTTATCACAATTTTTAATTAGCTCCATGGCCCTCAAACATCAAAAACACTTTTTTTTCACAAGTTTTTCCCACAGTTAAAATTGAGAATTTCCTGTGTTTTGAGGATTTGACCACCCTAAAATTATTCATTTCCCTTCATTCCACTTTCATTGTGGATTTTAGACACTGACCAATCCACTGAATTTTTATCAAAATTTTTACTTAAACCCATTACCCCCATTTCGTCTTACCAACTTACCCTACTATTACGCAAGCTATTCTCATAGTCAAAATTGGGAATTTCCTGTGTTTTAGGCATTTTGACACCTTCCTCACATCCATTTTCTCTCATTCCACCTACAACTTGAAGCTAACACACAACACTACCTACTAAAATTTTTCTATAATTATTCTCAGCCTAAAGACCCTTCATTTCATCCACCAAACTCACACTTTCCTACACTCTATTTTCCTATATTTCCATTCATTCACTCATTCCACCAAAACACTAGGGTTTTCATCCTTTCAGTGATAAAAAAAAGATGGAGAGTGAGAAGAAGAGCTACAAAGGAGGTCACCACCCATGGCATCATTTTTATAGCTTCGTGGTCATTTGTCAGGGTTTACATTGCACACAGAGACAATTTGGCTTCAAAATCAGTTTCTGAAGTAATGGAGATGAATTTTACAAAATTGAAAGATGTTTTTGTCAATCATAGGACAAAGATAAAAAATCTCCTTCAATTTATGCACAGGTATTATGGTTTTAGATAAATGCCACAATACACTTTCTCAAGGTCATTTTCTGCAATTCTGGGCAAGTTGTCTTCAAATCAAATTTTCAGGGGTTGGAATAGGGGTTTGCAATGCCTAATGTCTCCATTTTGTAGCAGACATCCTAATATTTACAACCATACCACTTGAAACCCAAAAATCCTTTGGGAATACCTCCAAAATCCCTCTCAAAGGGGTTTGTTACGCTTCCAGAACACTCTGTTACGCTTTTGGAGTAACCTTGGGACAATGAACTTTTTGAAGGCCTTCCCGTGGGTCAATTTGCAAAATTCAAGATGTTATGGAAACTAGACACACAAGGCTAGTTGATTTCAGAAGTGGATTTGGACTTCTTAAAGTGCCTCCAAAGTTCTGTTATGCTTATGCAATTGTTTTTAAAATCTTCTGTCACAATTGTCACAAATCAGCATTGGATTCCTCAAGACACTTGTTAAGCTCAGAAATGGTCACAAATTCGAGGAAATTTTGTCCTATGAGTTTTCATTAGAGTTATTGGGTTGGTTTTGGCTTCCTATCATGATGGAATATGTAATTAATGTAAGGGACAAACACTCTTGGTTCATAGGTAAAATTCATGGAATGGTTTCTACCTCCTTGGAATCTAGGAAATGACTCATCTTTTGCATTTATGATCCATTTTGGATTGGATTTCGACCTGATGAGGTGTCATATTCTATATTTTCTATAAGTAGACTCTATTTTGTCTTTTTTGGAGGTTGGATAGTTGTTATTTGCAGTGGAGCTATTGTACAAGCTTTTTCTAATGAAATCAAGGACAACGTTGCAGATATAGTGTTGAGACTCCTGTGGTATGCCTTTGAGTATTTTTTTTTCTCTGTAAACTCCTGATGTTGAATGTTATGTTACTCATATTTCACATGTATGCTTCTTTATGCTAAGTCTTATCAATTTATTGACATAAAACATGCTTTCCATGCTTTGTTTTTCATAATCTTTTCACGAAATTGTCTTGCTCTTATGATGAATGAATTCAGTTTAATGCTCATTCTAATTTCCTCTCATTTTACTCTATACACAATGAAAAATTAATCATGCTTCTTAGCTTACCTACCTAGCCTCACCCTTACCTCTGTAGCTTAACCTTTGAAATCACATCAAAACCCTAAACCTAGTCTCCTAATTTTCATTCCTATCCAGCAAAACTCCAAACAAACAAAAACCTTAATCTATTGAGCATCATAACTAGCCTAAAACATTATATTCATCCATTCATTTGACTACTTAAAGTGACAAAGAGAGAGCCCTCTCTGGTCCGGGTAGGGCTAGCTACCTGACCTAAAGTTTGGTATGTGGTTACCTTTCTCCAATCCTATTTTTAGCCTTGGGAAGTTGGAGAGAGTGATAACATTCTTTGCGCCATTGTTGAGGAGTGAAGGTTAAATATTTCCCAGGAAATAACGACAAAGATTAGCTCTGATTGTTGATGGTTAATCAGGTACAAGAAAGGTTGTGCATCTTTCACCTAGCGATTCCAATGGCGAAGAATCCAAAAGTTAAAAGTTTCATGGCGACTCAGTTGTTCAAAAAATGATAGCTTGAATGACTTCTTGGTGACTTCAATGATTTCAAGATGGATTTTACTACTAGAAGGTATGCCCCTATGAATCATGCTCACATTCCTGGTTTTCCAAGTCGAATTCCTTACATAGATTGGCAAACTTATATGCCCAAATTCATAGATGGAAATGAGGATGAGGCTATTCTGCATCTAATACAATTTCATTAACATATACATAAGCTTGGGATTAGGTTTCATGAGGATTTTTTAATGAAAATGTTTATGGATACCCTGGAAGGGAAAGAAATATCATGGTATGAAGGGTTGAATCCAGGTAGCTTATTCTCTCTTAAAGATTTCCACACAGCATTCTTTGAGTATTATGGAAAGTCTCTCCATTCATTCTTGTTGTTCAAAGATTGTTGTGAATCCCATGAAGTTTTCATTCAATACCTTGAAGAGGATTTTGGTGATGAAGAGTATCAGGATTATGAGATCATAAAGGCCCTTCATGAATATTCTTCTCAACAGAAAATAACATAGATTAGTTGCCTTCATAAAAAGGATCATTCACAACACACATCAACTCCTTCTATGCTTAAAGATGAAACACATTCACATCCTAACAGTCAAGGTATATCCCACGAAGGCCTTGTCCATCTTTTCATGATCAGGAGTATGAGAACTCTTTCAAATAAGAAAAGGAAATAGATAATCCATTGGTTTATTCATCTTCTAGGTCAATGATCAAGGAAAATCAGATTACAAATCCTTTTGAAAATTCTTATTTTTTACAGCTTGAGAATGCAGCCCAAGACAATGGGATTAAAGGGGAAAGCAATGAAAAATAAGAGGTTGTTTTAGAGCCTTTTTCAAATGATGATCTTCCTCCAGGTTCATAAATTGAGGAGTCTGCTGAAGAAAAGGAGTTTTTCCTACATCCTATGGATGTGCACATTTTTTATTTTGATAAAATGGCTACTTCGAATGCAAATTTTCAAGAACAAACTTCACTTCCCCCTGATATTATTGAAGACCCTATTGCTATTTTTTTACAGTCAGTAATGAAGGTCGATGTTGCAACATTCATTGATGAAGGTGATCAGTTTAAGCACATAGACAAACCAACAATTTCAAAGGAGGTTTGTTTTCTTGTTTTAAGTCATCCATAAAAGTTTGTGTTGCATGTTCTTCATGACCCTTTGGTTAGTTTGTTGCAGACATTTGGAAGATGAATCTTCTTGTATTTATGGATCATGAGAACATGTTCAGTGGACACTTTGAGTTGCCTATCTTTTGTTCCTTTTGCCTTCGAGGAAAGTGTGAGTAGGATTCAAGTAAGTAACCATTTGTTGGATTGTTTACATTGGAGGGATCATATCATATTATTGTATATATATATTCAGTAGGTGGGCCGTTATCATCAGGATTTGAAGCCCGAGGTGAAGTCCCTAAGATCCCGATGGTTTTCTACCATATGTAAGTTCACTCAGTAGTCGAGTCATTTTTTGAGTCAAAGTGATTTCCATAATTATTTCATCATTTCTAGTTTGTCAAAGTTTTTTAAAGTCCAGTTTCACTCCATCGCCCAATGGTAAGGCAAGCTGATCTACGGTGTTCTTGACACCTCTTGAAGGAGCTACCATCCCTAGCTAGAGCCAATGTTAGCTCAGGTATGTCAGTGATCAAATGACTCTTTCAGTTGTTTTCCATAAAGTCATAGGTCCAATTTTTTTACTTTTTCGAACCATTTCTCATAAAATAATTTTTGGTCACTAAAGAGGTCTAAATCATGTTTGCTTCTCCTTCATTTCATTCATCACCACCATCATTATCAAGGTCATCTCAATCATAAATCAGTTTCAAGGTCACCATCTCCATCATTATCATTTAAGAGGTCAAGGGTTAGGTCACTCCATTTCATATAGGTCACTGTCTAGGTTCATCTCTGCCTTTGAAAAATCTTCAAATTTTCACTTAAAACAAGGCAGCAACCCTCCATTCCACTCATAAAACCATAATAAAGGAGTTATCTTGTTTATGAAATTAAATAAAGACCACCTTTCTTGTTTCATATGGTTCAAGTTTTAAAAAATGTCAAAGTGACTCATTCCTGTCTCACTGTTGCATGAAAAATTGAAGAATTTGGTCTCACTGTCTCATTTAAGGACCAAAAAAGTCATCTTGATTGCCATAGCTTCAAAAGAGATCATTTTGACTCAATGTCCCAGTCAAATGCAAAGGGAGTCATTTTCAATCTCAAAGACACCTTATCTTCTTTTAAAAGAGTCATTTCCAAATGTGAAGTTCAAAGGTGCGAAAGTTCAAAGCTTTTAAGAAAAGTAGTCTTGATGTCTTATTTGAAAGGAGAAGTTTGTCTCATTGTCTCATTCAAATGTTTACAAAGTCACCTCAAGTTTCAAAGAGTGAAAAAGAGGTTAATTTTTCCCTCATATCTCATTCGAAGATGCAAAAAAGCCATTTTTAAGTGCAAAAATGTCAAAAAAGTTATTTTAAGTGTCAAAGGGAAAAGGTAAAGGGTCATCTTCAGCATATAAAAGGCAAAGGAAACTTCATTTTATTCATTGTTACCCTTTTCATGTAGGTGAGAGCAGCTCTTCACCTCACTTACTCTCCATAGTACCTAAATTCCAAAATCCAAGGCTCAAATTCATTTTAAAACCCTTTTGTTACGCTTTTGGGAGCTTTTGTTTACGCTTTTGGCTCAGTTGTTATGCTTCTAGGTGAAGTTGTTACGTTTATGGGTGAAGTTGTTACTCTTATGTGCCTCTTTGTTACACTTATGTGCCTTAGTGTTACACTTTTACCACCGTTGTTACGCTTATGGAAAAGAAGCAGTTTGTAGTTTTTGGCTTCGGAAACCTCCAAATCAACTTAAAGCTCAGTTCCTTTACTTTGTGTAGCCTCGTACAAGGTAAGTCTCCATTCTCATGCTGGTGTTTGGTCGAATTTTGAAGGCTTGAAAGCATTTCATGCTCTTTTAATATTTCCTCCATACTGTTCACTATCCATACATTTAAAAAAATATTATGACACGCCCTAACCTATCCCTTTGACCTAAAACCCTACCTCGTCACATCAACATGACTCCTACATCCCCCATGCTCCATATATACATTCCTGTCACCTACACTACCATTCATAACATTTTTTGCACAATCAAACCCTCATTCTAGCTTTTCAACACAGTGAAAACAATCAAAATTGGGCATTGACTGTGTTTTAGGGTTTTGACCACCTTACACCCATCCATTTGCCTTAATTTCACTTGCACAGTGGAGATAAGGTGCCATACTCCTTACTGGATTTTTATCACAATTTTTAATTAGCTCCATAGCCCTCAAACATCAAAAACACTTTTTTCACAAGTTTTTTCCCATAATCAAAATTGGGAATTTCCTGTGTTTTGAGGATTTGACCACCCTAAACTTGTCCATTTCCCTTCATTCCACTTTCATTGTGGAGTTAAGACAATACCCAATCCACTGATTTTTTATCAAAATTTTTACTTAACCCCGTGACCCCCATTTCATCTTACCAACTTACCCTAGTATTACACAAGCTATTCTCACAGTCAAAATTGGGAATTTCCTGTGTTTTAGGCATTTGATACCTTCCTCACATCCATTTTCTCTAACTCCACCTACAAATTGAATCTAACACACAACACTACCTACTCAAAATTTTATATAATTTTTCTCAGCCTCAAGGCCGTCCATTTCATCCACCAAACTCACACTTTCCTACACTCTGTTTTTATAGATTTCCATTCATTCACTCATTCCACCAAAACACTAGGGTTTTCATCCTTTCAATGATAAATAAGGTGGAGAGAGAGAAGAAGAGCTACAAGGCAGGTCACCATTCCAGGTTTGAGCCAACTCAGACCCATGGCGTCATTTTTAGAGCTTCGTGGTCATTTGTGAGGGTTTACATTGCACACAGGGACAATTTGGCTTCAAAACTAGTTTATGAAGTAATAGAGATGAATTTTACAAAAGTGAAAGAGGGTTTTGTCAATCATAGGCCAAATAACAACAACCTCCTTTAGTTTATTCACATGTGTTATTGTTTGAGATAAATTCCAACAATACACTTGCTCCAAGTCATTTTTTGCAATTCTGGACAAGTTGTCTTCAAATAAACTTTTCAAGGGTTTGGAACAGGGGTTTGCAATGCTTAATGACTCCATTTTGTAGAAGACATCCTAAGCTTTCCAAACATACCACTTGAATCTAGAAAATCCTCTGGGAAGACCTCCAAAATCCCTCTGAAAGGGCTTTGTTACGCTTCTGGAACACTATGTTACACTTTTGGAGTAACCTTGGGATAATGAACTTTTGAAGGCCTTCCCGTGGGTCATTTTGAAAAATTCAAGATGTTCTCGAAACTAGACACATAGGGCTAGATGACCATTATTTAAAAAGTGTATTTGGACTTCTCAAAGTGCCTCCAAAGTTCTTTTATGCTTTGCAAATTGTTTTTTAAAATCTTCAGTCAGAATTGTCACAAATCAACATTGGATTCCTCAAGACACTTGTCAAGCTCTGACATGGTCACAAATTCGAGGAAATGTTGTCCTATGAGTTTTCATTAGAGTTATTGGGTTATTTTGGCTTCCATGATGGAATATGTAATTAATGCAAGGGACAAACACTCCTAGTTCATAGCTAAAATTCAGGGAATGGTTTCTAACCTCCCTAAAATCTAGGAAATGACTCATCTTTTGCATTTATGATCCATTTTGGATGAGATTTCGACATGATGAGGTGTCATAGTCTATATTTTCTATAAGTAGACTCTATTTTATATTTTATTTGGTTTGGATAGTGTCAAGCAGGTAAATCCTCTCTACGGACAAAGACGATCCCTCTAGCCCTAGAGTGGGTCTAGAAACAAAGAGACATGCTAGAGTGTTGGTTCCTAATTACTGAATGAAAAGAGGACATGGTAGATCGACCTACCTGGAATCCAAGGCTGTCATCGTCATTGTAGTGGTGGTGGCCTCTCGCTCCTGCCTTGGCAAGTCACAATCCTTCCGCAGTCATGCTCGAATACCTGCATGGGAGGTGGAAACCATAAACTAAAGGAGGAAGTCCGTGGTTATTCAGTCCAACCACTCCCAATGATTCATCCTCGAAGTTGTTGAAGTGGAATATTCACCTCTATTTTTAAAAAACATTCCATAAACAACTCGGCGCAGGTGGCTAACTGAGACAGAGCGCCAACTGGCGCGGGGCCCAGTGTTAATCTTCCTCTTCACACGAGGGCATAACTAACTACTCACGCCAAGGCAAAAAAAAGGGTTTTTGAGTCTCTGCCCAGGGAATTTTCAATAGAAGGAATATTGCTCTCATGTAAAGGGACACAATGATGGTCTTTGCAAGGCATGACACTGCTTATTGATCACGGAAATGACCCTCCAATGGGCAAGATGGGAATTGCAGGGACAGTGACAAAATGTTGTGTAACAGATGCCCCCTAAAGCATGAGGTCTGAGGGAGAGGGAGGGGTGAAATGCTTTATGAGAATGCGTTCGAACTCAACCCGTTATCGAAAAACCTAAAATTAAAAATACAACTGATATCTCTTATACATGAACATGTGGTATGGGCGCAACCATCCAGTAGTAAGGCTCAACAAATAGACTCAGGGATGGTCACAACCATCCAATCAAAAGAGTCATGCAATAAGTCATAATAATCCAAAAGAATCCGTAGCCTGGATTTTATCAGACAAAACCCAAGGTCTTGCACTTCATCTCGATCTGAACAAGTACAATTTCAAGCATGCGAATATATGAACTGAAGTCGAACATGCAAGAAAATCACCTGATTACCAGCCAATGATGGAATTTGTTAACAGGCACGAGAGAAACCACCAATAATGACAATGGCTCCCAAGGTACAACTGGTACAATCCACAGAATGTGAATAGTGATCTAGCGTCGAACATTCGCAGAATCACTCAATCGAAGGCCAATGATGTGGACCTTGCGTCGAATGCGAAAAACCTCCCATTAAGGCATGCAGGGTCCAAGGTACCAGAAGGGAGTCTTTAGATCAAATTCCTGGATAATGAGCTGAAGTCGATAGGAAGTGACCTGATCAAAGGTGGGCCATAATGTTTCCCACATCATCAATACAAGACAGAGGAACATGATGATAGTGAATCAGGACCAACAGAGAATCAGAGGAAGGTTGAAAATTGCAGAGGCAAACTGCTCTTGAACATATCAGCGACACGACACTGGATTTTGCAGTATTTGACATCAAGGTATCTGAGGTCATGATGACGTGGTAGAGAGCAAATGAGAGGTCAAAAGAGATTACCCAAACCCATGGAGGAAAAAATTAAGGAATGAGATGTCCCCAACCCGACACGAATGCAGACAAGTTCCATGTTCAAGAGCGACATACTGCCAACATAACTAAAACTTGGTTCCATTTTCCCCCACCATTTATGGTGAGTACTCCAATTATTTTTTTAAAACAAGCTTGAAGGGGATAGCATATTCTTGTGCTGTAAGTTTTTCCTTCGGACAAATCCAACCTAGTACATTTTACGAGCCCTAGGAAGGAGGAACTCGAATAACGTCATGGCGACGAAGTCAGATGTCATCAGGTTTTAATGAGTCTAACAAAGGGAGAAATCAACATTTTTTCATGTTTAGAGAGTTTGAAAATAAGGTAGAAAATAAAACTCCATCATGGCCCTTTTCGTGAATAGTCCCTCGGATTCGAAAAGGTAGAAAATAATATCTGAAAGAACCTCTTAGTCACGATAGGCTAAGGTATTCCTTTTTCATAAATAATCTATCTTAGCCCGAAAAAGAGGTAAACATATATTAGGAAGATATCGCTTCGTAGCCATTTAACGAGTTCAAAACTATAAGAGTTTCGAAAATCTTTTCAATTTTAGAGAGTCAGAAAAGAGCTGAAAGATGACTCCAATAGTGACTTTTTCATGTTTTTACCGAGTCCAAAAAAAGTATAAAATTTAACTCGTTACTTCATCACTATGGCCTGAAAACTTGTTGTTGCACAAGAGACATGTGTAAAACCCATTTCTCGAAAATAATATAATAAACTAATCGAAAAACATGTCTTAAAACCTAATTAGGGTTGTAAAAAGTTATAAAATGCCAAAAATGGTAAAAATAATTACTTTTCACTTTTTACCTCTTATGGAGCAATAGTTACCCATTTTACAGTGTGATCTTGTGGCAACGATAGCGGACAATCTAGCAGACCAATCTCAAATCCGTTAGTTCTAGGTAAGAGCCAATATCTCTCCCTTCATTTTAAGTCAACTTTTACTGCTTGCAATTTCCAATTTTGATTTATGGGGGAGGAAATGTAAATATTAGGGCACTGTGGTTGGCACGGGTTTCGGGCATGGACCCACGCCAATTGCCCATTTTTCTGAACTAGGGCGCGCCCATTGGCACGACTATTTGGGAAGCAGTCGCGCCAACCGCGCATACCATATTTGTGCAAAAATGCAAGTTAAATACCCATTTTTTTACAAATCCAAGTTTCAACAATGGCTAATACTATCCATATGAACATGTTTGCAGGTAGAAAGTGGAAAAATGGTAATTGAATGGAAATAACGGGAACACAGTGAAGAGGACGAGCTTGCCATGGAAAACGAGAGATGCATGGAAGCTCTCAGAGACTGTCGACTGAAGAAGTTCTTCTTGACACCGTGTCTCCGAGCTCAACCGGTGCTGCTACAATATTTGATCAGCATATGGGATGAGGACCAGGAAAGGTTCATCCTTCGAGATCAAGAACTTGAGATTGATGTTTCTGATGTCTACTTTATAACAGGATTATCGCGGAGGGGAGTAGCACCGATCCTAACCGGCACCCGGCCTTGCATGGAGAACATGTCCATGGTGATTGACAGGGTATGTCGAGGGGCACGAAAGGGAACAGGAAGTGGGAAAGTTGATATCCATACTATCCCAGACTTGGCACTAAAAGTAGTGCTACATACCATCACATGAGCTGCAGGATAGCAAGCACCGCATGAAGCAACAAAAACACAGTTGCTTCTTGCTGTAGACTGCTTGACACCGACCATCTACAACTGGGCAGAGGCTGTGACAATAAACATGAAATGCCAACTAACAAAATGCAAGAAGGCCAAATTGAAGCAATTTGGTTATGAGTCTATCCTAGTATTGTTCTTCCTGGAACAACTAGCAATTTTCCAGCGTCAGGAGGTCATAGTCCCAACACCACCAGCGAGAGAACAACGGATGGCTCGATGGGCAGCTCTGATGCCAAGGGCAAGGGCGGTCAACAGATGTCCTGGAGACCAGAGTTTTTTTATTGGCTCCGCCGACAGTTGATTGTCGTGGAGGACTGGCCCTACTCTGGTATAGATTTTACTGGTGATCCGGACCTCCCACTCCCGGAGGGAGAGGATTGGGATGAAGATTTGGGTAAGACTCATTTTTTATTTTCATGAGTGTTATGAATTTTTTTTTAAACTATGTACGTTCTAACATTAAATCCATGCATTTGCATATGTTGGTCTAGAGAGACCTGTGGGCATGTTTTCGATAGTAAGGTGAATCCTTCGTGATTTCGACCCTCATGGCAAGGGAGGCGAGGAGGAGGAGATCGTGCGCAACCTAGAGGGGATCACACGTGGAGTCCCGGACTATGCACGATTTGATGATGTTCCCCATGCCTACCAGAGACATACCGTAGGGGTGCCAAGCCGTATTCACCGCTTACTGAGGTGGCTCGTACGGGAAATGACATGCTACCATGAGCATCACGCCGATTAGACACCTAGGCTTTATATCTGCATTTTTGAGAGACATGGTGTCTCAGGATGTAACAAAAACACACATATTTTTTGAATTTATGATGCACACTGATGCACACACATGATATATATATATATACACACACACACATACACATATATATACATCTATTTTCCTACATGAATCTTTTACATCTGATGATGATTTTACAAATTATGCAAATGTCTATCTAAAACAATGTTGGCCATTGTATCAGTTAATGCATTCGTTCGTCTAGGAATATGTTGATATGTGATAAAATCAAAATGTCTTTCCAACAAACGAATACGTAAATACGATCTCAAAATGTATGGGTTTCTAACTGAATAATGACCATTGAGTTGCAGAACAACAAGCTGTGAATTTAGATTTACAAGCAATGCACGTATGCCGAGGTTGATTGCCTCGGTTAATAGTTCAAAGACAACACTATATTTAGAAACATTGTTTGTAGTCCTTCTTAGACAAATACCTTGTAGTTCTATCAACTCACCAGCAGGATCATAGATTACCCAGGCTGCTAAAGAGAAATTCCTGGTACTACGAGAAGCACCATCCGCGAAAACAACATAAGGGGTAATAGACATCTACACAAATAAGCAAGACCCAATAAGCAGGAAAATGCTCACAAAAGCACACCAAATTAAAACATGTACGAAAATGAAAAAAAACACCTATGTACACAAATCATGCATGAATGACTCATGCATAATATTTTTTGAGATACAACCCATCTCTAGGTTGTTCTAGAGAAGGACCTTCGTAATCAATGAGCTCATAGGCCCCATTATGAAACACTCGTTTAATAATGTAAGGCCCATGCCACATGGGTTGAAATTTTCATGCCCCCAGCTTATCATGAGCTTGGTCGTATAGGAGGACACGATCTCCTTCAACGAAAGAACGAGGGGAAACTAATTGGTCAAAATGAGCTTTGACCTGCTTTTTCTGTGCTTCAATAACTAGAGCAGCAAAGCAGCAGGTTTCATCCAACCGTTCTAAGTAAAGGAGACACTCTTCTTCTAGTGAAGTATTCGGCAGTAATTCAACAGCCAACTTGAGCGAAGGTATTTCACACTCAATCGGAAGAGTAGCTTCCAGACCATAAACCAACTAAAAAGAGGTGAATCCAGTTGCACTCTTAACTGAGGTTTGGTATGCCCAAATAGCTAAAGATAACATGAGATGCCAATTGGTTTTATGGATCCCAATCGTACATTGAAGCATGGTAACAATAACTTTGTTCACAGCTTCTACCTGGCCATTAGCCTGAGGATAGTATGGTGTTGAGCTATCGTGACGTAGACCCAACTTAGAATTCAACTCCGCCACCATATAATGCCGAAAATGGGAACCATGATCGGTAACGATGGCTTGAGGGACACCAAACCTAGCAATGATGTGATTGAATATGAATTGGACAGTTGTCTTACCATCGACGACAAGTGTAGGCATTGCTTCGACCCATTTGGTGAAGTATTCCATGGCTACGATAATATAAGCATGTCCCCCGGCCGAGTGAGGGTTACACGTCATAAAATTGATGCCCCACTTCGCAAAGGGACCAACAGTAATGACAGGATGAAGAGGTGCAGGTGTTTAAAGTGGAGGAGAAGGAACCTGAGATGCAAAACGCTTGAGATAAGTATACATGGCCCCGAGGCCAGGCATGAACAAGGAACGATGATGACCATCGTCCCACGATAGATCCTCAAGAGACATGGTTTCCACGATGGCTTCATCGGTGGGAAACACTTCTTTTAAAGGATCAGGCGAATCTGAATTGCCAAGCCAAGGGGATTGAGAATAAATGTCAAGAGACAGGCTCAAAGGAGCACAATCAGAGGACGGAGCTTCCGAAGCCGCGATGAGTTCACAATAATCAATCTCAATCAGACTCAAAGGCATCGAATCTCTGAAGGAATCAATCTGTTTAGGCGAAGGAAAAATCCATGGGTCATTAGACCAAGAGATCATATGGATCTGAATAGTGTTTGGTGGAGGAAGAGAAAAAATACCCATGAGGGCAGAATCTTTAAAAGGACCGAGCCCCACGCTCTCGTAAGGAGTGGGAATCTGATCCACATGCAAAACGTTGTTCTCGGAATAAGAGGTGAAGAAGGACAACTGATCAACAGTAACAATATTTCCTTCATGTGGGACTTTCAGAACATGAAAGAGAGTGAACGGAACACATAACATGGTGTGAGTCCAACTGTGACCGAGGAGAAGATTATAATTGAGTTTAGCATCAATGACTTCTACCTCGACATTGACTGTCTTCCCTATTAAAGTAATCAACAATCTACGAGAAAACCTAAAGGTTTTGATTCTCTTCCATCAAATGCTTAAAGGGCATTTGGAGATGAATTCAGGGCTGGAGAACCAATAACTTTCCAACACGAAGATGACATGACACAGGTTGATGCACCTTCATCAAATGCTCGATGGATGTCGAGACCATTAATAACAAATTGAATAATAAGCGCAACCTGATACAGAAGTCGTGGAACGAAATTCTCTAAATCAAAAGCAAGAAGGCTAGTATCAACAAGTTCAATCCCACCAATCGCAGATAACAAAGCTCTTTGCTGAGACGAACAACTCTGAAGTACTTCTAACGCAGACATCGCAGATGGCACCTGAGCCAAATCCTCAACAATATTATAATGGTGAGCGGCACGGGCATTGGGAATATTAGAAGACTTGCAAAGTACACCTTTAGACGGTGGCCGCACAACGGATTCAGCATTGGGCCTTTCAATTTCAAGAGGGCTAGTAACAAGCGGAGGGGGAGGACCATCAACGATCTCCTTCCCCGTGGCCTGATGCGAGCCAGTATAATCTTTCGACCGAGTAGCAATAGAAATGGCCACATAACCGTTCATCATGAACACCTGAGAGCCAAATGAGGCAGAGGACTGAGATTGCTCTACCATCTGAGTTTGCTGATATGGGAAAGGTTCTTTAAGAACGGCCAGAGTTCCCTAGGTTCCTTTGAGAAATCGGCTCACTTCAGACAGTCAAGGACAATCCTTGGTGAAGTGCTCCTAATCACAAATCAAACAAGGGTACTTCGACTTGCGTTGAGAACCATCGCCAGCACGAGGTTTCTGAGAATCCTATTTTGGGGTATTGGCTTTGGCCTTACCTTTACCCTTCTTCTTACCTTTAGAAGCATTATCCGTAGGATTGGCCTGAACGACATTAACTTCTCTGGGTTTACTAGAATTCGAAGTGGACTGAGAAGCAACATTATTGGAAGAAGCGGACTTCAACTTCCCAGAGTTTGAAGAAGAAGACATCTGAGAAGTTTGAGAAATGGAACCAATAATACCATCGACGGATGGAGTTGCGGGTGGTTTAGAAGTTCCAGGTTGGGGAGCATCAGGCAAGATATCATATAATGCGCCAAATTGAGAGTACACAAGATCAAGGTATTGGGCGTAAGCAATGCCTTATTCCTCGGTTACACATGCCCCCATAACTATGTCTTTGGCAATCTGATTGACAAAGGAGGTGGTGAACCAATGAGTCAGAAGTTGACCAGGAATTTCAAATTTGATCATGCGACGACGATGTCGCCACTCATGAATATGATTTGAGATATGAGTAGCTCGGTCTTGTTTCAATGAAGTGAGGAGGTGCGTCATGGTCTCATAATGGACTAGTAACTGAAAATGCATGAGGAATTCCATGGCTAAAGAATTGATGTCATGGAAGATGCCATGAGATAGCTCAATGTACCACTTTGCAGCGGCACCAATAAGAGTTCGCTGGAAAAGACGAAGTCGAATAGAATTGTCAACCCAAGAGTTAGAGGAACACCACAAATGGTAAGTCATAACATGCGCTTGGGGGTCTTTGCCAGACTTGCCCTCAAATTTAGGACAATCATCAGGAATCTTGGTCGGAACCAGAGGCCAATATGGGTTATGAAGAATGGGATCGTTTGTCAACTTTGACATATCAGGTAATTCCAATGTAGCAAGAAATGGTAATTGAGTGTTGAAAGTCATCGAAGGTCTTTTATAAGGACCTGTGTGTACATTCCACCCAGTCCAAGCGGGATTCTGTCCCCATACATTCTGTCTCAGAGGATTCAGATCATAGGGGTTAGAAGTAGAATAATTCGGTTGATACTAGGGTTGAGGACTAGGATACTGAGTTGAAGTAGACCATTGAGGTCCCTACTGAGCAGCGTATGGAGTCTGCTATGGAATGTAAGCATGGCTTTGAGGTTGATGATATGCAAATTGATTTTGAGGGTAAGAAACCTGGGGTGCAATATACGCCGGTTGATATGAACCTTGAGGGTAATAAGCACCTTGTGGTTGAACAGGTGGACCCGGCTGCTGAGCGGGAAAACCTGGTTGACTATAGACAGGTAGAACTGGCTGCTGAAACGATGGAACTGGCTGAGGAGTAGGTTGAATCGGTTGTTGAGCTGGTTGAATTGAGTACTGAGGGCCATCAGGTTGTCCTTGTGGAAAAGGTTGGCCCGATGGTTGCGATGGACCAGGTTGTCCCTGATAACCAGGTTGACCCGAAGAAGGATCGCAGGGTTTTCCTGGTTGCACAAAATTTTGGCCATACTGAACATGTGACTGCGGTTATGGTGCAACAGGTTGTCCCTGTGGTGGGTAGATTTTCCCCCAGGAGCACTAGATAGTCCCGGTTGATTCTGAGGTTGACCAAACAGACTGGAGGGTTGTCCTTGTGGGATCGAAGGTTGTCCCTGTGGACCAAAGGCAGGGCCCTGCTGAGCCAAAGGTTGTCCCACTAAGGGTTGTCCTTGCAAGCCAAAGGGTTGTAGAGGTAAGGTAGATCCCAAATGAGTAACAGTCTGATAAGGATCATAAACAACCCAATGAGGATCAATAGGATGCAAATAGACCGGATTACCATACACATCATAATGGTGTGGATACACATATATGGGGTTACCGACAACATCATAGTGATGGAATCGAGGTTTACTAGGGGCTTGGAGTGGTTGAGAACCCTGAGAGCTCTGTTGCTGAACAACCAACAAATACTCTTCAAAAGTAAGGCCGCCAGGAATCACAGGAGTAGTAGAAACTGTACTGGAAGCAGGTGGGGCCTCCGCGACACTATATTGTGATCTACTAAGATTGGTATTAACATGCCATGTTGGATTGAGAAAAATAGACCTATGAGTGTGGGTAACAATTAGTGTGGATGAAGCCACACAGACAGTCGGTTGGACTGGAACAAATGTAACAGTAACCGACGAAGCAGGTGTCGATGGTGAGAGTCCTAATGAAGGGAGGACCGAACTCTGAGGAGGATTTAATGTACTGGATTGCGCTATGGAGGCAACACGAGACATAATCTGACTCAAGGACCTATATCCAAGCGGAAGTGACACCGATGGTGGAGAAGACTAAGTAGAAACATGAGGGACATCTTCCAGAAAAAGATGATATTCTCCTGTAGAAACAAGCATTCCTTCACTACCAACAGGACTAGATGAATCCATGTCTGACTCCGTCGTAAGATCTTCAAAAAGATTATGGGGACTAGGAGGCACAACAACAACAAAAAATGGTGAGCCCAACATATGAGGAGGAAAATCTCCTTCTTCCCCAAAACCAGACCAAGCACCAGAAAGAGGGCAATTGAATTCAACTGGCTCTTCAAGAGCAGATCGAGTAGCAATAGGCAAGCCAGACGAGAGAATAGGCTGCGAAAACTGGCAGAACTAGTAGACTGAGGGGTTTCAAAAGAAATGTCTGGGAAAGAACTACCACTAGGAGGCAGTGAGGATGACGAAATTGGTGTTTTTGCCATCGTGACTGTATATCAAAACAAAAAGGAAAAAAGAAAACCAATCGAAGGCTCCAAGATCAAAACTAAGGAAAAACAAAAGGCCAAGTAAAAAAAATTTTAACGGGTGTGTGATCATAGGTGATTAATTTTATGACACTGAAACCAGATTTTGCTGTTTCATTTTTTAAGAGTAGAGAAACAGGCAAAAGATGACTCTAGTCACTTTCAATTTTAAACGAGAGTGAAAGGACAAGTGCTCGACGATCTCTTATCTTTTTTAAAGAGTCATGAAAAGATCAGAATGACTACTCTGGTACTCTAAGCAAAAGCGTATACCAGGTTTCCGTGAACTGCCATATATACCTTGGTGATCAAATGAAAGAGAAATGACTAAGGACTTAACGTACGTGCAGGTAGTCTCCCCGAATGTTGTGTTTGGTGTATCATGCAAGGCGACAGACTCGGCTTCCTATGGATAAAAGGATTGCAACCTAGAGGGGTCTCCCTTTATATACTCGACGGTACTGGGCGCACAAGTCCATACTAGCGTTGTCTAAAGCCAGATGGCGAACAGAGTTACTATTACCAAGACAATCGCATCGACTCCAGAGGAAACCCCCTATCAAATTGTAGAAATTGCTCAATAATGATTAATTATCCACCTTGAGACTTATCTGATTACATAATTAATTTATATGTAACATAATCTTTGCACCTGACCTTTCACATATCACATTATGTTAGAAATAAAACAAGCGATAACATCAAATCATCATACATATTAACACAAGATATGGGGAAAGCTATAGTTGAAAACTCAACTATCGTGGCATATTATAATGGAGAAATCATGTAACAAAACCAAGATAATACTCCTCACAAGTACTCGCACTTTCATAAAGTCACACACAATCTAGCTTTTAGTTTTGAACAGACATCGTCTAAAACTCACCGCTCAATTGTTTCGCTCTATCATAACCAAAGCCTCGTTTACAGATCCAAGGTTCAAATCTCCTTGGCTTGATAGCGCAATCATCATGGGCAATTCCTCCAAGTGTGGTGCAAATCTCATGCACAACTGATGTCGCCACTGATAGCTAACTCCACCCTTTCATCTACCTCTTTCACCGGTCTCCACTGAACTGATCATGCACTGTAGTGAACTGATGTGTTCTTGAGTTGAATAATGAGTTACTAATTAATGAATTAAATAATATTTAATTCACTCCACTTATAACTAATTGATTAGCTAGTTAAACTAATCTCAACTAGTTCAACTAAAATAAACAGAACACAACTCCACTATCTGTCTCATTAACTCCTCCAAACTTCTGCCACTGAAGTCCAACTGAAGTCAACCATGCATGATGCCATCAAACCCTTGGGAACCACGTGATTCCTCTCTGCTGTATGCATGAGCCACTAGCTCGAACTATACCAAGAGAGTAAATCATTATGAGTCCAAATATTATTATGGTAAATACATTTGACTTCATATTTTTAGGAGAGGGGCACTGAACAGACTTCACCTCTTCTTTCTAATTCCAAAAATATGAGTCTCATCTATTTTTACCAACATGTCGCATGCTTCAAGAATCTCCAACTGGAATCCCCGAACCATGCTCCGTATGTCTAAAAATAGACATAGTCTAAAAATAGACTTTGCGCCAGAATTTGCCTGCGGGCCCACTTAGTGAAGGCGACTTCATTTCACTAAGCTCCATCATCTTGCTGCATTCTCAACACTCCCTCTCAGCAAGATATGGATTATCTGCAACCCCTATCCTGCCTCTGTGGAATTCGAACTTGCTCCTGGTGAGCGCCTTCGTCAGGATGTCGGCATCCTGATCCTCCGTGGGAACATATGAAAGCATCATGATTCACCGCTGAACACAATCTCTGATATGATGGTACCTGATGTCGATGTGTTTGGATCTATCATGAAATACTGGATTAGCCGCAGAGCTTGATGCACTGCTATCACAGATCACTGTAGGCTCCAAATGCAACCCGAACAATCCCGCGAGGATCTTCCCCGTCCAAATAGCTCGCACAGCTGCTTGTTGCCATGTACTCTACCTCACGAACCGAAAAGCACGATCTCTCCTTCCCGTCGATTTCAGAAACCGGCCGCGACCCAATCTGAAAACTCCTCCGCATGTGCTCTTCCCATTCGTTGACTCTCGGCCCATCCGCATCGCCAGCTTTATGAAGATTCGCTTCCATCCTCCCGTTGTACTACAGACCATATCCCGATGTTCTCCGGGAGAGAAGGTCACATGCTTGTCATTTTCCAAAAGAGCTTTGTGAGGCTTTAACTACAACTCATGCAAAGTCAAGGTTAATCGTATAAAGAGGCTACTACCTGGTCGGTATGATCTCGGGACATTAAGGACTCCCACCAACTGTCGATAGACAGTGGCATCCACTACCTCCGCTGAAGTAGCATCCTCCTTCCTCCAACCACCAGGAAGAGGAGTGTCAACAGGCTTGCAGCCTTGCATGTTCAACCTCTCCAGAATCTCTCGAGCATACTTGCCCTGAGAAACAAATAGTCCTCCGCTGCGCTGCCAAATCTCCAATCCCAGGAAATAATGAAGGATGCCCAAGTCCTTCATCTCAAACTCTCGTGCAAGATCCTCCATGCATGAAAGTATCAATCGCTTTATCGCTGTATTAAAATTTGGGATTATCTACATAATAGATGAGATCACTGCCTTTCCTCTTCCACCACCATTCGGTACAGCAGATCCGTCACTCTCGGAGGAATCTGGGTTCTAAGAAGTACATGTTTTATCCGAGTGTACCAAGCACGAGGTGCTTGCTTCAGCCCGTACAGTGCTCTCTTGAGTCGGTACACATGTGACTCACTGCTGAAGATCTCAAAACCTTCAGGCTGCTCTATGTACACCTCTTCCTCAATAACTCCATTGAGGAACGCAGTCTTCACATCCATCCGATGAATGTGCCACCCCATCTGCGCTGAGAGAGCAAGGATCGTCCGTATGGAAGAGTACCTTGCGACAGGTGCAAAAGTCTCCTCATAGTCAATCCCCTCGATCTGTGAGAAGCCACGGGCGACAAATCTCGCCTTGTACTTCTCCACACTCCCGTCAGCTGCCTGCTTCACCTTGTAGATCCATCGCGAACCTACTACTGATTTCCCAACCGGTCTTGGGACAATCTCCCATGCACTGTTCCTGATGATCGAATCATATTCTTCGATCATGGCATCAACCCATGCAGGTTCCTCCACAGCTTCCTCAAAAGAGGATGGCTCCGTCACAACACATTGACTCACAAGAGCCATGTATCCAGTGTACCGATCTGGTGACTGCCTCTGTCTGCGTTGTGCTGTAGGTGGTCCTACAACCTTCTCTGCATCTCGAGCCAGTCGCTCAGCTTCTGTAGTGCGCATGCGCCCTCTAATGGTTGGCGCTGCCTGGGTGGTTTCTTCCACCTCCTGAACCTCCTCTTGTGGCTGATCCACATCCGGAAGCTCCTCCTTAGGAACTAACAGCTCCTCATCTGCATGCAAGTGTAGCTCCCTCTCAAGCGAACACCGCATGGCTTTCTCCTCCTGAAATTTTATATCCCGTCGCACAACAGTCTTGCGACTGTCTGGCACATACACCCGATAGTTGTGAGGTGTATCAGTGTACCCCACAAATATTCCAACTTCAGCAGTTGGATCCATCTTCCTTCTCGCATCCTTCGTCACATGCATGTAGACAGGAGAACCAAAAATCCGCAAATGGGAAATATCAGGCCTCTTGCCAGAATAAGCCTCCTCTGGTGTACTCATGCCAAGAACCTTGTGAGGACAACGGTTCTGCACATACATTGTTGTATTGCATGCCTCAGCCCACAAGTGAAGGGGTAGGCCCTGATCATGCAACATCGCCCGTGCAGCACCCACGATCGTTCTGTTCTTCCGCTCAGCCACCCCGTTCTGCTGTGGGTTATGGGGTGCGATGAGCTCTCTCTCAATCCCTTCTGCGCTGCAGAACTCCTTGAATTCACCTTGGTGATGAATTCACCACCATTATCACCCTTAGAGCAATCACCTCTTCCCCGACTCCCACCGTTTTAAACCTATTAACTTCGTGAATGTATCGTTTTCTTCTTCTCCGTATGAAGAAGATCCCAAGACTTCCGAGAGAAATCATCAACAAAGATCACATAATACCCGGCTACTGGCCGGCTAACCGAGAAAGCGGACCACACGTCTGTGAATCTCAAGGATCGTCGCTGCGCGACTATCCTTCCTCTTGCAAAGTGGCTTTCACATACTTCCCCAAAGTACACCCTTTGCACCGATTCGAATGCCTGAGGTGCCCTTAGAAGCCCAAAATAAATCACAGCAGACCTCTGTGCCCATGTGAAGGTGCCGAACTTCAGGCTACGTCATTTTCATCATCCCTGGCCACCACTTCTCCCGCTTTGCATGCCATAGTTGCGCAGCCATCTACCTGCAACTGATAAAGGTTCTTGGTTCGAACCCCTATCTTTCGGGTCTCTCCAGTAGTCTTACTGCGCAGGAAGGCTTTTCCTTCATTGAAGACCACATCATACCCCTTATCCTCCAACATCGCCACAGAGATCAAGTTCTTCTTCAATCCAGGTACATGCATGACATCCTTCAATACAAAGGGTTTACCAGACTTCCTCTGAAAGGATATGGTACCGATACCAGTCGCACTGTATCTACCATCATCGCCCATCTCGATGTGCACACCCAAATCTTTGTCCTCCAGATCTGAGAACAAATCCCGATCTCCCGTCATATGAAATGACGCACCGCTATCCAAGAACCACACCGATCCCAACACACTTGAAACCAAGCATGCGATCAGTGAAAAGTCAAGCTCGAACTGTGAAGCCAAAGCTTCTCCATCTGCAGATTTTCCCGCTTGCTTGTTCTTCTTCTTCTTTGGACAATTGGTAGCATAATGTCCGTGATCATGGCAGTGAAAACACTTCACTTTCGCCATATCCTGCTTCTTGCCCTTTGCACCAGAATGAGAGGTTTTCTTACCCTTCCCCTTCTTTGCTTTGGCAACCAAAGCGCATTTTTCTTCATTAGCTCCCTTTGATGAAGATCCATCTCGAGTAGTCCTCCTTATCTCCTCCTGCATGAGATCCGCCCAAAGGCGCTCCCATCCCGGCAGCTTCTCCCGACCATTGACACTATCTTGATATGAGTGCCAAGCCTTCGGAAGACCAAGGAGAGCCAGGTCGACCATGTCCTCGTCTTCGACAATCACCCCCACACTTCCCAGCTCATCTCTGCACTGAGTGAACTTCGTGAGGTATTTGGCGATACTGTCGCCTTTCTCCATCTTGATGTTCCCGAGCTTATCTTTGAGCGCCAGCTTCCTTTGGTCACTCTTACTCTGGAATAGATCCGTCAAAGCTTTCCACATTAGAAATGGAGAAGCCTTTCCATGCAGGCTGGATACAATATGATCCTTGACGCCCTCCAACAGGATCCTTCGACATTTCGCCATCTTCTTTTGCCGTACTTCGACTTCAGCAGGATCAGTGGGCTTTTGGACATCCGTATCTACGAACTCCTTCAGACCATTATCTTCTAATACTTCCATCTTTTCCATGCAAATATACTCCTTTAACTCGCTCTTCACATATTCGAGTCGCAAAACCGTTGAAAGACATTTTCAACACTGGCACCAAGAAAACAAAATTGCTGCAAAATTTCGAATTCCACCTCAAAGCTCAGCCGCTCTAGATCTGTGAGAACAAATTATTTCTAGCACAGAGATTGACTGCAAGGGGCATTTACCGACCTTTCATTTTCCGAAGAAAGATGAATCCGGAGGCTACCTGGCCCGCATGCAGACTCTGTCTACCGAAATAAGTTTGTAATCACTGTGATGATCAATCTCTGCTTCAATAGCTCCGATACCATGTAGAAATTTGCTGAATAATGATTAATTATCCACCGAGACTATCTTGATCACATACAATTCGAATTTATATGCAACACATAATCTCTTCCACTCAGATCATCACACATGCGAAAATAAAACAAGCGATAACACATCAAATCATCATACACATTAACACAGTATGTATGGGGAAAGCTTATAGCTGAAAACCCCGCAGCTATTGTGTATATTATAATGGAGAAATCATGTAACAAACTCAGTACAATACTCCTCATAAGTAATTAGTACTTTCTCATGAAGTTACACACAAACTAGCTTGGTTTTGAACAGGTTACTGGTTCAAAACTCACCACTAATTGCCTTGCCTCTATTGCGCAATCCAGGCCTGTCTATATAGAGATCCAAGGTTCGAATCTCCTTGGCTTGGATCGGCGCAATTCTCATGGACAAATCCTGCAGTGGTGCAAATCTCATAATAACCCGATGTCACCACCGGAGCAATAACTCCACCTCTTCATCTACCTCTTTTCATCGGGTTCTCACTGACTGATTACACTAGAGTGAACTCGATGTGTTCTGTTGAATAATGAGTTACTAATTAATGAATTAAATAATATTTAATTCACTCCACTCATAACTAATTGATTAGCTAGTTAAACTAATCTCAACTAGTTCAACTAAAATAAACAGAACACAACTCCACTATCTGTCCCATTAACTCCTCCAAACTTCTGCCACTGAAGTCCAACTGAAGTCAACCATGCATGATGCCATCAAACCCTTGGGAACCATGTGATTCCTCTGTCAGATGCATGAGCCACTTCTGTAGCTCGAACTGAAGTGCTCCAAGAGAGTAAACTGCTGTTTAGAGTCCAAATATTATTAAGGGTAAATAATATTTGACTTCCATATTTTTAGGAGAGGCAGTCTAAAAATAGACTTCGACCTCTTTCGACCTAAAATATGAGTCTCATCTATTTTTACCAACATGTCACATACTCCAAGAATCTCAAACTGGAATCCCCGAACCATGCTCCGTATGTCTAAAAATAGACATAGTCTAAAAATAGATTTTGCGCCAGAATTTTCCTGCGGGCCCACTTAGTGAAGGCGACTTCATTTCACTAAGCTCCATCATCTTGCTGCATTCTCAACACGAATTAGGATCTCAAAGTTCCTAAATGCAAGCTATATGCAAATGAACATCATTTTCGATTCAATGAATGCTAGTTACGAGAATGATAGAGATCTTTTAAACAAAAGCAAACAATGACAGTATGCGAAGAAATCCACTTATGCATCTAACACAATCAAACGAAAATGAAACTCTTTCCTAGACAATCAAACGCTAGTTATGCAAAAGAGTATTTCATTTTCAATGCAAAGAAAGAATTAATATATATATATATATATATATATATATATATATATATATATATATATATATATATATATATATATATATATAATGAGAGAAGTACATGATGCACTAATTACATGAAAAATGAAAACAAACACTAGCTTGAGTATTGTGTAAGAATTGAAATTGAATGACTCAATGCAACACAAAACAAACACAAGAAAGCACTCAAACTAATGCTGCAATCTTCCAAATCAAAAGAAAGTTCTCAAAACGACCCAAAAACAAGCAATGTAATCTATGCTTGGAGCAATAGGGAGAAGAATCAATCGAGAAACGAAATGATCCTGCAATCAAAGCAATCACTCAAAAAGATCAAGAAAACGAAGTACAATCGACCCAAGAATGAGACTGACAATAAGCAAAACGACTTGATTTCCAAACAGAAAGCTCAGTGCACTAAGACACCTAGAAACCCTAAGGTCTCAATTTACACTGATAATAAGATGGAAAATGACTGAGAAAAGCAAGTCGACAGCAGTCAAAACAATCCCAAAGGCATAATTACACATAAAAAATAACCTAGAAGCAAGCACAATTGACCAAAAGACTCATAAAGGAGGTCAAACCAAATCCTACAGGATTTGGCACGACTATAAGGCTCTAATCCGCGCCAAACAGGGGTTGGCGCGACTGCAACAAAAGCAACCTGCGCCAATTGGCGTGACTGTCCAGAGGATAAGTGCTCCAAGCTGGATAAATATGGGATAAGGGGAAAAACCAAAACTCAATGAGTAGAGGTCAATATTGACACTCTGGACCTAAACAGAGGATATAAACTAAGCAATCAAACCAGAAAAAGACATATAAGCAAATCAATGATTGAAATTGACCCAACAAGATGAAACGACAAACTCACACTGATCCCTAGTGGAGTCGCCAATTTGTTAAGCAGGTAAATCCTCTCTGTGGACAGAGACAATCCCTCTAGCCCTAGAGTGGGCCTAGAAACAAAGAGACATGCTAGAGTGTTGATTCCTAATTACTGAATGAAAAGAGGACACAATATATCGACCTACCTGGAATCCAACGTTGTCGTCATCGCTGTAGTGGTGGTGGCCTCTCACTCCTGCCTTGGCAAGTCACAATCCTTCCACAATCATGCTCAGATACCTACACATAGAACAACAAACAAGAACAACATATGACATAATAATTTCACTCATAACTACTAGCCAGTCAAAAAGGGCTAAGCATATTGCATTAAACATCTAACATAATACAAAATGGGAACCAAACAATAGTCACATATATGTATTGATAGAAGGAAGAGTTACAACCAATGCTTTGACGTCGCAGTCTCCTCCAGTGGGGTTTAACTGAAGAGTGTCTCAGATGCTCGTCAGGGAATTCGGATGGGATAAAGGCATGGACTCAAGCTCTCTCAATGTAATTCCTTCTTATTCTATCTTCTTCAATAGTTCAGCTATAATATGTTCAATTCTCCATGTTCAACTAGCTTATGCCAGGAGAGATAGCTTCCTTTTATAGAGGAAAAGGAGGAGTTTAGGATCCCTACAAATGTGGGAGGGAGGCCTATCCTTTAGGAGGTTCTCATGGGAGGTGGAAAACATAAACTAAAGGAGGGAGTTTGTGGTTATTCAGTCCAACCACTCCCAATGACTCATCCTCGAAGTTGTTGAAGTGGAATCTTCGCCTCTATTTAAAAAAAAATTTCCATAAGCAGCTCGGCGTGGGTGGTTAACTGAGACACAGCATCAACTAGTGCAGGGCCCAGTGTTAATCTTCCTCTTCGGTGCGAGGGCATAGCTGACTACTCACGCCAAGGCAAAAACAAGGGTTTTCAAGTCTCTGCTCAGGGAATTGTCAGCAGAAGGAATATTGCTCTCATGTAAAGGGATACAATGATGGCCTTTGCAAGGCATGACACTACTTATTGATCACGGAAATGACCCTCCAATGGGTGAGATGGGGATTGTAGGGATAGTGACAAAATGTTGTGTAACAGATAGTTGTTATTTGTAGTAGAGCTATTGTACAAGCTTTTGCTAATGAAATCAAGGACAGTGTTGCAAACATAGTGTTGAGACTCTTGTGGTATGCCTTTGAGTTTTTTTTTTTTTTTTTCTCTGTAAACTCCTGATGTTGAATGTTATGTTACTCATCTTTCACATATATGATTCTTTATGCTAAGTCTTATCAGTTTATTGACAGAAAACATGTTTTCCATGCTCTGTTTTTCATAAGATTTTCATGAAATTGTCTTGCTCTTGTGAAAATGAAATTCGTTTAATGCTCATTCTGATTCCCTCTCATTTCACTCCATACACAATGACAAATTAATCATGCTTCTTATATTACCTACCTAGCCTCACCCTTACCTCTACAGCTAAACCTTTGAAATCAAATCAAAACCCTAGACCTAGTCTCCTAACTATCATTCCTATCCAACAAAACTCGAAACAAACAAAAACCTTAATCTATTGAGCATCATAACTAGCCTAAAACATTATATTCAGCCATTCATTTGACTGCTTAAAGTGACGAAGAGAGAGCCCTCTTTAGTCCGGATAGGGCTAGCTACCTAACCTAAAGTTTGGCATGTGGTTACCTTTCTCCAATCCTATTTTTAGTGAGAGTGATAACATGAATCACTTCAAACTAATTTTTCAAACAAAAGTTATGAAATTTAAAAAAACAAATACACACCTTTTTCTTGATTTTGAGAATCTTGATATTGAAACTTATGTATCTTTGTGAATTCAGATCCCCAAGATTTGAGCTTCAGTCATATAGTATTCCTTTGAGTCTTCTTTCCAATGCCACAATTATGACCTAATTTGGATTACTCAAGATAACGTTGTGCCCATTCTCCCACAATGACCAAATTATGGACTTGTTCAATAGAGTGAACTTATACGATGTCCCACGTGTCACTGTTTCTACCTTATACTCTGAAATTGACACACAAGAAACCAAAGTCCGTACACTTTCGTCTACATTTTGCAAAATTCCAATTTGATGCCTGAAACAAAATTTATGATGATTTTCCCTCAATCACCTGTTTGAGATGAAATCATGGAGCCTGCAAAAACCCTAACTTCCAAATATCACATCTCTAAAAATATTGCGAACCAAGGTCGAAAATGTTTACATGAAGTTCATCAAGACTTCGGCTCCACGTGGTAAAAAATTTAGCATCTGAAGCCTCGTAGACAAAAAGTTATAGTGAAAATTCCAAGATTACATGTTTGAAGAAGTGAAACCTTACAGTCCCAAGATTTGATACCAAATGTTTTGAAACCAACTCACAAAATAGAAGAAAAGATAGATCAACGACTTAGAAATCAACCTCTTTGAGGGGGGGAAACTCCTTTACATTACATAAATGAACAATTATTGGATGATACAAAATACAAAACCTACCTTCTATATATAGGAGTCTAAGGGGTCACATTATAACAATATGGGGACCACATGGGAATAATAATAAAAATAATGGGGCTACACCTATGGGGCACAATAATAACTATATGGGGACTACATGGGCACAACAATAAAAATAATGGGGATACACTAATAACAATAAGGGGCTACACTAGTATTATAGGGACCTAACATAATTATGGACATGTTGTAGTCAGTTGCAGAAGCAGGTTGTTTCAAGCAAGGAATAATATCACGAGTACAACAACTCCCAGAAACTCAGGTTTCTTTAAGGGATATTGTTTTTCTTGCAACATATTTGGTCACAAATCTATTGATTTTAATAAAAAGAACATGAGACAAAAATATTATGATTCCTCTTATACCTTTTCTGGTTATGTAAGATGTTATGCTTGTAAAAAATTTGGAAATGTAACAAAAGCATGCAGGAAAAAAATCGAAGAATCACCAAAGAAAAAATGGAAGGAAATAAGATAATATCAAAAGACCTGAGTGTTAAAACCAGAAAAGCGTACATAGGTTTGTACAATTTAGAGGATACGTAAAGGCATCCAACAGAAGGTACAAGTGAATATTTTCCAAGTTGAAGACATTATGAAATTCAAAATATTTAATTTATCCTAAAGGTATAAAATATATGGAACAAAATTTGAATACTGTGTTGTTTCTTTGACAGTTTTCTTCAAAAGCCAGGCAGTCATGAAAATGGACAACTCACCGAATTCAGGGACCATTTCCCACACTTGGAGACGATTCCCTGACATGATCTTAGCCAAGGAGAGTCGGATACGATTTTCCCTAAAGATATGCAACCCTCAATGGAATCGTCTTGTCCCACTTGTAAGTCATTATCATTCATGAACCGAGAGAGGGAAGATGGATTCAAATAAATTCTATATAAACAAGCCATGGGAGAACCAAAATATGAGACATTGCTATGTTGGCCAAATTGCTATTAGGGCACCACCATATTTCATTGTTGAAGTAGAAAAAGTGATATCACTAGCTTGTTGGCCATATTGCTTCTTAGCAATCCAACATCTTAGTGAGAGTAGAAGAATCCACCATTGTACAGTCTTCACACTTATGAGAGAGAGGAGAATATTGCAAAGAGATTGAGGAAAGGGACCTCGTTGCTGAGGATTTTGAGAACCATATGTCAAAGGATCCGCTTCAAGTGTTTTTAGTATTCTATTGTATTCATCGTCTACCACCAACAGTCAATAAAGGGAGTCTTTTTCCATTATTATGTTGACTTGTTGCTTCATTAAGCATTATTTTGTATTTGTCTCTTTTTTTTTGTTTATGTTTGTAGATGCATTGTTTTCACTATTTGCAATACTTTGTTTTATCTAAGTGTGTCCACTAACAACACCAACTATCTTTGTGATCATTTGTAGGGAACAACCAACTATTAAGTAGGTGTTATTTGGTACTCCATTGCCACAAAAACACTAACACAGAATTGCTGACTCCACTAGTTTCTTTTCTTTGTTCTAACGGTTGTTTTGTAGGACCTACTCTCTACATAACCACTTTGGAAGGCGCTCAAGACCTCTCTGAAATTTTTGCAGGACCCTTGGGGCTTGTTTTGAGCCTAAGAAATTGACTTTTCATTTTCTCTACTCGCCCGCATGGATTTTTCTTTGACAAACGTGTGCGCGCATCAGTGTGTGGCTAAACACGCGTGGTCTCTAGAAAGTCAAAAAGAGCCTTGTATTTTCTCTTTTCTTAGGTGATTGGAATACTTTAGTGAATTTCCTTCACCTCTGCATTTTTTTAATTCTTTGTTCAATTTTCCTAATTACTTTACTAACCTCAATTAGTGGAGCAATTGGAGTATTTTTCTTTTCATTGGTATTTGCAAAAATACACACATATCTTAATTAGGGAGAATGTAGGTTTTAACCCTGTACATAAATTATCTGCAAACGAATTCTTAAAAACAAAAAATAAACAATACCGACAGCATAAAACATAAAATAGATATACACAGAGATTTTCCCCCGGATCCCAAATTGGGACTACCAGCTTGATTTTTCATTATATTCCTTTTAGTGTTACAACACATATATATACATGCCGAAGCATTCACAAACCCCAATCCATTAACCCTGGATTAGAACTTAACCATAGTTCCCTTTACTGAATCTACAAAATACCATGAGCAGAAAACCATTATGCCCAAAACCATGTGCAAACCCATGCACAAAAACATAGGCGGGTCCACCCATCTAATATCGGGTCAAAAAAAAATTTCTCAGGCCGTTGCCCCAGACCCCGACAAGGGGGGCAACCGCTCCCCTCTAACCCCCCACTTCATGCCTTCTTCTAGTTGTGGAAACAATATAGCACATAACCAACATTCTCCCACTTGTTGTTTTCTTTCCACACGGGGCCACAAAAGAGCTTAGTCATTGGTCCAGCCCTACAATACCCATTGTTTCTCTGCACCATGAGAACTTGTTAGTGTTCAGAGACTTCGTCAATGCATTTGCAACATTCTTCAAAGTATCCACCTTTACCAGCAACACTTTTTTATCCTCAACCATATCTCTCACAAAGTGATACTAAACATCAATGTGCTTTTTATTTGAATGATAAGCAGGGTTCTTAGCCAAGAAAATTGCACTTTTTCTATCATAGTCTATCCTTATAGCTCGCTGCACTAACCCCATACTTGAACACAATCTATGCAGCGAAATTGCTTCCTTGCTTGCATGAGTGGCTGTCATGTATTCTGCCTTTCTAGTTGACAGAGCCACTACAGACTGTATTTTACTCATCCAACTGACTACACCTCCAAATAGGCTAAACACATACCCACTTGCAGATCTTCTTTGGTCCAGATCTCTAGCCCAGTCTGCATCAAAAAATCCACAGATGTCCAGAACTTTGTCCAATCTTGGTCTTCCTTGGTAGCACAGACCATATTCACTAGTGCCACACAGATATTTGAAAACACGCTTCACTATTGTCCAATGCTCCTTCCCTGGTTTTTACATAAACCTGCTCAATACTCCCACTGCATGTGCAATGTCTAGTCTAGTATAGACCATTACATACATCATGCTACCCACTGCACTTGCATATGGAACACGGGACATATCCTCCTCTTCTTCTTGTGTCTTGGGACACTATTCAACATATATGTTTACACCTATAGGAATTGGAACCTTCATTGGTTTACTATCTGCAATATTGTCTCGACATACTTTCTCTGGTTTAACCAGAGCTTCCTCTTTTCCCGATCTCTCTTAATTTCCATGCCCAAAATATAGTTTACAACAACAAGATCCTTCATGTTGAACTTGGGGAACAATTAAGTCTTCAAATCCTGGATAATTTCTTTGTCATTTACAGCCAGCAACATATCATCTACATATAAGACCAAGTAAATAACACAGTCACCAATTAATTTAAAATACACACAGTGATCCTCTTTGCTTCTGGTAAAGCCAAATCCCCGTATATAGGGATCAAATTTCTGATGCCACATCCTTGGTGATTGTTTTAACCCATACATAGACTTTTTTTAACCTGCATACAAGTTCTTTCTCACCCTTCACTGCAAAGCCTTTAGGTTGCTTCATGTAGATCTCCTCTTCCAGATCCCTGTGAAGAAATGTTGCCTTCACATCCATCTGTTCTACCTCAAAATCAAATGCAGCAACAACAGATAAAAGTAATCTAATAGAAGTAACCTTGGCAACAGGAGAAACAACATCACCAAAATCAATTCCTGACACCTAGGAATAACCTTTTTCTACCAACCAAGCTTTGTATTTCTCCACATTGCCTTATGCATTTATCTTCTTATTAAACACCCATTTTCTCCCAATGGGCTTCCTTTCAGCCGACAACTCCACTAGATCGCATGCCTCATTTTGGTGCAAGGATGCCATTTCATCAACCATGGCCTCCTTCCAAAGTTTTCCATCCTCTGAATCCACTGCCTCCCTAACAGTCATGGGATCATCACCAGTGATAGTTAAAGCAAAATTTGAGCAGAAAGCAGATGGACTATAACTTTTTGGTTGTCTTCTTTCTCGAACTAATCTTCTCACAGCTAAAGTTTGTGGCTCTTCCTCTTTTGAATCTTGTTCTATTGTAGAGTCTGATTCTTCCTCCTTTACCTCAAACTCTATATTCTCAGGTTCCTTTAATAGGAGTTGATGTTTAAGATTTTCACCTCTTTGAACACCACATCTCGACTGAACACAACCTTCCTTGTTTCTAGGTTCCAAAGCTTGTAACCTTTTAAACTATCCTTATACCCAATAAGGATGCACCTTTCAAATTTATTGTCCAACTTGGTCTTTTTCTCCTTTGGAACATGTACATATGCATCACATCCAAATACCCTCAGATGTGAAAGAGAGGGTTTCTCACTAGTCCATACCTCATGTTGAGTCTTATCCTCCAACGCAAATGAAGGTGATCTGTTAACCAGGTAACATGCAGTCTCCACTGCCTCTACCCAGAATTCCTATCCTATCCCGATACCACTAAGCATGCTTATTTCCTTTTCTATCAACATTCTATTCATTCTTTCAACAACTCCATTTTGTTGAGGTGTGTATGGAGTAGCCTTATGTCGTGCTATACCACACTTCTTACATAACTCTTCACATTTCTTCTTGCAGAACTCTCCACCATTATTTGTCCTCAACACCTTTATCTTCTTCTCTGTCTGGTTTTCCACCAGAGCCTTAGATTCTTTAAATCTGTCAAAGACTTTAGATTTCTTCCTCAAGAAATATATCCATCTATTCCTTGAGAAGTCATCTATAAATGAAACATAGTACATAGACTTACCCAGTGATGGAACTGACACAGGTCCAAACACATCACTGTGCACAAGCTCCGATATCTTGTTCAACCTCTTAGCACCAGAAGGAAAACTCACCCGATTCTACTTCCCATATACACAATGTTCACATAAATCAAAATCCAGAGAGAAATTAGACATACCTTCTACCATACCATTACCATGTAGTATCTGAAGGTCCTTCTCTCCAATATATCCAAGCCTTTGATGCCATAACATGGTCTTTTCTCTAGAGACCACGAGGCTTTCTACTTCACTTTCAAGAACCACAAAACTATTGCACTCATCAATAACAACGCTACCCAGAAGCTTATACAGAGTTCCAATCTAAACTCCCTGCATTAATATTAGTGCTCCCCGAACCATCTTGCAGGTATCTTTTTCAAACATTGTTTTTACAACTGCATCATCCATTTTGCTTACAAAAATTAGATTTATGGCCAATGAAGGAATATGCAGAACACCAGGAAGTGTTCCAATCCTTCCACCTTGCAGCTTCAGCTTGAATTTTTCACGTCCGACGATTCTAGCCTTCCTATCATCTCCTAAGAAGACATCACCACCATCATACTTCTCATACTCGTAGAACCACTCCCTATTATCCAATTTTAAGGTCACGACCAAGCCGAACTCCAAATTGGTGTATGAGACCCCCTTGTTTGTGGGACAAGGGACCCACCTTCGCGCAACAATTTGAATGCTAAGTCTACGAAGGCATACATACTCTACCCTCCTCTGGTTCTGAACCTTCATCCCTTAAGAAGACATCACCACTACCATACTTCTCATACTCGTAGAACCACTCCCTATTATCCAATTTTAAGGTCATGACCAAGCCAAACACCAAATTAGTGTACGAGGCCCCCTTGTTTGTGGGACAAGGGACCCACCTCCGTGCAACAATTTGAATGCTAAGTTTACTAAGGCACACATACTCTACCCTCCTATGGTTTTGAACCTGTGGCCTATTAGGAAGAAACACACTCTTAACCATTAGATCCTCTCTCTCTCTATATATATCCTAAACTCATAATGAATAATTGTCCATAATGATTTATTTTTATTGAGAGGAGTAAGATTTAACCACATTTTCTTCAAAACAACACTCCTGTCACCATCATAACAACCTCATTTAAAAAGTAACGACAACTTGAAAGAAAAATACATATGATAAGCAAAATATATATATATATATATATATATATATATATATATATATATATAACCATATTTTCAAGAAAAAAAAATACATATGATAATAAATATATATATTTGTTTGCTTCCAAAAATACATATGGTAAGCTATATATATAATCAACAATTGTCCATAATGATTTATTTTTATTGAGAGGAGTAGGACTTGACCACATTTTCTTCAAAACGACACTCAATACCTGTCACCATCATAATAGCAATCCAATTTCACAAATGCAATCCAACTTAGCAGATCCAATTTAATAAGTAACGACAACCTCACTTTGGGAAAAATACGTATGGTAAGCATAGAGATGAGACAGTGATAATCACTTCATAAAATTTTCATACCCTCTTGAATGTAATATGAAATATGAAGCATCTGTCCCCCATCCTCTCTTGACGATTTGGTTCGGGAGCAATAACTTTGTAGTAAAGTAATGCTTGTGTTTGCAATAACAGTCCCATGAAGGAGAGAGGCATCATATCAGTGGGCGTTGCTCCTTCAAAAACCTCAAACAGGTTAAAATTTGAGGACAGCGACCATCTGTTGGTATTACTTAATTCGAAGTCAAAAGACCATCTGTTAGGGTTCAGGGTTTTATGAAGGTTCGTGGTTGCAGGTTCGAAACCTCGAAGGCATCCATTCTTGTCGTGGTTGGTAATATCCGTCTTTCTGAAGCAGCTGTTCTCCTTTCTATATATTCAAAACCTGGTCAGTTCATTCCGAGCTTAGTTCATCTTTAAAAGCATGAGACTGCCATTCTGGTGCAGATTAGGGTCTGCCTTATCCCGTAAAAGCTATCCCACTTTCGCTTCCAGACATGAAGCCGCAGATAAATTCCAGAGATCACCTCTGTGCATTCCATTTGGAGCCCAAACTGATACTCCACTCTATTTTTCTATGGAAACCAAACCCCGAAAGCTGAAATTGCCATCTCACTATGATCCATACGGGCCGAGGCCTCCTCCCTCCGATAAAATCCTCAAGCTCGCTGAAGCCATTGCCAACCTCTCCCCGGAAGAGCGAAAGCAGATCGGCCCCTGTCTGAGAGATAAGTTGAGGGCGCCCCGCATTGAGATGCTGTCAGCGGAGGCTGCCGCAGCGATCCCTCAGGCGGGTCCGGTCTCTGGTGCAACGAAAGCCGAGGAAAAGAAGGCCGAGAAGACCGCATTTGATATCAAGTTGGAGAAGTTCGACAGCGCGGCGAAGATCAAGGTCATCAAGGAAGTGAGGGCATTCACCAATTTGGGGCTGAAGGAGGCCAAGGAGCTCGTGGAGAAGACTCCCGTTATTCTGAAGCAGGGCGTCACCAAGGAAGAGGCGAATGAGATCATAGAAAAGATCAAGGCTGCCGGAGGAGTCGCTGTCATGGAATGAATTGCATCATTATCACCGGCAATCACAAATAGGGCAACGCTTATGGGTACCTATGTATTCTTTGTGGGTACCATTCCTTGTCATTGATATCATTGCGATGCTTTCTTATTTGCAAGTTTACTAAAAACACCAAACCTGCATACGCCTTGTCGAGTCGAAGATGAATGGTTTTGGTACATGTTTTGAAATGTTAGTTGAACACAGTACATTATGCAGAACATTCAGAGTTCAAATCTTAAAGGCACTTAAATTGCAGCAATGAAATTTCTTTTTTGGATATATTCTGCTTCGACTCCGACAAGGTCACTCGTTCTATTCTTACGTATTCCTTGGCCGGGAAGTTCAAGGCTAAAATTTAGCCAATGGGTAAAATATATGATGTGAAAATACATTTTGGGGTTAATTTTATTATTAACAGATTGTTTATTATCCTGATGATGAACTACAGTTGGTAGTTCGAAACGTGTTGGTTCCAAAAATTCATTATGTGATTTTTTTTCGGAAGATTTATAATTAAGATTGTTTATTATTAACATTTCTTTATATGAATTTTATGTGTCATTGCAATTTGAAAGTATATCAACACAATATGCGGCTATCGATTGTTGGGCACTCCAAATCTGCAAAGCAGGATGTACTTTATGAATATCCAAACTCATATTATTCCGAAGAGAATGACAGGTTACAACTTACATCTTTGCAAAGAGACAAAGCTTAAAACGAAGGGGGCTACATTTGATTCCAAAAAAGTGAGAAATAACAATAAGTTTCATCCCTATGAGCTGTTGATTTTTCCACGTCACTCCAGAACCAGGTTTATGTCTAAGATCATGATCACAAACACACTAAAATACCACAACACAAGCTTCATCCCTATGAGCTGTTGAATTTTTCACGTCACTCCAAAACCAGGTTTATGTCTAAGATCACAATCACAAAACACACTGAAATACCACAACACAAGCACTTTGCGCAATGGAAAATGCACTGCAGTGAATCAACTTAGTGCACAAGAGAAATTTTCAACTCAAAACTTGTTATATTACAATTTGTAATACAACAAACATAAGGCTCCTGTAATAGGGATCATGGCCCTTACAAGTAGGCCTGATACAAAAACAACTAGGGCTTGGTGTCAACAACTTATGACTACCAATCTGCTCTTGAACAACGTACACTTGACTTACTTGCTGATATAGTGCTTTCACAGCCCTTTCAGTCCACGTACCTTGAACACTTATGACTCTAGTATTAAAAACCGGTCCGGTCGAACCGAAAAGCGGTCAAGCCGGGCGGTTAGCTCCTTGAGATATCAGACCGACCCAACAAAGCTGATTGGTTGGTTGGTAAGGACCGATTGGGTACCAAATCGGCCGGTTTGACCGGTTTTGTACCTGACCGACCAATTTTTGTAAAAAACTGGCCGGTTAGGAAGCCAAATGGTTGGGCATGTTGATGGGACTCCCAGGTGGTTTTTAGCAAACCATGGTAGGTTCCTTTCTAAATCTGAGCCCCTACGCCTATAAAAGGATGCCTAAGCTCCTATTTGCCACACATATGATTTCTAGTGTTTGTATGCATATGAAAGGTTGGACACTTCGGCAACAACATTGAGTTTTGGAGCAAAAACAAGTTTGGGGGTTCTTTGTCATCTTGGAGCTAGTTTGGAGTTGTCTAGTTGAGTTGGGGGTGTTGATCCCAATGCAGATTTTGTAGTTGATCCAAGAGCTAAGGGAAGTGAACCAACAAGACCAAGCATGGCACATGGTGACTCGTGAGGGAAGCAATAATGCAGCTCAGCAAACTGTGAGCTTCTAGTTCTGTAGCCTGTTAGGCCTAGTGATGTTGCTCATGCTACTACTAGTAATGCTATTGAGGTTGGAGAGGAGTTTGAGGAGTCCTCAAACACTAAGCTAGATGATGTTTATGTAGCTCTTAGTGATGATCCCATGTGTAGTAGATGAGTTTGATGAGTGATCATGTCTATCAATGATTTGTAGTATGCTAGTGGCCTAGTAGCTTGAGTTGTAGCATTGTTTTTGGACTCCCGAGGCCATTTAGAGCCTCATTGTGGCCTTGTTTTGGGACTCTAGAGGCCATCTAGGGTTTCATTGGTTATGTATTTTGTCAATGATATCGTTGATATGTATTGTACTCGGTGCCATTTTGATATATGCAACCTTACATGGTATATAGATGAGAAGACTTTCCATATTATGTCTCTAATGGTTTGGAATCATGGTTTGTAATCTTAATAATATTTTTTTTCATTAAAATTTAATTATTCTATGTATTTTTTCCAATTCCGGTTTATTGAAACTGGTTCAATCTAGTTTGATCTGGTTCAGGTTCGAATCATGGTTAGATAGATGGCTGGTTCAAAACCCGGTTCTGGTTTTTAAAACTATGCTTATGGCAGGTCCTTTGCCACCTCTTCTCTTCTCACAAGACTCCTGGAACTTCAGAAATGCTTGCATCTTCAGCCGACAATACTGCCTCTATCAATCACCCTTGCTGCTCCAAGATGACTGAACATAAGCTCCACCAAGCTGCCCTTTATCTGCTCTTCTGCTCCTCCAAGATAGCCAACTCTTAGGGTCTTCAAAGCTGCCCACTTACAGACCTCTTTGCTACTCCAAAAGATCCGATCTAGGGCACAACTAACAGCCCTCTTACTTGTCCTTTTGTTGCTCCAAATAGACAAGACTTAGGGCACACCAAAACTGCCCTCTTAACTGTCTTTTGTTCCTCCAAAAATATCAGTACTTAGAGCAATAATGACTGCCCACTTAACTGTGACATCTGCTTCTTGTCCACAGTAATTAGGGCTTCAACACTTAGCCATTTAACAGTCCTTTACTCCACAAAAGCAACTATACTTATGCTGCTCCAAGTACTGTCCAAAACCAGACATCCAAGACTACATCATCCTAACATTCATAAACACAAGGAACAATCCACATACCTTTTCAAGACTCCCAACACGTTCTGAAAATCTCGGCCCTGTGCAATTATAAACCTGAGATTTTCGGCCCTTTTTAAGGGCTCCTGCAACAGCCACAGGTCTGCCCTAATCTTGGCCTTGACAAACCTCTTCAAAACTGGTGTTAACCTCTCCTTTAGGTCTTCAATTTCTGCACATACACTTGAGGAAGTGCGGCTTTCATTCCTGACTCAACCACAGCCCTCATGGCCCTCCTGTGCACTTGAAATCAGGGTCATGGGCCATGGCCCTCCTTCTCAGCTCAGAATTTCCTCAGCCCTGTTCACAGAGATTAACCCTCAACCATATGCCCAAAACCCTGCAAGACAACGTGGCCAAAAGATCTCCTAAGTCAGCCCTGTCCAAGACACAAGAAATCATAATTTTCAATCATCTTCCTTCTCTTTGGATGAGCACCTTCCGGTCTGCGGCTTCCTCCGATTATTCTTTCCTTGATGAATGCACTTGTGATGTGATGAAACTCAATCTTGTCTTCTATTTATCATGTTAATGGTGGGTTTTCATTAGCCACTAAGGGTCATCACACATGTCCATGCAACCTAAGCAATTTGCTTAAACACCATTAAATCACAAGACACAATTTTCTTGCATTCATCAAATGCATATCATCGAGGCCTTAGGTGCCCCTTAGCCCTTCAAAGGTGCCCCTCATTCTCTCAATGAATAAAATAACATTTTCCCCTCTTGGTTTTGTGCCCACAACTTTGGGTACAAAAGCCACTGCTTGGATATATTGCTCACAAACCACTTTTGTGAGTCAACTCCTCACAAACCCAGTGCCTTACGAGTTGTGCGAGTGCTTCCCAAGCTACACAAATCAAAATGAGCACACATCTGTGACACTGTAGTATAAGAACACGAGAGAGATGATTCTATAAGAGAATAATTTTTTTGATAAGAAGGCCTGCAAATTCACATGAAAGAGATAGAAGAGAGGTTTCTGAGACACCGCAGTGGAAGAACATGAGAAAGATGATTCTACGAGAGAAGAATTTATTTGATAAGAAGACTTGCAAATTCACATCAAAGAGATAGAAGTTTACATATGCCGATTCTATATGTAGAGCCCTTCCAGCTCTGATTCTCTGTTGAGGCTAAGAGCTATTTGAGCCCCTTGCTCCAGCTCTTTCTCTGAGATAATTGATTTGATAATCCTCTCACTTCTCTTGCTTCTTCCTTTTATATTCTGCTGAAGCTTTTGTTAGTAGAGGGGAATATTACTAACAAAACAGATTTGAGGGTTCTTTCAATTGAAAATATGTCAAGGGTCCCCTGTGATTTCCTTATTTTGGTAGCTTGGGTTTTTAGTTTTTCCTTCTCGATTGTTTTTTTCTTTTGCTAGAACATTACTTAAGTAACTAAGATTCACCCTTTTCTTGTGGTACAAAAATTAAAATGGTGCGATGCCAAGCTTTATGGTTATCTATGTTTAGAAACTGCCTTCAATCAGTTTTGCCCCCTTACCTTAGCTTCTGGTGAAGGGCAAGGAATTCCAACATGAGTCCTTTTGTATTTTCCAAATAGTAATTCCCAGTTAAATTTATTTTGGGTACATGTGTTATGATATGGAAAGTAATGAGACATTTTTTTCTCCATGAAAATACTTTAATTTGATATTTCAAAGGTTGAAATCTTCCAAATAGTAATTCCCAGTTAAATTTATTTTGAGTACATGTGTTATGATATGGAAAGTAATGAGACATTTTTTTCTCCATGAAAATACTTTAATTTGATATTTCAAAGGTTGAAATGAGAATATACATAGTACTGTCTTTTCAAATCTTGCTGAGCCTTAAGGACTCTACAATATCACAAATTCCAGTTTGTCATCTATTCCCATTAGTTACACTCTTCCTGTATCAATTAAGACCCCAGAATGTGCATTAAAACACCAAAAAGGGTACATACATGAGGATTTTATGCCTTTCCATCCTCATAACTTGCCATTTTAGTATTACAAAGCAAAACAAAACTCCTCTGAAGAAGTTAATATTGGAGAAGAAACAGTTTCGTGCTGGAGTTCTCCATACTTGAAATCCTTCACAGAAAGGGTCCCTTCCTGTAATCAAATAGCTTCTTTAAATAACCCGTCTGCTTCAGAAATTCCCTATGAATATGAGAGAAAGAGATCTATGTAAATTTGTTTTTACATCAAGTTCCCTGTTTACAAAAGGAACAAGAACCAAATTATCAATTATACAGTTACCATTTGCCCATTCCATTAGCATCTTTGATTCTCTAGAGTCTAAACACTTGTAGGGAATACATGCCTTTTTCCACTGCACATTTCATAAGAAACCATAGAGCCAGACAGTCAGCACTATTGTTTGTACCCTGTCCAACAGCATACCTCAGGATAAAATAACTATTTTCTGATAAATATAAAATGCTGCCAGAACCACACATACCTGGAATTCCTTGACAGGATGTTTGCATAAAAGTTTCCCTTTGGCAAAGGAGCTATTGCTCCATAGATCTTGCCCCTAGGTCTGCCAGACAGTGGGGTAAACAATATACAAGACTCTCCTAGATCTACCACATAACATGCTTTGCATAAATGAAATGAGAGGAATAGGAATGTGTGTACCTTTGGTCCTTCGTTTGCTGATGTGAGATCTGGCCAGACCTGCTTAGGAAATCCCGCTCCAGCTCCTAGAGGTCTTGTTTTCGTTGCTAACCTTAGTAACCTACACACATCAAAGGCAAGACAAGCAAAGTTATCTTTCCAAGCAAATATCTGTTAGTGTTCGAGATAGATCTAATTAGAACACATTCATAGATATTCAAATCCGACATTAAATGATATAACATGAGATAAATATTGGGGAGAAATCTTCATAAAATCTTCATTAACAAATGAATGGCTGACAATATGCCTTAGTGTCGAATGAGTCCTTCTCGGATTCCTTGGCTCCTTATCCTCCTTGGTTTACTTACTATGATCGGGCCCACCACAACAATATAGAGAAGTGGTCCTGAGAATTTCACCAACATAAGGGTAATCCATTGTGTGCTTTTTCTACCTTCTCTGCTCCTTGTAAGTGTCTCATTATACAGGCTTCTCATAGAAGCTGGACACCCCGGGCTAAGAGAATTTAGGATAAAGGCTTCAATTATTGACCCATTGCTAAGTAATCTTATCCCAGTTCGTGTTGATCATCTTGGGAAGCCCAATTGTAGAAGATTTGAGCCTTCATCACTCCTTTGCTGAAGAAAACTAGTGATAGGAAGAGTTGCATAGCTCCTTGGTAATTGACAAAGAGCGATGCAATGCCATTTTGCTAAGGACAGCAGCATGAGATGTAGCATGAAAGTATAGGAGTGGCATCTCAACCTTGAACTAAGGTGAATCAAGGATATCTTCATTTCCAATCCTAAGGATGACAAATAAGCTACTAACATATGCCCTATTAGGTCAGAAGAGAAATTGATGGTTGAAATTCGTATGGTGGTTTAGGAAAAATTCAAGGAAGGAGCCGAGAGGGACCAATGAGGACTTGTCCAAACAACTGAGTCTCAATCATATATAAATCTTCCTTGAGGTGGGCATGCCCATGTTCGGTATAAGAAATAACTGAACATGGCCACCAAAATTATACATAACAAATTCATGACATGAAATGGTAAATGCATGGCCATGAAGGAAGAAGAGATCCGTGCCATCCAAAAAGAGATCATAGCCACCAACAAATACTTTGTGCATGTATGTTACACAATATACATCAATAGGACATTGGACACATAGATGATAGGTCCCCCATAGTGGTCTTCAAAGTACATAATATGGTACATACTCCATTGCAACTTGGGAAGGGTGCCATATAAGAGGTAGGAGGTCCCCAAACCCAAGGCCTTCGTCCCAACCCCTATGGTTTGAATCTATGTCACGTGAATAAATGAGTTGATGTCGAGCATTGTAGAAACTACCTAATTAACGATCATCAAGGTATATCATTAATAGTTGTGAGGGGCCCACCAATGATGAAAATGGACCCCGAGGTATGTAGCACAATCCACTGAGCGTGAATCGATGAAATGATGTTGAATGCTTGTGGACTCATCTGATCAGCGATCAATTAGAAAAACCCTCTTTTGATTGCAAGGAAGCGTGCCACTGAGGATTGCAAGCTCCAAGTTACTATTGGTTTTTAGGCCTCACTACTAGAGGATGAGTTGACATCAATAGGAGGAGATCCTTCAAAGGAGGGCCTTAATGTATCTCCCATCAATCGACACAAAACAAATATATAGATGATGTGAAAAGATGAAGTCTCACCAAGTATAATTGACACAGGGATGGTTGACACAAAAGGTCACGAAGGATTGCAAATGGTCGACTAGGTTTAAACTTCCCTTAAACATATAGTGGCATGACACAAAAGTGATTTGTCAACATTGACTGATGAGCACCATGCGATGATATCATGCAACAACATTGGTGGCATTGAAGCACATTCCATAATGACTGGAAGAGTAACCAGTTGAGGGAGTAAAAAGACTTATGTATGCTACAACTCCTAGGTAAGCTATGACCCTTCTATAGGATAATGAAGCAAACATATGCCATGTTGAAGGGTGACACAGCTGACGCTGCCATTTTTGTTTTGTAAGACTCTAGGAAACTTTACGCCTATTTTTTTTGTATCTCTTTCATAGATTAACGAGCATGAAAGAGAAAAGAAGTACACTTGATAGTGCCTTTTTCATTCAGTTTTAATGAGCCGGAAAAAGAGATAAAAGTATATTTGATAAGGTGTCTTTTTCTTGAGGTTTTAATGAGCCTGGAAAAGAGATGAAGTATGCTCAAGGAAGTGTTTGCTTTGTGGCTTAACGAGCTCGAGGAAGAGATACTAGTGTGCTAAGTGTCCTCATTATTTTAACGAGCGAGAGAAATGTAAAAGAGTAAGATTGTTATCTTTCATTTGTTAGTGAGCTTGAAAAGAACTCAAAGGAAACTCCTCTTGGAGAAAAGAGTGGTATAAACATAAAACATCTAGTTTTGAGTTGACGAAACTGCCCTAGGCATGATGGAGCAAAAAGGTTAGCAAGGTAAATCCCCTCATCATAATGACCTCTCCAGTATAAGTAAGGTCACCTAGCAAAGGTGAGTGACGATGCGAATGGAAAGCAATCAAATGTGATTGCAGTGGTGGTAAGCGAAGCAAGGGCAAATAATAGTTGGGCAATGTGCATAAGACAGTAGTAACATTTAGGATCAACTACCGCAAAGTAACATAAAGATGATTGGGATGCTCGATGGGGTATGGCCAAAATCTAGTAGAAGAGAGATAAATGAGGCTCATTTCAAGTCACGATGAGTCTATAGGAGGAATCTTGGACCTATAGAAAGATACAACATGGATGCTAAAACCACAAGTGGGTGCTGTTCTAGGGAATCTATGAAGAGGTAGGCTCTATTGCACAAGGTACGATGTGCAATGAAGAGAGGCTAATGTTGCAACCTAGTAGGATTGGACCGAAGGCATAATGAAGATGGCATAGACTGTTAATAATGTAATGTGTACAACAGGGAAAAACCTATCCCTATATGTTGGGTTTAGGAAAACAGACCTAAGATCTAGTGGATGTCACAAATAAAAATGCTGCTCTATCTTGTAAAACCATCTAGAAATACTAGACCCATGGTTAAATCACATAGTGAAAGAAATAAACCATGGATCACGTAAGACATTAGAATAAGACCATAAATTTTTGAGCCTTGTATTTTATAATTTTTTTGTTTTTCTTGGTTATTATTAATATCTATGTCTGGTTTGGTTCTTACTTATGATTTTGAATGATGTGATTCAAAATCCATGTTTTATGGACATGTATGCTTGTATAAATGCTTAATTATTATTACAGATGTCAACATAGCTAGAGGATTAACATATGTAACTTCTTGGTCTCACCATGGGTGTGCCTATGACAAGCCAAGAGTATGTGACTAACAAATGCAAATCAAGCACCAAGCATCATAAGCATCGAATTGCCATGCCACATAGACTTGAATTACTACATTTGAGGACATAAAAGTGAGTGATTTGATAAGCTAGTACATCTCCTTAATAATGGCTGTTAAGACAAAATGAAGGTACATCGAGGGAATTTGGATTGGACAATTCAATTGCAAGTTCGGTTCTAGAAATCCAAGACTTGACTTGGTCCAAGATTGGTACTTCATTAAATGGCCTAGGGAATGCTCCTTGACTTGATTTGAGATTTTGTTTGCCATGCTTCATCATTTCTAGATAGGAGAGAATAGGGGCATCATGCGATATATCCTCCCTTGGTTTATCAATTGAATCAATGACTTCCAAAATGGCTTGTTGTGAAGGGAACTTGACATTGAGGGAGTCATGTGAAATAGGTGGAATGACAATCCGTTTGGGCAAAGCATCCTGATCATATTCCATATTGGTATGGAGTTTTTGATTAGTGTTAGAAGGTGTCGATGAGACTGTTGATGAGGCAACCTCTTCTGTTAGAAGTGGCATGTGCTCACCATATGAATTTACATCTGAAAGAGATGGCGCCACCCAAGGTTCAATGGATCAATGGTATCCATTGGTGATGGAAGAGACCATATGCATGGGAGCAATAGTGGTAACAAAAATACTGGGCAGGGCATTGGAAAAATGCCCATCAACGACGAGTTCTTAGACATGCCTACACCAACATTCAAATAGCTCGAAGGTGAGTCACCAACAAATGGCATTGTAGTGCTTACAATTGTCCTAATTGTTGTGCAATTCACAAGGGATCGATTGTAACCATCCTGCCTTCATTATGTCTAGAGGTGCTCTATAGCCCAATATGGGGTAGATGTGTAGGCGTTAGATGTGAGATGTGTAGGGGTTAAATATGTGATTTTTTTAAAAATGTCAGGCTCATAAGTATACATATGTTAATGTTTTTTAATTTTGAATTAACATGTTCTTTGCTTAAGTCAGTTACTTCATAAGCCCATTATTCATTCACATATCACAACCATCATAGGGAAAGGATAAACCACATCTTATGTACCTGCAAATCACCGAGAGTAGGGAAAGGATGGGCCACGTCCTACATGCATGGCAACCAATCAATTGTAGGAAGGATCCTACTCGTGGGGAAAGTATGAACCACATCCCACCGACATGTCAACCATCATAGTAGGGAATGAGCATCCTACATGTGGGGTGTTGTACCTTAAGGGACAATCCCTTAGATGTGATAAGGAATCCTTGCTTAAGACATTTATATAGTTATGTCATAGAAATATTGGTCTTTGTTTAATCACCTTCAAATATTTATTATTAAACCCTCAAAGATCAAATACAATGAATTTCCCACAATGCTATTATCTGCTGATATAGAATGGAATGATCAGAAGAACATGAAAGAAAGAAGCCCAAACTGAGATGCTGTTGTACATAATATATCACCTCAAACTCCAGAAGAATTATAAGAAAAGAAACAATTAAAATGAAGGAGCGCCTGTTAAGGATTTTAACTCTTATTCACACAAGTAAAAAGAGACCCGCAACTTCATTACTTCATTTTATTCAAAGATGGAAAGTACACAATGTAAACTAGAAGACACATCAACATCAACAAATGCCAGAAACTTGCTTTTCATTCATTAATCATTTGAAATCCGAGTACAAAAATTGCAGTCTGAAGGTCCAAAACTCAGAACCTTTTTCTTTCTTGTCCATCTCATTAAATACAATAGAAAACAGTTTGTAATTGCTGTAACTGATCCTAACTACTTCAACTACTTAGGGCTTCGTCAACTATCTATTACATATCCTCAAAATGTCTTATTACAATTACATTCTCTTTAAAAGAGGAAAATAACATAAAGTGCTCGATATTTAATCTTTGAATTGGGACCCGCTTCCATAAAGACTTAAAAGTATTTAAACTTTAAACTTTAATATAACAAGCAGATATATTTTTATGCTAAAGTACATGAATTTTGATACTCTAACATATCTTTTGATAGTTTTCTATTTTTCTATTTTTGAAAATTAAAAATAAAGGATATTGCAAATGAGCCACAACATGGGGAAAGGATAAACCACGTCCCACCGACATGTCCACACATGACAATCAACAAATTCTTATATGCATCTCTCCTGGGGTATCCGCAGGAGAAGGTGACCCACTCGTCCTGCTCATATGCCATAGGAGAAGGCGAACCACTCATCCTATGCATATATCCTCAACCGTAGGGGAAGGTGAACCATTCACCTTACACATGACAACCAACATAGGGGAAGGTGAACCACTCACCCTATGTGTCATATGTCATCATGAGGTATCACAGGGGAAGGTGAACCACTCACCTTGTACCTAGCGAACCTATAGGGGAAGGTGAACCACTTACCCTATGGTTGCTCCTAACATCAAGAAGTACCCAAGGCCCTCAGGAGCTCCCAGTGCTCAATGTTTTAATCGGCACCCTCTTAATAAAGTCTATTCATGACTTCCAGCCTCTTATTGAAGGAAGGTAGTACAGAAATTTGATCATTCATCCAACAATGATGGAGCTTGGTAGCTCCCTACTGTACCATAAATATAGTGGTACCTGATGCCAATGTGGTGGGAGCGGAAGTGGAACAAAAGAAACATCCTCAACCAATCGGATTTACTATAATAAACCATGCATGCAGCCTCAATAGTGCTCTGAGATCAACAGAAATATAGATGTGCTTTTTCAACCCACCGCACTACCAAAATATCCATGGGATCTTAGATTCTGGCAGTGTATCTTTGACAAAGTTATTTCATTAGACAGCTATCCATTATATGAGGCTTGTCCATAGATTGACTCAGAGTCTTCATAGCGAGACATATGACTGGTAGGGTGTTTATTAAGAACACTAGGGAAGAACCCATATGCAGACCAGCAGCTTGACCATTTCATCAGACCTTCACAGGGAATAGTGTATCAAGGCTGGTTCTTCCATCTTTGACTATAAAAACAACTCCCTCGAATACTGATAAATGAGAGGGTCATCAATCAGACATCATCAATAAACATCGTATCTCCCTCTGAACATCGTGAAAGTACGCTTGCTCATCAAGCTATTTGCACCCTGCTATTAATCCTTAGGACCATGCACCAAAGTCAGCCAATCATGCTGCCTCTCAAGTTACAAAGATATCATCATTAATTATTAGACTCATTAGACATTATATCATGATCAGCTTCATGAATTGCCTTAGTCAACACCCTTTGACATGGTTATCTTTCTTGAAGTATTCTATATCTCCCTTTGAAGTCTTATGTTAGTTGATCATCTAGGTTTCAACGATGAGCTTACTAAATGATTTCTGCCAAGTGCATCAAACTTCTCAATCCATTATAAGGATGATCTTCTCAACCAGGCATCTGTATACATATGACCATTTCTATGTAAAGAGAAGCTGACAAGTAGCTTTTTCTCTGCCTTCTGAATTACATCATCTTCCTTCGAATTCTCAGGCCAGAGGAAGTATAACATCAACTATTGCACGAGGAACAAATAATGCTGCTACAGGGATGTCCAGGGCCAAATCATCTGTTGAGTTGCGCAATTTACCAGAACCTTTGCTAACCTGCTAAGGGACAAGAGTAGTGCAGTCATGCCTATCTCTTGTCATGGAGATAAATAATGGTGATAGTTTGAATGGCCCAGATCAGAAAGATCAGTTGTTGTTGAAGCCATAACACCAGTAGCAAGATATTCATTTATATTCTATTCAGGGACTCCATAAAATGGTAAGGTTTCTTTTTGATATTATAGATTGGGTCATTGCAATCAAGATATGCACAACCATTTCTGTACTTCATTAGAGGCCTGCAATGGGATGTTAAGCTCTTATAACTGTTCTTCAAGACTGAAGACTTCAAAGGTACTGGGATAGATTCTTGTGGCTTCTTCATAGAGGATCAACAAAAGATGGCATTTCTGCTTTTCTTAGAATGGGCTACTTGCTTTAGACTGTTTTTTCAAAAGTGATGCTATCTTTGACTTTAATGATAGCTTCAGGTCTACAATTTTCCAGGGAGACTGACTCAAGAGATCTTTTTCCAAAGATAACAGAATGCCTCTACAATACTTCTTCAAAGTTGAATTCTCTCTGATGCAGGAATAATTTTCTGGGGTAATGTCCCTTACAGGAGCTTCAAACATATATTTTGAACTGCTCAGATTGGTGCGTGAAAGTCTCCTCAGGTAAATAATAATGGATGGAAGTGCTTTCTTGCTTCTTTGCTGGTATATAAACTTATGTAGGACCACTGATGCTCAGTACATGTTCTAGACTTCTTCGCTAGTTGTTGATTTAAGTCTGCCATAACAAAAAATAGAAACTGAAACCTTCATATGCTGAAATATTGCCTCAACAAGACTGCACCATTTTACAAGAAATAGGTCATTGACCTAACTTATTTGCCGCATAAGATGATGCTCAGGAATAAGCCCTAAGCCATATGAAGATAGAGATCATGATGTAAAGCAGGACTTTCACTATAGTACATACTTGGGTCAATGAAGATGAATCCTTGACCTTGAAGACCTCTGGCCCTTAATCAATAAAAGGCTTGAATATAAGCTAGAACAGTACGAGGTTGATTTCACACAAGAGGAAACTTGACCTTATTTTGATGCAGAGGATGATGCTCAACACAAGTGATTAATACTGTACTTCTGTCCTTTGGAAACCCTTATTAATATACTGTTTAAAAATGAAATTCTCATGGTTGAACCTGAACATTACTGCTACAGCTAATGATGATCAGAAACCCTCTACTGTCTTGACGACTGTAGATGGAATCCATACTTGTTGTTTAAAATTCTTACTGTTGAAGATCAACATTCAATACCAAACTTAGGTCAGCAATTATAGATCAAGATCAGACTTCAAATACTGGAGGGAAGGTTTCAGTAATGTATCTTCAAAACATTTGCTTGAAGGAGATTCTTGTCCAGGATGGTAGCAATAAACACAGTGGCTTCTATGCTTCAATGATTTATACAACATACCTCTTGGATGATCAACCTTCCGATTTATGAGAGATAGAACACTGTTTATTGTGACAATCTATATGTCTCAAAATTCAGGACCTAGTGTATAATATATAGATTCTTACAGTCAGCTTCACCCTCTTGACAGACACAGAGACGAGTACAACCGTGTAGAAATAGGATGCCAAAATACATCACTGTGGATCAAATGCTCACTGTTGATGCAACTTCAGAAATTATCTAAGGATCGACAGAGATACAAGCCATTACAGTCTTTGAAAGTCTAAGAATGATTGAATCTTGACAAGACTAGAATTTATCTTCAGAGAATGTGTGCAATTTCCTTAGAACAGTCCATAAAGAAGCTCTGGATCAGCTTCAGACTTAGCTCAAGAGATCCTCCATTAATACGGACTCAAGCTTGATTGGTTAGGTCTGCAAAATAATTCTCCTAGCAAGCTGAAAATATCTCTTGATAAAACACACCTTATATACCTTGTAGACTTCCAACTGCAATGCTCGAGTTGCTCTTTGATTTCCAACTGCAATGCTGGAGTTGCTCTTAGATTTGGTGCCCATATTCACTGATTAGGGCTTGTAGAAGGCCTTAGAAAATAACACAGATTTGTCATTCTTTAACTCGATCTTGCCCCACCACAGAGGGCAGAAGACTTCAACGAAATTCCTCAGATGTTTCTTAATGATTGCATTTTCTCATGCTTGGGCATGTCCTCACCTGAGCTCTGATTCCATGTTAATTTTGAGTTAACATGTTCTTTACTTAAGTCAGTTACATCATAAACCCATTATTCATTCCATTAATCCATTAGCAATCACATTAATCATTATCTTATGACAGTAACTGATGAAACAACATTCAACATAATGGCAGAAAACAAGTCAAGACAAGAGAACACATGAATTGGCTCAAGCCAGGGAAAAACCCCAAGATGGGGTAAACCCTTGATCAAATCTTATAATTATAAATATCAAGTGTTCAGTAGAGAGATAGAGTACAATGTCAAAATGACTTGACAATTGGAAGATTCAACCTCAGATAAGAAGATGGCTCAAAAGGAAGCAATTCCTGCACTTTGTCAACAAAAGTCATTCTTGATCTAGTTAGGGCTTCTTATAGAATACTTGCTGTCTCACTCAACTGTTCAAAAGCATCTTCTTTTAAGTGCGACTTATCCTGGCATACAAGGAGCTGCCCTCGCTGGTCCCTAGGATTAATCTGGGCTAGATTCAGCCCTCTAGTTTGCCACAAAAAATCTAGTTTGCCACAAAAAATCACTTGCTGTGTGTGGCTTATCTGAACAGTGATTTGACCTCAGAACAAGCTTTTTTAGGCCTGCGGCCTTCCTGAAACAAGAACCTAGAGCTGCGGCCCATCTGCACAAGAAGAACCCTATACACAATAGCCCTGAAACATCTTCCATTTAATTCTCAGGCCTGTGACAGTCTTCCTGTTGGATCTCAGTCTATTATGGAGGATAGATACAGCCCAAAACACATATTAAATCAGCCCAGACTTACTCCTGAAAGCTTCGGCCTCCTGCCTAAGAAACTTGGCCCTGATGGAGAAGGAGAACGCAAAACAGAACAGCTCTTCATCTTCCTCCTAGAATTCGGCTGCCTCAGACATCCTAGGGAGCTCTTGGACGTGTGCACAAGGATGTCTCTAAATGAGGTTGGAGGATGCATATATATATACAAATAGACATGGTGAATTGTCCTCATGGAAGAGAAGCCAAACTTGCCATGTGGAGGCAAATTCAAAATTTCAAATTCTTTCTTTTTCGCGCCTTGATAAGGTTATGTCTTATAGGATTTCTTTTGAATAAATAAATATTTTTCTTTATCCAAATTTGGTGAACATTAGGTGGATTTTGATCCTCCCAAGAAGAGGAATTTAATGCAATGATTATCTTTATTGGATGAGCTGCTCAAAGTGGAATTTGGCCCTAATTGCCAATTTTAACAATGTTATATTATGTTATGTAACATTTTTACTTCGTCAAATTACATATTAAAAAAATTAAAAAAAATAATAAATTAACAATTATTAATTAAAATAAAATTGAGATAAAATAGTAAATTCATTGGGGGTTTTGAGCTCTAGGTTTTTGAACCCATGGTTTTTCCCATGCTATTCTTCTCTAATGGTCAAATTACATAAAAATAAAAATAAAATAAAATTTTAAAAATTAAAAATAAATAAATAAATAATTAATAATTTTAATTAAATTCAAATAAATTAGTAAATTTATAGATGGAGGTTTTTGGGCTCTAGGTTTTCACAACCCATGGTATTCTTCTCTGATGGTCAAATTACATAAAAAAAATCAAAATTTAAAAAATAATGAAAATAAAATAAAGTAAAAAATTCATAGTTAATAATTATAATAAAATTGAGATAAAATAATATATTTACAAATGGAGGTTTTTGGGCTCCAAGTTTTATCAACCCATGGTTTTGCGCATGGTATTCTTCTCTAATGCAGCCTATTTAAAAGTATTCTTCGCTAATGTGAGACATTTATTGTAATAAAAGCTTTTAGCTATATCAAAATAAATCTTAATTTCCACAACAAATATCATAACCCTGAGCAATTTTCATATCCAATTTGGCAAAGGACACCACTCAATAAAGGCACACTACATGAAGACTTTATATCTTTGTGAATGCATGTCTTCTAGGTAAAACTTGGGAAAAACAACCTTTCTCACTTTGTTACATAGCCTTCAAAGATTAGATTTTTCTAGGTTGTTTTGTATGTTATTCATTTTATTTTATATGTTTAAAATTTTACTCGAGTGTGAAGAGAAAAGCGAGCATGAAAAAAATAAAATACGGTACATGTAGTCCTGCATTCTGTTTATATTTTTTTCTCTGTATTAAAATTTATTGAAGTTGCTCAGTTTGGATTGTGTCAACCATTAGTTTTAACCTCCGCGTGAAAATCCATTGGAATATGTCTCTCAGATATTCATAACAACTTAGTTTGGATACAATTGTTATTGAGTTTTATTTAGGAGATCGAATCATAGCATCAAAAACAAAATTAAACGAAGGATAATTAATATCCTCGACTCCTACAAAGACAAAGGTGTATATTCTTATTAGGTTTTACGGTTTAGTAGAGGAGCTTATTAGGTTTTAACTTTTACAGTCTAACAAAAAAGCTTCAAGTAGATTGTCTTAATTGCTGAGCTTATATATATATATATATATAAAACCAACCTAGATCCATTTACGAGAGATTTGATCCCTCTTGACGCTTAATAGATCCAGAGTTAAGAGGGATCTAGGTTGGCGAGGAAAACAATGAACACAAAATATTGATGACATGACAATAGTCATGGCATAGAACCAATTGTGTCCAAGGAGTAGATTATAATCAAGTGGGGCATCGACAAATTCAACATCAATGGCGATGGTTTTGCCCCTAAGCTCAATGGAAAATGTAGGTGGAACTCCCTTAGGTAAGAAAGTGATGAAAGGTTTGGAGTGTGGCGGTTGACTGAACGAATGTCGATGAATTGATAGGTTTCCAGCATGACAGAGCTTGATACAAGTGGATGATCCTTCATCTACAAGAGTGCGGTAAATATCCATATTGAGGAAATGAATTGAGATCTAAAATGCAACCTGATGGGATAACGAGATCGACTTGCATCACGTCAAATGTAATCAAATTAGACATTGAGGGATGAACCCCTTCGATAGCGGCCAACTAGGCTTTGTGTTGCATATGATAGCTTTGCAAAACCTCTAACGCAGACAAGGCACATGGGGCTTGGGCTAAATTCTCAACAATATTGTAGTGTTGGGCAACCCTAACATTAGGATTGTGTGTTTATTAATGGAGAACACCCTTAGGTGGGCGAGTCATTATCTCTAAAGGTATATTTAGCAAGAGAGGTCTAATGGATTGAGTGGGGATGATCGAGTCCTTAGCATAAGTAATACTCTTTGGAGTCCCATAGTTTTCGGCTCACATAGTCAATTCACTGCCTCATTGCACATAACCTTCTTGGGTATATAGCCCTCCCATGCTCCGAGGTGGAGGAGGAGGGTAATTTGCAACCATTTGTTGTTGTTGCTAGGTGGGGAATGGATTTGTCAAAACAATGGGTTGTTGAACACTGGGCTGTTGTGCAAAGAAGTGATGAATCTCATCCATATGTGGGCACTCATGAGTAAGATGATCTCCTTGACAAATCTTGCGAGGAAATTTTACCTTACATTTCTTATCATTTGTGCTCCCACTTGTGTTGGCTTGGATTTGTTGTGTCTTATGTGCATACTTAGAAGTATGCTTTTTCTTGTTCTTCTTTTTATTGCCAGTTTGTTGAGGATTCTTTTCTTGTGTGTACTACATGGTATGAACTTCGATGGTGTGCTTAAGAGACTTAGCTTTTTGAGAACTGGTTGGAAAAGCTCGGGTTTGCAATGTGACAGTAATTTGGTCCAGTTGAGAAACTAATTGGCTCATGCCATTTGTGGATATGAAACCTATCATGCCATCAATATGTGGTCCTAATTTTGGACAAGGTGGATCAATAGATGGTCAAGGAGCTTTGGGAATGAATGATGTCATACAATGTGCTCGACTATGAATAAATCAAGTCAAGATGTTGGACACGTAGGATAGCTTACTCCTTGGTAGCAACCCAAACCATAGTGACATTCTTGGCAATTTGAGGTTGCAAGGATTGAGTGAACCAATCTTTAAGTAGTCGATCATAAATTTTGGTTCTAACCAACCACTTACGTCACCTCCGCTCATGAATGTGATTAAAAATGTGGGTGGAAGTGTCTTGCCTAAGTGTACACAGGAGATCAGTACCAATCTCTTGTTGCAAAGGTAACTAGAAGTGGTCTAGGAATGTTTTCCAAGGTGGCATAGTCTTCGTAAGATGACTGGTTTAGTTCGATATACCATTTTGCAGCATAATCGATCAACGTTCGTTGGAAGAGACACAATCGAATACTATCTTCCACTGAAGAGTTGGATGAGCACCACTAATGGTATATACCATATGGTGATGTGCGTTGTTAGCTTCTATCCCATCATTCAATCGAATGTGGGGATGTTTGAAGGTAACCTAACGGGCATAGGTGGCCACTAAGTGTCATGCCATATGGGGCAGTTGGTGAACTTTTCCAAGTTTGGCAAATCAAGAGAAGCAAGAAATGGAAGTTGGTTCTAATAGAATGAGTCTAGAGGTAGTGATGGTACTCCAGATAGACCTTGTGGTCCCCCCATTACATATTTTTTGAAAGAAGGAATGATGTTAAAAGGATGAGTTAGTCCCAAGGTTTTGATACCTTGGACCAAGGAGAGTGGCAAAAGGATTATTGCTCCCAGGATGATTACCTTGAGCGACAAAGGAACTCTTAAAAGTATGGTTGTTGATGGGACTATATTTGGTTCCAGAGAATAACCACTTGGAGCAAAATCACCCTCATATGTAGGCATATTTGTAGGGAAAGTGGCACAAGTGGGGATGTTGCCCCCAGACACTTGGCCCTCCTTAAAGGCATTTTGACCTTAGGCATTCCTCATAATGACATACTATCCCATTGATTATATGATCCTCTATAAACACTGTAATCGCTAGAAAGACTAGGAATAGGCACAAACCCCCCTGGAAGATCCTACAAAAGATTGCCCTAGACTAGATATGGTAACTGTAGGAATATTGGAGTTGGGTGGAAGCCTCCTAGGTTCAAGTTGCGAGCTTCAACTTATCCCCATAATGAACACAAATCTAGTAGGAGGAAGGGACACTAGAAGACTAGTGAAACTAATCGTGGTTGTAGAAGCAATCGATGGGATGCCCCAAAGAAAAAATGGAGAAGAAAGCGAGGTTGGAGGAGAGGAACTTATCAGAGGCAAAGAGCACATCACAATAGACATCCATGAGATAGATGGCAATGAGGATCCAAGCTCCCTTATTGTCAAAGTGTCGCTATCGCTAGCCATGGGATGAGAGAACAAGGAAAATGTTGTTGAAAGTTAGCATCCCACTTGAATGAGTACAAAGTCAAGTGGATCAATCAAAGGTGGAATAATGTTGATCAACGAACTTCTAAGTTCTATCTATTACTTCAAGAATAACTTTTTCTTCCCCCTCTGCCACCAAAAATGACCCTCATGGGCTTAGTTTGTCTAAGTCCTCCAATGTTGAAGTTATCCTACATCTTTGTAATGGTGGGCCTTCCTCTTTGAAAGGAAGCTTTTGAAGGACAATCTGATCAACCATGATGAATTCTATAAATTTACCTAATTAAAGCAATACACCCCTATGGCCACTTATGTTGGGAATCGAGACTGTTAGACCAAAACCTGCAGGTGTTAGTCAATGATCGCATCCCCAAAGATAAGGATCCACGAGAGGTGGTTAGTCCATCTCGTGAAACACATGGGGAGCATTGGTTTATCTAATGTCCAACAATCTCCCCCCCCCAACGTGAGTCAGGTGTGTATCGAACTTGTGACCTATGCCCTGATACCACTTGTTGGGAATCAAGATTATCATTAGACCAAAACTCGTAGGTGTTAGTCAATGATCACATCGTCAAAGATGAGGATCCATGAGAGGTGATTAGTCCATGTTGCGAAGCACACAAGGAGTGTTGGTTTATCCAATGTCCAACAAACTAGACTCAAACCAAAGAGCACACACCTAATAAAAATCTAAGAGATAACAACGAGTAAACCAAAGGATATAGGGGCCTTCTGGAGATCAACTTGGGGAAATTAAGGCCCAGGTCCAACCAACGAAGGTAATAGAAACAATTATTCTAACCTCTCTATACCAATCTTGATCATCTCAAGTGACATATCTCAATTGACATTAAGCGTCACCTCCTAAGAGCACTGATATTATGATATAATGTTTGTCTCAAGTACCACAACACTTTACATTGCAGTTACCTAGGTAGGTTTCCTAAGGAATGGCAACTAAGTACCACCTCACAATCAACCGACTGGGGGGGCAATTGTGGGTTGGGGCCATACACGTGGGCAAGGAAACTTAGCCTAAAACCTCTATGAGGCATTGTTCACAGTGAACTTGGTGGCCTCAAGAGATCCTTGGACACATAATCCAACAAGCACTAGAAAAACAAAATGAAGAGAGAATATCTCTCCACCTTGCCTCCAATGCAACCTCGTGCTTAACTCTTGTGTTAGAGGAGCTTCCCAACAACAATCTATACAATAGTGTATTTTTGTCACTCTTTAGTGATCTCTAGTTTCAATTTTGTGGCCTTGAAGAGTTTACTCTCCAGTCCTATTCCAAGGCCCAACACCCTATTCTTTGTTGGTTTTCTAAATGTCTAAATAACTTTGATTAGCATTTATATTTTAGTTGGTTGTTGTTACTTAAAGGGAATGAATTGCAATTGTAGTAGCGTTTGTACTGTTGAGTTTCTAGTGCAATTTTTTCAAACTAATAACTACTTCCAATGATACAATTATACTTCTTTAGCATTGTCCAATCATTAAGCAGTTATACATGAAAAATTTCAACAATTAACCTCTTCAATAGAGCAATAGAGATCACAGTAAACAATCAGACAAGAGACACCAAAAATTAGGTCAATGACCGTGGCAAAACCCACCAAGGGGGAAACCCAACAAATCTTTCCTTATGAGAGAGAATTCAATTCATCAAAATGTACATCAGAATATTCCAAACAAAATTCCAATCTTTGACATCAATATTTTCCAAGTCAAACCAAGTAATAGAGAGAAAAAGTCAATGCTGGTCCAAGTCAAAGTCTGCAACAGAGGGGCTGAATTTTGGCCTGAGGCAGTTGGGCAAAGGATCGAAATTTGGCCTGCAATACCACAGTCAAAGCTTGGTCAAAGTGTAGATGTATTGCGGTCAACCCTTTGTCAACGAGCCAAAACAGGAGAAAATATCCGGTCAACTTCAGTCAATGAACCACTGAAAATCTCGGCCTCCAAAACCAATCAAAATTTCGGTCAAATAGAAACAAGAATACTTAAATCAACGCTAGTTAAAGATAGAAACAAGAGAGGTCAAACTTCTCTAGAAACTTCGTCTTCTTTCTCCTTCGCACGTGTGAACATAAATGCTTGTTTCAAATCGAATGGATGAGATGTGTGATGTGTCAAATGAGGTCAAACAAACTCCAATTTATATGTGTGCTAGGAGGAGGGTTTTGACCTCAGGGTCAAATCCATTCAATGAGTGGGGTCGACTTGAGCAAATGAGGCCGACTTGGTCAACATAAAATACATAATTTCATCTTTGTTTTGCCAATGAAAATACCTACCGTAGATACCAATTTTCAACACTCTTAGCTAGGGAGAGATTAGATGTACAAGTCTCATCATAAGGAAAGATACATAGCATCAAACTCATCCCACTAGCCAAAACCCAATGGCCTCAAAGTCGGTGCCCAACTGACCAATGTGATCAATCAATGAGGCCAAACTTTCCAACCATATGCAATGGTTTCTCAGTCAAGTACGATGCCTTGAGAGACTACACAGGGTCCATCTCCTTGACCATAAACAAGATCTCTCAGTCCATGATCCAAGGGAGAGATCCCTATCTTAATATCCATCTCCCAGACTATATAGTGTCTCAGTCAAATACAATGACCCAAGGGAGACAACACAAAATCAGTGTCCTCGACCAAACTCACTGGCCTCTTAATCAAACATAATGACTTAAGGGATCACTCCAAACCTCAAAACCAAACTCCCCAACCACATAGTTTTCTCAATCAGTTCAATGACCCAAGGGAGTATCTAGGGAAATCTTACTGACCATTGGTCTCTCAACTAAGCCCAAGGAATATTTTCAATCACATGATGCTATACAATCAATGCTCCCTCTCTGAGGGATTTTGAACAACTCCAAGTTCTTTGAAATAAGCAAACTTCATCTGGGACAATGGTTTCGTCAAAACATCGACAATTTGCTCATCAATAGGTACATATTCGAGCCTCACAGCTCCTCTCTGGACAATATTCTAGATGTAATGATACGTGATCTCAATGTGCTTGGACTTGTCATGAAAAATTGGGTTCTCAGAAAACTTTACACTAACTTTGATTAACACAATATACAATGGACGATTCCAACACTTGATCAAACAAACCAACACACAACTTTCGAAGCCACACAACTTTAGAACAAGCTTAACAAGCAACTATACACTCAACTTCAATTGTACTAGGAGCAACTGAAGTTTGCTTCTTACTTGACCATGAAATCATAGTAGATCCCAAGCTAAAGAAGAAACTAGAGGTGCTCTTTCTACCATCAGTGCATCCAACCCAATCAACATCAGTAAAACCATGTAGCTGCCATTTTCCATTAGAAACATATCTGAAACCATAATCAATGTGACACGCAGGTATCTCAATCTACGTTTTGTTGCAACCCAATACACATGTCGGGACTCATCTAAGAATTGGCTCAACGTGTTCACAACACAACAAATGTCAATTATGGTGTTAACTAGATAGGTCAAAGAGTGAATCAATTTGCGATACATAGAGAGATCAACCAGATCAAAATCACATTCTCGCAGCTTATTCAAATTTGTTACCATGGGAGCGTCCATGGACTTGCAGTCTGTTATGCCAAATTTCTGAAGGATCTTAATAGTGTACTTGCCTTGTCCAACGAAGATTCCATTAGGTTTTTGCCATTTTTCCAATCCGAGATAATAATGCATAAGACCCAGATCCTTAATCCCAAATTTAGAAATCAACTCCATCTTACACTGGATAATGAGTTTGTCAGTCCTTGTCAAAAATAGATCATCAACTAAGTCACCTGAGACGGGAACATGGGACATGGGACACGAAGGACACGAGGATTCGAGTGTCGAACACGGACACGGCGACCCTCCAAAACAGGACACTCCCGAACACATTATATATTATTTTATTAAAACACACACACACACACACACACATACATTAAAAATTAGATATTTCTTACACAAATTCATTGATTCAAACATAGATCTTCATCTAGATGTAAGTTTTACAAAGATACAAAGTAACATTATGCATACAAATACAATTGTGACATATCCATCAATGATCCAATAGGGGAAAGACAAGATACTGTAGTTTTCTCATTAAGTCATCAAAATCAAAATGTGTTACATAGGTAGTACAATGCCAATGACAAATAGAAATAGCAAATACAAAACAACTACAAGCCTCTGGGCAATAGGTAGCTCATGAGTCATCAATCCTCATCATCAAAATGAACATCACTGTACTCATCATCATGGTCACCACAACTCTCCTCTGCTGCATCCTCCTCCTCTGTATCCAATGTCATCTCTGCATCTGCTGGTGTGGAGGATGGCCCCTCTACAGATTCACCATCATCAAATTTGATAGGCTCTAGCACTGGCTCATTGAGATCCAAGTTGGCCAATGCCAACTCGACACTGTTGTCCAAACCCTTATCATCAGGAAAGACATCCCACATCTTAGTCTTTCCCTTCAACCACTCATCCCTATGCCTGTAAATAAGATGAAGGTTGGTGTGCACATACACCATTGTCTTTGCCTTTGACTGCTCAAGCCTGCTCTTCTTGACAGTACAAATTCCTATATGTGCTCCAATTCCTCTCGCAACAAGAGGATGAAGTCACCTGAGAGAGGAGCCTCATGGCTAATTGCTATAGAGGAGGGCTTGTTGCCTAATGAGTTGCCCACCAAGCATAGGGCTTCTTAGCCCCACTGTCTCTAATCACATCATATCCTGCAAATCGACTAGTGTTAGTGGAAAACTTTGCAAAGGCATTCTCCAACTCACCAAGGGATGCTCTATCATGAAAAATCCACCTTAATGCATCTTTCCCCTCCTGTGGGATTTCACCATCCATGTGAGGAGGGAATCTGCGGGAAGGTCCACCATTCAACCACTCATGGCTATAGTATTTTGTTAAATTTAGATAGACATGGTATGTTCTATGCTCAATGCAATTTCACTTCAATCTTTCCTAGGCCCGATTCAATTTAGCAATCACATAAACATGAAAGTAAAATGTCGATAGAACACAATAATAGATCAACAGAAGACAAGCCAATAATATAGATCAGATTTTACAATTCTTCTTGTCCAACAAAGATATAGGATAGTGTGCGTTATGGCAGTCAATAGGATGCATCAAAAAGCAAAGTCTTTCTCAAAATTAGATTAGCGAACCATCCAAGTGTCACACACAACCCTCAAAGAAAGCTCATCAAAAGTCAATGCTGGTCAACAGGAAGCCAACGCAAAAAGTCAATGCTGCAGTTTTAGGGCTTCGGTCAAAGTCAATGCTCAACCTCGATTTTTTGTGCCCAGTAATATGGCCTTCAAAAATTGGAATTTTTGCAAAGTTTGGAGGTCAAAACACCAAGGGTTGACCACGGTCAACGCACTAGCGATCAACCCTAAAACAGTGCACAAATTTACCCAGCTACAACTTTGCATGTGTGAGAGAGAGAGGCCTGCAAACGCTGATCGAACCAATCAAATCACAAGAGAGAATGTGTGATGAGTTGATGAGCAAATGATCTCCAAGTCTCTCCAATTTATATCAGTCAGTGAGGGTGTGTGACACATCTATTAGGCTTGTGAGCCTACATTACAAATTTGGCCGACCTTGCACATGTGGAAAATAAAATCAAAATATATGTTCTGCTCATCCAAACAAGATGATCTTTAGATAAATCTTGCCTCTTTTCGAAAGAGGAATCCAACAAAAATATGATTATCATCGTATGAGCAGTGCAACATGGAGTTTGGACCTAGTTGCCCAAAATTAACACTCCCTTTCAACTAGGGAGAACTCCATCTGTCCACTTGTGCCATCCAGAGATTAGTACCATCGTGTACTATCATATAGCATCATGTGTCATTCTGCCGTAACTTGCTTTGCTGGCTCTTCTTCGCAAATAGAACAAAAAGGTGAGTCACAAAGACATCACGCTCTGCTGACTCGAAGTCAGCTTAGAGGTTAAAACCTCTCTTGGACCCAAAAAGAGTCTCATAGTAACCCGAAGTTAGTTTACTAACCCAAAGTCAGTTTAGAGGCAAGAACCTCATCAAACTTGATCCCAGATCAAGGTGTTGGACATGGGCCATCCTAGATATAGAGAGTACGACAATCTCCGATGCGTCCATCGGTCTTGCTATTGGTCTCTATCCACATTTCGCACCTCATTGGCCAAATGAAAGGTACTTCCCATGAATCCGAAACTCCAGGTAGGATGCGTGCGGGGCATAGATCAAAGAGAGGTGAACCAACTCAATATCATAACAGTGGGGCAGAGGCACAACAAGGTTTGGAAAGCCCAGCCCCGTGCGTGCTTATAGCATCAAGAAGCTATCCCCAAGCCCCCTAGAGCTCCCAGAGCTCATAGTCCAATTCAAGCAGGACCCTCACAATAGTGTCTTTCCACGATTCCAAGCTTCTCACGGAAGGTTAGGAACTTGACTTTCCCCAGGGGCTTCGTGAGAATATCCGCGACCTGTTCATCAGTTCCTATATGATCGAGCCTTATGGCGCTTCGCTATACCATACCTCGGATAAAGTGGTACCTGATATCAATATGCTTGGATCGATTGTGGAACACGGGATTCTCAGAAAGATGATTCCCACTTTGGTTATCACAAAGGATAACAATGGTATCTAGCACATGCCCAAATAGCTCACTGAAGAGATTTCTCAAAGAAACAGCTTCACAACAGGCCATACTCGCTGTAATGTATTCGGCCTCAACGGTGCTCAAAGCTACCGGCTTATGCTTCCTGCTCATCCAAGATATCGAAGCAGAACCCAAGGTGAAGCAACATCCAGATGTGCTCTTGCGATCCACCACACTGCCAGCCCAATCGACATCAGCATATCCATGGAGTCTCAAACTCCCGGTAGTGTATGTTAGCCCATGGTTGATTGTACCCAAAGATATCTCAATAGATTCTCGGCACCAATTCAATGAATGTGATGAGGCTTAACCATATGTTGACTCAAAGTGTTCACTGCAAAACATACATCCGAATGGGAGTTCACTAAGAACATCAGGCCCCCCACGAGTTGTCGATACTCGGTGGGATTTCCCAGCTCGGGCCCAACAGCGTTTCCACACAACTTCTTAAAGTTGAGTTCCATCGGTGTCGACACCACAGTCCACCATACCAAATTTCTCCAGCAGCTTCATGACATATTTTTCTTGAGTAAGGAAAATCTCGCCTGGCCTTTGTCAGACCTCTAAGCCTAGGAAGTAATGCATCAGTCCTAGGTCTTTCATCTCAAACTCGGAAGCTAGCTCCCTCTTACACTAATGAATGAGATGGTCAACACCTGTTAGGAAGAGATCGTCCACATAGAGGACTAGGATGAGAGGCCTTTCTCTATCAACTTTAAAATAAAGGTTTGGATCAACATTGCTTCGAGTGAAGCCCAGCTTCATCAAGTAGCTATCTATCCTCTCATATTGAGCCCTGGGGGCTTGCTTCAACCCATAGGGGGCTTTTATCAACCTACATACATAGGTGTCTCTATCTTGGACTTCGAACCCTAGAGGTTGCTCCACATACACCTCTTCCTTTATTGAACCATGCAAAAAAGCAGTCTTCACATCCATCTGATGGAGAATCCATCCTTGCGTTGTAGCAAGGGCAATGATAGATTGAATTGTGGTATAGCGGGCCACAGGTGCAAATATGTCATCATAATCTCTGCCTTCTTTTTGAGAGAAGCCTCGGGCAATAGATCTTTACTTGTACTTTTCAGCACTACCATCATATCCATGCTTGATCTTATAGAGTCATTTCGAGGTGATAACAGATTTTTCTTCCGGTCTCGGGACCACTTCCCAGACATCATTTTTCATAATGGACTCGTATTCTTCGTGCATAGCATCCTTCCAAACTTGATGCTTTACGGCTTATTCAAATGCTCTTGGCTTAGATTGTACAATTGTACTCATGGCTGCTAGATACCCTTGGTATCTATTCGGCTTCTTGCTTTCTCAGAATGTCCTCCTTGGGGCAATATGTCTCTCGGCATCTTCGAGAGTATCCCTGACCGATAAGGGTCTTCTCTTATTTGAAGGAGGTGGATCAATAGGATCCATAGGACCTTCAACATTGGGCATCGGTTCATCCTTCGACTCTTCTTGCTTCCTTGCTTCTTCATCTTCTTTGTCTTCCTTGGTGCTAGGAAGATTTCTCACTTTTTTGAGGGCAACATCTTCATCGAAGGCGACATCGTGGCATATCTCCACTTCTCTTTCACCAGGCACATATATTCTATATGCCTTCGAAGTTTCATTGTAGCCCACAAACATTCCCTTCTTTCCAGAAGCATCCAACTTGCTTATTTTTTCTTTCGGAACATGAAAGTAAACAGGACAACCAAAAACTCTAAAATGAGAAACATCAGGTTTCTTACCAGAGAAGACTTCTTCGAGAGTCTTGGAGTCTAGAGCGGAATGAGGGCATCTATTTTGAATGTACACAGCAATGTTCACAACTTCTCCCCATAGAAAGTTCGGAAGACCTTGGTCACATAGTATGTCACGAGAAACTTCCACAATGGTTCTATTCTTTCTCTCAACAACACCATTTTGCTTAGGAGTATACACAGTTGTGGCCTCCTTCTTAATGTCGACTTCACTGCAAAAGTCATTGAATTCATGTGACTCATACTCGGACCCATTGTCGGTCCTCAAAACTGTTGAAATTTGGTTACCGAAGGACAAGTGGTTCCCTAAAGCTTTGATCTTTGGCCTAGGGAAAAGTGTCCAAAAAAATTTAATTTTTCTCCTAAAGTGGCTTTATAAAGTTATAAAGTAAAATCTAATTTAAAAGTGACTTTAAGTGAAAAAGTTACTAAAGTCTAATTTTAAAGTCACTTTAATAAAGTTAATGTAAAATTAGAAAGGAAAAGTGACTTTGGAAATAAATGACGAAGTGGGTCTTTATTAAAGTGGGGTGAATTAAAAAATAGAAAGTGAGATTTAAAAGAGCATTTAATCTCAGCCCTAGATCTAAAGCTATTTCAGCCATTGGATTTGGGATAACCCAAAAACAGTGTTTTAAAAAACGGAATTGTGTTCCGACCAGGCCGAGGGTCGGCTCAGACTCTGACTCCGAATCGGTAATGACTCGGTCGACTCGGTTTCAATGACTCGGTTTTTGTAAAAAATACATTAAATATTAATTTTTTTGTACAAAAACATAAATTTAATGATTTTTATTCATGTTTCCAAACACAAAGCATTACAATATAGACAAGTCACAAAAGACAACATATGATCAAAGTAGGCTCATGAATATATCCATTATATCAAAATTGCACCCAGTGCATTGTCTGATACAGGATGACGATATAGAGATCAAAACAAAAAACATAACCAATGTCACTAACATCAAGGTACATAAAGGGATTGGTGCTCTTGATTAAATACGAGTTCCATACCCTAATACATGACAAAATTCGATGGAAACATTGCAATAACCCAATTCTGAAACCCTGAAAAACTGATAAGTCTGCTGGATTTTGAATGAGATCTAAAATTCTACTTTCTCCATATGAGTAGATTGAGAGAAGGAGAAGGAGAAAGATGAAGAGAATTTTTCGAGTAGTGAGAAGGAGGGCAGCAACACTAACTTTCAGCAAATCTATACAGCAGGCAGAGCACGAAGTTCGAGGCAAGTGGGCACGAATTTCGAGGAGAGAAAACTACAGATTTCGAGGGAGGCCGTACAGCCATTCCGGCACTGTTTTCGAGGCTGTTCATACAGTTTTGAAGGCTGAAATCTTTACTGTAATTTTTCTGTTTTACGGGCACAGAAACCAAGGTGGAGTTTGGCACGGTTTTCGAGATAAGTTCTGTTTCGAAGTTGTTGTATTTTTTTTTACTATGTAAATTTCTGCATCACTGTAAAAGCAATATTCAGAAAATAAAGAGAAGCTTTCGAACTGGTTTTTCCCAAGAGTTGTAGGGGGTTTTTCCAGGGTCATGTTGACCAAAAATCACTGTGTTAAAATGTTTTGTGTGGCTGTTTTAGTCTGCTGATTTTTATTTCTGCAATTTCCAGCACACTGAAAATTTTCTAGAATGTGTGTTTTCAGAAAATATTTATTTTACAGCTTATTGAATGTAAGGCTATGGGAAAGAGCATTTAACTATTTGGAGAAATAAGGTGAAACTGAAAACCGGGGTGGGAAACTAGAAATTTCTACATGGTATCAGAGCTTAGGTGCTGAAAGTGTAGTTTGGGACAGCAAGGAGAAAAATATAGTCTGCTGATTTTTCACTCGGAAAATTCCAGCAAGCCGATTTTTCTCTCACAGAAATTTTATCTTTACTACAACAGTGTTATTTTCAGTTTTTAGGATATCAAGGATGTCATTGGGATTGAGGGTGGAGGATAGGTTGGATGGGCATAGTAATTACAGCGTTTGGAGAGAAAGAATGCAGAGCATCTTTGAGGAGGGAGAAGTCTGGGATATCATGGTTCGTACCCAACATCAGCCTGTTATTGTGCCTACTGATGCTGTTCAGTTGGCAGCGTGTAATAAAAAGAATAACAAAGGAAAAGGGCTGATTCTAGATGGTATTAAAGACCATGTGATTCCTCATGTGAGAGGAAAGAGACACGCTGATGAGATGTGGTCTGCCTTGACCAATCTCCACCAGAGTACCAATGAGAACAGAAAGATGGTCCTAAGGGAGAAATTGAAGACCATTAAGATGGGGAAGAATGATAGTGCAACTGGTTATCTCACAAAGAAAACTAATGTGAGAGATCCATTGGCAGCAGTTGGAGAGGTCATTCCAAACACTGAGTTGGTGCGGATTGCGGTGAATGGCTTTCCTACTTCATGGCTGGATTTTGCTGATGGGGTTTGTGCACGTGAGACCCTTCCCACATGGGAGAGGTTTTGGGATGATTGCATTCAAACAAAGATCATAGAGCATTGCAAGAGAGATCTTGCGTCAGAGTTTGAGATGAAGGACATCGGCTTGATGCATTACTTTTTGGGTTTGGAGGTGTGGCAAGAGGAGGGGCATTTCTTCCGGGGGCAGGGGAAGTATATTGTGGACATCCTTGGCAGATTCCACATGGAGGATTGTAGACCCATGTCGACATTGATGATCACCAACTGGAAGAAGCTTCATGCTTCGGATTCCGAGTTGGTGGATCCCACATTGTACAAATAGCTGATTGGTTCCTTGATGTATTTGGCCAACACCAGACTAGATATATGTTTTGCAGTCAACACGATGAGTTAGTTTATGTGTGTGCCTAGGAAGGTTCACTGGATTGCTGCAAAACACATTTTGCGATACTTGCAGGGGATAGTGGAGTATGGTCTGGATTATAGGCAGGGGGATGGAGTGAGATTGGCAGGTTACACTGATTCTAATTGGGCAGGTTGTGCTTCTGATAGGAACAACACTTCTCAGGGGAAATTTGCTTTTGGTTGTCTGCAAGGAGGCTGTGGTTCTAAATCTTAAGCAGAGTCGGTAGCATTGAGTCTGGAAGCAAGAGGCATATGACAAATTTTGGCCTAGCTAGTTGTGATATTGGTCCGTTTCGCAAAATGTTGTTTATCTTATTTGTCAATGTTGAGACTCTACATTTATCGTGATAACGTAGTTGCATTAAACTCACTATAATCCAAAGGATTTCAAGATCGGTCACATTTGACGTATATCACTTCATTTAGACTGCAAAGCAGGGAGTTTCCAGTTCTCAATATATTCCCACTCCATGGAGTTGCAAGCTGGGTGTATATTCTTACCAAAGTCTACCACGAGGTACATGTCTATCAGAGATAAGATGGGTGTGGTGAGGAACACTTTCTCTGCAGAGGAGTGTTGAAATTTGGTTTGAGACGTGTCTTGGGCTTTTATCTTTGGCCTAGGGAAAAGTGTCCAAAAGAATTTAATTTTTCTCCTAAAGTGGCTTTATAAAGTTATAAAGTAAAATCTAATTTAAAAGTGACTTTAAGTGAAAAAGTTACTAAAGTCTAATTTTAAAGTGACTTTAATAAAGTTAATGTAAAATTAGAAAGGAAAAGTGACTTGGGAAATAAATGACTAAGTGGGTCTTTATTAAAGTGGGGTGAATTAAAAAATAGAAAGTGAGATTTAAAGAGCATTTAATCTCAGCCCTAGATCTAAAGCTATTTCAGCGATTGGATTTGGGGATAACCCAAAAGTCACTTAGAGTTCTATTAAAGGAGGAAAATGAGAGAAAAAGGTCATTCATTCATTAATTCTTTCATGAGCAGATTGAGAGAAGGAGAAGGAGAAAGCTGAAGAGAATTTTCTGAGCAGTGAGAAGGAGGGGGGTAGCAGCATTAACTTTCAGCAAATCCATACAGTAGGGCAGAGCACGAAGTTCGAGGCAAGTGGGCACGAATTTCGAGGGAGGCCGTACAGCCATTTCGATATTGTTTTCGATGCTATTCGTAAAATTTTGAAGGCTGTAATTTCTGCTGTAATTTTTCTGTTTTGTGGGAACGGAAACCGAGGTGGAGTTTGACACGGTTTTCGAGATAAGTTCTGTTTTTAAGTTGCTGCAATTTTTTTTACTGTGTAAATTTCTGCATCATTGTAAAAGCAATATTCAGAATATAAAGAGAAGCTTTCGAACTGGTTTTCCCCAAGAGTTGTAGGGGGTTTTTCCAAGGTCATGTTGACCAAAAATCACTATGGTACAATGTTTTGTGTGGCTGTTTTAGTCTGCTGATTTTTATTTCTGCAATTTCCAGCACTGAAAATTTTCCAGAATTTGTGTTTTCAGAAAATATTTATTTTCCAGCTTGTTGAATGTAACGCTATGGGAAAGGGCATTTAACTATTTGGAGAAATAAGGTGAAACTGAAAACCGGGGTGGGAAAATAGAAATTTCTACAAATACTTTGATTCTCTTCTCGGTTTGATTTTCCACCAAGGCCTTGAAGGTACAAAACCATTTGAATCCTTCGTCCTTCTTCAAAAATATATCCAAGTCTTGCAAGAGAAGTCACCTGTAAAAGCATGTAATAGGAGCATCCTCCCAAGGATGTCACGGGCATCATAACAGATAAATTAGAATGTATCAACTACAAGATATCAGTTGTCTTTGAGACACTTGAGGGGAATGGTTCCCTTGTATGCTTCCCTTCGACATAACCTTGACATATACCTTCATGATCATATTTAAATTCGAGCATCCTTGTCACCACCTTCCTTGCTTTGGGAAGGGCTTTGTAATAAATGTGTGCAAACCTTCAGTGCCATAACTCTGTTTGAAGAGTTGTATCACATGACATAGCCCCAAATGGACTTCCTCCAACTTGATAGAGTGTATCAACTCTAAAACCAATAGTAAGAGTTTCCTTGAAGTTATTCTTCCAGAGACGTACCTTTCCATCAATGAATGCTACCTTGAACCCTTTGTATTCCATTGTCGAAATAGACGCAAGGTTCTTTTTCAAATCAGGTACGTACAACACATCGTAAATGGAGGACTTGACCTTGAGATAGATGAAGGGTCACAGTTCCTATCCCTTTCACGGGATAGGTGGCATTATTTCCAAGGATAATTTCTAGATATGTATCCTTCTCAATCAAATCAGTGTGGTGCCTTGAAGCACCACTATCAATCGACCAAACATCTAGGGTGTCGCGAGGAGATGCAACAGGGAGGGCAAATACAAGAATAAATTCATTTTTCTTATTATCAACAACATTAGACTCATCATACTTGGAATTTTTTGACCTCTTGAAAGGTTGCCCATTTCTTGATCAGAGGGAGCCTTCCTTTTTCCTTTGAACCTGTTGTTCCTTTGATTGCCATTACCCCTGGAGTTGTTGTTGTCATCATCCCTGGGAGAGTCCCTTCTATTAGGGCCCTCTCTTGCATAGTGACCAAACTTGTTACAAGTGTAACGTCTTCCCTTCCTTATCTTAGGCCTTGCTCTTCCATGGTTTTGTTTTCTCGGACCACCATTGTTCCTCTTCTTTGCATAAGTAGTGAAGGCAGTAGGGTCACCTTCATTTCCATTAGAGGGATGATCTCTCTCCATCATTCTTGTCTCCTCTTGAGTGCATCTCGTCAAAATTTCATCAAAATCAGGAATCACATTATTATTAAGAATAATGGTATTGAATACATACCAATCACGGGGGAGACCTCCAAGCGTAATGAGAACTATTTCTCGATTAGCTATTTCTTCTCCTATAGCTAAGAGATTGTTCTTGATTTCAGTGAGCCTCATAGAATAGGATTGAATGGATTCATCCTTGCCCTTCTTGATGTTCTTCAATTGATTCTTGAAGAAAAGAACTTGATTAGCATTGCTAGCCCTGAACATGCTTACCGACTTATCATACATCTCTTTAGATGTGCTCAACTCAGAAATGTAAGCAACCAAGTGCTTATGAATAGAATCATGGATAATCATCTTTGCTTTGATTTCCCCTTTTCCATACTTCGTTTTTGTGGCAGCAGGTGCATTTGATGGAGGCTCAAGGATATTCCCTTGCACATAATCCATGACATCTTGATCTTCTAATGCCAAATCCAAGGACGTCTTCCATGCATGATAATCAGACTTATCAGTCAATTTATCATCAGACTTGAAACCCTTATAGGTTGAGGAGGCCATTGGTCCTTGATAGGATTTCTTCTTTGGTGATTGCTTTTCACACTAGCTTGGGCTTTGTCTTCATCTCAACTTTGACACCATGTTAAATTTAGATAGAAATGGTATGTTCTATGGTTAATGCAATTTTACTTCAATCTTTCTTAGGCCCGATTCAATTTAGCAATCACATAAACATGAAAGTAAAATGTTGATAGAACACAATAATAGATCAACAGAAGACAAGGCAATAATATAGATCAGATTTTACAATTCTTCTTGTCCTGCAAAGATATAGGATAGTGTGCGTTACGACAGTCAACAGGATGCATCAACTAGCAAAGTCTTTCTCAACATCAGATCAACTGATCCTCCAAGTGTCACACACAACCCTCAAAGACAGCTCATCAAAAGTCAACGCTAGTCAACATAAAGTCAACGCAGAAAAGTCAATGTTGTAGTTTTAGGGCTTTAGTCAAAGTCAACGTTCAACCTCGATTTTTGTGCCCAACAATATGACCTTCAAAAATCAGAATTTCTGCAAAGTTTGGAGGTCAAAACACCAAGGGTTGACCACGGTCAATGCTGGTCAACGCACCAACAATCAGCCCTAAAACAATCCTCAAATTTACCTAGCTGCAGCTTCGCACGTGTGAGAGGGAGAGGCCTCCAAAGGCTGATCGAACCAATCAAATCACAAGAGAGAATGTGTGATGAGTTGATGAGCAAATGATCTCCAAGTCTCTCCAATTTATATCAGTTAGTGAGGGTGTGTGACACATCTATTAGGCTTGTGATTCTACATTACAAATATGGCCGACCTTGCACATGTGTGGAAAATAAAAGCAAAATATATGTTCTGCTCATCCAAACAAAATGATCTTTAGATCAATTTTGCACCTCTCTGAAAGAGGAATCCAACAAAAATATGATTATCATCATATGAGTAGTGCAACATGGAGTTTGGACCTAGTTTCCCAAAATTAACATATTTTGGGTTCAAGGGTTGAACCAAACAATGTAAAGGTGTGCAATTATTGTCCCATCTGCTGACAAGAATTACCTGTATGGTGGTGAAGAAGGCCTCTGGTGATGTCTCATACTTGGGGCACTCACTTTGTAAAATAATACTCCTCACAAACTCAATCATGGAATCCCATCCCTCATAAACCTTTCCTAGGATGGGTTGGTTTGTATCTGCAAATCGAAGCAAAGAAATGATAGGGTCCATGATCCAAATAAGTAGATCTAACCTCTCCCACCAAGCATCATCTAACACTTTGTCCTGACCCTTTTTGACGCTGTTTGATCTGTCTTTCTCCAAAAAGACCAAAACTCTGAAGTAACCATGCCCCCAAGAGCGGTCTTGACCTCCCTCAACCTCTTCAACATCCTTCAAAGTACTTTCAAGCCAAGCAGGTCTTTTTTCTAGTCTTAGGTACTTTTGAGAAAATGGTACCAAGGGAGTGTTTCCTAGGTTTATCCTTTTGGCCACACTTAATATCCTTTCGTTTAAGTGACATTATAAGGCTATTACTGTCGTTTGAGACTAAAGTATTTTTTATGTGGAGTTGTATCATGTATTTTAAATTATTAAGTCACATGTCTAAAAGTGACTCTATGGGTGAAGTCTAAAGTTCACTTTATAATATTAAAGTGACTTATGTTTTATAAGTTACTTTATCGGAAAAGTGACCATGGTGCAAAATAACATTAAAAGTACTAGGAAGTCTTTTTAAAAGAAGGGGACCACATGTATGAGGGGTCAAGTGGAGAATTGATTCTAGTTGATCTAATGGCTTGAGATTAAGTCTCAGCCATTATATCCTAGGGATAGGGTTCCAATCTTTTCTCAAGAGACAAAAGGGAGGGAAAATGAATTTTCATTATTCATTGTTATTCTCAAAGAAAAGAGGAAAGCGAGGAGGCAGCTTGAGGGGAGCTCGATTATCTCATGAGAAGATTGAGAGAAGGAACAACCTAAGGGAGGGAGATTGCTACACTTGGGTAAAGAAATCGAATTCTGGGAGAGACTACCAGTTTGAGCTACAACAGAGAAACACTGGCACAAATTTCTTGTATGCTCTAGCAATCAATTTGATTTTGCAGTGGAGTCTTTGCCTGAGTTTGCAGCTAAATTTTTGCTGTGGTTAATCTTCAGTAAGTTCGAGTTTTGAGGGAGAGTTTTGGCTGATTTTAAGCCTAAGCTTCAACAGAAATACAGGCTGATATTTTTCGGTTAACAGCTTCAGATTCGAGGCTGAAAATTTCAGGAGTGAAAACTTGGACAAAGGCCGAAAATTTCGTTGTGAGATCTAAACAGAGGCCAAAATTTTTGTGTGTAATCAGACTTAGAACCAGCCAGAGTCAGTGCAGTTATTGGAGGCTACTTCAACACAGATTTAGAAATTAGGAGGATTCTAGTTTGTGTTTAAGGCTCAAATCTTTAAGGGAATAACAACTATTTTCAGGCACTGAGTTTGTGGTTTTGGCACAGAGATTAAGAAGGTGTTTGTTACAAAAAATCAGTCTGAGCTAAGAACTGTGTGGAGGCTTTACTCACTTGTATTCTTAACGTGTCAACAACTACTTGCAAAAGGGAGATAAGTGTACCTTTCTCTGTTGCAAATTTTCCTTGAAAAAAAGCAAAATATAATAGCCTTCTCCTTGCACTGCCCTAAGCAGTGGGGTTTTTCCAGGGTCATCTTCACCAAAAATACTTGGTGTCAAATATTACGTGTTGCTTGCATTTAATTTTATATCAGCTGTAAAGTTAAATGTAGAAGTAGCTCTATAATGTTTCAAGAAAAATTAGCATAAAGTTTTTATATTAGCTAGCTGTTGTTGAGGCTGTGGGTTAAACATTAATGCCAAAAACCTCGAAACTGCGAGGGCTACCAGAACTATAAATTTTCTATATGGTATCAGAGCTTACCAAGCTCCAGATCTGAGAAAAGACTCTTCAGATCTGAGGAAAAGTAAACTGATATGATAAGCAACAAGCAAACCTTCTGGTACAAGTCTTGAAAACTGTCTACAGCTAGACAAAATCTACCTTCAGATACCCAGAGTTCAGTGGTTGAGAAGGAGGTAGTTTACTAACTCACAGATCTGAGATTTTTGTGTTGGTTGAGGTTCATGGTGACTGATATCAGGGTGGATGACAAATTGGTAGGGGCAGAAAATTTTGGCCCTTGGAAGGAGAGGATGATGCTTTTACTGGAGGAAGTTGAAGTGTGGGACATTGTTGAGGCCCCTGTGCAACCACCTACTGATCCAACTATGTTGGTGGACTTCAATAAGAAGAATGTGAAGGCTAAGAGGATCCTTCTAGATTTTAGAGAAATTAAGGAGTTGACAGTTAATCAATTTATCTTATTATGACATTATCTTATGATATTTTGTTTTTATCATTTGTTCTTTCAATTTATCTTTTCTTATCATCAACAGTAATGCCAATATTCAAATAGAAAAAGACACAAGATGTAGGCACATTGCCAGGGCAAAACCCCACTCTTTGGGGAAAACCCTGTCAAAATTATGCCTTCAGTAGATTCAAGATGAGACGGCCAAGACCCTTAGACTATAGACTTTTTCCATCAAGTCATCCCTTCACTGTGTTAGCACCGAGATCTCCTTTGCTTGTACTGAAACTTCATCCTCATTACATTGACCGATTTCTGTATGATCCGGATTTAGGATGCCAGAAAGAGGAGAGAACACACTATAAATAAAGCCACAAAGAATTTTTTTATTAAAATGAAGAATAACTATAAAAGCTACATTGTGGTGGACAAACTTTTCTTTTATAAAATGTTGTTTGTTAGTCTTTTTAAGTCACAATACAACGGGTAAATTCCATGGGTGGGTAAATACCATGGGTAGATTCCACTTACAATACCATGGGTAGGTTCCATGGGTGGATGCCACTTACAATATCATGGGTGGCTTCCATGAGTGGATGAATGCCATGGGTGGATAAATACTATAGGTGAATGAATACCATGGGTAGATACCACTTTCAATTAAGATCATTCCTCCCTCCTTAAGAACCAATGGTCCCCATTGCGTGAAGTTCCCTCCTGAGAAACATGTGTTGAATATGAAGAGCCATTGAAGAGAAGAGGTTTGTGCGGTTAACCCATCACCGTGATGAACGAAGACCTGAGCATAGAGATACCATGTAATGCTTGTGACCAACTGTGTTACTGACAATGTGCGACCTAGCAAATGGACTTCGATGAAGTGTGGGTTGGTGGATGACCCATAACCATGACAAACGAAGATCCGAGGATAGAGATACCTTGTATTGTTTGTGAGCAACTGTGATATTAACAGTGCGCGGTCAAACAAATGGACTTCGATGACAAGGATTTTGTGCGGTTGACCCATAACCGTGATGCTAACTGTTGATGAAGTAGCAAGTGCCTACATAGCCTAGGGTGGGAGGGCACGTCTCCAAAAAACCCAAACCAGATGCTGCTATGCTGAAATTGATGGATGTGAAGTAGGTGCCTACTAAAGCGAGGTGGGAGGTCATGTCTCCAAAGGGAACTCGCTCCAAATGCTGTTCCAAATTGCAAATGGACATAACTCGGTCAATATAGCTCAAATTCTTTATTATAACCTGTTTTTGGAAATAGAATGACCATTTTGCATCTTCCTATGTGATTGAAATCTGTATTTGGACACTTTGGAAACCCAGATTCGCGTTGCAGCTGTTCCATTATCGCAAAAGTTTTGAAAAAATAGCTGATTTTAAATCAGCGATATCTCCCTCATCTGAACTCCGATTCGACCAATGTTTTTTTTTAAATTGGGTGATTTTTCAAGAGGAACTTAGATCTGCAATCAGTTTTCTGAAATGTTTCACAAAAACTGCAAAAAAATGATAGGAGAATTTCCGTCCACGAATTGCTTTCAAAAAAATTTCTGCAACATAGCTGATTTTAAATCAGCCATATCTCCCTCATTTGGACTTTGATTTGGCCATTTTTTTTTAATTTGGGTATTTTTTTGGAAGGAATCCAAATTTGTAATTTGTTTTTGTAAATTTTACATAAAAAGTTTCAGATATGATCTGCAAACTCGCCATCCAATAAAAATGCCTGCAAAAAATGAAAAAAAAAAACAATTTCTTCCCGCTTGGCCCAAGAAAGTTCTTCGTGGAAGTTGTGGCACTTGCATGAAGTTCGCTGCAAAACTTTGAAACTGAAAGCTTCAATCCCTCATTCCCATGGAGTTGTAATCTGCTCTGATACCACTGATCCGGATCTTGGGGGGAGGCTCCCAAGATCTAAAAAATTGAATTGGATCTTGGGGGGGAGGCCCCCAAGATCTAGAAAATTAGAATGGCAGAAAGAGGAGAGAACACACTATAAATAAAACCACAAAGAATTTTTTTATTAAAATGGAGAATAATTATAAAAGCTACATTGTGGTGGACAAACTTTTCTTTTACAAAATGTGGCTTGTTACTTATAGTCTTTTTTAGTCACAATGCCACGGGTAAATTCCATGGGTGGGTATATACCATGGGTAGATGCCACTTACAATACCATGGGTGGATGCCACTTACAATACCATGAGTAGGTTCCATGGGTGGATGAATACGATGGGTGGATAAATATCATAGGTGAATGAATACCATGGGTAGATGCCACTTTCAATTCGGATCATTGTAGCATTGAGTTCATAGCCAAGATAGCACCGAGTTTCATGGCTGAGATAGCAATGAGAGTATATAATCATCATAGGCCTAGACTGTAGTATCACCATAATTTAGATAACACCGAGACTGAACCAGTGTGACCCTTTTCACTGTGATGCATTGAATTGTCATGGTATCCTTTCATGTGATTTGCACCACACCTTTATCATTGCGATTATACCAAGATCTTGACTGCACCGAGATTATCTTCTTGAGAAGGATCCGCACTGTATCTCTCTAATATGATCCGAAATTTCAGAGTGATCCGAATTCTGTGATGAGAAATGCGAGGATACTACCCTTGTATATATAGTGATCTGTCCATAGAGAATGAGCCGACATGTGCTCTTTGAAGATATTTGTTACTTGTGTTAGGCCGACATGAGCATATCCGATTTGGAGATAATTTGAGGCCGACTTGAAGTATGTTTATGTATCATTTGAGAGAGGCCGACTTGAGAGCTGTCTTTGAAGAAGGTTTGCGAAGAGATCGAGAATGATGACCTTGAAGAAGATGACATGATGGAGGAGCCTTTTGATCGAATAATTGACAACCTATATTACATGATTTAAAATCCCATAATGAATCAATTTAAATCTGTAATGACTAACCTAGAAGTCCACAATGATGACCTTTATCTAAATATGACCCAAGCATGAAACCCATGCTTTAATAAGTCATTTAATAATAATAAATTCTTTTTGACAAATATATTAATAATGAAGACCGAACCTAGTTACATTCTTCAACACTAGATGCCATCAAAGACCATTTATTCCCTCATGTGACTAGGATGAGATATGTCTACCAGACGTGGGAGTCCTTGGTCATCTAACACCAAAGTTTTAATGAGAACACGAAGATGGCGTTGAGGCAGAACCTATGCAACACCAAGATGACCAAGACCGACAATGTGACTTCATATCTCACCAAGATCTCACAGATGAAGGATGAGTTGGTTGCAGTGGGAGAGGCTATCCTAGAGAACTAGTTGGTCAGGATTGCTTAGGATTCACCGAGAAATGGGATGGATTCATACATGATGGCATTGTGGCCCGAGAGCACCTTCCAGATTGGAGGAGGATGTAGGACGATTTCATCTAGGAGGAGATCAGGAGGAGTGCTAATGTGGGCAACAAGAGTAATGGGGGAGGTGAGGAGGAGAATGTTGCCTTTGCGACTAAGGGCAAGAAGAAGAAGCAAGGGTCCACGAGTGGGGCCAAGCAATAGAAGGAGGAAGAGAATTTCGAGAAGGACATGAGCAAAGTGAAATGCTTTGCTTGTGGGGACATGGGTCACTATGCTTTTAAGTGTCCGGAGAAGAAGGGGAAGAAGAAGAAGGATGTGGCAACATCAGTCGAGGTTTGATACAAAGTTTGCGCTGGTAGTGAGCTTAGCCTCTAGTACTACATCCACGAGTGTCTGGTTCATCGACAATGGAGTATATTGCCATATGACTGGTGTGAGGGAGCACTTTATGAGTCTTACAGAGGGAGTAGACTCAAAGGTGGTGCTTGGAGATGACACCAGGGTCAAAGTAGTAGGAGTGGGGACAATATCATTTTAGAGGGAGTCATTACCTCCTCTGAAATTGACAGATGTTCTCTATGTACCGGGGTTGAGGAGGAACTTGATATTGGTTTCCTGTATTGAGGATGAAGGATATGTCGTGTTGTTCTGGGATGGACAAGTGTTGATGTATCCTGTGGGATCTAGCGTGGCATCTGCTAGAGTGATTGGTGTCTGCGAGGGGAGACTTTACAGATTCATGTTTTAGCTTTCCAAGATAGTGAGGAGGTCACAGGAGGGTAATCATGTAGAGCAACAATCTCTTAGAGAGAGGAGCGCACTACAAGTTTCAGGGTCCACTGGTACAAGTTCACATAGGTTAGGAGGATTACTAGCTTTTGGGATGACAGGTACACAAGCATCAAGATTTGTGAGTGCAGGTTCTTTGAGTGTAGGAACTCTGAGTGCATGATCACTACAGGCCATAGGGGCATCTTCATTAGGGCCATAGATGTTAGGGGATGGAGATAATGCTGCCAGACTTGTGCAAGATACCTCTTCAAGGATGAGGAAGACGGGAAGGCTTTATGGTTCCTTCAAGGAAGCACACGAGTCAGTGAGGGGGAGAAAATCACCAGAGAGGTTGGGTGATGATGTGGCGTGAATAGTGGTTGACAGGATGGTACCAAGGTGTGAGAATATCCACTTTAGAGATAAAATGGATGGGTGGGAAACTTCCTCGGTAAGAGGGAGTGTTGAGAAAATGGTACCAAGGAAGTGTTTCCTAGGTTTTTCCTTTTGGCCTAGGAATACATTTAATATCCTTTTGTCTAAGTGACATTATGAGATTATTAATGTCAAGGGAGACTAAAGTATTTTTTATGTGGAGTTGTACCATGTAACATGTCTAAAAGTGACTTTATGGGTAAAGTAACATTAAAAGTACTAAGAAGTCTTTTTAAGAGAAGGGGACCACATGTATGAGGGGTCAAGTGGAGAATTGATCCTAGCCATTGGTCTAATGGCTTGAGATTAAATCTCAGCCATTAGATCCTAGGGACAAGGTTTCCATTTTTTTTCTCAAGAGGCAAAGGGGAGGGAAAATGAATTTTCATTATTCATGTTCTTCTCAAAGGAAAGAGGAGAGTGAGGAGGTAGCTCGAGGGGAGGTCGATTATCTCATGAGAAGATTGAGAGAAGGAGCAGCTGAAGGGAGGGAGATTGCTACACTTGGGAAAAGAAATCGAATTCTAGGAGAGACTTCCTATTTTGAGCTACAACAGAGAAACACTGGCACAAATTTCTAGTATGCTTCAACAGTCAAGTCGATTTTGCAGTGGAGTCTTTGCCTGAGTTTGCAGCTAAATTTTTGCTGTTGTTAATCTTATCTGAGGTCGAGTTTTGAGGGAAAGTTTTGGATGATTTTAAGCCTAGGCTTCAGCAGAAATAAGGGCTGAGAGTTTGGGTTAACAACTTCAGATTTGAGGCTGAAAATTTAAATAGTGAAGACCTGAACAGAGGCTGAAATTTTTGCTGTGAGAAGATCTGGATTCTGAACAGAGGCCGAGATTTTTGTGTATAATGATTATACACAACTAGCCAGCCACAGTTAGCGTAGTTATTGGAGGCTACTTCAACGCAGTTTTAGGAGGATTCTAGTCTGTGTTTAAGGCTCGAATCTCTAAGGGAATAGCAGCTATTTTCAGGCACTGAGTTTGTGGTTTTGGCACAGAGATTAAGAAGGTGTTTGGAATAAAATATCAGTCTGAGCTAAGGACTATGTGGAGGATTCACTCACTTGTATTCTCACTGTGTCAACAACTACTTACAAAAGGGAGATAAGTGTACCTTTTTCTGTTTTAAATTTTCCTTAAAGAAGAAGCAAAATAAAATAGCCTCCTTCCAGCACTGGTTTTCCCCAAGCAGTGGGGTTTTTACAGGGTCATCTTGACCAAAAATACTTGTCAATTATTGTGTGTTGCTTGCATTTAATTTTATATCAGCTGTAAAGTTAAATGTAGAAGTAGCTCTCTAATGTTTCAAGAAAATCAGCATAAAGTTTTTATATCAGCTAACTGCTGTTGACGCTGTGGGTTAAACATTCATGCCAAAAACCTTGAAACTGTGAAGGCTACCAGAACTATAAATTTTTACAGGTATAACGACTCTTGGTGAGTCAACAAATTCATGTGGTTCATAAAAATCTTCACGAGGACCTTGTTCCATAGGTTTAGGCTCTTTAGGTTTTGCTTCCACATTCTGAGGAGCCAACTGCATCTCATCATCAGAGTTTGAGTGTGATCCTTTGGGCTTCCAGAAAGCAACATTTTCATCGAAAATGACATGCCTGCAAGTTTCAATAGAACGTTGTCCTGGTACATAAACCTTGAAGGGTTTTGAATTTTTATTGTAGCCAACTAAAGTTTCTTTCTTCCCAGAAGGTTCCAACTCCATCCTTTTCTCTTTAGGTACATGAACATAAACAATACAAGGAAAATTTCCGAAGTGTTCAACATTGGGCTTCTCACCTGTGAAGATTTCTTTAGGAGTCTTGTAATCCAAGATTCGGTGTGGACATCTATTTTGGACATAAACAACTGTCTTTTAAGCTTCTCCCCATAGAAACATCGACAACTCTTGATCATGAAGCATAGCTTTGGCAACTTCTATAATAGTCCTGTTCTTCCTTTCAACAATTCCATTCTGTCGAGGGTAGTAGGGAACTATCAACTCCCTTTTGTTGGAAAATCAAGAGACTTGTACATTATAGATGACTTTCCTTAACTTGATAATTACTTGTGGTATCTATTGGCCTTTTGTTACTTATTATTTCTTGTTCATCAAACAATTACCAAAATAATGAAGATCACAACGAAACAAAGTACACAAGATATAGGTTCCAAACCAGGGCAAACCCCTCCATGGGGAAAACCCAAAAAGAATACTTTTCTTCTTATAGAATCTGTTCAAAATGAGGCTTCCAAGACCCAAAGACCAAATCCAAGAATCCTCCCAAGCACCAAGTAAGCCCACTTGTAAGATCTCTTCAAAGCAACTTCAAAATTTCAGCCCTGCAACTTCACTATGGAATTTCGCCCTTGTAGCTACACTTCAGAAGTTCGGCCCCGCAACTTTGGCTCCCTGCAACTTTTCAACTTCATAGAAACCCTAGGTAGCTTCACACATGTGAACAAAAAAAGATGTTTTCTCAAGAGATCTTCCTTTTCTTCGACTTCTTCTTCTCCTCCTCGTCCTTCTTACTCTTATTTCTTCTTCGCTACTGCAGATCGAACTTGATATGAGACAATGTTGCAAATGAGTGGAAGTCCTCTTATTTATAGCCTTCTTGAGGGGTCAAATAGCCCTTCTTAGGCTGACTTCATCTTGACTAGGGTGACTTGGTCTTGGAGGAAAAAATGGCTTTTCTTGACTCAAAATAAATATTTTCTTTTGTTACAACGAGTCTAAATAGGACTATAATACATGACAAAAATTCTTCTTTGACCTAGAAAGAGCTAGAAGCATGAAGAACATGCTTTGGACCTAGACTTGAGCATGAAATGCATGCTTTTGACAAAATAATTTTTTCTTTTCTTTCTTTATATACAAAATACACAATCTCATGTTTACAAAGGTCCTTATGAAGACTGAACCCAGTTACATTTTCCAACACCTCTTAATTCCGGCATCCCTGCAAATGGTAATCAACTCCTTGGACACATACTCTCTTCTCCCTCGTTAGACCTTGAAGTCTTCATTCTTCTTCCTATATTATTCTCAACCTGTGTGTTGAATTGTCGAAACTTTTCAAACACTTCATCCTTAGTCTTTAAGAGATAAATCCATATTTTACAAGAGTAATCATTAATGAAAGAGACAGTACAAATTTCCACCCAAGGATTTGTCAGACATAGGTCCTGTTATCGCTCAAACTAGCAGGGGTCCTAGGAGGGGTTCCTATAGAGCAACTACTAGGTCAAGTGGGAACAATGGAGCAATAGCCCACTGTCACCTCAGCTAAAGCTTCCTACTCTTTACGGACTTTCACAAAGGGGAGGAGTCCCGGTATATGGGAAATCACTATAAGAAATATGTCAATAGTGTAAGGGTAGTGATTTATAAACCTATTCAAAGGAGAGCCTGTAATGATAGGGATTGCTTGCTTTGGAAGCAAGATGGATGGCTCTCCAAGACGGGCTAGTGGGAAGCTTAGACATAGGTTTGAGGGGTATGTATTGATATGAAGTGCCCTAAGTCAAAGAATCCTATAAGAATAAGAGCTTATCATATTTTTCTTGAGTCAAATCACTTGTATAAGAGCTTATCGTGCAAGTTTTAAGATGTAAAAGATATTAATTTTGAGTCTAGAAAGTCTTGGAAACCTCCAAGCTCAAGTTGGTCCTGGCAGCGTCAAGTTGGCCTATGGGAGGGAATTCAAACCCCTCAAATGTGTATAAATAGAAGCAACTTCGACCTCATTTGACACTCTCACTCAAGTTTGATCTCTCCAAAAGAAATTTAGTCTAAAGCTGGGAAGACTAAGAAGGCTAGAGCAAAGATCAAGGAAGCAAGAAGAAGTCTAGAAAACTTGTTTTTGCGCATTATTCTCTCACGTGCGAAGGATAGGTGTTTTGTAGCTTCAAGGAAGGTCGAAATTGCAGATTCAAGTTGTGGGAAGGCAAAATACTCTAATTTTACCTAGTTGACCTTGCAGATATTGACTTGCTTAGAGGAGGAACCTTTGAAGGATTAACATGTGCCAAATTAGGGTTTATGCAACAACTACATGGCCAAAGTTGAAGTAGGATTGAGCCTTGTTGATCTAGCCCAATTGGAAGGGCTTCATGAAGGGTTGACTTGGTGCTTGGAGGAGGACTTGGTCTAGGGTTTTGGGTCTTGGTTTTCTCAGTTGAAGCAGATTCTATAGGAGGAGAAGAGATTTTCTGGGTTTTCCCCTTGGAGGGGTTTTGCCTTGGCTTGGAGCCTAATTTCTATGCCCTTTGTCTTTACTATTTTACTCTTGATAATTGTTTAATGAAGAAGATCTTATAAAGAAAACACAAGAAGATAAATAAAGTTCACAAGCAATTATTAAGGTTAAGGAGAAATTGAATTAATAGCTGCCATACTATATTCCTCAACAAAAGTCACTTTATAAAGTACTTTATATACTATGTGCTTTTAAATATTAAAGTTAACTTTATGTGGAGAAAAAGTACATGGTTCAAAAAAAAGTGATAAAGTGACTATGAATCATTAATGAGGGGGACCACATGAAAAGGGGGGTCAAGTGAGGGAATGATCTCCACCATTGATCTCATGGGTTGAGATCTAATCTCAGTGGTTGATTAGGAGTGGTCAGGGTTTCCTATCTTAATGAAGCGAAAGAGAAAACAAGGCAAAAGCTACATTCATTCTTCAATGTGCATTTTGGAGAAGTGATGGCAAGAGCAAAGGGAAGAGGAGTACGCTGAAATAATAGACTGAGTAGGAGAAAATTGTACAACAGAAAGTCACCCATAAACATGAGTTTTCTGCCAAGGTTCTTGGCATGCAAATCTAGGAGTTTGAGTTGTGTGACTAATAGGCTGATATTCGTGGCGTATTTTGTGCTAGTACTTTTGTGGAGTACTGAGTCAGATACTTAGCGAAAATCCTGGGAGAACACAAAGCTGTATCTAAACAAATTTTTCTGATATATATAGTTTGTTGACTTGAGATTTAAGGAGGGTAACTAGAGATCCTTGCATGCATATTGAGGCTAATACAGAGGATTTTCTGCACCAGATTCAAGGAACATATCAAAAGAGGGTATCTTCAGATTTGAGTCGAATTCTGAGTAGAGAGAGGTGATTGTGGTTTTGTCAAAAGTTTGGAATAGTGAGTCAAAGTTCAAATTTAGAGCTGACGGTGTGTCTCAAATCCCAAGAAAACAGGCTTGATATTCGAGGGAGATAAGTAACTTGATGTGTTCATGCCGTGTATATTATTTTCTCCAAAAATAAAATCTAATATAACCCTTTCCTTTGCGTTCGTTTTCCCCATTGTGGGGTTTTTCCAGGGTCACTATTGACCAAAAATCACTGTGTAAAAATGTGTGAAATTCCGTGTGCTTGTTCATTTGTTTATTTATCCGCTGGAAAGAAAATGAAAAGTGTAGAGTAGTCTTGAATGTTTCAAATTAATTTGCATTATAAGTTTTATATAAGCTTAATAGTTTGGGGTTGAGGGCATTAAACAATATGCAAAAAACCTTGACACTGGGAGGGCTACAGATTTCCAAAATTTCTACATGATATCAGAGGCTATGAACCTAAACTGAAGCTTTCAACTGAGAAGAAAACCACCAACAAGTAGCCTTATGCTAAAACTGTTATCACATAAATTTTTGTCAAAAATTATTTATATGGGCCAATTTGTTTTGGTGTTTAAGGTTGCAGTTGCTCTCAGGATTTTATACAGGATTATTATTATGATAGTTTGAAAATCTCCAATTATCTCCCACCTCCATGTCTCCTTCCACCTCCATGTCATATGTTCGTTTCATGGTCAGTTAAAACTATGTTTTTTCCCTATACAAAACAATAATTTCAAACATGGTTTACAAACAACTGAAAATGAATTTTCAAAAACTAAAAGAGGTTTTTGTTGATAACATCCTCATATACAAAAACCTCTCTCAGTTGTCTAAAAACTGTTATGGTTTAGGAGATTCGGATGAATCTTTGCAGACATATTTTTCTGAACTTTTCAGTTTTTAGTCAGTGTTTTCAAAAACGATTCCCGTGCACGTGGAAATTAATTTTCAAAAAATAAGAGGTTTTTGTTTCTAACATCTTTATTTACAAAAACCTCTCTTCGTTTTTACACAGACATTATGGTTTGGGAAAATTGAAAGAATTTTTGAAGGCATATTTTCCAGAAATATCCTGTTTAGTCATCTTTTTGCTGAACATATTGTGGCTAATCAGAGATGAATCTTGAGAAACGGGAGGAGGTTTTTGTTCCCAAGATGCCAAAGTACAATAACTTACTTCAGATCTTACACAAGTATTACAGAATGAGAGATACATTCACATATTCACAACTCTTTTTTCTGATTGTGCAAAGTCCTGTTTTAGATATCTTTTTGCTGAGAATATTGTGAAAAAATGGAGCAGAATTTTGGGAAACTGAGAGAGATTTATCTCAAAAACATCTTCATCTACAATAACCTCTTTCACTTTTTACACAACTATCTCGGATTGAGATATTCAAAGGGATAATGGAACCTTATTTTTTCAGAATTTCGAGAGGAAAAAGCTCAAAGACACTTAGTGACTTGGAGGCCACCTCATCAAATAAGAGTTGCTATCAAATTCGAATTGCTCTTCTTTGTCACCAGAAATCCATGTCCATTAGTTTTGAATGTCCTATATTTCAGTTCTATTTGTGTAACACAAATTTAAGATATTTGGTGAAGAATTTGTATAAATACTTCATCATTTGAAGTAATAGATGCTGGGATTTGCAATGAGAAAAACTACCATTCATTGTAAAGCTGTTCACTGAGTTCAAGTGACCTTTTGCAGTAATACATGACAAGTTGTTTCAGGATTCATGTGCCATATTTATGTGGTGAAGTGTTTGTCATTGTCTATGTGTTTTTCTTTATTTCCATGCTTATGTGTTCTTAGATCTGAATTACTTTACAAAAACTGTGATGAACAAAATTTGTTGAAACATACACTCTGATTCTGGTTGTGGGTAATTTAAATGTTTTCCTCTGATATCAAGTTAAAGAATTCTTAAATGCTCTTTAGCTTCAATTGAATCTATTGCTTTTCTTCTATTACATTTCATTTAAATCCAAAGGATCCAGTAGTATGTCTACCTTGTCTTGTTGCACTTAAGCTTGATTATTTCTGCGTTTGATCATCTTAAGCTCTTCTGACTCTATTGCTCAATGACCTTCCCTTGTTGTTTCAACCAACCCAATTCAAAAACCAAACTGTGAGCCCATTAGCTAGCCTAAAATTCCCAGCAAACAAAGCTAAATCTCATAGAGAGATCCCTCTCTGGTTTAGGAGGGCTAGATCCTAAGCTCCAAAGTGGTTTTGATGATACCTCCGTGGTTTTTTTCTTCAGCCTTGAAATTACGGAGTGCTAACATAGTGGCGACCATACTGGGGAACAATGTTTCATGTTCCTCAGGAAAGATTATCAAGTTCCAGATTTGATTACTAATGGTGGACAATGATTAGACACAAGAAGGCTGAATCATTCACGTGGTGACTCCAGTTTTAGGCAACCCAGAGTTCAGAACATTCATGGCGACTCCACTATGGCGATTCTGAACTTTGGGTTGTCTAAAAATGGAGTCACTAGGTGAATGATTCAGTCTTCTTGTGTCTGATCACTGTCCACCATCAATAATCAGATCCAGAACTTGATAAGCTTTCTTGAAGAACATGAAACATTGTTCCCCAGTATGGTCGAAACTATGTTAGCACTTTGTAATTTCAAGTCTGAAAAAAAAAAACCACGAAGGTAACATCAAAACCACTTTTGAGTTTAGGATCTAGCCCTCCTAAACTCACAGAGGGATCTCTCTGTGAGATTTAGCTTTGTTTGTTGGGAATTTTAGACTAGTTAATGGGCTCAGAGTTTGGTTTTTGAATTGGTTTGGTTGGAACAAGGGAAGACCATTGGGCAATGGAGTCAGAAGAGCTTAAGATGATCAAATGCAGAAATAATCAAGCTTAAGTGCAACAGGGCAAAGTAGACATACTAATGGATCCTTTGGATTTAAATGAAATGTAATAGAAGAAAAACAATAGATTCAATTGAAGCTAAAGAGCAGTTAAGAATACTTTAACTTGATATCAGAGGAAAACATTTAAATTCCCCACAACCAGAATCAAAGTGTTTGTTTCAACATATTCTATTCATCACAAGTAATTCATATTTAAGAACACATAAGCATGGAAACAAAGAAAAACACATAGACAGTGAGAAACACTTCACCACATAGATATGGCACATGAATCCTGGAACAACTTGTCTTGTATTACTGTAAAATGTCACTTGAACTCAGTGAACAACTTTACAATGAATGACAACCTTTCTCATTACAAATCCCAACATCTATTGCTTCAAATGATAAAATGTTTATACAAATTCTTCACCAAATATCTTAAAGTTGTGTTACACAAATAGAATTGAAATATAGGACATTCAAAACCTAATGAATTTACTTGGAACTATCTTTGTGGATTTCTGGTGACAAAGAAGAGCAATTCGAATTTGATAGCAACTCTTATTTGATGAGGTGGCCTCCAAGTCACTAATTGCCTTTGAGATTTTTCCTCCTGAAATTCTGAAAAATATGGTTTCGTTATCCCTTTGAATATCTCAATATGAGATAACTATGTAAAAAGTGAAAGAGGTTATTGTAGATGAAGATTTTTTGAGATAAACCCCTCTCAGTTTCCTAAAATTCTGCTCCATTTTTTCACAATATTCTCAACAAAAAGATGTCTAAAACAGGACTTTGCGTAGTCAAAAAAATAGGCTGTGAAGATGTGAATGTATCTCTTATTTTGTAATACCTGTGTAAAATCTAAAGTAGGTTATTGTACTTTGGCATCTTAGGATCACAAACCTCCTCCCGTTTCTCAAGATTCATCTCTGATTGGCCACAATCTGTTCGGCAAAAAGATGACTAAACATGACAACCTTCAAAGATTTTTTCAAATTTCCCAAACCATAATGTATGTGTACAAAAGAAGAGAGGTTTTTGTAAATAAGGATGTTAGAAACAAAAACCTCTTTTATGTTTTGAAAATTAACTTCCACCTGTGTGGGGGTTGTTTTTGAAAACAACTGGCTAAAAACTGGAAAATTCAGGAAAATATGTTTGCAAAGATTCATCCGAATCTCCCAAACCATAACAACTTTTAGACAACTGAGAGAGGTTTTTGTATATGAGGATGTTATCAACAAAAACCTCTCTTAGTTTTTGAAAATTCAGTCTCAATTGTTTGTAAACTATGTATGAAATTACTGTGCTGTATAGGGGAAAAACATAGTTTTAACTAACCATGAAACGAACATATGACATGGAGGCGGAAGGAGACATGGAGGTGGGAGATAATTGGAGATTTTCAAACCATTATAATAATAATCTTGTATAAAATCATGAGAGCAACTGCAACCTTAAACACCAAAAAAAATAGAATTAGAGTTGCTCATGCTTGAGGAATTTATAGCCAACACTCAGGTAGTAGAAAGTCATACTTCCCTATGCTTTCCTATGGATCAACAACCAAGTATTCTTTCAAATCAAAATGAAAGGGGTACATGTATTTTTGCTGGATTTCAAGACAAGGTAACATTTCAAATTATTGAGAATGCTTACACTGATTTGCTAGTCAACATGGGAGAAGACTTTTCTTGTATTTATTGATCACGAGCACATCTTCAGTGGACACTCGAAGTGGCCTATCTTTTGTTTTCTCTACCTGCTCAAGTAAAATGTGAGCGTGATTGTAGTAAGTAGCCATTTTCTAGATTGGTTACACTAGAGGGATAATTTCACATGATTGTATATATGTCTTCAGCAGGTGGGCGATTATCATCAAGATTTGAAGCCCGAGGTGAAAGCCTTGAGATCTCGATGATATGCTGCCATTAATAAGTTTTGTAAGTGTTGTTGTAGTGAGTAGTTAATTTTTTGTAGTCAAGTCAATTCAATTTGTCAGTCAGTTTTCAATATTGAGTTTGATCTTTTGATTTTTGACACCATGCCCAATGGATAAGGCTACTTGGACTATAGTGTTCTTGACACCTCCAAGGAGCTGCCATCCTAGCTGGAGCGAATGTTAGTGTCTGCCAATCCTGCCAGTCACCAGTGATCAAATGTGCTCTTACAAGATTTTGTTAGGGTCTTTGGTCAAATTTTTATGGTTTCAATAGGTCTTCAAATAAAAATTTGGTCACTGGTTAGTGTGTCTAGGTATGTTACTACTCCTTTCAGTCCATGTTTTGGTCTTGCCATCATTCATTTTGATGAGTCACCAACTGAAAATGTCTCCATCACCATCTCAGTCACATCACCATGGTCATCATTCAACTCATTTCATGAAGTGTCACCGTTAGGTCTTAGGGTCAAAATCATAAAAATCAGTCATTTCACCATTAAATTCGGTATTGAAGGAGTAGTAATTGTCAAAAATGTTCAATAAAGGTTTCAAAAGTGTGTTTTCATTTCTATCATCATGTAATATGTTTCAAAAGGTTCTAAAGCTCCAGTTTCAAATCACAATGTAAAAAGAGCATGGTAGGGCCACTACACCACTATGAAGAGGAATCGATTTCCAAGCTATTTAAAGACCAAGGGAGCTTCTCATTTGCTCATTTCATCTCCAAGAGACATCTCTCCACTCTCAAAGACCATTTGCACTCTCAGAGCAACCATCTCTTGCTACCAAAGTGCTCATCATTTGCTGCACTGCGCATGCACTGCACTTTTGCCAGAGGAGCTGCACTTTCTTCAAGGAAGCAAATGATCATTTCAGAGGATTTATACATCAACAAGTAGGTTCCAATGTATCAGATACAAGTAAGTGGGCCCTCAAAACCCCTCTTTTGTCTTCAGTTTGTGCTTGGAAGGATCAATTCCCTTTTCTAGGGTTTTGGGTGCATTTGCTTGGTTTCATGTTCTCATTGACAAATTGCTGAGCAAGACCCTAAGATTGAAGCTCACTCACCTTCCCCCACCTGTTATACACCTTCCTAATCGCTTCCCATCACTCCTATCCCTCATTTACCCTATTTTCCTACAAACCCTAGCCTAGACTAGACTTTCCTAGGCTAAGATTGTTTTTTCCCCTTTTGGACGCCCCTCCTCCCCTGACCCCCTCACTTGTTCCCTCAAATTTCACTTACCCCTATTCCCTAACATCTCTCCCTACCCTCCTAAATTTTCCCTTCATTCCAAAAAACTGCCAAAATCCCCTATTTTTCCCTACACTAAACCCTAATTTCCCCTCCCATTGAGCTAGGGTTTACTATGGATTCTGAAACCACTGAGTAGAGGATGCATAAGGGAGGTCAGATCAACAGGTATGAGGCCACCAAAGTCCAAGAAATCATAGCTTCACCTCTCCAAGATATGGGCTGCCTTGGGTTTACATTGCACACATGGACAATTTTGCTTCAAAATATGTTTATGACCAAATGAAGATGAATTTTACAAAAGTGAAAGAGGTTTTTGTCCATTATAGGCCATGCAACAAAAACCTCCTTTAGTTTATGCACAGGTGTTAGGATTTGAGAGAAATGCCCAAATTACAGTTGCTACAGGAGGTTTTCTGCATTTTTGGATAACTTGACTTTAAGTCAATTTTTTTAGGGGTTTGGAGAAGATGTTCGCAGTGCTTGATGACTATTGTGTAGCAGAAATCCTAAGCTTTCCAATGGGACCTTCAGATCTTGATTTGGAGCTCAGGAAGGCAGTCAAAAGTGCCCTGCAAGATGTCATTGCGCTTTTCCAATTTTTGAGCGATCAACTTCAAACTTGGATTCTGACCAAATGGGAAAGTATTTTTTGAAAAATGGAGGTGGTTTTTATTCAGAACATGCCAAAGAACAAAAACCTCTCTCAGTTTTGCAAAAAAACGTTATGGTTAGAGAGATATGGACTTACCTTTGAGCCCTATTTTTGTAGAATTTTTTTTGATTTTTTGGTGTTTTTGGTTAATTTGGAAAACTCAGTTTCAGCCCAAGGCGCTGTGCTTTTTCCTCAGCCATCCAAATGCCAAAAAGTCTATATTGATGGATAGATAATCACTTCTACATGTCATTTATCCACTTGGGGTGCCTTGTCAACAAACTGGTGAAGAGAAAATGCGAAAAAAGGGGTCAAAAACACATTTTCTGCCACTGTTTTGGAATAGGTGCTGTGCTTTTGGGAGTAGTTGTGGGAATATGCAATTTTCTCCCTCATGGAGTGTCCATTTGGCTTGCTTGAGGTGTCTAATGGCAACTAGACATCCTCAACTTTCCAATGCATCTTTCAGAAGTGGATTAGGAGCATGGGAGGCCTCCAAAAGCCGCTCACAATTTAGGCATTGCACTTTATCAGAAGTGCGCTGCGCTTTTCCCTATGTGTATTTTTTCGAGGTTTCTCTCAGTGACTCTTGGTTTGATGATGTAATTACTTTACTTTTATGTTGATGTGATGTAGTTAAGGGTAAATGGGCTTGTTATTGTCACTTTCATGTAATTTTGGACCTCATTAATGAGGAGCAACTTAGTCAACTTTATTTGGAGGATTTGTTTCAACCTCCCTAGACATTACTGTTTTGTTGAGAGATATTTGTTAGCTGTTCCTACATTGAGGGATTCGACCCCTGAGAGAGGGGAAATTGTTTTTGAGTCTATATGTATGGATTTTTCAATCATTTTGGTGGTTGGACATCAGAGGGTGAAACTCTTGTAGCTTGTACTTTATCATTTTATATAGGAAATCAAAGGACTAGTTGTAGCTATAATTTAGGAATTCTCATGTTGTGAGTTTGTGATATTGTTTTCTCTTTGTTATAGTTTTATATGAATGATATACTTGTCTCCGTACCATATCTTCCTTCTTTAGTGATTTTCCAAAGAGGTTTATAAGCAAAATTCTTTCCATGAAAGCTCTGCTTTGTTAGGAATGTCATTTTGTGTAATTTTCCTTCTTGATTAATGAATTCATGGTGCACATGCTCATTATGATCTCTCGCTCTTTCAAACCCTACCCTACACCAACAAACTTCTAAGCCATCACACAAGCATAGCTATCTTGCTCCTCTATAGCTCTTGCAGCCATAACCTTTGATACTTTGACCTGATTCCATGATTTTCATCCTTGATCCAGCAAAAAAATACATAATATTTCAAAACCCTAGAGTTGAGCTATGTAGCCTAAAATCCACTCTTGTACTAGTGAAACCCTTGGCTGTGTTTTTCATAAAGAGAGCCCTCTCTTGTTTGGTAGGGCTAGCTACTAGACTAAAAGCTTGGTTTGAGGTTACCTTCGTCAATTTCCTTTTAGCCTTGGGACATTTTGGAGGCTAACAAAAACAATGAACCAAAACTACCTTCAGATACCCAGAGTTTGGTTGTTGAGAGAGAGGTAGATTTGGGGACTTGCAGATCTGAGATTTTGTGTTGGTTGTGAGGGCCATGGCAACTGGTTTGAGGGTGGAGGACAAATTGAGTGGGGCTGAGAATTTTGGCCTCTGGAAGGAGAGAATAATGTTGCTGCTTGAGGAAGTTGAGGTGTGGGACATAGTGGAGAGTCCAGTGCAACCTCCCATTGATTCAGTTCAGTGGGTAGATTTCAACAAGCGAAATGTGAAGGCAAAGAGAATCATTCTCAATGCTATTAAAGACCACCTATTCCCTCATGTGACATGGAAGAAGTTTTCCCACGAGATGTGGGAGTCCCTTGTCACACTACACCAGAGTTCCATGAGAATAAGAAGATGGTGTTGAGGTAGAAGTTATGATTCCCCAAGATGACCAAGACCGACATGGTGACCTCATACCTCACCAAGATCACGCAGGTGAGAGATGAGTTGGTTGCGGTAGGGGACATTTATGAAGACCGAACATAGTTACATTTTTCAACACTCCCTCTTAGCTACGGAGGTATTCATAATGGCACATACAAGTACAAGGAAGATCCCACAACACATGAACCATGAAGAGTTTAGGCACCTCAATGCCATGGACTAGATTCTTGACTAGGGCAACCTATCCAAGCTCCTCCAACAATTTAGGTACTCACGGTGCCATAGACTAGATTCCTGACCAGGGAAATCTATTCGGGTGGGACTAAGATGGACTAAAGCTTTCAACTTCTCTAGGTGCCATCAGGCTTACTTGCTAACCATCAACCCAAGGATCCAGGTGCATATCTGAGGTCAAAGCTCTATAACCAATGCCACCCTCCCTACTTTGGGATCCAAACATCAACACATAGATGTCCTCTCAGGCAATGTGTATCACACACAAAGCCTCAACACTGCCAATTATTCCAATCTGTAGCAACTCCTCCTTGATCAAACAAATCAAAGATAACAATTCTCTCTCGATCAAACTGATCAGTAACCAACATGTGAGAACATGCTATAAAACATTCGAGAGATTTACCTGTATAAACACAACCCCAGTAAGTAACAAACTTTCAAATGTACATAACTAAACACAAATCTTCGGAGTCTTTCAAACAACTTGATGTTGCTTCTCAATTTATCATAGTAGGACTTTCAAATGAATCTTGACAGAATATTCCTCAATTATACATCTTCCTTTCCTACTTCACTTGGAACAACATATTCTACAATCAGATCTTGCTTTCCTTATTTTAGTAACCCCTCAAAATGCATTCTTCAATTTCTTCTTTCAAGGTATGACCATAGTATGCCCTCCCTTTTAACTTAAGGAAATTTCTTCTATCCAAGCTCCCTCTTAACTTAGGGAGATCAAATTCTTCTTATGATATTGGAGAATCTTTCATGGCTTCTGTTGTAGTTCCTAGAGACAGCGTAGAGTTGCCATAGACCAGTGCCTAGGACATCTTATCATAGCAAGGAGCATATAATATAACTTGGGAATCCAAAAGCTCTCCTGCTATCTCTTATAAAACAAGGAATTTAATTTTGAGTGGGACCAGAACTTACAGAAACTTAGCACTGAAAAGAGATATTGCAGAGGCAAAATGTAAAGTTCCAACATGAAGGAACAGACAATTCAGAGACAGCTTACTGCAAAGAGGGCCAGTTCAAGTGATATGTCACAGAAATCAAATATCAGAAGGTGTATGCGGTGAAAGAAATATGGAGAAGATATTAGTTAACATTGGGTTGATACCCAGGTACACAGCAGAATCACATATGGGCTTATCAATCTAAGAATCCATACATGACTATGGCGTTTTAAAAGCACCCTCCCAAAGAAACTAATATAGCAGAATGATGAATGAAGTGAAGATGGAATAATATATCATGCATGAGCCATATTTAAAGCGCTTCACTGACTTAACATGGGTATCAGCTAGGATAAATCCACATCAAACCAGTGAGCCACTCGCATTCCAAAACATGATACAGGAAAATGGATGAAATGAAATGTTGTATTAAACACATTAAAGAAAATTACATACTGTGAAATACCAAAGACCAAAATCCTCTAAGACAGATAGAACTCCTCCTCACTGAGACCCTATGGGCTTTGAGCCTTCATACAAGAGCATGTATAGGATGTATACAAAAATGCCTTTCACTGCATAATTTTCTGATAAAATCTGGAACCTTTACAATGTCTTTCTTCTGGGTTTTATAGGAATATCCCCAAAAAACCTAGCAAAAGGTTGCTGGTGTACATTTAATTGACTCATTAAAACAAAATGGTGAAAAGGAGCCCGCCCATACTGTTTGGCGGCTCTAGAATGTTGCAAGTACCCTGTGTCCAGTTCCATGAAGTAACTGCTGGGAAAAATCTCCTCAGGGACGTGGCTCAAAGCTAAAGTAATATGAACATTTTGTACTTTCCTGAGAGAGAAAATCTGTTACAATAAAGCCTGGAGGATATGGTTTTGTGCATTTGTACTCTATACCTTCTGAACCCTGAAGTAGCATTTAAAATCCTTAATGCCGGACGCTGAATTTCTTGCTTTCTGACTGACATTCATGGCCACCACATTATGGTCTCCATCTGCGGAAAATCTGTGTTTTAAATTTGCTCTGGAGAGTTTGGTAGACCTTTATTTGGGTTTCTTTAATGAAAACTATGTTACGGCAACTACCCGAGGCTTTCCTTTATAAATTCTGCCTCCGCAAGCTGATCCCAAGATGCGTCCTTGATTTCTGGAATGGAAGCAGTGCATAATGATAGTCCTCCATCGCCATAGACTTGCAAAATCAACAAACATGTTAAGGGAAAAACAGACACGAGGATGGTAATGCAATGGAGGTGGTCATGCGACAGAGTGGTGCGGTGGCACGGCGGCAATATGCAGGGTGGTGGTGAAGACACGGTGGAAAGGTGACGTGGAGCGAACCAAGCGGAAGTGTATAACGTAAAACATTTAAAATTGAACGATATGCATAATGGTGGGTGGAATACGACAAATACACGGGGATGGTGACGTGGAGGAGTACAAGGTTAACTGGTGTAGAGGGGAAACGATCTGGGCCATTCAATCTTGATATAAGATCGACGGTTGAAAATGCATTGGGGAGCAATGAGATGGTCGGCCAGGGACACTGTACGTGGGGGTTATCACGCACGCAACTTCGCAGCACTGGCGACCGTCGGATGATGCCTTACAGATCGGACGATAATGATCGATATCGCTGCGCGACTTTGACAGAACGATAATGCGCGATAGAAAGCGGTTTTGGGGTCGTAAACTGGGACACGCGGCGAGCAACGTATGGAATTGCTGGCCCACCGAGGAATACCACCTTTCGCCGAGAGGTGGTGCGATGAAAACCGGTTGGTTTTGGAATGACGTACAACGCGGGGACCACCAGTACAGGAAGCTGCGGACCGTCGGACGCTGTGAGATCGATGGCTGAGGATGCTCCCGATAGCCAACTCAAATAAGCTCCCTTTGAACTAGCGCATGGTCTCGAGGCCAAGTCATATGGAAGAAGGTGTAGGAACCAGGGCCGGAGGGTGCTAAGCCCAATATATTTTCAAATACGAATTTTCACCCCTTTAAAATGTGATTTTGAAGCTAAGAGGAGGCAACGATAGGCAGCTATTGAACTTTGCAAGCTTGAGAGAGGGAATTGGATGATTCGAACCAGATTGCCTGCGGGAGTTTTAATAAGGAGATGACCGTGATCAACATTGGCTCCACCTGGGGACGGCACGTTCATCCTTGGACGTGTCGAGAACTGCGCAGACCTTCCTGATCATATTTTTAAGCTGGCTCTTCTCTTTGGCACTTCTGCATTTCACTTCGTATTTCATTAGAACGCCCACCTTGTTTAAACAAAAACAGTAACAAAACTACTATACAGTATAGTACATCAGGCGGCCTTGGCCTGAATCAGATTTGAAAATAAGGCTTAAGAAATTGACTGTTTACAGGGGCATCCAGTAAGTCTCCCTGTAAATTTTCTAGCATGAACGTATTATTACCTCCCTGATCCACAATTTTGAAGGGGCCAAACCAAAGAGGGTCGAATTTACCATGTTTTCCTTTTTCAGCCCTTCGAACTGTTGGAAATATTGTCATTGATGGCAAAGGTAAAGATAGGAGCAACACCTAAACTATCCATAAGGCAAAAGAGACAGAGAGGTAGCAGAGGCAGCAGAGGAAACAGAGGAATTGAAGCAGAATTGGTTTATTCATGAATTAGGGGTGTAATGCAGTTTGCAGATGAATTATTGAGCAATTATTCATTAATTGAGTGGCATAGGCTTTGATTGAAGACTAAAACCTTGTGGTATATGTAAATATGTATACATATCTGTTTATAAAGAAGTGTATATAAGTTCTATATATGATTTTATGTCTTCTTGGTCGAATTATTTTGAAAAACAAATCATCTCAATATAACTGTGCATTTGTTGGAGAATACCTTCGTAGCTGTGCGTTTATTAGTGAAATTCCTGAGTGAAACTCCCTTAAGCTCTTGTAGAAGCTGCACTCTGTATAAGAATAGATGGAACCAAGAAAAGGAGCGGAACTATGGTCTGCGTTGGAGGCTGAACCATAGTCAAATGCGCAGTGTGAATGGTGGAGCGGAACCATAGTCGAAAAATATAGTGGAGCGGGTTCGAATCATTAGAATACATTGAAAAACGTTTTTTAAATAATAATAATAAAGAAGACCGGAACCTGGAGGAAGCGGAATCCGAAGCAAAAGGTTGAAACGGAACCTGGAGAGGCGGAACCTTGACCGGAAGAACCATGAGGGGACTGAAACCACGAGCGGGTTCACGGAGGCGGATTTCCCAATTCCGCACCACCTTTCGACCATAAGGTGGTTTTGCAGAAATTGCAGCGATTCCATTGATCAATTGACACGTGGCTAGGCCACTATTCAAATACCACCTGTTAAAGTGCGCCTTCGCGCATTAAACATCGACTGAAGACATCGAGCGAAATTAATACAAGTCGTCGATCTGGAGGCTCGACATCGGATGGCGATCGCTCGTTGAATATGCCCGAGGTTTAATGGAAGAGCGCGTGAATTAAGCCATGTACTATACGTCCGTATTGTGGGCCCGGGGCAGAAATATAGGCAATGAATTTGGTATATATTAATGATGTTTATTAAGGTTGCCGAGTCATTAACATACGGTGGAAGACTAAGGGTTTGAATAAATAAAAGATTGCCGATTGCGTACAATGACTATATACGTGGAGTAAAGCCCAAACCATATATATATATATATATATATATATATATATATATATATATATATATACGGTGCGCAATATATTAAAAGGCATAGAATGTTAATATAAGGTCACGAAGGTATGAACGTTGGTTGGCGGCATAATATAAAGATCGAAAATAATATATATAAACCGGGAGCCAGAATTAAGTTCGAAAGTTGCGAATATATTTATTTGTCAAGTGATAAATAAATGAAAAAGAAGATTAAGAGCCACGTAAGCTAAACTGAGAATATGGTTGATTGGTTATTGATTGCATGTGTGGGGCCCAATCAAACATGTATTAAGGTTTATGGGTTTAATCCAAAGTTGGGATTATATGCGATGATATATATATATATAAGCGACAGTTAAACCTTCTATTAAAGTCAGTATATATGTATGAGTGAAGTGCATATATGGCATCATTCGAATGCTGTGTGAATATTCATATGACGTCGTTGAGTTATACACAAGCGCACAATAATCAAGGTATGGTCTGGCATAACGTTGGGTTGCGGCTCTACTGACTAACTATAGTGAGGAGTATATGCATTGATACAGAGCGCATAACATAAGGGACTCAGGATTAATATCTCAAATATTTGAGATATTAACACTCTCAGATTTAAATTTAATTGAATTTGCCAGCGTGGAATTAAAGAGAAGTGTGAGATTGCCCGGATTGGGAAAATGATTGGGCATGAAACTTGAATGCAATTATGAAAAAGAAAAAGAAGAGGAGAGCGTGTAGAAATGAAAATTCGATGAACAAGAATATGTACAGGAATGAATTGGACAGGTGAAAAGCTCAGAAAACTGGAGAATGTGCAGGAGACGGTGAGTAGAAGAAGGCAGAACAGTCACTCAACAGCAGCAGAAAAGACAAATCCAATAAAGCCAAAATCCAGAAAAGGAGTTGAGTAAAATTGAGATGTATAACTGAAAAATGTAAATGTTGTAATTATTTTTATTGTTTGTGATGCAAAGGCAAGTATCCTAAGGAAAAGACAAAATTCCACTGTAGCATGGAAACTTGTATATATTGTAGTAACTCTAAAAATAAGTTGGAAAAAGGAATAAGAAGACAGAAGCCAAAGAGTCATGACTGATCACTTCAAATTCTTAGTGAAATACAAACAGTCATGTGAGGGACTCTATAAATAATATCAAATGATATGCATAAAAAGATGTTAGAGAGTGTAAAGATAAAGAAGACAAAATACAGAAGAGAAAAACAGAGCAGATTGAAAGAAGAAGAAGCAGAAGGAGAAGCTACAGAACAAAGCTGATATCTGAGACAAATCAACAAACATTCAGTTTGATAAATTGAGGGAGTTGGTGCTTCCTTGCAAATTGTAGCTTGCAGAATTGAGGTTGGAGCCTCCTGTAGGTTGGTGCCTGCAGAAAACAGTGGTGAGAGGGAGTTGGAGCTTGCCTTTGCATCACAACAATAATAATATGTGGTTTTCTCCCTTTATGGGTTTCCAATTATATCTGGTGTCTTTGTGCATGATAGTTATGTTTTGATCTGATATGTATCATTTGCTTAATACCTGCTGCTCTCACATTAAGTCTACTGCTATATTATACTAATACTTGCTGCTTACATTCTAAGATTACTCACACATTAAATTGGATATGAAATGAAGGTGTAAATAAGTTTAATGAAAAGTTCTAAAAGATCAGGAATGTGTTAAACTGATTCACCCCCCCCTCTCAGTTTAACTAAAGGTTCAACACGAACATCCCATCTGAGCACCAGATCACCAATCTGCAACTTTCTGTCCTTTGCATGCTGATCAAAGATGTGTTTCATTTTCTCCTGATATTCAGCTAACCTTTGATTCACTTGGCCCCGTGTTTCCTCTAACTCCACCAATTGATTGATTCTCCTGATCATGTCATCAGGTTCCTCCTGACTTTCTTGCATGAAACGTGCCACGGGTAAAGTCCGCTGCACAGGGAACACTGCTGCTCTTCCATACACCAATTCATATGGGGATTTCCTAGTTGCTCTCTTGCTGGTGATTCTATTAGCCCATAGAGCAAATTTCAGCTGGGAATCCCAGTTCTTTTGATTCTCATTTATAGTCTTTTTCAAGGCCCTCACTAGAGTTTTATTAGAAGATTCTGCCAAGCCATTCCCCTGTGGATAATAGGCTGTGGAATGATTTAATGTAATATTATATTGCTGGCAGAAATTCACAAATTTTGCAGATTTGAAAGCCTGTGCATTATCAGTCACTATTCTAGCAGGGCAGCCAAACCTGGATATGATATTCTCTTCCATGAATTTGATTATCACAGTATCTGTAGCATTCCTTGCAGGTATGGCTTCCACCCATTTTGTAAAGTAATCTGTGGCAGTCAATATCCATTTATGTTGGCCACTTGATGGGGGATGTATTTCACCTATAAAATCAATTCCCCATTGCTGAAATGGTTCATTTACATGAACGGGAATTAAAGGCAGAGCTGCAAACTTTTGTCTCTCCGCAAATTTTTGGCATTTATCACATGCTCTAACCCAAGCAAAGACATCTCCAAATAGTTTAGGCCAGTAGAAACCAGCCTTTAAGATTTTATGTGCTGTGGCCCTCCAACTGTAATGTCCTCCACAAATTCCTTCATGAAATTCAACCATTATACTTTCTACTTCATCCTCTGTCAGGCACAGGAGTAGGATGCCTGAAGGATCTCTCCAATATAACTGGCCATTAGCAACTATATATTTTTGTGATTTTAATCTTAATGCTCTGTATTTTGCTTTATCACAGCTGGGTGGGCAACTGAGTGTTAGGAGGTATTCCACTATCTCTTTGTACCAAGGACTAGTGAGGTACTTCATATGTGCTCTTTGAGAAGCTATCTTCAGTCCTTGCTGCTGTTTCTCCTTTTCAGATTCTTCACTTGCAATCATAGACAGGCTTGTGCCCAAAGCCTGATAATTTAATTCAGATAAGATTTTTGCTAGCCCTTGCCCTTTGATTAGCTTGGTGGGGCGGATGTCCAGATCATATTCCTGTATTTTTGCAATCCATCTCCCTCTTTTTCCTTCACTATCACCCTGAATAAGAATGTCCTTAACAACTGCTGTGGGGACATATGCAATAATGTGGGACTGCAAGACATACATGCGAAATGCTTTAAGGGATTTGACTAGGGCATATGCCTGCTTCTCCAATATGTTATATTTTAACTCTGCATCATGAAGCACCTGATTGAAAAAGGCAATAGGCTGCTCATAGCCTTCTTCATTTTTTTGTAACACAACTGCAGCCACTGTATGAGGTGATGCAAAAGAAAAGATCATAAATGGCTTAGTATAATCTGGTCCAGCTAGTACAGGGGCTTCAACAAATGCAGCTTTAATTCTAGCAAAGGCCTCCCGTGACTCTTGTGACCATTTTACCTCATTATTCTTCTTTAGCATATCTGTTATATGTCTAACTATCTCAGCATAGTTAGGAATAAATCTCCTCAAAAAATTTATACGCCCCAGAAAAACTTGCACTTCTTTCTTATTCCTGGGGAGAGAAATACCATTTATAACTTCAACTCTTTTTGAATCGATGTTCACCCCATCTTTGGTCACAATATGACCCAAAAGTTTACCCTCCTCTAATGCAAACAAGGACTTTTGTGGGTTAAGGGAAATACCATACCTTTTGCATTTTTCAAAAGTCCTTTGTAAATGCTCAATGTGTTCAGCATCATTCTTTGAAAATACTGTAATATCATCAAGGTAGACTACAAGAAATTTATCCTGCTCTCCCACAAAAGCAATATCCATAGCCCTTTGGAAAGTGGCCCCTGCGTTAATCAGCCCAAAAGGCATCCTGGCATACATGAATGTGCCCCAGGGTGTAGTAAATGCAATTTTCTTCTGATCCTCTGGAAGTACAGCCACCTGATTATAACCAGAGAATCCATCCATCATTGACATTCTAGAGGCTCCAACCACTTTCTGCAGAATGTGGTCCATCTTTGGCAATGGATAATTATCTTTCAAGAATGCTCTATTCAGATTTTTGAAATCAACACACAACCTTATTTCTCCATTCTTCTTCCGGACAGGGACCAGGTTAGCTACCCATTCAGAGTACCTTAATGGTACAATTATTTTAGCCTTTAGCAGCTTCTTGATTTCTTTCTCAATGGAGGGAAGCAACAAAGGGTTTATTTGCCTAAGCTTCTGCTTATAGGGTTTTGCATCTGCCTTCAAAGGAATTTTGTGCTGCATTATGCTGATATCAAAAGTCTTTAGGTCCTGATAGGACCATGCAAACACATCTTTATAAGACTGAAATAATTTCAGGTATTTCCTCTTGTATTCCTCTGAGACGACCTTAGATAATTTCACAGTTTTAGGCTCAGCATCAGTACCCAGATTAAGGTCTGCTACCTGATCTTCTTCTACTACTTTGTTGGGCTGCACAGGGACATCATTCTTGTTAAATAATCTTTCTAGAGGCACTAGCCCTCTAGGTATGATATTTCCCTTTAGTTGCAGCACTTTACTGCCTGCCATTTTCTCTTCCCATTTACTTTCCGAAGTATTTTCAACTGTTTCTTCTTCACAATCATCAATCTCCATATTGGAGAACTCTCCCACTGTCTCCAGAAATCTCTTCCTCTGTTCCTCATCCTCAAATACCTGCCAGTGCTTGATATTGTCTGGGATGGATGGTCGATAACGTACCTCAATTTCATACCTCAAAAGAGGGTTCTGAGGAGGACGAAATGTACTGGCAGCGACAGCAAGAGAATCTGCCATTCTATTTTGCTCCCGGGGCATGAACTGAATATTAAATGCTAAGAAGAAGTTCTCCACCATGTCCCAAACTTCATTCCTGTAAGCCCTTAGCCGAGGATGTTTGGTTTGGCACTGATTCCTGACTTGTCTGACCACTAGTTCTGAATCTCCCAGAACCTTTAAACTTTGTATATTCATATTCTTGGCTGTCTGCAATCCCAACAACAGTGCTTCGTATTCAGCCACATTATTGGTAGCTTCATATTCTAGTTTGAAAGACAGTGGAACCCATCTCCCTGTAGGAGAAATCAATAGTACTCCAGCTCCATTACCTTCTCTTGAATTTGCTCCATCAAAATGAAGTGTCCAGACTCCTGCTTCATGGCTCTCTAAGGACTGCTCAGTCTTAATTTGACAGAAGGATGGTTCATGAGCATAATCTTGATTTTCTTCTAGCATCAAGCATGAGAAGTCCCCTTCTTTATTGTAGACTGGTGAATTAACTGAGTTGTCAGCATTAGTAACCATCTTGACAAATCTGGTTTCTCTGTATAACCTCCTCTCCCGGCCACCAAAAACTGGAATAGTGGCATATGTTAAGTCTAATTTGAGTGATCCACCAATTTTTGCCCCCCAAGATCTTGACAGCAGCATGCCAAAGCGAGCTGGGATGTCAGCCGCCACGATGTCTATTACCACACTTTTTGCTGGGATTTGGGCCAGATTGACCACCAAATCTTTAATCATCCCTAGACATTTAACTCTTTTGGAATCAAATGAATAGAGGTCTTTGTATGGACGGGTGATTTGTAATCCTAATTGCTCCATCACTGACAAAGGCATAAGATTATGGGAAGCTCCAGAATCTAACATACAATTATGTAAGAGCAGGTCATGAACCACTAGGGACACATAGAAGGGAGGAGTAGAAGGGTCTACTTCCTCAACGTGTTGGCCAAACACCACCATAGGTCTTTCTTCTTGAAGGTTTAGGCTATCTAGAATGACTGGTGTTTCTGGAGGGAGTATGAAAGAGGTAACCTGAGATTTGTATGCTAGTTGTTTCAATAGCTCAGTCAAGGGGACTGGAATCTTAACTTTCTCAAGTTCTCTTTGCAAACTAAAAACAGGAGGGGGTTTTTCTATTACAACTTCTTTTGACTCTTTATTCTCAGCTAGGGGTTTAACTTCTTTTGATGCAGACTTAATATTAGGAGGACTGACTACTTTTGAGGCAGAGGGAATTTGATCATTAGACTGCAGAGGTTCGTTTAAAGGACCCTTACCTTTGTCTGCAGCTTTCTTCGTTGTTGACTCCTTTTGAACAGGTGCCTCTCTCTGAGGTGGCTCTTCTTCTTCTTCTTCTTGAGTACGGCTCCTCTTCCTGGAAGACCTGAGATCATATTTTCTATTGAACTGTGCTTGCATGAAATCGTTAAACTGTTTACAATAATGATCAATTTCTGCATCTTCTGTGTCTCTGACCTTTTCTTCTTCTTGCAATGGACATTCTGTTTCATCATTATTTGAAAAAACTAGATTAGCATCTTCTAGCTCATAGGCAGCATCTTCGGCAGAGCTATCTACTGGTCCTTCCAAGTACAATGGGTGTGGTACTTGATCTTGTTGTTCCTTTATTTCCTTTTGCAATATTTACAGTGGTGGTCTCCTATATTGGGGGATTATATCCCTTGTTTGGAACGTTCTGGAAATTCTTGGGGGCTGAATTCTTGGCCTCCAATTCAAGCTTGACCAACTTTTTAATCATTTTGCTCATTTCTTCCATCCTGTCTGAGTCTTTGTCCTGATTTGAGGTAGACACCTCTTCTTTGCCCCTTCTTTTGATATCTTGTTCAGATTTTCCCTTTGACTTACCAGTGGAGGCAAAATTTGCTTCCAACTCTAAAGCATCGGTTTGAGCATCATCCAGGGTGGCAGGCTTTTTTTCCCTCAAAGAAAAACCAAAATCTGAGTCAAAAGCTGCTATGAAAACAACCTTGGCAGCAGTTTGATGTGGCTTCATTTCAGGAGGCAGGCTCAGATACAACTTATTAAATCTCTTGATAAACTCTGACACCCCTTCATTATGTTTCTTCTTCAGTGTATTGAATTCAGTTAGGCACTGACCATGGTCTTTCTTCTCTCCCCATTTCCTGAGAAAAAGTTCTTCCATTCTGTCAAGTAGTGACAGAATGGTCTGCCAATGTCTTAAACCATTTTTTAGCTTCACCATCGAGAGACTGGACAAACAATCTTAAGACCACATCCAAATGTTCTACATTTAAGTTTTCTGCAAATGAGTAGAAGACCTCAAGATGTTTCTGAGCATCAATCTCATTCTCTCCATTAAATCTAAGCAAGATCTTCAAATAATCTTGTGGCATATCATTTAGCACTTGAGGTAATGCGAGGGGAGCATACTTGTTCAACAAAAAAGCTGGGACATTAGCCATTTGAGGAGGTGGGGGTTGTGCAACAGCTTGATGTGTAAATGGAGGAAGAGGATGAGGTGGAAGTGGAGTATGAATAACAATTGGAATATATTGTACAGCAGCCTGAGGTGTTGATGGGAATAGTTCACGGTTAACAGGAGTTGCTTCTGTGACCTCTTTAACTTCTTCGACTTCAAGAGTAGGGTGAGGATTATCTTTAGTTTTGACACATCCTCCGGGTGGACTATCTGAGTAATATTCTGTATCTCCCACAGTGGAGTCGAGAATTTCTACTTGGACTTCTTGGGAAGAAGAGGATGGATAATTTTCTATAGAAAACTCAGGGATTTCAGCACGGGTTGATTGCCTTTCTTTCCAACTTCTTCTATGTATAATCTTCTCTGGGTCAGATACAGAAGATGTCTTTGACTGAGACTTATCTGACCTCAGATGTGGCTTTCGAGGAGCCAGGACTACAAATGGATTTATCAAATAAACAAATGTGGAGTTGCCAAGGTGAGGGATTTACAACTCTCAACTCTCTATGCTCACCTGATAAGAGAGTGAATATGATTTGTCGAGGCCCAGGGATTCTGATTTTCTTAACTTCGATCCCCAGCAACGGCGCCAGAAAGATGTTGTAGTTCCTAGAGACAGCGTAGAGTTGCCATAGACCAGTGCCTAGGACATCTTATCATAGCAAGGAGCATATAATATAACTTGGGTGTCAATCCAAAAGCTCTCCTGCTATCTCTTATAAAACAAGGAATTTAATTTTGAGTGGGACCAGAACTTACAGAAACTTAGCACTGAAAAGAGATATTGCAGAGGCAAAATGTAAAGTTCCAACATGAAGAAACAGAGAATTCAGAGACAACTTACTGCAAAGAGGGCCAGTTCAAGTGATATGTCACAGAAATCAAATATCAGAAGGTGTATGCGGTGAAAGAAATATGGAGAAGATATTAGTTAACATTGGGTTGATACCCAGATACACAGCAGAATCACATATGGGCTTATCAATCTAAGAATCCATACATGACTATGGCGTTTTAAAAGCACCCTCCCAAAGAAACTAATATAGCAGAATGATGAATGAAGTGAAGATGGAACAGTATATCATGCATGAGCCATATTTAAAGCGCTTGACTGACTTAACATGGGTATCAGCTAGGATAAATCCACATCAAACCAGTGAGCCACTCGCATTCCAAAACATGATACAGGAAAATGGATGAAATGAAATGTTGTATTAAACACATTAAAGAAAATTACATACTGTGAAATACCAAAGACCAGAATCCTCCTCTAAGACAGATAGAACTCCTCCTCACTGAGACCCTATGGGCTCTGAGCCTTCATACAAGAGCATGTACAGGATGTACACAAAAATGCCTTTCACTGCATAATTTTCTGATAAAATCTGGAACCTTTACAATGTCTTTCTTCTGGGTTTTATAGGAAAAACCCCAAAAAACCTAGCAAAAGGTTGCTGGTGTACATTTAATTGACTCATTAAAACAAAATGGTGAAAAGGAGCCCGCCCATACTGTTTGGCGGCTCTAGAATGTTGCAAGTACCCTGTGTCCAATTCCATGAAGTAACTGCTGGGAAAAATCTCCTCAGGGACGTGGCTCAAAGTTAAAGTAATATGAACATTTTGTACTTTCTTGAGAGAGAAAATCTGTTGCAATAAAACCTGGAGGATATGGTTTTGTGCATTTGTACTCTATACCTTCTGAACCCTGAAGTAGCATTTAAAATCCTTAATGCCGGACGTTGAATTTATTGTTTTCTGACTGACATTCATGGCCACCACATTATGGTCTCCATCTGCGGAAAATCTGTGTTTTAAATTTGCTCTGGAGAGTTTGGTAGACCTTTATTCGGGTTTCTTTAATGAAAACTATGTTACGGCAACTACCCGAGGCTTTCCTTTATAAATTCTGCCTCCGCAAGCTGATCCCTAGATGCGTCCTTGATTTCTGGAATGGAAGCAGTGCATAATGATAGTCCTCCATCGCCATAGACCTGCAAAATCAACAAACATGTTAAGGGAAAACCAGACACGAGGATGGTAATGCAATGGAGGTGGTCATGCGACAGAGTGGCGCGGTGGCACGGCGGCAATATGCAGGGTGGTGGTGAAGACACGGTGGAAAGGTGACGTGGAGCAAACCGGTCGGAAGTGTATAACGTAAAACATTTAAAATTGAACGATATGCATAATGGTGGGTGGAATACGACAAATACACGGGGATGGTGACGTGGAGGAGTACGAGGTTAACTGGCGCAGAGGGGAAATGATCTGGGCCATTCAATCTTGATATAAGATCGATGGCTGAAAATGCATGGGGAGCAATGAGATGGTGGGCCAGGGACACTGTACGCAGGGGTTATCACGCACGCAACTTCACAGCACGGTGACCGTCGGATGATGCCTTACAGATCGGACGGCTATGATCGATATCGCTGCGCGACTTTGACCGAACGATAATGCGCGATAGAAAGCGGTTTTGGGGTCGTACACTGGGACACGTAGCGAGCAACATATGGAATCGCTGGCCCATCGAGGAATACCACCTTCCGCCAAGAGGTGGTGCGATGAAAACTGGCCGGTTTTGGAATGATGTACAGCGCGGGGACCACCAGTACAGGCAAGCTGCGGACCGTCAGATGCTGTTAGATCGATGGCTAAGGATGCTCTCCATAGCCAACTCAAATAAGCTCCCTTTGAACTAGCGCATGGTCTCGGGGCCAAGTCATATGGAAGAAGGAGGTGTAGGAACCAGGGCCGGAGGGTGCTAAGCACAATATATTTTCAAATACGAATTTTCACCCCTTTAAAATGTGATTTTGAAGCTAAGAGGAGGCAACGATAGGCAGCTATTGAACTTTGCAAGCTTGAGAGAGGGAATTGGATGATTCGAACCAGATTGCCTGCGGGAGTTTTAATAAGGAGATGACCGTGATCAACAACGTCCATCCTTCTCATCAAAGTCACGTTGATCCTCAACATTCATATATCATGCTTACCATATCAACTTTGCTTATGAACATCTTCACCATCTTGAAGATTATGTACCTGCACAACTTAGATTGAAAGTACAACAAAATCCATAGAATCATGAATTTAATCACAGTATTAGACTTTATGAACATAATCAACAAGAGACTTTACTTCTATACTTCAACTTCTTGCCTAGGTTTTGTTACAAACCCTAAATCACATCAATAACTTAGCCAAGGTATCAATATCATTATATTAAGGGCTTCAATATTTCCTTATGACTAACTTTTCACATTGCAATCCCTAGAAACAATTCGAACAAGTACAATTCAACAATACATTTAACAACTTTCAGAATTCATATGTTAGAATTTTCTACTAGGATATACACCCTAGATTTCATTCACGACCTTTAACAATCAAAACCACTCACAACTCGATCAACAATATGAATAGCTTCTACTAGGGTTTGTTGTAAGCCCTAGATTTCATCTTTAGAGACACTAAGCCTCAACGATCAAACTAATCACAACACACTTTTATGGTTCAACAATCTTTCATAAATCCTAGACAATATCATCATATATTAGAGAATTGAATTTCTACTAAGGTGTAGTTGCAAAACCCTAGAATCCACAAACAATATCATCCTAGAATATCAAACTTCGTCTAGGGCATAATTACAAACCTTAGCACTTATGACCATCAACAATTAGGTCAACACATATCTAAGACTTCATAATCATGCACAAACCTATAACAGGCAAACCCAATGACACAAATACATTAAAGTCAGACTTGATTAGACGGACAGACATACACCTAGGATTTATTCCTAGGACATCATCTAAAATAAGGGTCTTGCTCATGAACCCTACCAAAACCTAAAGATCTAGTGTTTCAATACATAACATATCAAACCCGAAATTACCAAAACTTCATAGGTTTGAGATTTCATACATCACCATTCAACCCTAGCAAGTTAGGGTTTTCATAACCATACCAAAACCCCAAACATGACACTATCATCAAAACTTCAAACATCAAAAATAACATTTTCTTAGACTCCACCCATAACCCTAAGTAGGCTAGGGTTTCACACATTATCATCGACATACCCTTAAGTTAGGGTTTTACAAAGAACCTCTTTAGGGTTCCACAAGAATAATCAAAGATATTTAGGGGGTAGATTTATCTAATGATGAATCACCCAATCAAGAATCTTTATGATTCAAGAGAGGTAGACACAATAATGTTAGTAATCCAAAAAATGCATGAATATACTTTTTATCATGAAGAGAACAAAGCTTATGGTTTTAGGCATACCTTTGTTTCTTAACAAACCTTGTAATTCCAATGCTTTGTCTTGTGAGGCCTTCTTCTATAATCCTTGAGTATTCAACAAGCCTTTCCTAAACAGGGAAAATATGAATAGAAATGTGATTAGTTTTTAATACAGACATAACTAGATAAGAAAGGGAAACCAAATATAAAAGATAATACAAGGAGTAAGATACTTATCTTTTTTAAATGGTGAGGGCTCCCTCTCAAGCCAATCTCGAGAGAAACTTCAGACACTTCCAACTTGTTTCTCTTCTTCATTCTCTTTGGTTACTAATGAAATTCTCACTTCTTCTTGACTGCACGCATTCCATAGTTCCTCGAGTGTAGGAGTTTTCTCCAACTGTTGATCCCTGAAGCAAAGGTACTCCAAGAGGGTAGTAACCCCAATAGTCCAACAATTATGAGCTCCTTTTCAGGTACTCTCTATGGCTTGGAGATCATCTCTAATTCTAGCTATTCTTACAAGGAAGGAAGCCACTGTGTCATTCTTTGTCGTCTTTATGGTCCTTAGTTCATTCTTCAGACTTGTAACTTGACCAAGGTTCTTGATGGTGAACAATTTGGATAATGCGTCATATATCTCCTGAGTGGAGTCAATGTTGGAGATATATGGGATAAGATTATCCTTGATACCATCTACCAGTAGGCTCATAGCCAATATTTCCAATTCTCCAAATTGATCTTTTTCAACATCACTCGATTCCTCCGTGGGCTTCTTCATTTGTCCTTTGACAAGATCCAAGATTTTGTTCTTTTTGAGGATGAGATCTATCCTCTTAATCCATGACTTGTAATTTCATGCTCCTTCACCCTTTATTGAGTTAGACATTGTCCTTGGATATAGTAAGCTTCCTTCTTTATAAGGTCTCCTTCTATGATCCCTTGATCAACTTCTTGAGATTCCTTAGATTACTTTCAATAGATCCTTAAACTGTCTTTTTCCTCCTTCACCTTAGCTCTGATACCATGTTAGAAAATTAGAAAGGAAAAAAGATTTTCTTATACTTGATAATTATTTGTGAGATTCTTGTGATTTTTATTTAACTTTTTATGTTCTTCTTCTCTTATCTTAGTTCATCAAGCAATTACCAAAACAATAGCAAAAAGATCAAGGACACCAGATGTAGGAAGACAACCAGGGAAAAACCCCACTCTAGGGGAAAACCTAGTCAACATTTCTTGCTTCAATAGTTTTCTTGAGATAATCCAAGACTCTTGACTTAGACACAAACTTCCTCCACACCAAGTCAGTCCTTTCCTTCCTCTGCAAATGATTACTTTCCAGTACTATCTTCGACCTAGATGCAACAACAACAACATCACTTCGATGCAACAATATCTTCGACCTAGATGCAACAACAACAACATCACTTCGGTGCAACAATATCTTTGACCTAGATGCAACAACAACAACACTTCGATGCAACAATATCTTCGACCTAGTAATTTTGGCCTTAATGCTACACCTTCAATCTTAGCACTTCGACCTTGAAGCAACACTTCTATCTTGAAGCAACATTTCGACCTTGTTGCCATAACAAAACTTTGACCTTGATGCCGTACTTCGATCTTGCAGAAGTAGCTCAGAAAATCACACACGTGTGTGAGAGAGATAACCCAAAACCTTTGATCCTGCAATACTCCTTCCACTGCAACTTCGCACTTTCTCATGGCTTCTGCTAGGAGATCGAATTTGTGTGAGTGAGTGTCCTCCAAATGAATCGAACTGCACTGTATATAGACCCTTTCTAGAGTTCAGATTCCTTCTTTGTAGGCCAACTTTGTGTGGAGGTAACAAAATTCATTTTTGACTAAAAAATAATTCTTTTTACATGATTCAAAAGCCCAAGGAGGGTCTTATTAAATGTACAATGACTCTAATGATAGTATAAATCCTAGAAGTCCTCAGTGGGGACTTTGACCTAAAACATGATGACCCAAGCATGAAACCCATGCTTTAATAAGTCATTGTAACAATAATACAATTTTTATTTTTCATTCTTTTGACAAGTACATTACATAATGACTCAAATACATTTATGAAGACCAAACCTAGTTACATTCTTCAACAACTTAATGGGCTACAGTGAGACTAGCAAGGCCTATCACATATACATTCCAAAGTAGAGGAAAGTTGTCCTGAGGTGGGGTGTGAAATTTGAAGAGGGGAGGGTCTTGAGGAGATCTCGGGAGATTGATTATGTAGAGTAGCGGGCTCCTCAGCAAGAGGCCACACCATAGGTATTAGGATCTTCAGGTAGTACACCAGGGTCAGGGGGATCACCTACTTTAGGGGTGATAGGTTCACAGAGTCCAGTATCACTAGGCACAAAATCTCAGAGTACATGTTCACCACAGATTAAGAGATGGTTTCCTCATTAGGAGAGGCTCTAGTGGAGGATTTTCCCATACCAGTTGAGGAGGCTACTACAGGGAAGAGGAAGCCAAAATGACTTTGTGAGACCTTAAAGGAGGCATAGGAGGCAGTGGGGAAACCAAGTGGTTAGCGAGGGAGAGCAAACCACCAAATAGGTTGGGTGGCTATGTGGCAGATGTTGTGGAGATAGAGCCAACTGGCTATGATGAGGCCACTAGTAAGCAGATCTAGAGGGATGCCATGGTGGAGGAATATGCCTCCATCATGAAGAATGATGCGTGGGAGATAGTTCCGAGACCTGAGGGGAAGTCAGTGGTGACTTCTAGGTGGCTATATAAGATTAAACATGCTGCGGATGGCAGCGTTGATAAGTTCAATGCTTGTTTTGTGGCACAAGGGTTCTCACAGGTAGAGGGACTTGAATATGAGGAGACCTTCGCACTAGTTTCTCGTTATACCTCTATTAGAGTAGTGATCTCCATAACGGCTAAGATGGGTTGGAGGATTCACCAGATGGATGTGAAGATTGCCTTTCTTAATGGGGTCATATAGGAGGAGGTGTACATTGAGTAGCCATAGGTCTTTGAGGTGCATGGGAGAGGGTCTCATGTGTGTAGGCTTAAGAAAGCCTTATTTGCATTGAAGCAGGCGCCAAGAGCATGGTACGAGAGGATAGATGCCTACTTGTAGCAGATGGGTTTCCAGAAGACCGATGCAAATCCAAACCAATGCTTCATTATGATTGGTGACAATCCACTCATTCTAGTTTTGAATGTGGATGAGTTGTTTATTATAGGGGCGTAGAGACTCATCTAGCACTGCAAGAGGGACCTTGTTTCAGAGTTTGATATGACCGACATGGGACTGATGGATTACTTTTTGGCATTGGAGGTTTGGCAGGAGAATGGGCTTATCTTCGTGGGCTAGGCCACATATACAGAGCAAATACTGAGGATATTTTGTATGGAGGGTTATAGGTTATGGCTACTTCAATGATCACAATTGGAAGAAGCTGCATGCTTCAGATTTCGAGTTCATGAACCCCACAGTGTATCATTAGTTGATTGGTTTGTTGATGTATCTAGTCAACACTAGATTGGATATGTGTTTCGTAGTCAACACCCTAAGTCAGTTTATGATGGAGTCGAGGAGAGTGCACTAGGTGGCTGTGAAACATGTGTTGAGGTACCTACAGGTGATAGTGGACTATGGTTTGGACTTTATCCAGGTAGATGGAGCCAGGTTGACAGGTTGCGTAGATACAGACTGGGCAGGAAATGCTAGTGACCAGAAGAGTACTTCCAGATGTTGTTTCATGTTGGGTTCAGCAGTGGCATCGTGGTTTTGTTAGGAAGCAGAGATTAGTGGCACTGGGCACGACGAAAGTTGAGTATGTTGCAGCTAGTTAGGCCAGTTGCGAGGCTATTTGGCTTTGCAAGATGATATGTGGTTTATAGGCTAAGAACAACTACAATATACTATGATAATCAGAGTTGCATTAAACTCACAGAGAATCCAGTGTTTCATGACCAGTCAAAGCACATTGAGATCAAAGACCACTTCATCAGGGATTGGGCTTAGAGGGGAGTAGTGAGGCTTCAATATATATCCATTGATGAATAGGTAGCAGATATTCTCACTAAGTCATTGCCAAGGAGCAAGCATGTGTATTTCAGAGACAAGATGGGAGTGGTGAAAAACACATTCCTTGGGAAGAGGGAGTGTTGAACAAAAGGGTAGCAAAGAGTTGTTTCCTAGTGCATTAGCCTTTTTGCCTAGGAAGACACTTTATTTACCTTTTTGACATGTGACTTTATGGGTTATATTGAATTCATGATAAAGCCACTTTATAAAGTACTTTATGTACTATGTATTTTTAAATATTAAAGTTAACTTTATGTGGAGAAAAAGTACATGGTACAAAATATAAAGTGATAAAGTGACTAGAAATCATTAATGAGGGGGACCACATGAAAAAGGGGGTCAAGTGAGTGAATGATCTCTAGAATTCCAAAATTTCTACACTACTAATTCCTTGTTAGATACCTGTTCATCAGTAGCTTTGAGTTGTTCTCTTATTTAAGATATTCTTACGAAGTATGAAGCCACAATATCATTCTTTGTCGTCTTAACATCACGAAGCTTAATCCTTAGATTTATAGATTGATTGATATTGTTAATGGTGTACAATCCAATGAGAGCATCATACATTTCCTCGGAAGTCTTGTGATAAAAAATATACGAAACCAAATGATCCCTAACAGATCCCACAATGCTGCTCATGGACCGGCCGGCGCAGAATGGTTCGACTATTTTGAGGCAAAAAACGGTTCGAACCAGTGACTTGAACCATTTTTGCCTAGTTCGGTACGGTAAAGTCATAGAGAACGCAACAAGTGGGGCCTGTTTTGCTTTTTTTCTTTTAATGTTTGTCGTAGTTGCGCTCTAGCCCATAATAGGTGTCTAATATTCATGCATATTGCCCTACTATTGCTATGCATTTCATGGTAATGTACAATGAAATGACTCAGGCTGTTTGTGAGTGGTTGAAATTTGATCTCATTGGATTTCATATGGAGAAAGTAGAATTTTAGATCTCACAAAATCCAGCAGACTTAACAATTTTGTAGGATTTCAGGATTGGGGGGATTGCAATGCTACATTGGATTTTCTCATGTATGAGGGTATGGAACTAGTATTTAATCAATAGCACCAAGCCCTCTATGTACCTTGATGTTAGTGGCATTGGTTGTTGAACTCCTCTATCACGATCCTACTAAAAAAATACCCATCCCTCAAACAAAATCTTGACTTGACATGCTATGATTTTTCTATCTTATTTTAATGCTTAGAGGGTGATACTGATGACGGAGATCCCAATATAGGCAATGATTTTGATGATATGTAGGTATTTGTTGTAGTATAATATATATATATATATATATATATATATATATATATATATATATTTTTGTTTTGTTATGCTAGAGGCCATGTGGATCTTGTTTGTCAATGTATTTCGATTTAGAGATGGATTGCACTTGGTGCTATTTTGGTTATGTGCACCCGTACATACTATATAAATGAGAGCTTTTGCTTATTTGTGTATAAATGGTTTGGATTCATATGGATGCACATGAATATATGTGTTTTCTTTAAAATTTGAACATTTTATATGTTTTTGGTTGACCGGTTTTTTGGTCCCGTTTTTTTACCAGTTTCCGTATGTTTTTGACTGGTTACTAGTCCGGGGGTCTACCGTTTCAATGACCGGTCCAGTTCAGATAACTATGCTTGAAACTTGTCCTTTCTTGCTTGATCAGCTGGTTTCGTAACTTTTCCCAAAACAATACTCAAAGACCTTATGCTTTGCAAGCACTAGGTCATTTCTTGTTTTCCATGCCTTGAAGTTTGTAGCTCCTTCAAGTTTGTTCCCTGTGTTCATGAAGGAATTCATGATGAAGATGACCAATAAGAACAAAAGATGTAAAATTCCAATGTTCGTTGAGGTGCTCTCAATGCTCTTTCCCTTCACCAGAGTTGTAATACCATGCTAAGTTTCTAGTGCAATCAAGACTAGTGCAATTTTTTGAAATTGATAATTACTTCCAAAATGATACAATTAAACTTGTTTAGCACTTTCCAATCATTAAGCAGTTACACATGAAAAATTTCAACTATTAACTTCTTCAATAGAGCAATAGAGATCACAGTAAACAATGAGACAAGAGATCAGAAATTAGGTCAATGACTAGGGCAAAACCCACCAAGGGGAAAACCCGGCAAATCTTTCCTTGTGAGAGAGAGTTCAATTCATCAGAAGGTACATCAGAATATTCCAATCTCTGACCTCAATATTTTCCAAGTCAAACCAGTCAACAGAGAAAGAAATAGTCAATGCTGGTCCAAGTCAAAGTCTGCAACCGAATTTTGGCCTGAAGCAGCTAGGCAAAGGGCCGAAATTCAGCCTACAATACCACAGTCAAAGCGTGGTCAAAGTGCAGATGTTGACCTGTGGTCAACCCTCGATCAATGAGCCAGAACAGGAGCAAATCTTTGGTCAACTTCAGTCAATGAACCACGGAAAATCTTGGCCCCCCAAAACCACTCAAAATCTTGGTCAAACAGAAGCAAGAATACTTAAGTCAATGCTGGTCAAAGACAAACAAGAGAGGTCAAACTTCGCTGGAAACTTCGTCTTCTTTCACCTTCGCACGTTTGAACAGAAATTTTGTTTCAGATCGAATGGATGAGATGTGTGATGTGTCAAATGAGGTCAAACAAACTCCAATTTATACGTGTGCTAGGAGGAGGTTTTTGACCTTGGGGTCAAACCCATTCAATGAGTGGGGCCGACTTGAGTAAATGAGGCCTAGTTGGTCAACATAAAAATACATAATTTCGTCTTTGTTTTTCCATTGAAAATACCGACTGTAGCTACCAATTTTCAACATGTAAGGCTCTAACCAATCCCTAAAATGCACACTATATGCAATATGCACTTTCTTTTCAGTTTGATGAAAGCTATTTAAGGGAAAGGGATAGATATCTTTTTGCTTTTCCCAAGACCTCACCCCCTCATATTAATCACTCAACACATTCAAATCTTCAAAATAAGCTAATCACTATCTTGTTCTTTTTACTCCAAGATCACTAAATGTAAATTTGCATTCACAAGCACTGAAAAGCTCAAAATTAGAGCTTTGATAAGACAAATAACAAAGACACAAATAAGAGGCAAAGGAAGTTGGAATTTGTATTACATTAAGGGCATCCAAAGAAGCCAAATCCCTTAATGTTTTTATAAAGAAAACAAACCCAAACTCATAACTAGAAAACAAATTTGAGTTCTCTTAAATTTTCTTAATCAAGGAACAAGTATTAATCAGATGACCAGATCAATGTTTCAGACACTTGAGTTCCTATTTGGATCACCTATCAGTAAACAAATCACTCAAGCATCAACAATAATTAAGCCAATATAAGCAAGACAAAAATGACCCAAATCCACTCAATTTGATTTGATCTAATGATAAATAAGGGTTGTGGACTTGATCCAAGAGAGATCTAGCCCTCTGACACTGAGAAAATCCAGTTAAAACTCAAACAGGGAATCAGAATCTCAGATCTCAGCCAAATAGGCCTCCTATAGACCTCATAGCTTTGTCAGAGAGAGCAGAAGGTGATGACAAGATAATTATTGCTCCTCTGCTGAGGGCAGAGAGCGATGACTGCCAAAATATCGCTGTGTCTTTAAGGAGACAGTGATGAGACTCCTGAGCGAGATTTCTCAAAAATTCAAGCTCAGATCTGAATAATCAAGCATGGATTTGATCTTGAAAAGACACAAACAGGATAGAAAACACCAGAGAGTTCCGAGGACACTAAGAAAACCAAGAAATCAACTTAGGGAAAGGAGAAATCAAAGATTTTTCCTTGGTGGAGTTGCCAGTTCTGTTTGTGCAAAAGTTTCCTTTTGGCAAAGGAGCTATTGTGGTGTAGATCTTGCCCTTAGATCTGTCTGATAGTGGGGGCATACAAGAGTCTCCTAGATCAAAAACACAACATGCTTTGCATAAATGAAAAGAGGGGAATAGAAATGCGCGTACCTTTGGTCCTTTGCTTGCTAATGTGAGATATGACTGAACCAGCTTCAGAAAATCCCACTCCAGCTCCTAGAGATCCTGTTTTCGTCACTAACCTAAATAACCTACACACATGAAAGACGAGACAAACAAAGTTCTCATTCCAAACAAAGATAGTTTAGTGTTAGAGATAGTTCTAATTAGGACACATTCATATATTCAAATCCAACATTAAATCATATAACACAAGATATATATTGGGGAGAAATCTTTATAAAATGTTCATTAACAAATGAATTGCTTATAGTATTCCTTAGTGTTGAGCGAGTCCTTCCCAGATTCCCTGGCTCCTTATCCTCCTTGGTTTACTTGCTATGAACGGGCTCACTGCAGGAATACAGGGAAGTGATCCTGAGAATTTCACCAGCATAACGGTAATACCTTGTGTGTTTTTTCTATTTTCTCTCCTCCCCGGGTGGGTCTCATTATATTGGCTTCCCATAGATCTGGGAGGATGAATTTGGACACCTAGGGCCAAGAGAAGTTAGGATAAAGTCTTAACTGTTGACCCATTGCTAAGTCATCTGATTGTCTTGGGAAACCCGATTCAGAAGAATTGATCCTTCATTGCTGCTTTCCTGAAGATAACTAGTGATGGGAAGAGTTGCATCACTCCTTGGTAACTGATAGTGAGTGATGCAATGCCATTTTGCTGAGGACAGCGGGCGATAAAGCATGAAAGTGAAGTTTTCCAAGGATATGGGAGTGGCATCTCAACCCTCAACTAATGTGAGTTAAGGCTAGGTTCCTTTCCGACCCTAAGGGTGACAAATAAGCTGATAACACAGGATCCATCAAAGAATCCCCATGCTTCTTAATAGTCAATTTTAGGCATTTTGAAAATTTTTGGTGGGTTTTGACTTTTCAGGCTTCAAGGATCCACTGTATGAGAATCTGATTCGATGGCCTATCTCACTAGGAGTTTTGTCTATTCCTTGGAATAGCGTAGTGTTCCTTGAAATCCAGAGTCCCCAGATTACAAAACAAAGAATATCTGTGTGTGCTGCTACAGACCTGTAAAAAACAACTTTTAAAGCATTCTAATAGAGAATGCTTTTCCCATCTGTTGTTTCCAACTGCTATTCGGAGAATTTCATTCCAAACCTCTTTGGAACAAAAGCAGTTGATAAAGAGATGATCAGATGCTTCATATACTGTACAAAATACATTTACACGGCCCTTGCCGGTTCATTTTTGTCCATTATCCCAAGTTAAAGTTTTGTTGGATGATGCTAACCATAGGTTTTTTGTTTTGTAGGGAACTACCAAGCTTCGAATCTACCTTCTACCATTCCTCTGCTTTTACTTTTATCCTTTTGCTTCATAACCTAATTTGGCAGTATAATCCCCAGAGCCTTTGTTTTAAGACCATTTTATTTCATTTTGAGCCAGTTTTAAAACATTCTGTTTAAGCTGGACTGTAACATGTGTCCATTCTACCCCTAGTTCCTCATTCAGGTTCAAGTCTCTTGCTGTTTTCCATCCCTACTTCTATGTCTGTCTCAAAGTTAGTGTCTGCATCTTCGAGACTGTAAATACTTAAATCATGTAGAACTTCCAAAAGAGGACAAGTTAATCCAGAGTTTTTGAAGCACCCAATGATCTATCCAGGGATCTTCTCCAATTAAAACCGTGTTTCCCTTTCCAAATTTTGAGGCTAACTACTTTCCTGTTAGAGGGAAGGCATTGACCAATGCTTCCGTATTATAGATACTCGTTTTGTAGATTCTGTATCTTTCCTTATCCACTCCCCCAAGTTATTATAACCTTAATTTTCCAAGGAAGTGATAGAGACTTAGTCTAGTGAACATGTATTATATTTGTACTTATTCCTTTTAGGTGGCTTAGTTTAAATTGGTTATTGTTACAACAAAATCTAGCACACCCACGTGATGTAAAGACCCAACGTTAAGGAGCTAGTCTTGTGCAACTTAGGAAGGCTACCCACTGTCACCATAGTAGCTCTTCCTCTAGCTTTTGGTTGGATCTTCTCCAAGTCAAGGGGGTCTTCCCTAGAAATATGATGTTAAGGTTATAGAGTGGAGGCACAAGGTGATATATTGAAGAATAAGCCTAAGTAAAACGAATAGTTGTTGTTGTATATGAAATGGGAGGAAAATAGAATTTTTTTTAAGGACTAGATAGGAAAATGAAGGACATGAACAAGGGATGGAAAGAAATGAAAGGGAACCAGTTTTTGTCAATCATGGGCTATTGAAGTCATGAAGTACAATACAAATGGAAGGACTTGATTTGTTACATTCACTATTCACTGAAGGCCCCTAGTGATGAAAGGGTTATTTTCCACCTCTAACAATCTCATGGTGAAAATCTACAAGGCAAAGTAACTAATGTTTGTTATATTTACTCTTAAGAATACATGTTGGAAATTAGCATGGAAATGAATCTTGGAAGGCCCTAGAAGGTACCATTCATTGATAAAATATACAAGTCTTGTATTATTTTTGTATTATTATTGCCAATCTGCAATTACTTTATTAGATGAATGGCAACAAACAGAAATAAAATAGCAAGTGAATTGAGAGGGAAAAGCCTCTTAAAATTGATTTACTTCTAAATAAAATACTTAGGCTTTTATTTTAAATTGAAACAAGAAAATTTCTATATATAATTTCACAATAATGAAAGTATTAACCTTAGAGCAAAATAGGAAGTTATACCTCATGTCTTCATTAGACATTAATCTTGATAGTACAAGGGAGCTCCATCAAGCTTCAACTCTTAGGCTCCAATACTTCATCACTTCTCTAACTGCTACTCCAACTCACAAAATCACATATGAAACGGAGACAGCTCCTTCATATATAGTGAGCTAAGTCTCTCTTACAATAATTTTTTTATTAATATTTGCTAACTAATTCCATGAAAAGTCAAAGCAATGATATAAAAATGGATTAATGTGGTCACTACCTTCTCCAAAATAAGTTGCCCTACCTAAAAAAATAGGAAGCAATTTGCTAAATCTCCTCCAAAAGAAAGAGAGCACACCCTCAAAATAAGCATTTTTACCATGTCAAAATGCTATATGGGTCCACAAAACAATGTACCCTCCAATGTGCCATCTCAACAATAAATAAAATAATCCTTGGCATGGGAGGATGTGCTCCAAATACCACCTAGGAAAATTCATCAAGTGCTCCCTCCAAGATGTATTCATGCAAAATATAGTAGAATATTTTCAACATGGGGGGATGTGCTCCAGCAGGGGCTGCTATGTTTTTTTTTTTGGAAGGTCACTGGCCCACTTCATTGTATTTTATTGAGGCAGGGTCAAACTTGATCACTTCACCACTTTATTTGTACTTAATATATATTTTTAACTGAAATGAGCATATAAATATATTTACAGTTCGAGCAATGTTTGTTCTCTTATGTTCTTGTGTGTGAGTATTCTCTTCAACAGAGCTACTGGTTCAAGCACTCTGTTTTTAGTCAGGGCTTTTGTCTATTTAAAGTGGATTCCATCTACACTAAACCCAAGGATTACTTTATCTTTTGTTGGAAGGGCTGTACTCTAGCTACAACAGAAATCAGGGGTGATTTAAGTCCTAGTGAACATGTATTATATTTGGACTTTATCCTTCTCTATTTCGGGCAAATGGGTCTAAATCTATCTCTAGACTTGTTTTATTGTATTTTATTGGAGACATGGTCAAATTTGATCACCCCCACAGTTTTGTACTCGTATAATTTTGTAATAGAAATGCCTGTACAGATATGTGTACAGTTTCAGCAATCTTCTTTCATCCTTGCATGGTATCTCTCTAATGTTTTCTTGTGTGCAATTATCTTTATTCTATTTCTGGTTTTGTGCTCATGTCAGGGAGTGAAGATGGTCCCACTTCTATTGTCCTCAATTTTTTTTTATCTTAAAGTCCAAAGAATATTAGATGACATGCGTCATGAATATTCAATGGGGCCAAACAGCTGTAGAATCCTCCAATGAGAGGTTAAACCTTGTTAAGGTTTTGAATGTTACAGGATGGATGTTGCATCAGTCTTTGCACACTCATGACAGTGCCTGGGATAACAGAGACTGCCTGCTGATAAAGCCATTTTTTGATCACAGAGGCACCTCGTTTCTACTTTTGATGGAAATCGGGCAAAACCTCATTCGTGTATCACAGGGATTTTGGGAGACAGTAGCTAAAACTGCAAATTGTTCAGTCAATTGTAGCTGGTTTATACTCATGTAATTCAAGTTGCATCACTTCTGGATCTTTCAATGAGACAAGGTAAGAAAGAGCAGTATTTGTCATTAAATCTCACCTTTCCATTTTCTCTTGATTAGGATCATGTTCCATTGGGCTCTGGTTGGTTCATAATTGTTTGTGTTCTTATGGAAAGAAATTTTATTTGCCTCAGGAAAATTATGACATAAATTTTGTTCTTGAAAACCGTTGGAATTTTTTGAATTCAAGCATGTAATTTACAGCATCATCATTAAATCTCAATATATACCCTAAGTTAACATTTCACATAATCCTATGACAAGTATTGGGATGCTCTGAGTCTTTGACAACAGACAAGCTAAGATGACCTATGCAAAACTATTTGCCTAGGACATCGTTGCCTTTTGATTGCATGGATCAGATATTTGTATTAAAATTTGCTTAGACTTTTCCCGTGATCCCATCCCCCCAAACTGGCTGTTCTTGCTCCTATTACCACACCTATTAGACTGTGAGTCCTTAGACAATCACAAAGTCAGAGACCATATTGTCATCAATGATATTTAGAAGGTCAAATTTGTGTATTATAAATTCATATATTGGGATCAATACAATATGTAGAAGAATGTTGATTTTTGTAGCTGTGAAAGGTTTTCTAGCTTATTGTCTTAGTTAGAAAGGTCTTGTTTTGCCTCTTTAGAAGCTTGCATGTGACATGTGAGGTATGCATGAGGGTTGCATGCGACGTGCAAGGTATGCATGAAGGTTGCATGAGACATGAGACATGCATGAGGGTTGCATGGGACATGCATGACATGCAAACTATATATAACTTCTTAAGTTAGTTTCTTAATTTCTCATTCTTAATAACTCGACAATTCCCAACGGAATGCATGACATGCAAACTATTTATAACTTCTTAAGTAAGTTTCTTTATTTAAGTGACTCATCCTTAATAACTTGACAATTCCCAACATAAGAGGCTAAGACACAATCATTGTTGAGCATTTAAGCAAAGTGATTTTCTGATTGAGAAGGCTTGACTTGACCAAGGAGATTCAAGAGGACATTGAGAAAATTTTGGAGAAAATCTAGAGGTTGAATTGGAGGAAGGAGGAGCCCAAGTTATAGGTCTTCTTATCAGCTATAATTTAATGTGTATTTCTCTGAGGGGCTGACCCATATTTTCTGAGATAATAAAATTTTAGAAGGGTTTTTGTTGAAATTTGGTTATCGGAGGACATGTGGTTCCCTAAGGCTTTGATTTTTGGCCTAGGGAAAAGTGTTCAAAAGAATTTATTTTTTCTCCTCAAGTGTCTTTATAAAGTTATAAAGTCAAATCTAATTTAAAAGTGACTTTAAGTGATAAAGTTACTAATGTCTAATTTTAAAGTGACTTTAATAAAGTCAATGTAAAATTAGAAAGGAAAAGTGACTTTGGAAATAAATGACTAAGTGGGTCTTTATTAAAGTGGAGTGAATTAAAAAATAGAAAGTGAGATTTAAATGAGCATTTAATCTCAACCCTAGATTTAAAGCTTTTCTAGCCATTGGATTTAGGGATTCCCCAAAAGTCACTTAAGGTTAGGGAAAAGGAGGAAAAGGTCATTAATTCTTTCATGAGCAAATTGGGAGAAGGAGAGAAGGAGAGCTGGAGATTTTTCTGAGCAATGAGAAGGAGGAGGGCAACAACACTAACATTCAGCGAATGCGTACAGCAAGGGCAGAGCACGAAGTTCGACGCAAGAGGGCTCGAATTTCGAGGGAGGAAAAACAACATTTATTGCTACACGTTTTTCGAGGACCGTACATCAGTTTGGAGGCACAGAAATTGAGGTCCATATAGTAGGAGAGAGATGTTTTCTAAAATCCGTACAACAGAAAATCAGCACTGAAATCGAGGCCGTACAACAGATTTAAGGCAGTCGTACAACACGATTTTTGAGGCAGAGGTACAACAGGCTATACAACACGTTTTTCAAGGAGGCCGTACAACCATACATCACAGATTTCAATGCTGTCCATACAACATTTAATGCTGGATTGTTTTCTATAATTTCTGTTTTTGTGGGCACAAAAATCGAGGTGGAGTTTGGCACGGTTTTCGAGATAAGTACTGTTATGAAGTTGCTATAATTTTTTTGCTGTGTAAATTTCTGTCTCACTATAAAAGCAATATTCAAAAAATAAAGAGAAGCTTTCGAATTGGTTTTCCCCAAGAGTTGTAGGGGGTTTTTCCAGGGTCACCTTGACCAAAAATCACTGTGTTAAAATGTGTTGGATAACTGTTTGTGTCTGTTGATTTTTATTTTTGCATTTTCCAGCATTGTGAAAAATTTTCAGAATTTGTGTTTTCAACAAATATTTATTTTCCAGCTTGTTGAATGTAAGGTTATGGGAAAGAGAATTTAACTAATTGGAGAAATAAGGTGAAACTGAAAACCGGGGTGGAAAAACAAAAATTTCTACATGGTATCAGAGCTTTGGTGCTGAAAGTGCAGTTTGGGACAGCAAAGGAGAAAAATTCAGTCTGCTGATTTTTCACTCAGAAAATTCCAGCACGCTGATTTTTCACACAAATTTTATCTTTACTATAGCAGTGTTATTTTCAGTTTTTAGGACAACAAGGATGTCATTGGGATTGAGGGTGGAGGATAGGTTGGATGGGCATAGCAACTACAGTGTTTGGAAGGAGAGAATGCAAAGTATCTTTGAGGAGGCAGAAGTCTGGGATGTCATGGTGCATATCGCACAACACCCTGTTGTTGTGCCAACTGATGCTGTTCAGTTGACAGCGTATAATAAAAAGAATAACAAGGGTAAGAGACTAATTCTAGATGGAATCAAAGACCACTGCATTCCTCATGTGAGAGGAAAGAGAGATGCTCATGAGATGTCGACAACATTGACCAATCTCTACCAGATTACCAATGAGAACAGAAAATGGTCCTAAAGGAGAAGCTGAAGACCATTAAGATGGGTAACACTGGTAGTGCAGCTGGATATCTCACAAAGATTACTAATGTGAGAGATGAGTTGGCAGCAGTTGGAGAGGTCATTCCATCCATTGAGTTGGTGCAGATTGCAGTGAATGGTCTCTCCAGTTCATGGCTGAACTTTGCTAATGGGGTTTGTGCACGTGAGACCCTTTCCACATGGGAGAGGTTTTGGGATGATTGCATTTAGACATAAATTAGGAAGGGTCAGCTTAGGGCAGCCAAGTCAGTTGAGCAGGATGAGGATGTAGCACTGTTGGCAGGAGGCAAGAGAGGCAAGGGAAAGAAGCAAGCTTCCACAAGCAGTGGTGGGGGCAAAGGAAAAGGTAAAGGTAAACAGGGTAACACGCAGAAGGACTATTCCAAGGTGAAGTGTTGGAATTGTCAGAAGATGGGACACTATGCAGTTGTGTGTCCAGAGAAGAAGAAGAAGGGGAAGAACGAGAACATGGCAGCATCAACAGTGGTAGAGGACTTCAAGGATTGTTTTGACCGGGAGTTTGGGTTTACTGCTTGTGAGTCCACTAGTGCAGGATCACCTACCATAGAGGTTTAGAGGGAGCATGCATTTCCCTCGACTAGCGGAGCATCGTCAGGTATCTGGTATGTTGACAGTGGGGCTTCACGTCATATGACAGGAGTCCGTGAGTACTTCTCAGAGCTTTCAGAGAGAGGCACTGATATAGAGGTAGTACTCGGTGATGACAGAGTTGTTAGAGTAGTCGACGTGGGGACACTGACATTTCATAGGGAACCCAAACCTCCTTTGAAGGTGTCAAATGTTCTTTATGTGCTAGGGATGAGGAAGAACCTCATAGCCATCTCAGCTTTGGAGGACAGAGGATATGAGATATTGTTCAGGAGAGGACAAGTGCTGATATATCCCAGGGGCGCTCCAACTGATTCAGCTAGAGTGATAGGTGTACGCCATGCAAAGGTGTACAAGTTTGCATTTCAGCCTCGTTTGGCATTGAATAGTAGTACTGACAGCAGAGCTAGCAGTTCTGAGTTGTGTGAGATTTGGCACCGCAGGATGGGGCCTTGAGGACATTGCGGGAGATCACTACAGGTGTGCCAGATTTCTGTACTGATCATTTTGATACTTGCAGAGGATGTGCGATGGGCAAGTTTGCCAAATCCCCTTTTCCCAGTAGTGACAACAGAGCGACTGGGATACTTGATTTGATTCATTCCGATGTGAGTGGTCGGATGTCTCATGTTTCCTTGAGTGGATATGAGTATTATGTATTATTCATTGATGATTACTCTAGGAGGACCTGGATTTATTTCTTGAAGACCAAGAGTGAGGTCTTCAAGCAGTTTCAGGAGTTCAGAGCTCTGGTGGAGACACAGATAGGTCGGAAGGTCAAGTCCCTGAGGTCGGACAATGGAGGTGAGTACACCCTTGGAGAGTTTGTTGACTATTGTGCGAAGACAGGCATTAGGAGGGAGTTCACTGTTCCTTACAACCCCTAGCAGAACGGGGTTGCGGAGATGAAGAACAGATCCATCAGAGGGGTTGCCAAAGCCATGTTACATGATCAGGGGTTGCTATTGTTTTTGTGGGCAAAGGCCTGCAACACTGCTGTTTATTTGTAGAACAGGGGTCCGCATTGTGCCTTGGGGCATATGACTCCGGAGGAGGCTTTTTCTGAGAAGAAGCCTGATATTGGTCATCTTCGTATCTTTGGGTGTATTGCATTCTCCTATGTACCCAAGGAGAAGAGGACTAAATTAGAGCTCACCGGGGAGAAGGGTGTCTTTGTGGGCTACAGTGAGACCTCGAAGCCCTTTTAGATTTATATTCCCACATAGAGGAGAGTTTTTGTCAGGCGGGATGTGAAGTTTGAGGAGGATAGGGCCTTTAGGAGGTCATGGGAGTTAGAGTATTTGGATCAGGCAGACCCTCAGGGGCAGCTGAGTCAGTCGCAGAGATCCAGTGGGCAGGGATCAGGAGGATCCAGAGGTACATCGATTACGGTGTCAGGTCCGTCAATGAGCAGTGGCTCACAGAGTCAGAGGGGTGGTGCTTCGGACAGCATGCAGAGCAGTTCACTAGGGAGTCCACTGATGGACAATTCACACGATACCTTAGCATCTATAGGTTCAGGTGCAGGCAGGAGGACAACAGACAGAAAATCAGGAGTTCAGGCTCCTGATGATGAGGAGGAGGAGTTTTATTCTCTAGTGGGAGAAGTGTGCTTAGGGAAGAGGAAGCCCAAGTGGCTTTAGGATACCTTCAGAGAGGCCACATCTGTTGCTGGGCCTAAGAGGTCGGTCAGAGAGAGTAGACCACCTGAGAGGTTTTGTAGCTATATGGCAATGGTTGCCAACATCCTTGACTATGAGCCTTCTAGCTATGAGGAGGCAGCTAGCCAACAGGTCTGGAGAGGCCATGCAGGAGGAGTATTCTTCTATCATGAAGAATGATGTTTGGGAGGTGGTGCCGAGGCCTGAGGGCAAATCTGTGATTACTTCCAGATGGCTTTACAAGGCAAAGCATGTTGCAGATGGTAGTATTGAGAAATTCAAAGCAAGGTTTTTGGCTAGAGGGTTCTCCCAGGTAAAGGGAGTTGATTATGAGGAGACCTTCACTCCCGTGGCTCGATATACTTCGATCCGCTCCATTATTTCGATTGCAGCAGAGATGGGTTGGAAGATCCACTAGATGGATGTGAAGACTACATTTCTTAATGGCTTCATACAGGAGGAGGTGTACATTGAGCAGCCACAGGGCTTTGAGGTGCATGGGAAGGAGTCCCATGTGTGCAGATTGAAGAAGACCCTTTATGGCCTGAAGCAAACTCCCAGAGTTTGGTACTCCAAGATAGATGCATACTTGCAGGAGATGGGTTTCACAAAGAGTGAGGCGGATCCGAACCTTTACTATATTGTGATAGGTGAGGAGCCTCTCATTCAGGTGATGTATGTGGATGACTTGGTCATTACGGGTGCACTCATAGAGCACTGCAAGAGAGATCTTGCAGCGGAGTTTGAGATGAAGGACATCGGCTTGATGCATTACTTTTTGGTTTGGAGGTGTGGCAGGAGGAGGGGCAATTCTTCCTGGGGTAGGGGAAGTATATTGTGGACATCCTTGACAGATTCCACATGGAGGATTGTAGACCCATGTTGACACCGATGATCACCAACTAGAAGAAGCTTCATGCTTCGGATTCCGAGTTGGTGGATCCCACATTGTACGGACAACTGATTGGTTCCTTGGTGTATATGGTCAACACCAGACTAGATATATGTTTTGTAGTCAACACGATGAGCCAGTTTATGTGTGAGCCTAGGAATGTTCACTGGGTGGCTGCAAAACACATTTTGCGGTACTTGCAGGGGACAGTGGAGTATGGTCTGGACTACAAGCAGGGGGATGGAGTGAGATTGGTAGGTTACACTGATTTTGATTGGGCAGGTTGTGCTTCTGATAGGAAGAGCACTTCAGGGTGCTGTTTTGGGTTGGGTTCGGCAGTGATGTCGTGGTTCAGCCGGAAGCAGCAGTCAGTAGCATTGAGTTTAGCGGAAGCAGAGTACATGGCAACCAGTCTAGCTAGTTGTGAGGCCATCTGGTTTCACAAGATGTTGTTTGACTTATTTGGTTAGCCATTGAGACCTTTAGTGATTTACTGTGATAATTAAAGCTGCATTAAACTCATGGAGAATCCAGTATTTCATGACAGGTCAAAGCATATCGGGATCAACTATCATTTCATTAGAGACTATGTTCAGAAGGGAGCTGTGAAGCTTGAGTATATTCCCACTGATGAGCAGGTGGCAGATATTCTTACCAAAGCCTTACCGCGGGGCAAGCATGTCTACTTCAGAGACAAGATGGGTGTGGTGAGGAACACCTTTCTCGGTAAGAGGGAGTGTTGAAATTTGGTTACCGGAGGTCAGGTGGTTCCTTAAGGCTTTGGAAAAGTGTCCAAAAGAATTTAATTTTTCTCCTAAAGTGACTTTATAAAGTTATAAAGTCAAATCTAATTTAAAAGTGACTTTAAGTGATAAAGTTACTAAAGTATAACTTTAAAGTGACTTTAATAAAGTCAATGTATAATTAGAAAGGAAAAGTGACTTTGGAAATAAATGACTAAGTGGGTCTTTATTAAAGTGGGGTGAATTAAAAAATAGAAAGTGAGATTTAAATGCGCATTTAATCTCAGCCCTAGATCTAAAGCTTTTCATCCATTGGATTTAGGGATTCCCCGAAAGTCACTTAGGGTTAGGTTAAAGGAGGAAAATGAGGAAAAGGTCATTAATTCTTTCATGAGCAGATTGGGAGGAGAGAAGGAGAGCTGGAGATTTTTCTGAGCAGTGAGAAGAAGGGGGGCAGCAACACTAACATTCAGCAGATTCGTACAACAAGGGAAGAGCACGAAGTTCGAGGCAAGAGGGCTCGAATTTCGAGGGAGGAAAGATAACATTTATTGCTGCATGTTTTTCGAGGACCATACAACAGTTTGGAGGCAAAATCGAGGTCCACACAACAAGAGAGAGGGTTGTTTTTTGAAATCCGTACAACAGAAAATCAGCGCTGAAATCGAGGCCGTACATCAGATTTAAGGCAGCTGTACAACATGGTTTTCGAGGCAGACGTATGGCAGCTTTCAACAGGACGTACAACACGTTTTTCGAGGAGGTTGTACAGTCGTACAACACAGATTTCAATGCTGTTCGTACAGCGTTTAATGCTGCACTGTTTTCTGTAATTTCTATTTTTGTGGGCATGGAAACCGAGGTGGAGTTTGGCATGGTTTTCGAGATAAGTATTGTTATGAAGATGCTGTAATTTTTTTGTTGTGTAAATTTTTGTCTCACTGTAAAAGCAATATTCAGAAAATAAAGAGAAGCTTTCGAACTGATTTTCCGCAAGAGTTGTAGGGGGTTTTTCCAGGGTCACCTTGAATGGGAAAGGGAATTTAACTAATTTGAAAAATAAGGTGAAATTGAAAACTGGGGTGGGAAAACAGAAATTCCTAGAGTTTTGTGGGTGAATTTTTTTCTGATGTACTTGTCATTGATTTCTCACATTTTTCCGCTGCAAATTTAATTGTTAATTAGCAACGTATTTAGTTTTCAGCAGTTCTGAAATTTATTTGGTAAAATATTTTTCTGGGTATTGCTAAATTGCTTAGTGATATTAAACATGGTATCACAGCTATAAACTATGACAAGAGAAAGATCACAGATTTGATGGTAAAAGATTTTTTGGACAACAATTTAAAATTATTTTGTTTTTTGTGGGCAAGTCGATTTGTTTAGTATGGTATCATTGGGTTGAGGTATGAAGACATGTTGGAGGGGGTCGGTAGTTTCCGTCCATGGAAGGAATACATCTCCATTGTTCTAAAGGTGAATGGCTTATGGGAATTTGCAAGCACGGAAATCCAAGTTTCTACGGACTCTATCTAAGCCCTTGAGAACAAGCTGAAAAATGTGAAGGAAGGGGGAATTATTTTGGATGGTGTGAAGAATCGCTTGATCCCTCACATGACATGAACGGACACAACACACAAGATGTGGACGACCTTGGCAGGTTTATTCCAAATTACTAATGAAAAGAGGAGGATGGTGTTGCGAAAGAAGCTAAACAATATTCACCTGAACATATATGAGATTGTGAGCTCATATCTCACAAGGATTTGGAAGTCTCATGATGAGTTATCAGCTGTGGGAGAAGTTGTGAATGATTATGAGCTTGTAAAAGTAGCTTTGAAGGGTTGTGCTAAGAAATGGACCACCTTTGTGGAGGGGTTTACTTCCTAGAGAGTAGCTTCTAGATTGAAGTCAGTTGTGGGACGATTTTACCCAAACGAATGTTTGGGAAAGTTCTATCATTGGTGGACATTGCAAGGGTGGAGATGTGAGTGGAGGACCTTGCTCTTGGGTAAGTAAAGAAGGGCAAGGGCAAAGCCAAGTAGAATCAGGAGTGGAGGAGGAACTTTACAGGGTAAGAAGGATAAGTAAATGAGCAAAGGTAGGTGCTTTGCATGTCACAAGTTTGATCACTATGCCGAATAGTGTCCAAACAAGAAGGGCAAAGGGAAAACTTCTACAAGATTAACAACATGGATGGATGAGATTTACAAGAAGTCTTATAAGGAGTTTGCCTTAGTCTCTTACTTTTCTGGCACCATATCTCATGGTTAGTGGTTTGTGGATAGTGGAGCTTCTTTTCGTATGAAGGGATTTCAAGACCTCTTTACCAACTTCTTCAAGAAGCATTGAGATCTCATATTGAGCTTGGAGATAATGCAAGCTATGCAATGGAGGGTGTTGGCAGTATACAGGTCTAGCTGGACTTAGGGAGTCCTACGGAGGTTAAGGAGGTGTTATATGTACTGGGGTTGGAGAAGAACTTGCTCTCCGTTTCGGCCATGGTGGACATGGGACTTGAGGTCAACTTCGTGGGAGATGAAGTTTCTGTGAGGCCAAGAGGAATAGATTGCAAAGTGAGGCGTGTGATGGGGATCAAGGAGAGCAACCTATATTCGTTTAGAGGACAACCTGTGAAGGCCATGGTGCTTATCAGTGATAACCATAGTGAGCTTTAGCACAAGAGGATGGGACATTGACATTACAAGGCTTTACCACTGATGCGGGAGATGGTTAGTAGTTTTTCAGAGATAAGGGGAGTGTAGGAGGGTGTGTGTAGAGAATGTGCGCATGGTAACCATGCTAAGGCAACCTTTCTTCACAGTGAGACCAATTACAAGGGAGTGTTGGATTTGGTGCATTCAAATGTATGTGGTCTTATGTTAGTTGAGTTGATCACGTGGTTCAACTACTTTTTGACCTTCATAGATGACTATTCCAGGAGGACTTAGGTCTACTTCGTGAAGACCAATGATGAGGCCTTCTGCTGGTTCTAAGAGTTCGAAGCTCTTGTGGGAAAATAGATTGGGAAGAAAATAACAGTGTTCAGATCAGAAAATGGGGGTTACTATACCTCCAATGAGTTCAAGGGTTTCTATAGGGAGGTAAGAATCAAGAGAAAACTCATAGTGCCTTACAACCCTTAATAGGACGAGGTTGTGGAAAGGAAGAACAAGACCATAATTAGAGCAGGGAAGGAAATGATCCATGATCAGGACTTGCTTATGTTCTTGTGGGTGAAGGCTTGCAATACAATTATTTACTTGCAGAACAAGAGTCCTCACAGGGCAGTGGAGGACAAGACTCCCGAGGAGGCTTTTACAGGAGTGAGATCGGAGGTGAGCCACCTTGGTATATTTGGTAGTCTAGTTTTTGTCCATACTCCTTTAGAGAAGATGATTGAACTGGAGCCCTCTTTTGCGAGAGGGATCTTTGTGGGTTATAGTGAGGTTTCAAATACCTACAAGGTCTATATACAATGACAAATGAGAGTCATTTTTAGTTGGGATGCTAGTTTTGAGGAGGGTAATGTTGATTTTTGTAGTATTGGGAGGTATTCTTGCATGTAAAAGAACCTTCAAAATAAACAAAAGGAAATTATAAATTTTTTTTTTAATAATGGTGAATCGGTAACTCTTTAGACTAATCTAAGGGAGGTCCCAGGATCAATCCTCGTGGCTGCCTTATAACACCATTAGCATATTCTAGCAACCTGCAAGCCAGATACGCCAATTCTTTATGATTTAGCAAGGGCCGAGACCCCAAACGAGTATGGGAGAGCGTACTCCTTGAGCTGATATCATAGCAGGACAATATACTCAATGGGATTTGAGCCTGGTTCTCATGGGTTTCACCCAGCGAAACTTATCGTTAAACCACATATCACTGTATAAAAGGAAATTATAAATATTAAAAGGAAAATTTAATTTGTATGTAGGCTTGAAGAAGCCCAAGTTAGCCCCACCAAGAGAGGTGACCCTTGGTCAAAAGGGCATCTATTTGACCAATATGAATACTCAATTTGACTTCCCCAAATGGAGCAATTTGGATCACATAAGACAAGATATCTTATGCTCATATAAGCGAAGGAGACAAGACACAGAAAGCCAAGTTTATGAAACAAACACATCTCTGAATTTATGAAGTAGACACAAAAAGCTGAATTTATGAAGCAGACGCAAAAAGCCGAGTTTTTGAAGAAGGTCGAGTTTTAAGGCAAATCTTTCTGGGAAGATCAAAGGTCAACTTGTTGACCAGATTTGTCCATGATATACAAAAGTCATATATTTTCTCTCCTTTGACTAGTTTTCGCTAGTATTTGTGCTTGGAAATTGGCACAAATTTCTAAACAATTTATATTGCAAACTTTGTTGAAGATAGGATTCTCCTTAGAAGAAAAGTTGGCTGGGTTTTTCCTAGGGTAATATTTGTCTCTGATTGTGTTTGGTTGTCTCTTTATGATCTAATGGTTATTATTGCATTATAGTTGAGGTTTTCTATGTATAGTTACTTAATGATATAAGTGACATAAATACAACTTGAGAATACAAATCATTGGAAGTAATTATGAGATTAGGAAATCAATTTCTATTATAAGAAAAATCAACATGGTATCAGAGCACAGGTGAAAGAATAATGTTAAAGTTGGAAACTAGGTCCAAATTCCACTTTGGATAGCTCATTTGCTGGACATAATTATTTCATTGAATTCCTCTTTTTGAGAGGACCAAAATTGACCTAAGGATCACTAAATTTGGATAAGGAGAAATGTGTTTTTTAAGCAAAGCCCACACAGAGCAAATTGTGGCCACACCATCCTGTAGGTTCATGAAGCCCAAGAGACATGCCTTTTGAGCCACATTGATTCATATACATAAGAGAGACCTCCAACCTCTTTTGGCACCACCTTATCTCACACAACATATCTTCTCTCTCCTCATTCTATTGGTCCGTATAACTCAATAATTGCAGGATTCTCTCACATGTGCAAAGGAGGAGGACATAAATCACAAGGTTGAAAATTTGAAGCTATCTCATAGAACATATCTTTTCTCTCCTCATTCTATTGGTTCGTATAACTCACTAATTGCAGGGTTCTCTCACACGTGCAAAGGAGGAGGACATAAATCACAGGGCTGAAAATCTGAAGCTATCTACAACTTTGACTAGCGTTGACCAACATTGATTTTGACTTTTTGGGCATAATCTTAGTTTGATATTTTGGGCATCTTTCTATTTGGGCATGCCACATTATTTGGCACAAAAACCGAGGTGATTTGGGCACTATGACTTGGGATGAACACAAAGATAAATTGCAGATTTTGACTGTAGAAATTCTCTTTTGACCAAATTTGACTGGGCTTTTGATGATTGTTTTGGGTTGACATTGACCATTAAGAGAGGCCGAGTTCCTATCTCCTTTGACCAAGTTGTTTTGGAGAAGTTTGACCAAACTTTTGACTGCTGTTGACTTTTTGATTAGCGCTGATTTGACTGTTGTTGACTGAGGGTAGAATTGTAGATTTGACAGGGTTATTTTGGACATTGATTTGGTAAGTCAATTTTGACTTTGACTTTGTATTATTGTACTCTCTCCTTACTGAACATTTGATATTTATAATACGAAGAATTGATCAAGGATTTTCCCCATATTGGGGTTTTTCCCTGGCTTAAGCCAAATTCTTGTGTTCTCTTGTCTTGGCTTGTCTTCTGCATCTATTGTTTATGTTTTATCTACAGTTACTGTTAATATGATTAATGGATTATGTGATTGCTATTGGAAAATAAGTGGAAATCATCATTGGGCTAATAAAAGGACATTGAAGCAATTGTTGCAAGCATAAAACATTCCATTGTTATTTAAAATTATCATGGTATCAGAGCCCAAGTGAGGACAAAGCCCAAGCAAGAGAAATGGAATAAATTGGAAGCTTTTGGGAAGAAGGGTATATTTTTTGGCTACAATGAAAATTCAAAGGCATATAGAATCTATGCACCTGGTCAAAGAGATGTGGAAGTAAACTGAGATGTTACCTTTGATGAAGCCACTGCCCTTGGGAAAGCTAAGGATCTCCCTATGTCAAGGAAGGTAGATGATGATACTGCTAAATCACAAAAAGAACCTCCGATGGATGAGCTTATGCTTAACGTCGGTGGCTCGATGGATCCTATTGATCCACCTTCTGGTAACCCCTCTACCTCAAGGAAAAGACCACTATGGTTCAAAGACACTCTCGAAGATGCTGAAATACATACTGCTTTGAGAGGGACATTTTGCGAAAATATGAAATCTAACAGGTATCAAGGGTACACTCTTGATGCTTGGTTGCCACGAGTAACATTATTCAAGCTAAACCTTGCACGTTCAAAGAAACTGTAAAGCACCAAGTATGAAAGATGCGATGAGTGAAAAATATGAATAGATCATGAAGAATGATGTCTGGGATATGCAACCTAAACCCAAGGACAAGTCTATGGTCACTTCTAAATGGATCTACAAAATCAAACATGGAGTTGATGGAAGTGCTGAAAAATATAAGGCCAGGTTCGTAGCTCGTGGCTTCTCTCAAAAGGGAGTGGACTATGATGAAATATTTGCACCGGTTGCTTGATACATCACTATCCGATCTATAATCTCTTGTTGCAAATCAAGGATGGACCCTACAAATGGACGTCAAGACTTCTGTTTTGCATGACTCACTTAAGGAGGAAGTCTATTTGGAACAACCACACGGGTTTGAAGTACAAGATAAAAGGAAACATGTCTATCGGCTGAAGAAAGCCCTCTATGGGTTGAGGCAACCCCCTAGGGCTTGGTACAAAAGGATTGATAGCTATCTTATGAAGTTGCGATTTACAATTCGCTATGCTGATCCAAACCTATACTTCAAGGTTGAAAAGGTCATGCCTCTTATTTTGGCCCTTTATGTTGATGATCTCTTCCTAACTAGTGTAGACCTTGTCATTTATCAATACAAGAGGGAGTTGACTTCTGAATTCAAGATGAAGGACCTAGGACTAATGCATTGCTTTCTAGGCATGGAGGTATGGCAAAAGCCAAGCAATATTTTCCTTTCTCAAGGAAAATACATTGTGAAGCTGTTAGAAAGATGTAGGATGGTGGAATGTAATTCTGTGACTGCTTCGATGGAACTAAACTTCAAAAAGCTTTGTGGAAGTGCTGTTGGGCTCAAATTGACAAAACCTTCTGAATATAGACAACTTGTGGGGGCCTTGATGTTCTTGGTAAACTCCCAATCAGACATATGCTTCACTGTAAATACTTTGAGTCAATATATGGTTGAGCCTCATCACATACATTGGGTTGCTGCAAATAATCTCTCAATGTATCCTCGTGGCACTATCAACTATGGACTGAGATACACTGTCGGGAATTTGAGGCTACACGAATATTCTGATGCTGATTGGGCTGGTAGTGTGGTGGATAGAAAGAGCACGTAAGGATGTTGCTTCTCTTTGAGATCTGCTCAGTTTTTTGGATGAGCAGGAAGCAGGGATCAGTTGTTCTAAGCACTGCCTAGACTGAATATATCGCTACTGGTATGGCCTGTTGTGAAGCAGTGTAGTTGAGGAAGCTCTTTAGTGAGCTATTTGAGCGCATGCTAGATACCACTATGATCCATTGCGACAATTAGAGTGGGATTCGACTTTCAGAGAATCCCGTGTTCCACGACCACTCCAAGCATATTAATATTAGGTACCACTTTATTCGGGAAATAGTACAATGGGGAGCAATGAGGCTCCAATGGATGAACAAGTTGCTGACATCCTCATGAAGCCTCTTGGTAAGGTCAAGTTCATTGCCTTGAGAGAGACACTGGGGGTCATGGAAGGACCCTCTCATGAGGGTCCCACTTGAGTTGGACATTGAGCATTGGGAGCTCTTGGGGCCTGGGGTACTTCTTGGAGCTATGTGCGGCCATAGGGTGAGTGGTTCACCTTCCCTTATAGGTACGCTGTGTAGAGGGTGAGTGGTTCACCTTCCCTTATAGGTACGCTGTGTACATGGTGAGTGGTTCACCTTCCCCCATCATACACCATGATGATATATGAGAGCATAGGGTGAGTGGTTCACCTTCCCCTATGGTTGATAATATATGCATAGGATGAGTGTTTCACCTTCTCCTATGGCATATGAACATGATGAGTTGTTCACCTTCTCTTGCAAATGCCCCGACATACATCCTACCCATGTAGTCTGAGACTCATGGGAAGTACCTCTCACTTGGCCAATGAGTTGGGAAAATAGGATAGGGACCATAACACTACATATGGACAAAGGGGGAGATCGTTGGTCAATAATTGTCATTCATGAAAATATAAGCTCTCTTGGTAAGCACTCTTGATAGATGTTGCACTATTGAAGGATTATAATTGATGATAGGGATGACTATGCTTGATGACATGCATGAAGACACTTGATGAAGGACTTGATGATATGGATGACATGGATAATTATTGGAGGGAACTCTTATTTCAAGAACAATCACAAAGAAAAATATTTTTTGTCACCTTGGAGGCATCCTATCACATTGACTCTTTCCTCTTTCCAATGGGCCCTCAGTTAGCTCCCAACTCCAAATACTCTAAGAGAAATCAGTTTTTGAAGATTATATACCCTATTTTTGGCAATCTAGTTGACCTATACTCTGTCTCTCATGGCCTCCCTCTAAAGGTCACGTCCCTTCATTTATGTGTCAATACCATATAAATATAAATTCAGACTTCACTTCTTATCATTGATCTTGGTCATTCTATCACAGATACACATGAATAGTTCACAGCTCGTGAACTTGAAGGCACACAAGATAGGAGAGTTAGGAAATTTGTTGATTAGGTTATAAAAAAAGACGGATCATTTGACCCCTGCAGCAACTGCTTGAATCATACACCACATGCAGATGGAATAAGCTACATCAACAAACTTGACTCGGAAATGGAATAGGCTATAAGCAGACTTCACTCGTACACCACATCTAGAAGGATTAAGCTACAAGCACATGAACTAACCTCGGACCTACTGTGATTACCCTCGAATCTGGTGCTTCTGTGGCTCAGATCTACTACAATACCTTCAGATTTGGTGCATCAATCCAGTGGCTCAGACCTTTTATATTGCAGCTCGGATCTAAAAACATTACATCATCAATGGAGCCCAGAATTGTGAGTAGTGTAATCTTGATGGAGCCCAGATCTGTAGGCATTACAGTCTCGCTGGAGCCCAGAACTGGATAATCTTTGAAGTTTGATTCTATTTGGCTCGGTCTAGTTGCAGAAGGAAGCCTCGTCCACTTGAAGAAGTCTCCATTGCACATAAGCCTTGAAACTAAAAAAGGACACTACTCTATTTTCTTTGTTTTGGTCAAGGGTTAAAGAAGGTTGTTGGTGATTCTAATTCTTGAGGCAAACTGTTTTTAATTGAAGTAGTTGAAAACATTTATTGAAGCAACCCACCCACTAATATCCTATCTGAAGATTTGTTGAAGCAATTTGAGGCCACTGTCTAAAGCAGTCTTGGACCTTGAACATCGAATAAAGAAGAGCTTGGAGCATAGGATAGAGAAAAGCTTGAAGCTTGGACAATGAAGCATTAAGGAATTGGGCAGTGGAGAAGCATTAAGGCATTGGGCAGTGAAGAAGTTTTTCCTTTTGGACAAGTGAAGCATCATACAATGAAGACTATTCAGTGATCAAGATGGAAGTTCAGGTACACTTGTGAAGCGATTCATTCATTTCTATTTAAAACAGTTGGAGGGTTGGTGCCCTAGGGGTTGGAGCCTCTAAAAATCAAGTTGGAGCCTTGAGAAGGATAGGGTTAGAGCCTTAGAGGTTGGAGCCTCACAAAAGTCCAAGTTTGTGCTTGGCAACAGGTTGGAACCTGGAAGATTGAAACATCATTGTACTCAAATTTTGTAAAAAAGAATTGGTGTCCTCTCTTTGTTTATAATAAAATGCTTCTTATTTATTTCTATGATTATAATTGTGTAAGAATCTCAACTGGTAAACATAACAATTGAAAAGAAATACTGATTCACCCCCCTCTTAGTATTTCCAACAGACTATAGAGTTTGATTGTTGTTTTCATGACTATTTTGGATAGACTTTGACCAACAAAGAAGGTCGAGTTTGACTGAGCTGCATAAAGTACTGTTTGTTGTTGCATTGACTTTCTAGTTATGGTCGAATTTGACTGCTGTTGACTTCATATTTGACAGGGTTGTTTTGACTATCATTTGGCAAGTCAATTTTGACTTTATTGTACTCTCTCTGTGCCGAATATTTGATATAATAATAAGAAGAATTGATCAAAGGGTTTTCCCCATCTTTGGGTTTTTCCCTTGGAATTCACCAAATCTGGTGTTCTCTCATCTTGGCTTGTCTTCTACGTTTTGTTATTCATATTCTATTTACAATTACTGTCTGTTGGCTCCTCGTGATTTGCAAGATTGGCAAGAACAAACTCTGCAGGGAATCACATCAGAACCACTTTGGAATCCTAGGACCTAGCCTTCCTGGACTCAGAGGGATCTCTCTATGTAATTGTCTATAGATGATATGTCTTTGTGCTTTTGTTTATGATGTTAGGCTAGTTATGAAGTTCTAAGGACTTGTTTGTTTTGATTGATTGATTGATAGGTTGATAGATCAATGGTGTGATTAATTGAGGGAATGTTTCAGTTGAATAGATAGACCATGAGAAATATTAGTCCATTGGGCTATGGAGTTTTAAAAAAATTTAATTGTTCACCAACTCTGCAAGGTTTTTCATAGGGCAAGCTAACTATATCAAGCGGATCTCTTAGATTAGATGGCATATGAAATGACAATAAGTTGTGAAGGCGGCAAAACTAAAAGTCAGTTAAGAATCTTTTAACTCTACTTCAACAAGAAAAGCCTTTCAGGTAATTGTTTGAGGCAAACCAAAGGACAGGGCATACCATAGACTTCTTTGGCTAGACTTTAATAAGCAAACCTTTAAGACAACAATCTAACAATCCTAGGATTACTTTCAGATAAATAAAACATTTAAGATAACAATGAGTGCAACTAAAGAGCAAACTAAATCTATCTTCTTTAATCAAACACTCTAAATACCTTCAAAGCAACAGTTCAAGACATACCAGAGGACATGGCATACCATAGACTTCCTTGGATGGACTCTACTAGGTATACCTCAAAGAAAGCCTTAAAAACAATATTTCAAGCTACACCAAAGGACAGGGCATGCCATAAACTTCTTTGGCTTGACTCTATTAAATCATTTTCAAGACAACAAGCTAGGTGGAACCATAGAGCAATTAAGTATTCTCCAATCAGAGCTTGTAGAAGAAAACATTGAGATAAAGAATGCAAACATAAATAGGGTGCCAAGACAACATATCCTACTCTAAAATTTCTGTTCTTTTATCAGAGAAATAATAGACAGAATGGAAAATAGAAGGGAAACAATGACAAAGAAGGAAAACTTCACCATTAACATAGCTCAAGAATCCTGTGAACATGCTTGTATTATTGATGTTCAAGACAATTACATTACTCCAGTACAATAGATCTCTGCAACTCAGAGCTTTCTCAAATCTAGCTTAGTAGTCTTCAATTAGCTTAGCAACATCAATCAGCCAACTAATCAACCAACCAACACTAAAAATGAATGATACATGCAGTGTTATCAGCAGAATGAGGAGGTGATCCTAAGCTAGGGTTTCAGATGTGAATTTATTATAGAGTTAATGAGTTTTTGACCTTTGAGACCATGCAAGGCCCAAGGCAAAATATCTAAGACATATTCATTGCAATATTAACTCCTAACTTAACTGTTTGAGCTAACTTTTTGGAAATATTTGACTTTAAGGCTTTTTCAATAACTTTTACAATAATTGCTGGGTAGATGAGAAATATCTCTGACTGTTTGTAATAACTGGTGATGTTTTATTGAAAGAAAACGTGTTGTAGGTGGCAAAAATGTGTTTGAAGAAGTGAATGCTTTGGGTTTAGTCATTAGAATTTGCTTCTGTGCTAATCTGTCTTTGTTTATCCTTTAAACTCAGTTTTAGGCCTTTAACTTGGATTCTGCCTTTTAAACTCTCTTACTGCTTTATCTCTGCCTCTTTGTCTTTTAATTATTTTATTCTTCTATATTTATCTTTGTTTCTTGATTTGACCTTGATTTTCCTGTGTTTGTGCCTTTACCTCTCATTAACCTTTTTAATTTTTGATTTAGCTTTTAATCCACTGATTGTTACTGTCCTTTGACTGTCTCTTTCTCTTCATTGTGCCTCTGTCTGTGTTTACTGTGCAGGGAGGCATCCTTCTGCTGTTGGAGGGTTTAGATAACCACCAATAATCATGATTTATTGATGGTTTATGCTTGTTTTTAACACCTCTGGTCCTTCTAAACTTAAATTTCTAGATCGTCACCCAGAACATTCATTAAAACGTTTTTGGGACTCTCGGGTTGCAATTCTCTGCATTTCTGCCATGAAACCTGCACACAAAACAAATAAATTAACCTAAAAACCTGCGTGGAGGGGCTTTCTGCGTTTATTTGGGGTATTTCGGGCTTTTGGAGCATTGCAACGATGAAAATGGCGTTTTGGGCTTTATCGTAGAGTTATAGGGCTCTGAAACGTTTGAATTGGATGGCGGTATGAAGTTATGGCGCGAAAAGGGGAGAGCGGTTTTCGCAAGCGGAGAAGGTGGTTTTTGCACGGAGGGAGGGGCAGTAATGTTTTTGGGGAATCGGGTGTGATTCCATTCATTGATTGACGCGTGACAGAGGGATACCGCCTATTTCACGCGGTCGGGGATTGTTTATCCCCCTCGCATATAATCTTGCGATACGGGTTGCGGGTTGTTGGATCTAGCGGAAGAGGATCAACGACGGTCGGGAGTTTAGAGGGACGGGAGGGTCAGAACAGGGGGGGTCCGGGTGGACAAGTGGCGGGGTGTAAATGGGGCGTAGGTTTTAACAAAGAGCGGGGCCCAGGTTTAATAAAAATAAGCAGAAAACGCTTTATTTATAAGGTGAAGGGGGAAGGTTATATGAGGGTTTTAGCAAAGGCAAAAGGGTTTAAAATTATTAAAGCGGTGGGCTTTAACGTTTACAAAGGGGCGAGGTAAAAACATTAAAGAAGCCTGGTTTTTATTAAAATAAGCAGAGTTTAATTTAAATCAAAGGTCCCGAAAGGTCTAAAAATTATGTTTAAAACAATGTAAAAAGGAATTTTACATTGTTTTAATGAAACAAGGGAAATTTAATGAAATAAGGGGGTTAATGAGGTTTTTGTAGGGGAAATGAGGAAATGAGACTTTTGGTAGGGAAGGGAGTGAAAATGAAGGAAATAAGCCCAAAATGAATTCTTTAAGAGCAACGAGGTGACTAAAAGGCAAACTGAGAGATAGTGAAAAAGGTTTTATGGAGATAATGAAGGTAACGAGATTTCTAAAGATAGCTGATAGACAAGGAATGCTATCTTTAGCTGCTTGTGGAAAATCCATTGTCACCTAGTGAAATTGTAGAATACAGGAGGATAACACTGTCAATGTGATTTCTATTGAAAACTAATTTGGAAATTGTCATTGGGTTGCAAAAAGGACATTGAAGTAACTGTGCTGTGCATAAAACATACCATTGTTAACTAAAATTAACATGGTATCAAAGCCCAGGTGAAGACAAAATTAACAGGAGGAGGAATGAAGGACAAAATACCCTATCGATCCCCGGAGTCTATAGTCCTCAGTAAAGGGGAAACACACCAAAATATCATGTGTTGGGTGTGGAGCCTAATTTTCTTTGTTTAAATGTATCGGTACTTTGGACCCCTGTTCTTAATGCCGCTCGTCTTTTGATGGCTGTCAGGGGGGTCTAAGGGGGCATTGACGAACTTTTGGAGCCCCCCCTGGCGGGTGGTTTTGGGGGCAGCGCCCCCGAAGCTAAAAACATATGTAAAATTGCCTTGTAAAATATTGTAATTTTGTAGTCAATCTGGGCCATTCATTAGGCAGATGGTCTGACGGTATAAGTTATGTTTAATTTAGGGTTTTTTTTGCCTTAGAAGGCAACCCCTCTGTTGTATGAGGGTATTGTATTGTGTCTGTGTATGGTGTGTATACTTCGAGCGATAAATAGCAAGGGGGACTGTGTGAGAGAGTAGAGGATATTACAACGGATCTACTGTAGGTTGTGTCTCTTCATTTTGTTGCATAATAGAAAGGAAGGACTAGTTGTTTCCGTGGACGTAGCCCAAGTTGGGTGAACCACATATATCTGTGTCTCTCTTGTTTTATATGTTATTTATGTGTTTGTGTTTCCGCATATTTTATGTGTTCCATTGCTCTGTAATATATAATTTTCTAACACTATGCCAGACAAGTTTTGGGGCAATTCAGAAAAGAAACCCAAAATTGGGTTTGGAGTAAAATCTACTCAATCAATTAAGGAGGAAGAACCGCTCAAAGAAAACCTATAATTCAAGAGGATGAAATCAATTGCATCATCATTAGATTGGATCAATTATCTCTGTTTTTTTAGCTTAACGCTCCTAAGAGTTTGAAGACCCCGTTTTCTCCTATCAATTTCGGTGGTGAAAGATTCCACCCTTGTTGGTAAACTCTTTTCCTTCTAATTTTACTAGTTATGGGCAGGAAATTATCTTCTGAAGGAAATCGAATTACATAGTTGAAATTTGAAGCTAGTTGAAGCACCAAGAACCATATGTAGCAGAGATCGAATCACTGTAAAGCAAGAAAGTCACATTCATTCTTGATCAAGTGACTCTTGTGTGAAGGCAAATAATAACGAAGTTTTGAACAAGATAAATCCCAAGCCATATGAGCTGCTTTGTTCCAAATTATGCTGAAATTGTCAAGGAAATCACTGATATGCTAAAGCAAGGGGCAAAAGTGAAGTGGAATGAATATGCAAGGGATTCCTTTTTAATAATTAAAGTGTCTTTGCAAGAAGCTTCTGTGTTGATAAGTCCTAATTATGAAAAGCCTTTTCAGATTTTTTCTTTTGCTTCTGATTGTACTATTACAGCTGTACTTTTGCAGAAGAGTGAGAAGCAGAGAGAACAACCTATAGCGTTTTCAATAAAGTTTTGAGGGATGTAGAACTGAAATTTAATATTTCGGAAAAACATGCTTATGCCTTGGTTGAATCCCTCAAAGCTTTCAGAGATTATATTCTTCAGTTCCAGGTGGTTACATATGTGCCAAATACTGCTGTTAAGGATGTTTTGGTTTAGAGTGATGTAGAAGGTAAAATAGGTAAGTGGATAGCCAACAAAACTAATAAAGGGTTAAGGTTTAGCCAAAATTCTGACAGAAATAAATTTTCAAGCTTTGGGGATTAATCTGTTAGCTGAAGTTGAAGAGGAAGAAGATGCTAGCAAACAAAGAAAGTCTGAATTAGGTGATAAAATTCAATATAAATTATTCTGTCTGAATGGTACAAAGATATTGTGCATTACTTGTGTTTTATTTGTTTTCTCCCTACCATGAACAAAACGAAATACAGGGCTTTGAAGGTAAAGGCTCAAAAGTTTGTGATTCTAGATGGAAATCTATATTAGAGAGATCTAGTGGGTATCTTGCTGCTTTGTATGACTAAGGGAGAATCTGTTGAAATAATCAAAGAATACCATGATAGCCTGTGTGGAGGTCATTACAGTTGGAAAGTTACAACCCATAAAATTTTGAAAGGTGGATTTCACTGGCCTTCTTTATTTTTAGAGGTTTATAAATCAGTGAAAATTTGTCAAAAATGCCAAACTTTTGCTGAGAAGAAGAAGCTGGTGCCATTGCCTTTAATTCCTGTATTCGTAGAAGAGCCTTTCAGGCAATGGGGCCTGGATTTTGTTGGATAAGTTAACCCACCCTCCAGTGGACAGTGCAAGTGGATATTGACAAGGACATTATTTTACAAATTGGATTGAATTAGTGCCAACAAGAAAGACAAATGACTTGGTGGTGATGAAATTTCTAGAAGAAAATATTTTCAGTAGGTTTGGTTGTCCAAAGAAGTTAGTAACTGATAATGCCCAAGTTTTTAATTATGCTAAATTAATTTATTTTTGCCAGAAATACAATGTTATCTTATCACATTCAACTGCTTACCATCCTCAAGCGAATAGGTTAGCAAAATTTTCAAATAAGACATTGGTAAGGATTTTGAAGAAGACAATAACAGAGAATAAGAAAGATTGGGATTCAAAATTAAAGTTTGCTCTCCGGGCAAGTCGAGTAACTACTAGAAGATCAACTGACAAGTCACCATTTGAGTTGGTGTATGGTACTGAAGCATTGTTCCCTAGTCAATTGGTAAAACTTGTGGTAGCATTGATTCAAGATGTATAGGAAGAACCAAGTCCTTTAATCAAAAGAATGAATAGGATCCTTGACAAGAATGCCATTGGTCCTTGACAAGAATTCTTCTTCGAGGATTTATTTTCACACTATCTTGGGCATTTCCTTCACCTCAACTCTGATGCCATGTTAATTTTAGATAACCATGGTATGTTCTATGCTTAATGAAAATTTACTTCAATCTTTCTTAGGCTTGATTCAATTTGACAATCATATAAATATGAAAGTAAAATGATGATAGAACACAATAATAAATCAACAAAAGACAAGCCAATAATATAGATAAGATTTTACAATTCTTCTTGTCCAGCAAAGATATAAGATAGTGTGCGTTACGATAGTCAACAAGATGCATCAACCAACAAAGTCTTTCTCAACATCACATCAACCAACCCTCCAAGTGTCACACACAACCCTCAAAGACAACTCATCAAAAGTCAATGCAAGTCAAAAAAATAATCCCTCATCCAGATTTCCGGCATCATCCATATTTCCGACATCCATATTTTTGGCATCCATTTCCGACATCATCCATATTTCTGGCATCCATTTCCGACATCCATTTCCGACATCCACATTTCTGGCATCATCCATATTTCCGCAATCCACATTTACGGCATCCATTTACGGCATCCAAATCTAGCATCATCCATATTTTCGGAATCCAGATTTCCGACATCATTTTTGACATCCATATTCGGCATCATCCATATTTCTGGCATCCACATTCACACATGGGAGAGAGAGAAGTCTCTTCTAGGCTGTACGAACCAATCAGATCATGATGAATGTGTGTGATGAGATGATGATGAAATGGGCATCATCTCTCTCCAATTTATATCCATCAATAAGAGTGTGTGACACATCTGTTAGGCTTGTGAACCTGCATTACAAATCTGGCCGACCTTGCACATGTGTGGAAAATAAAATCAAAATATATGTTCTGCTCATCCAAACAAGATGATATTTAGATCAATCTTGCACCTCTCTAAAAGAGGAATACAACAAAAAATAATCATCATCATATGAGTAGTGCAACATGGAGTTTGGACCTTGTTGCCCAAAATTAACACAACTGCATGCGCTATCAACTCGTTCTTCTGTTGCAATGTATAATCCTTGGGTGCACATCCAGTAGTCAAGAAATGAATAATATCAGGGAAATGACCATCAACCACCTTTATATCAAATACCTGCGCATCTGGTAAACCATCTTCCAAGCTAGTAGACTCTTCTCCATTCTCAATGTGGGATAGATGGTCTAGCCCAACATTCAGTGTCCTACGCTGTTGAGATTTTGTGTATTTGGGGTAGCATTGGTTGTGCTCTAGCTCCCAAATTTTGTGGAGGGACTAGAGTACACTTGATCTACAAGACCCATAAATGGATCTGAGAAATTTCGGTTGGTGTGTAAGTTATTCAAATAATTAATTATTTTAATGGATTTCCTAAGTCTAACTTAGGAAAATAAAATAATTAAAGTGAATTAATTAACACATGCTGAAATTGTCTTAAGTCACATGGATCAAGCAGTCTTTTAATCTCAGCCGTTGATGGATGATTTAATCTCGGCCGTTGAAGTGTTCAACGAAAAAGTATAAGAGAAAGGCTTGAGAGTCAGTTGAAGACACAATTTTGGTAGACCTGAGGAATACATCTGGAATTCTAGGGCGGGTTTGCTAAGAATTTCCAGAGGGATTTCCTACAGTGAGGGGTAGTATTTGCCAAGGGAATGATATGATTCCAGGGCCAAGGGACAACAAGAGGCAAGACGAACAGCTCAAGGTTAGCGCAAAGGGGCGTCAGAGCCACACAGTCCAATAGGGGCAGCGCAGAGGCAACACAGAGGCAGCTAGGGCCACGTAGGGCTAACACTGGCCTAGCAGAGGCAGCGCAGGGGCAGCGTAAATCGTCCAAGGGTGACACAGGGCCTCCTAGGGCCACGTAGAGGCTGATGCAGGCCCTCTAGGGCAACACTAGGGTTTCTGAAGCAGCGTTGTGAGTTTCTAGGGTCAGATCTGGGCTGAGTCCTGTAAATCCCGTTTGAGAGTGTGGATCAATCAGATATTTGGCACTAGATCTTCAGGTTAGCTGCAAATTTGATATATTTTATTCTCTGTCAGGTTTTCTAAGCTTGGAACCCAGATTTGCTGTACTCAAAACTACTTAATAATAAACCCTCATATCTGTTGAACCGGTTTTCCCGCTTTGGGTTTTTCCGGGGACTTATGTCGAAAAATCCATGTGTCACTTTGTTGCATGAGTGTATTATTTAGTAAATGATTTGCATGTGTAGGTTGTAGTTGTGTTTATTTTCAATATTTTCTGAATCTAATTTTTGAAAATAACTTGTATTAATTAAATCAAGTAGGAGGAAATAAACCGATACACTGCAATAGAATTTTCACATGGTATCAGAGCGATAGCAGATCAAGCTGAATCTCCAGCAATTAGCTAAAGAAATATTTTTCTGCAGGGAGGCAAAAGAAGCAACATATCCGGAAAGGGCATTTTGATAGCAGGAGAAAGCAGATCCAGGAGACAACGCTGAAGCGGCAGAAGGCCTCTAGGCTTACATAGACCCTTACCAGGGCAACGTAAGGACTGCATTGCACAGTCTAGGGTTATGCAGTCCACTTCTGAGCAGTGCTGGGACTGCGTTGGGCCAGCCAGGAGGACGCTGTCTAGTCACTTCTCTTGTTTTAGGAGAATTATGCCAAGATCCGGAAGCAGTGTTGGTGGGGTAGAGATTCTCCAAGTGCAGAATTATGCCTAGCTAAGGCAACAAAGGCGAGAGGAAGACAATTATTCAGAAAATCTGAGCCAAACAGATTTGATATTCGATCAGGAGGATTAGAGAATACTGTCTATTGAGTTTTTGGTGTGAGATTTCCAGGAGGGAAGTTAGTTTTCAACAGAAGCAGCTACTAGAGGGTTTATAGTCACCAAGAAACCCATATCCAGAGGGAGAAGTACTGTTTTCTTCAGATATGAGCTAAGATGGCTTAATATGGACTGAGGGATCAAGATAGATTGGACGGCATGTCCAACTTCGTTATTTGAAAGGCCAGAATCCTCTTAGTTCTGGATGAGTATGGTCTCAAAGATCATGTAGAGAAAATGCTTGTTGTACCAACCGATACAGATCCACTCAAGAAGTAAGAAGAAAATCAAGCGTGGACGAAGCGTTTGATCATAGACATAGTCAAGGACCACGTGATTGCTCATATTGCTGGTAAGAATAAAGAAAATGACATGTGGAAAACCTTGGAGACGATGTACCAAGGTGGCTCTGTGCAAAGAGGAATGCTTCTTGAGAATCAGATGCAGATGTTCCAAATGATGAAGGGTGAAGAGATAGATCCATTCCTCTTCGGACTTCAAGCTATCCGAGACTAGCTGATTGGCACGGGTGCTAATCCAGACGAAGGGCTCCTAGTGAGGATGACCCTGAATGTTGTCTCTAAAGAATGGGAAACGTTTGTCCACAACATTCTGGGAAGGGCAGAGTTACCATCATGGGTAGATATATGGGCTATTCTCCGCCAGGAGGAGATAAGGAAGATCACAAAGAAGCAGTCTATCAGTGGAGGAAGCAGATCAGCCAGAGTGAAGAAAGAAGAGGAGGAGGATGCAACCCTTGCATCAAGGGAAAATGAGCAAGGGAAGAAGAAGAAGGACCTCTCCAAGGTCTAATGCTTTAACTGTGGTGATCTTGGTCATTTCACCAACAATTGTCCTAAGAAGAAGGATAAAGGAGCTTATGATTCAAAGGCTGTAGTAGCAAATGACGATGGCTTTGATGATGATGCAGCCATGAGTGCTCACGCACCTCGAGAGAAGAGGTGGGGTGAGATGGATATATGGAGAATCCATAGACAATGTGGCGGGATCCTTGAGTCAGCCCTAATCTTGGATCACATACAAGCTACAAGAGCCTTAAGACGGTAGTGAGATGAGTAGGGAGATGGTTGCAGATGACCACATTGAAGAGGAAGAGGGAGCTGAAGAGCTGAAGAGTGAGCAACGTGATGCAGAGGCAACAACAACGTGGAGGCAACAACGCAGAGAGGTTGATGGGACTTCAACATCGTAGAGAAGCTAGGCTCACACAGTGCAGTGTTGCAGCATGATAGTTTCTCCAAGAGGACAACGTGAACCAACATCCAGGGAGCTTCAGTGGTGGAGGGAAAATTGACTTGTTTGTCAAACAGTTGGACAGAGTCTTTCATTTGCTTACTTCTCAACAACTGAGTTGCAGTGCAACTGTTAGTAATGGCAGTGGTATGGGCAACATGATGCAGCAATTTGAGAGGGAGCTACAGTACATATGTGGCAGTGGCAGTGGCATGGGAAGCAGTACAAAGAGTAGCAGTGCAGTAGATGGAGGGAAACATGCTAAGCATCAACAACATAGGTCCAATACTCAAGATCTTGTGATACATGGTGTGATGTATTGCTAGAGCACACTCTTGATGCTAAGAGGGAGTGTTGAGATTTTATGTATTTGGGGTAGCATCAGTTGTGCTCTAGCTGCCAAATTTTGTGGAGGGACTAGAGTACACTTAATCTACAAGACCCAGAAATGGATTTGAGAAATTTCAGTTGGTGTACAAGTTATTCAAATAACTAATTAGTTTAATGGATTTCCTAAGTCTAACTTAGGAAAATAAAATAATTAAAGTGAATTAATTAACACATGTGCTGAAATGGTCTTAAGTCAGATAGATCAAGAATTTTTTTAATCTCAGCCGTTGAAGGGTTCAACGGAAAAGTATAAGAGAAAGGCTTGAGGGTCAATTAAAGACACACAATTTTGGTAGAATTGAGGAATAGATCCGGAATTCTAGGGTGGGTTTGCTAAGAATTTCCAGAGGGATTTCCTGCAGTGAGGGGTAGTATTGGCCAAGGGAATGATCTGATTCCAGGGCCAAGAGATAGCTATAGGCAAGAGGAGTAGCTCAAGGTCAGCGTAGAGGGGCTTTAGAGCCATGCAGTCCAATAGGGGCAGCGCAGAGGCAACATAAAGGCAGCTAGGGCCATGCAGGGCTGACGCTGGCCTAGCAGAGGCAGCGTAGGGGCAACATAGACCCTCCAGGGGTGACGCAGGCCCTCCTAGGGCCAATGCAGAGGCTGATACATGCCCTCTAGGGAAACACTGGGGTTTTTGAAGTAGCGTTGTGAGTTTCTAGGGTCAGATTTGCGCTGAGTCTTGTAAATCCCATTTGAGGGTGTGGATCAGTAAGATATTAGGCACTAGATCTTCAGGTTAGTTGCAGACTTGATATCTTTATTCTCTGTTAGGTTTTCCAAGCTTGGAACCTAGATTTTCTGTACTCAGAACTACTTAATAATAAACCCTCATATCTGTTGAACTGCTTTTCTCGCTTTGGGTTTTTCTGCGGACTTATGTCCAAAAATCCATGTGTCACTTTGTTGCATGAGTGTATTATTCAGTAAATGATCTGCATGTGTAGGCTGTAGTTGTGTTTATTTTTGATATTTTCTGAATCTAATTTATGAAAATAACTTGTATTAATTAAATCAAGTAGGAGGAAATAAACCCATACACTGCAGTAGAATTTTCACACAGGCTTCACAATAACTTCAAAATCAGGAACAACAACAACCATCTACATATCCCCACCCCCCGCCCCCAAGATAGGCTTATTGAACAGGTAATTCAAAGCAGAGTGGTCAGTAAACATCTTAAACTAACCTCCTAACAGGTAGTGGCGGAATTTCTGCAACGCATAAACAATAGCTAGTCCTTCCCTCTTCGTGGTTGAATAATTACGCTCCACACTTGATAGCTTCCTACTTGCAAATGCAATAGGGTGATCAATCTCCCAAGCTCCTGGCTATGCTAAAATAGCTCCGAGCGCGATGTAGGAGGCATCAACATGGACATGAAATAACTTCAACCAATTTGGAAAGACCAATATGGGCGTAGTGACCATCTTCTCCTTCAGGAATTCAAAAGTCTTTTGACATTCTTCATCCCAATAGAATGACGCATCGTTCTTGAGCAGTTTCTCCATAGGCACAATGATCATCATATAAATTTGAATGAACTATTTATAGTATCCAGTATTCCCAAAATTGAGCATAGTTGTGTGACATTAGCAGGAACTTATAGATTAACAATCACTGTGATCTTTGCGGGATCCACCATCTATCCTTGCAATATCCTGAATGGCACACAAAATATGCACTTCTTCAAATTAAATGAGATCTGATACTTCCTACAAGTATCCATCATTAGGCGCAAACTTGATACATGCTTCTTCATCAACCCAAAGACAGTCCAATCATCAATCCAATTGGCATGACTGAAAAGGTCCCCATTCTATTGTAAAGGTTGTCTTACTTCTATCCTCTGGCGCAATCCTGATATAATGATATCCTAAGAACCCATCTGTAAATGAATAAGCCTCCTATCCGCCTACATTGTTGAGGATATCATCAGAAAATGGGGTCAAGAACAGATCATGTATGCAGGCATCATTCAGTTTGCGCAAGTCCGTGCAAATCCTTATTTCTCCTTTAGTCTTCTTATCTTGTACTTCCATAGGAATCACCCAATCAAACTCCTCCACTGGTTCTATAATTCCTGCAACAACCATTTTATTCAATTCTTCCTTAAATTTTTGCTTATATTTTGGATTAAATCTATATGGGCGCTGCTTCACAGGTCACACATCTGGTTTCAAAGTGATCTTCTTGACCCCAAGATCTCCAATTATCCCTTTAAACTCAGAGAAATTTGTAGGAAACAGGTATTGATACTCAGTCATCATATCAACAACCTTTCCCACTGTATGATCATCCCAGTAATCTCCCATCTTTGCCAATTTTGGCTATTCTTTTGTACCAATGTTCATTTGTCGAATCTTCAGAGGCTTTGTGACATCCAGTGACGTAATTGAAGGTCCGACAACTATCCACTATCCTTCAGATTCAGGGATCATGATATTCCTGGGATTTTATACATTTTCTTCAACTGTGAGATTTATGCAATTGATAATATCCATCATCTGCGCATCCCATGCTAGCAAAGCACACTCTACCTTCAGCTTGGTTATGTCAAAGATAACCTCCTGAATACCTTGCAGCACGTTACCCAAGCAATCAAACCCACTCTCAAAGCTGAAGGTTAAAATGAAACTTTCGGTCAATGAAGACCATTCATTGGTTCCTCGGCGCAGCTCGGTTTCCAGGTACTAATCAGTAGGTACCTTCCCCAAAGTATGGATGAACATGTGCACCCATTCTGGTCTCAGCTTTGTGCCCCATACTTCAGTCCATTACGCCAGATGTCTGCGCGGATCACCATTTTCGGAATAAATCTCTTCCATCCTGGTAGTTGGACACTCAAAGTGCAATCTCATTATTCAAGTACATTCTTCCCAGTTGCCCAAGTTCCCTTTGTGAGTCTCCCACCATTGAGCTGGAGTAGAGCGCATCGCAATATCCCAATGCATGGGGTCTCCATGCCTCTGGAACAGTCCTTTCAAGTTCTCCTAGAAACATTTTCACATTAGTTAAACCATCACAATATGGTAATTCTCGTACCTCTGATGATATACATCGAAGGGATCTGGTCACTCGGTTGCAGCGCAACACATATACTTCATGTTACCGGTTCTGCTAGTTCTCCAATTCTTCATATGAATCTGAGAAGCATGTGCTATATTTTTCCCAATTAAGCCTTCCATCAGCGGTCGGGTTGATCCAATCACCATCTCACGCAGTCAGCTTATAGATATGGTCAACATCGTCATCTGCACGCACTGAATTTGTATATATCTTGCACCTTCTGTGGAATATAGGGGAATTACAACTCTAGTTCCATTGTTCTCAAATACCATACTTCTCCTCTTAATATTAATGATGCCATCCATATCAATAGCCCAATCCAATCCCAACAACGCAGGATAAGGATCAATATCATCCACAATCTGTATGACTTCGAAATCTATAAGAACCTTAACTCCTTCAATAGCTACTACCACTTGCAAGAGTCTTCCTAATGGAATGATTTTATGTTGATTTAACATGCACAACTGAATAGTAGACCACTCCAACTCAGGCTCTCCCATGCCAAGTTTTCTTAGGTAATACATTTGCATTAGACCCTAGATCCAGAATGACCTGATCCATCTCATAGACACCGATATATTTTTCCATGCAGTTATCTATTAATGCTTGAAGATCTCCATTGCCTTCTTGTTAAACAATAGTTTGATGCAAGCTTGTAAGAATGGCTTTATTTCTTCATCTACCCCGACCACATCCATAGGTCTACCTGAGGTTGATGCACTTGATTCTGCAAACCCCTTCTTTGTTTCAACGAAGGTGTATTTCTCGTGTTGTAAATTGAATTCATCCTTTTTCTCAGGCGCTTTCAGGATCCAAAGATCAACATCCGACTTCTTTCATTTATCCTTACCAGTGGCTACACCACTCATAGTGAAAACATTCACGCTAGGATCCTCTTTGCACAGCGCTGCCCTTACCATATGAATGTTCTGTGTCAGAGTCTGCGTTTTCTTCTCCTGCATCTTCGCAATTAAAACAAGACAATCTTCAATTACGTGATCAAACTACCTATAATACCTACAATATTGTCGCATTGGGTTTGGATAGTCATGCGCATAATGGCCAACATCTCCAAAATTGCAGTAGATGAGCTATCCCCTCCCTCGACCTACTGATCCTCCTTCTCTTCCTCCTCCTCTAGTCTGGAATCCACCACGCTCAGATGAAGATGCTAGTGAGGTAGGTTCAACCTACATTCTATACAACTTGGCTTTATCCATCATCAAATAAAAACTGCAATAATGTTCTTCATTATGTCCTAGTGATGAGCAGAACTTGCAAAAAGGCTGATTTAGCTCAGACATATATTTTCTAATTCTTGGGTAGTAATCTGGCGCATGCATACCCATAGATTGACAAATTGCGCACCATAATGCAGGGGTTCCACTCGGCCCAACCGAGCTCTTCAGCGGGCTAGGTCCTCCAGCATGTAAATAATCATTGAATACGGGGCATTGATTCTTATGATGCCCAACAACTTTACATCGTATGCAGCATACATCCGCGCACACCTCCTTTCCCTTAACTTTGCGTAGATTATGAATCTCCAAATGCATTGCTTCTAACTGACTCTGAATCTGAAGAGTTCCAATCACAGCGGGTACTGATGGAGCCTCTAGTTGCATTGAAATTTCTACGACGTCAGCCTATGTGGCAATCTTCTGTTGACTCAATGGCTCACGCAAATGTGGGAGAAACATAGCAATAAACCATTCCTTGTGTTGGGTATCATCGATAGTGAATCCACTGTCTCTGATAGTGCACTTTAATCTTTGGTCTGCATCCCATACAGATTCGTTTAACTCCTGGTGAATCTCTTTCAACTCTGTTATACATTGCACGTATGATTTTGGATTCTTGAATTGTTCCTTTAGGGCGTCCTTCATATTTTCAATGGTTGCATTAGTGTTTGCCGATACATATCTTATATACCAATCCAACGCACGGTCTTGAAAAGTAGTGGCCAACTGTGCTTTCTTTACATAATCACTATTAACCTGCTGTGTCCTCCATACAACATCAGTGACAAACTAGAATTTTTTTATATCTTCATTCCCAATACCTATGAAAGTAAGCAACTTCACAGATGCGGCCATATCTGCACCTGGTAGAGGTGGAGGTGGAGGTGGAGGCAGAGTGGATGACTTGTGAGATGAATTTGGAAGTGGAGTGGATGGGATCTGAACTGTGGTCAATGCTCCTTGATTATTTTGATCTCGCGAGACTTCCTCTTCTTCAAAGTGCGCAGGTTCACTGAGCTATTAGTCTCTTATTCTTTGTCACTATCATATCTACCTTTGAGAGGACTGTAAATAAACCCTTCTTCTAGATTTGCGCGGTAAGTTCTTCCGCTCTGCATAGTTGGGCCTCTTCAGTACATTCACATGATATGCTCACATAGACTACCCTGTTCACAAAATAGAATCTTAATCCACAAATTCAAAGAGCACAGGGACTTACCTCTAGGACCCTTGAAGAATCTTCCTTCAGCTTCAGAATAAGACACAAACTGATCAATAGCAAACTCAGTTACAAATCCCCCCGAACACGATCGATCCAATGATCTATCACGTGGGTAGTCGCATTATTGGTATTTTCTAATTGCTATACCAATTCTAGAGTCCATTGAGTTTCTGCGTCTTCCTTTGTGCAGGTATTAAATTCAGTCAATCAAGAGGAACATTCATGCAACTCGGTTGCAAAGGAAGCAAAGAATATCTCGTGGACTTCTATATAAATGTACTTTTGAACCCAATCTTCAGTAGCTAATTTAGAACTTCTATTCTCTTGGATCGCGAATTCAAGGATCTTTCTATCAAGCCAATCTTGTAAGCCATTCTACGTAGGATGCGACAACATCAATTCTCCCTCAAAATGATTCCGATCTCGGCAACAGAACCATTTGTTGGCTTGAGGGGTCTTAACCCAGGTTCGGATTTATTGCGCGACCAAAAAACCCTCCAACTACTGGTCCTTTTGGAAATGACTTTCTTGTGCAGATCAAAGTATCACTCGAAGAAATATGGGGGGTGATGGAACTAGGTTTCCACACCCTGAGGAAGAATTTAATGTGGTGGCCCTAAATAGATTGTAAACGAACTGTAACAGGTGATAGACACATGCGCACATCACCAGATCAATAGAACAACAAATCAATTCCTCACAGATTGTCACAAAATGCAATATATATTCGTGCACAGTGAACATATGTACTTCAATCACACTTATTCATCAACTGATAGTCACACATAATATACTTTACTTATTCGTGCAAAAGTATTTAATCATAAACATAAGTAAAGATGCAATCACAGAACATATTTCGATCTCAAATAAAATAACTGATAAATACACAATATTCACATAACAATCCAGTTTCCGCCAAAATAGTCTTCTATATTAAGAGATCCAACAGTTCCAATACATTCAGAATTTCAATACAATTTACCCTTCTGTGCACACAACCAGTAGAGTTCGCACACAACCAGGACTTAGGTCTTCGCGCACATAGCCAATAGGAGCCTTTCTACCAAAAAACCTAGACTTAGACCGAAATCCTTAAGTAATAACCATAACAAGACAATAAAACGAAAGATATATCTTCATGACTCGAACTTTACATATTTATACTAACTTAGCGCGCAAATACCATGGTTTAATACTCATGGTTTTCCTTTAAAACCCGTTACATTGATTAGGGACTTTGACCCGCCCCAAACCCCCTTTGACTCTTTCACGCAGTGCGCACAACAAAACATATACAAAACTTTACCAAAATTGACCCTAGGGGACCCCGCTCCAACACCCTGTACACATACTTTCAAGAATCGCAGGGACCTGAGTTTTCCCTAATTGTGTTCTATTTAATGCTTGAAAATGAAAATTTGTCCATGGATTTAGACAAATATCCTTTGAGCCTCTTTGCTGAAGACATAAGGCCAATCCTCCAGATTTTGGCCAAAATCCTGGGTAAAGAAGATGTTTTAATAATGGATAAGTCAATTCTAGGAATGTTTGATTTAATGATGAAGCCTGGGGTGGTCTTAGATATTCCTACTTATCTGGAGAATGATGTAAACAATCAGTTCATGAGTTTATCAATTACTTGGAATTTTAGGTTTCCATCCCTGGTCACCTACTTATTTCTTTACAGTCATGTGGATAGTTTCCCTCAATTAAGGCTAAATATTGTTGATGTGAATAAGAACAATAAATCAATGGTATTTTGGACAAACCTAATAATAAATGAGGTGGGAAATGAAGGTCTCTTTGAGTTTACTTCCACTTTCCTTCCTATTGTGTATTCAATTTTAAATGGAGTGTCTGCACCAAGGTTTGGGGATTGGTTTGCTCATGAAGACCATACTGAAATTAGATTGTTTGGAGTTGATATAGAACCTTTTAGGCTACCTGTCTTTGTTCCTATGAGGATGTTTTCCTTGGAGTTAATTAGGCAAAGTCTTAATGCTGATCAAGTTCATTTTGTGCCAGTGAAGAAGGGTCATTTATTTAAATTACCCAGGACAATAGGGCCATTCATTATTAATACCAGACAGGCCCTAGAAGAGGCTCACCAGATGCTGACTAATATGCATTTTTTATTAGAGGAGAAATGGGCCTATGACCCATATCATGTGATTTCAAACTGCAGGGTGGAGACTGGTTATTCTCCATTTGTTCATGAGTCAAGGTCAGAGTTGGAAAAACTGGAAAATGGTGGACAAATTTCTGCATCTGTGCAGATGGAGGTGGAAACCCCTCATCTTGCTGAGAAGGGGCTTAAAAGAGGAAGTGATAAATTAATTGATTTGGAGAGTAATGCAGAAAATGAAGCCGAAAAGGCTAAGACAGTGGAGGAGGGTAGTTCTTCAACTATGCCTGGATTTTATTTGTAGTTGGGAGACACTTCTTGTACTCCTTCATCTCCTCTGCCCGAGGGTACAAGTCATGACTCATTATCAAGTGTTAAACATGTTTTCTCACAAATTGAAGAAAGGAACAAGAAAATAAGAGATAACATTAAGGCTTAGTCAAATGCTCAAATTTCTCTTGAGCATACAAGATTATTGACAACCATGGATCTAGAAAAACATCAACTAAGGATATTGTTCTCTCATCCTTCAGCTATGAATGTGTCAACTACTACATCTTTCAAAAATGTTAATTTAACAATGGATGCTAAGAAGATTCCTCTTCCTGATAAGATTAGCTTGCATATGAAAACATGACAGTTAATCTTTAATGATTTGAATAAGACTAATTCAGCTGCTGCCAAAGATGAAAACATGTTGAGAAAAGTGATCAAACAGTTGAAGTTGGAGAAATAAAATTAAAGATATTTCTCCACATAGAATGAGGAATTGAAGAAAATAATTGTCAAAGTTGGTGTTGATCCTGAAGACAGATCAACAATTCAAAAGTTGTTACAGTCTGTTGAATCTGAAATCCAGAGTTTGAAAAAGAAGCTTAAGCTTCCTATAGGTGAGCATCCTATGGCTACTGAAGTATCCCAAGTCGAGACAGAGAAAGAGCAACAACTACAAACTCTGCTGGAAAAAGAGAAAGAAATAGTTGAGTTAAAAGAGAAAGGTGTTATGTTACAGAAGAATATAGACTCCCATGTCTACACTATTGCTGTTCCATAAAATTTAGAAGACCTTGCTGCCCAATTAACTCAAGTATCTACTGAGTTAAGATTGGAAGAAATTGATCTAAAGAAAACTTAGAGGGACTTGGAAGGCGCTTATAAAGTGCTCAAGGTTACTGAGAATGAGTTACATATGACCAAGGATAATGCAGAGAAGTATAGGCTAGATTGTCAGAATGCCTATCAGGAAATTAAAGAGCTAAAAGAGAAAGTGAAGGGAAATATCTCCCTTATACAAGCTAGGGAGATTATTTGGAATGAGATTATTAATGTTGTCAAGAATATATGGGACCTACTGATTATTGTCGGGGAAGAAAAGAGAATTGTGAGAGACTTGGAAAACGTCATTGTGGAAAATAAACAGAAGTTGCAGAACATGGCCATGTATGCCAAGAAGTTGATTGATTTTATTAATTCCAAAACAACACAAGAACTGAAGGATTTTGGAATTGAAGACAAGACCCGATGTGTACTAGAGTTTAGCAAAATCATCATGAAGAATTCATACAAGAAGACTATGAAGAAAAATCTAAAGGAGGTTAAAGAAGCAGTGGTAAGATTTAATGTGTTGTTTGATAAAAGAATGAGGGCTGGTTTGGCATCCTGTTGGGACCAACAAGGAAATATTCTTCCTTGGGAGACATATGAGACATTGTTAGTAGAGGCAAAGAGTAAAATTAGAAATACACATGAAAATATTACTATCCTAAAGGGGGCCACTATTGTGAATTTTCTGCATAAAGACTTTCAGCTGTTATGGATGATGAAAACCTTGTTTTCAGAAAAACCTTCATATTCCAAGATCACATACTTCAGAATGGCTCATGTCAAGCTTGTAAGTTGTTCCAACTCAAATGTAGACTTGTGGAGAAAGTGTAAGGAAAGGATGTCTCCACAAACCAATGATACAAATGCATGAACCTCTTTTGTTCCAAGATCTCAAGCCATTGCCACCACATGATCGAATGTTATTTTATGTTTCACTTTTACTTTATTTTCTAGAAGAAGTTTAATTTTATATTTCCTATGCAATGACTGAGAGAAAACAGTTTGAGAAGTTGACAGTTTCATAACTGTCCATTTTGTATTGATGTATTTAAGACTTTTTTGAAAGAGAGACGGGGTTCTGGACTTTGGGCCTCATAAGTTTTGGCAATTTTGTACTTTGTCTTTATGAGATTAATAAAGATTTTCAGAGAATTTTCCAGCAATTGATGCATGTGTCAAGTTCTCCCTATTCCATCTTATGTACGTCTCTTCTGTTGGAATAAAGTAATGTAGTTGCTGGTGTCTAATTTACATCTATGAGTAAGAATAAATTTACTTAATAATGCGCTCATTTATTTTGAAATCATTTCTTGCAATCATTTTCTTCTAAAACCAAAGATAATAGTTTCTGTGATTTACAACATATTGTTAATGGTTTTTCACTATCATTTCACCTTTTTCCGTTCATGCAAATTTATCATTTAAAGGAACTTTAAAGAGTTGTGTTATTTGTAAAGATCAAAGGGTTTAAGATATAATTCTGGGGTTACAATGTGAAGGGACAACAAATAATTTTATTTACAAGTGACATTAAATGTCTTAGGCACTGATCTCCTTACAACTAGAGTTTGTCTCCCAAGGAACAACACTAGACATAACTTCCTTTAATCATGAAAGTGGTCTTTATAATCATCAAGTTATATATTGTTATTTATACCTTTTAAACCCAAGATGATATATAGATCTTGACCACACAATCCTTCAAGGATTACCAAATCCACCCACTTAAATAATAGTAGATGCACTTTTCTTAACTACCAATGTCCATTTATGTAATTTCCTTCCAGATAGAAAAACCATATATCAACTAGATAACCAAAACTAAAATATAAATATCAAAATTACCTCAAGATGATGGCCTTTAAGGATTGTGCTAAATTTTGGGATCAAGATCCCATTGTATGATCTATCTTCACCTGTTACCAAAGATCCTTATCCATGTTAATCTTTTGTAATCAAAGTGCTCATGGAAAAAATCATTAGAGAACTTTTGTGGTCTAAAATGGGCCTCTTAAGAAAAATGTACAACCAAAATAAACTTTATAAGAACCAATAGGATTCAAGATGACGATGTCATCCATGGGGGCTGATTCACCATTTTTGGGGTAAAAATGTAAAAAGATTAAAAAATAATAAAATAATAAAACTACTTTTTCAACTTATCTCCATAAGGTTTTACTCAAATTTCGAGCGAGAGTACTTGTTGGATGAAAAATTTAATTCCTCATCCAAGGAGTACATATGTATGCTTTCGATGGACCCTATTATATGAAAAATGAGAAATACATGAAAATACGTGATTGCAATCACATTTTTTCATGTATTTCTCAATTTTTTTGTGTAGCAAGGTCCATCGAAAGTATGAAACATGGGTACTCATTGGATGATGAATTAAATTATACATCCAATGAATTTTCTTGGTCTAAATTTGAATAAACCCATAGGAAGATAAGTTGAAAATATGAGTTGAAAAAGTAGTTTTTTATTTTTATTTTTATTTTATTTTATTTTTATACACTTTAAAATTTGATGATTTAATCTAATATTATTTTATTATTTCCACTATTACTTTATAATTTTCTTAGAAGGCCCATTTTATACCTCAAAATTCCCCTAATGTAACCAGTAGGCTGCAATATCTTCTTCCTTGGAGTTGTTAATGTCAACTCTATTTCTTTATTAAGAAAAACACACTTGATGTTGATAAATATGATCATGTCCAAGTGATATCAACTTTTGGAAGAATCTTGATCTTCAACCATTCCAATGCATGCCAAAATCCTTCTTCAAAGTATAGAATAATCACATGGAAGACTTCTCATGCTCATGTTATGGAGCACATTCTAATGGCCAATCTTTTATATAAGATTTTGTAGACATAGATTCTTCCTTCTAGAAGAGTTATTAAAGACATACATTCCTTTGACCATCTAGCCATTCTTCCTTGAATGAGCTTGTTTCTTCCCTTGTCGAAGATAAGCTCCCTTTAAGAGGAGAAAAACTTCAATTCTTCATCTCAAATTGCAACTTGACCTTCATCAACCCTTCATCCTACAAGATATTATTTGCATTCCTAAATGGAATATATATCAAACATATCATGATGCTTATAATTTAAATAAGCTTCCTAAATGATGGTTACTATAGGAGAATGTCGATGATCCTTTCAAAAATATGACTTCCTCTTACAATATGTTAGAAAACACTCAGTGAGATTCACTCCTTTCCTTCCTTTTCTTGTTTTGAGGATTTCTTGGACAATCCCTCTTAAAATTTGCATACTCATTGCATCCATAGCATCGAATCTTGGATATATTTGGTTTCCCTTTGGACTTTGCAAACTTTCCTTTCTTCTTATTCTTGGTCTTTGCAATAAAGGCTTAAGACTTCTCATCGGTTCAATGTCATTCTTTTCCTTTATTCTAGTATCTTCCATGATGCATTGAGCCCATAATTCATCAAATGGAGTAGTGCCTTTCCTTGAGTAGACACTAGTCACAAAGATGCTCCATTCATGTCGCAAAGCATTTAGTACAAATATGGTCCTCTCTGAATCATAAATGACTTCCCCAAGTCCTTGCAACTTATACCTAAACTACGAGATCTTCATAGGATATGTAGAAATATCTTCATTATTTGACATCCTTGTTCTATATAGTTGATTCTTCAAGGATATATTTTGACCTGATGTGCTTACATAGTACAACTTCATCAACTTATAATACATCTCCTTAGATGTTTTCAAATAAGCAACAAAGGGCATGAGACAATCCTTTATGGATTCAATAAGAATCCTTTGTGCCCTCACCCCTCACTTCTTATATTTTTCTAATTCTCGAGTCTTGTCTTGATCTTGTTGAGTAATTTCTCCAAGAAAATACTCCATGACTACCAAACCAATTCTCTTCATCCATGCTAGGAAGTTTGCTGATACAATGAGTTTTTTTTCTTATTTAAAAAAATTAATCCACATGATCTGTAGGTTGAGACATGGAGTACAAACAAATACTTAATTTTCAAACAAGTGTCCTTCTTGACGATGCCTTCAACTTTTCTTGAAAATTCTAGAAACCTTTAAGAGACTTTAAAGATGTCCTTCTTCTTCAATATGATGTTCTTTTTCAAGAGATCCTTATTTTAGATCAATGGATCTTCTTCCTTTCTTCCTTATAATTCAAAATGTCTTATTATTCCATTCCTTGAGTCCTTAGAAAATGATTTCTTTAAGTACCCTTCTCTTATTCCAACAAGATCATCTTCCAACTGCCTTTTTTTTCACCTTAGCTTTGATACCATGTTGGAGACCGTAGTAGGGAAACTATTAATCCAATTCTCCTTATTCTTAATAATTGTCTGTGAAATTATTTGTCTTCTTCTTGTTCTTTATTATATTCTCTTCATTAAAAAAATATTAACATCATAAATCATGAAGATCATAAAATACATGGGACATAAAATATAGGCTCTCATCTAGGGGAAAATCGCTCCAAAAGGGAAAACCCAGAAATAATCTCTTCTCTTCTTATAGAATAAATTCAAATGATAAATCTAAAACCCTACTAATACCAAAGTCAATACCTCCTTCAAGCAACAAGTCAACCCTCCAAAGGTTACTTCAAAACAAGTCAAATTTTGACGAAGTCAACAAAGATCAAACATGTTCCAAACTGCTCCACTACGGAATTTCGACCTCTTACTTCAGATCTACAATTTTGGCCCTTATGAATAGTAGAAACCCTAGCTTCTCTGCATGTGTTAGCCTTCCAAGAGATACTTCCACAAGCAAGACAAGGTCTTCAAAGTCAGCAAAAGTTAAAATTGGTCAAATAAGAATTTAGGCCCTCTACAATTTGAATTTGTAGCTTTAAGGCTCCTGCAACTCAGATCTGCAATTTTTGGCCTCTTGCAACTATGATAGAAACCCTGACCTTCACACCTGTGAGAGAATAAGGCTAAAATAATGCCTCTTCCAAATATGCCCACATCATGACCATGCTCCTTTGGTAGAAATTGAACAAGGAAAATATATTATAGATCATATTCAAATTAAAATCTTTCGACATATTACAATGCTCTCCCTAGATCAGTTTCACTCCATGAAATTCACCCATGGAATCCATGTGCTCCACTCCTTTCCATACTACCACACAAATTCTTAACAACCTAGGTTCTCTATAGAACCTGGACACTTGTATTTAGATCAAAATTTCCTATTTCTAGATTTATACACATATTTGATTTGGGATAATCTCTCCTCTTTCGGGGAAGTTTCATGACCCTCTTGGGTCTGGGAAAAAAGGTTGCCTAGGGGGCTGATGATCCTACATCATTATTTGATTTAAATATCCTATCAATTAAATTATAAATTTATAAAGATGAAGAAGAGGACCAACTTATACAGATCCACATGTATGAAAGGAAATCATTCTTAAGAAATTAAATAAGGAGGATTTGGAAGTTTCATATCTTCCCTAAATTTAAGGTTTCTGGCCCTTGATGTTCTATTTAAAGCACCCAATTGCCAAAAAAAAAAATGAGAAGGATGAAGGAGGATGTACCAGAATTCCCAAGCATGGGTTGTGTATTGTGTGGTAGTCGTGGTTGACTATGAATCCCAAGGAATGTCCCCATTGCGCTCATGTAATGTGGCAATGTTGGGAAGAGAGATGGGGAATTGTGACAATCAAAATATGTGTGCAAGGAAGTGAATTATTTCCATTGGAGAGTGAGTTATTATGTGGGGAAAAATCCCAGAACCCCCTGTGAACCAGTGTCCTGTAAAATTATGTGTGCATTGGAAATATTATAAGTTATGAGAGAGTGATTCCGAATGTGAGACAAATTCAACACTAGAGTTGTGATAGACCTGTGAGGAGTACCTATTTGGAACTATGATTGGAAACCAACGAGGAGACTTCAATCAAGTTGGGTAACTTGAAAGGAATTTTGTTGATTTATTTTATTATGCATGAGAAGAAATGGAAAGAGGGAGGATCATTGAGGGGACCATAGGTAGCGGTGAAGGGGTCTCCCTTTGCGTTGTGTAACCCCCTTAGTGGCCATATTTTTTTGTGTGTAATCTAAGCTTAGGCTAGAGAGGTAGTACTCTTGTTTATTATTTTCTGTAAGTGAAGGAGAATAGACTTCATACTCTATACATTGAATTGAACCCTTCTTTGAAATTACCTAAGAGAATCATCCTTAAGACATTGGATCTGGCTCGACTTTGGGCAGTTGCAAGAATTTGTGGTGTGGATGTCCATAAAGTTGGGTGTAGAGTGGTTATCCATTCTTTAGATTCCAACATATTGAAGTGGAATCAATAAGTGCATTTCCTTATTTGTGAAACAATTTTAATGATGTTCAATGCTTTATGGTTAAATGCTATGCTAGATTCACTATATATGTGTGCGATAGTATGTTGAGTATTGCTATAATGTTATAATGAACAAGTATGAAGAATAGTGAATTTAGTAATTAGCATGACTTTCTTGGACGGTTTTCTACATTCCTTTTGTATGAATGCTATGTGCAAAGGAATCCTTTCAATTGTGTGTTATTTATGGATTTTATATGTGGTATGTCCACAAATAGAGAGGTTGGCCTTGGCTCAGTCGGCTACATTTATTTACTACTTGAATGTTGATATGTTAAAGTACTGTGCAATATAATGATGTGGTAAATTTGCATGTTGGGAGGAACATAAACTTTTGCATGTCCTTGGAGGTAAGCTTGTAGGTAGGCCACTTCATGGTGTATGCACTATAGATAAGGAGGCTTGAAGCTTCGTGGTCAAAGGTAGTGAGTTTTTTTTTTTTAGGATATTGAATATTGTTATGCTATCAGAGGTGAAACTCGAAAAAATCCTTGAGTTTCCATAGAAATTTGGAGTTTTGGGAGTCTCGTCCTTAGCCTTGCTCATATCGCCCTATATGGGCATGACCAAGAGTCGGTCGGAAAGGAGGATTATAAAAATATTGGCCCTTAATAGAATGAATATAACTATATACATAAATAATTTAGATATAATGTGGCCGTAGGCGATAAAATCCTATATTAGAGGCGTATTCCTACTTACTAAGTCTGTCAACTAAAAACCTCAAAGTATTAAAAATTATGAGGGATGATGTCATAGTGGCATCATGAACGATTTCTAACGAGCTATCCTCTAGCTCCTTCTATATTGAGAGAAAATAATTTTTTAATTTAAAATATTATATTATTTATAGCCAACCTAAGCTGACTTGTGTAGGCTGACATGTACCATCAATAGACATGTATATTAATTCAAGGTCAAAACTAGTATAAAAAGGAGTTTAGTCTCTTCATTCTAAGAACAATTTTCGGCGAACAACACAATTACAAGATAAAGAAATTACAGGAGGCCAAAGAGGAAGAGTTCATGGTTAATTCAATGATTGGGTCATCTCTATAGCTCGGACAAACATAACTCTTACACTTCGGACCTATGTTATGAATTGAAACTCAACAATAAACTTGGATCTGAAGTTTTTGAAGACTTGGAATCTTGCACGTCATCCACATACCTCAGACTGATCTATGAATACTATACATTATAATTGTGTGTGGTATATCTATGGTATTGCAAGTTTGGATTGTGGGCAATAAAAACCCTTGAAACCAACTAGTTTTGTTGACAATGTGATATAAAGGGCTCAGATCATTAAACATTCACCTGTGCTAAAAATGAACCATAACACTACCTTGGACATCTGCCTAAGAAACTTCAAATTGTGATAACTTCAGTCACCCATAGCAGCTTCAATCTCAGTTTCTGACAAAAAAAGACTCAACACTTGTGCATCAAACCTGTAAGGAAAAAAATATATATTACAACTTATATTTGTGAGAAATGCAAAAATAGCTGTTTAATAACTGTGGAGTTTGGATTAGTGGCTTGAACTTGTGTGCCTCACACCTGTGGTCATCTACACAGACCTGTACACTAACTCATATTTCTTGAAGGTTGTCAAGTGAGCAGATTGGAGCTCGGTACTAAACCTTGTTTTTGTGGAGTAGTCTTTGTTGATCAGAGTTTTTGCCTCTGTTTAAGGTAGGGACGAGACGTTCAATTGGAGCTAGAAAGGAATACAAGCAAGGACTGAGATTACTTAAGGAAAAATGAAGGAATTAAGGCATGTTGTATGCAAGTTTAGGGCTACAAGGTTAGGTATATATGATCGGAGTAGTCCGAGCTATTAGGACTGTGGATATTGAACTCAAGAACAAAATCCTTGTGGGTTGAGTAGAGAATACAAGGAAGATAAATAATGTGTTCCCTTAAGGAGATAAATTGCTAAGTTGGTACGTTGAAGTAGCCTTGGAGTAAATTTAGAAGCAATCATTGAGAAAAAGTATTCTTAATCATTTCTTAGAGAATTTTAGTGAAGAATTTATTGAAGACTTGTTGGAGCTTTAATTGGAGAACTGTTAGAGAACTATAGAAGCATTCTTTGAAGCCTTTTTGAGCAAAATTTAAACTTTTTCTTGGAAAAAAGTTGGGCTATTGAAGCAGCCTTAATACAGATTTGTTGAAGCAGATGTAAAATGTTTGTTGGATTAACCGTTGAATACTTTCAGAAGACTTGATGCAGAACTTAGAAAACTTATTGAAGACACCTTAAGGAATTATTGTAGATATTTGAAGACACTTATAGAAGTTGATATTAGAAAGATTATTGAAGACCATGATGTGCTGAATTCATCATGAGGTGATCTTGGAGAATTTGATTGGGTAAACATGAAGAGTTGTGAAGAAACCATCTAAGAAGAAAAAGTTTTCATTAATGAAGGGATTTGGAGAGGGAAGTGCTGAAGGTGAAGATATTGACAGAGCTCGTTGAAGAAGATATTGGGAGCCATGAAGAATCACTAAACTTATCTTGACAAATTGAAGTTTTGGGTTGTGTTATCCTCCATAGTGTTCCAAGGCTGAGAATGAAAACCGAAGGAGGTAACCTCAAACCACTTGGGATTTGGTAACTAGCTCTATCAAATCAGAGAGGGTTGTCTCTGTGATCTTAGAGCCAAAATATGATTGAAGAAGGAAAAATGATATTAGGCTAGGTCTGAGCTCTAGGGTTTTGAAAATTTAGGGTTTTCGCTGGATCAAGAGGAGAGGCCAAGGAAACTAGGTTAGATCCAAAAGATTACAGTTGCAAGGATACAAAGGGGCATTATAAGTATGTTCAATGGAACTTTAAGGTTTTCAATTGTAGTGTAGGGTGGAAAATCAAAGGATCAAAATGAGCATGGAAAGCATGAGTTCATTTATCAGAAGACGACTAACAAAAAACATTAAATTCTTATCAAAACAGAGCATAAGCTTAAAGAATTTTGTTTAACATCTTATAGGAAGATCACTAAAAGCATAGATATGGAAAGAATATCATATAATCATTCATAAAAGTGAATTACAGTAGAAAAACACTGCCACAAAATGATACCACATGAATCCCTATATAATAGCTACAATTGAACTTGTATTTCCTGCAAATAGTCTCAAATACACTAGCTTCAATAGTCTTGACTCTAAAACGTCCAACCCTTCCTCTGACTTAGATTTGGCTAGATATAGACCAAAAAAATTATTTACCCCTTTCAGGGGTCGAATCCAACATGATAGGAAAATTTTACACAATAGTCTCTAACCAAACCTAAATCTAGGAAATTCAAAAACAAACCCTCAGTTTAGAGAAACTGATTCACTAACAAACCCTCAGTTTAGAGAAACTGATTCACTTTGAATTTACAAACTTTTATGAGCATGAATCTAACTCAATTTTACCTCTAATAGCATAATTACATTAAATTAAATCACATTAACTCAAAACATGACAAATTACATCCTCAATATTTTACTTTGACTGATAAATTTCGAAAATTTGACCTCCAGGGAGAAACACAACGAAATTGGAGAAAAGCGAAACGCCATCTAGGCAAGGCGCATCAACAACTTGGAGGAGATATTTGACAACCTTCCTATGCTCCAAATTTTTATCTGAAGGTACCATTGGAAAGCTTAATATGGATGGTTTTCCATAGACTCCTCAATCAAGCAAAATGGCCTTTCCAAGGCTGCAAAAAATGCATTCTCCCAAGGTAACTCTAAAAGCACAACTCCTGGGTAAAAATAGTGGAAAAATGTGAGTTTTAAGAATGTTTTTTGCATTTTTATTCCACCCAGAAAATTGACATAGCACAAAAAGTAGATGGTTGACATGAACAGGTCATAAGCTATCCAGGGATGTATAGTTTTTGGGATTTAGAGCCCTCAGGGAAAATTGCAGCGCCAAGGTGCTGCGCTTTTGGTACCATGAAATTGCCAAAAATTCTGGGTAATCTACAAAAATAGGGCTCAACGATGGGGCTATATTTCTCTAACCATAATTTTTTTTTAAAAAATGAGGGAGTTGTTTGTTTTTTTGGCATGTTATTAACAATAATTTCCTCCAGTTTTCAAATATACTTTCCCATTTGTTAAGAATCCAAGTTTGAAGTTGGTTGCTGAAATTTGGAAAAGTGTAGAAAAAAGTTTGGAGAGTGATTTGGAGGCCTTCCCAAAGGATTTTTGGGTTGTAAGTGGTATGGTTGGAAATATGAGGATGTCTTCTACATAATAGAGTTATGAAGCATCGCAAACACCTTCTCCACCCCTGAAAAACTTACTTGAAGTCAAGCTGTCCAAAAGTGCAGAAAACCTCCTATAGAAACTCTAATTTGGGAATTTCTCTCAAATCCTAACACCTATGCATAAAGTGAAATTTTTTTTTGTTCCTTGGTCTATGATGGGAAAAAACCTCTTTCACTTTTGCCAAATTCATCTTCCTTACTTTAGAAACTAATTTTGAAGTAGGAATGTCCCTATGTGTGGAAAATGATCTCAAAACCCTAAGCCAATCACCTCTGCTATTATGATGAAGTCTATACCTGCTATTGTGGTTTTGTATCTCTTCAAGTTGGTGGCAAAGAGGATTTTCAAATTGTCATTGAAACCAAATTCTTGAATTTTCTCACAAAACCTAGACAACCCACATCTTGGAATGAATTCTTAAGAAATGGTGAAGCCATGATGTACTTTTCTATAGTGGGTTCATACTCTTCTGATTAATGGTCATGGTTTATGGATCCATTGCAAAACCCTAGCTCACTAGGAAGGGGAATTAACATTTGGTGTTTTAGAAAACATAGGATTTTGGTGAAAATTTAGGAACGGAGGGAGATGGAGGGGTTAGACGGTTTCTAAATTCTTGGGAAATTTTTTGGGGGTACGGATAGATGTTAGGGAGTGTAGGGGGGTGAAAATTTAGGAAATGGGTGAGGGGAAAGGGTATAAAAGTAAAAAACATAGTCCTAACCTAGGAAAGTGTAGTTTAGGCTAGGGTTGGTGATGAAATGAAGGAGATGAGGGAAATAAATGAAGGGAGGTGTCAAGGAAGGTGTATGGAGGGTGAGGAAGGGTGTTTGAGCCTTAATTTATGGTTTTTTCATAGCAAATATATCAAAAAAACTTGGACAACCAAAAACAACAAACCTTAGGACAGGGTGATTTTTGAGCTTTCAAATACAAACTGAAGCAAAAGGAAGGTGGAGAAGGGGCATGCGAGCCTCACTTACTTGTATTTGATGAAATGACACCTATGGCTACTGAAGAAACCTCCAAAAAACTTGAATTTATGCTCCCTTGAGAAAAGTGCAGTGGAGTGGAGAAAATGAAATCAAAGGGAAAAATTTGGTACTTGGAGGGCAAGAAATTGATCTTCAGAGGATGGAATTACTTCTTGGTGGTGGAGTGATTGATAAGGGTGGAATGAGAATTTTATTTTCTTCTTTGGTCTTCTTATAGGCTTCGGGGTCAAATTTCTTTTGGGTTGTGATGTGGCCCCACCTTGTCTTTTCATAAATTGACTTGATGAGATTGTGTACTGCAACTTTAAAACTTAATTATACACAATTACATATAAATAAAGCTCAAAATGCATCTACAGATCATTATAGAACACTTATACCTATTACTACTCCCTCTAATGTTGACCTTAGATGATGACATGACCTACTTACATGACTTTTGATAATATGACCTAATGATGACACTATATGGAACGATAACCGACATGATGACCAAGATGAACAAGACACTCTTCCAAGAAATGATGACCCAACCATGATAATATTTATTGACCATGAGAATAGAGGGAATAGTAATGACCTAGACTAATGATCAAATTTTTATTTGAAAACCTATTTGAAACTATAAAAATTAAACCTAGGACCCTATCAACCATATGAAAGAGCATAATTTGATCTTTGGTGACTGACAAGACTGAAATACACTAACATTGGCTCCAACTGGGGATGAAAACTCCTTAGGTAGTGTCAAGAACATTGTAGAACAAGTAGCCTCATCCATTGGGCAATGGAGTCAAAAATGAAAAACAAGACTCGAAACTGAAATGACTTGACAAACTGAAATGAATTAACAAACTGAAACAACTTAACAAACTGAAATGACTTGAAAAACTGAAACTGACTACTAACTGAACTTATTTATGACAACTTACCATCGATATTTGAAGTCTTCAAATCCTAATGATAACCACCCGCCTACTAAAGACATATATACAATCATGTGAAATGATCCCTCCAGTGTAACCAATCCAAAAAATGGCTACTTACTAGAATCATGCTCACACTTTCCTTGAGCAGGGAGAAAAAACAAAAGCTAGGCAACTCCAAGTTTCCAATGAATATTTGCTCATAATCCATAAATAAAAGAAAATTCATCTCCCTTGTTGACTGTAACAAATCAGTAAAAGGATTCTCAGAAATATGAAATGTTACCTTTTCTTGAAACTCAGTAGAAATAGATGCACTCCTTTCATTTTCTGATCCTGGAGGAAGATCATCATATGCAAGAGGCTCTAAAACAACCTCCTCTTTATAATTGGTCTCTTGATATAACTGCAAATTCTTGGATGAGATTTCCAATGAGACTCTTGCTGAACAAAACAATGAAGCCGGTTGCCTGATAAAATTTTTACCATCTCTTTTTTGAAGCTCATAGCTAGCTAATGGAGAAGGGATTTGACCACAAATATCATCCGAAACATCAGCTATTGGATTATGGAAAACTTGAGAAGATTAATGCAACTTGTTATACATTGGTTCCAATGGGACTACATGATTTTCTATAGGCTTGTCATCCTTTGCTTTAGAGATATTATCAAAATTTTTCCTCAAAAAATGAAATGAATCAAAACTTGATGGTACAAAATTATCCAACATCAATTCATAATATGTTTCAGGTTCTAAGCTTTCATATGTGGTCTGAAACTCAATGTAACTCAGTGGCTGTGATTCTGGAGTGAAAGAAGCTTCCATATCACAAGTGACATCCTCAACCAATTCATGAAAAGGCTGCCCATTTATACTATTGACAACTCGCTTATATGCTTGTTTACATTTTTCTCTTATTTTTGAAAATGAGGAGAAACACAAGTATAAGGAGTGTTAAACACCATGTTGAAGCACACACATGGTGTATGAGAAAGATGAACACACACACAAGAGACTCAACACAATGAAGGATAAGCGTGAGGCTTTCTTATTTTCCATTATACAAAGATGTACATTTATAGTACAATGGTGTGACTCTTGGTTTCACATTCCAAGGTCACTTGGACTCCATTGTGACTTTTCGCATTCCACACCTACCCATGTAGGATTGGGTGTTCCAACATCCCCCCTTAATCCGAAGGGGTATGTGTGAGTCCAAGAAAAGAGTTGTAATACAAATCTGCAAAGTATACATGGCAGCACTTGGGCTGAATCAACTCTCCGAAATGTTGGAAAAAAGAGGTGGTTTTAGGATGACCACAAACACTGGAACGCAATACATGTTGCAGTTCCCGGAACTCTTCCAAAACTGGCAAGAAGCTGAAGGCTTCTGCTAGAGGAATTGTCCCTCATATAAAAGGGAGACCTTCGACCTAAAAGAAGGGAGGTCTACTACCTGTGGTGGTTTTAGGTTGTCCACCAACCAAAGATGATGGTTTTAGGTTATCCACCAACCGAAAATGATGGTTTTAGGTTATCCACCAATCGAAGGTATGCTCATGGGCATCCGTATCTTTGGCTACATCTCTGAATCCGGAATGATGAATTGTGGCTCAGGTTCGCTTGAACTGCTGGCTACAACTCTGAACATGGAATGAGAGATTGTGGCTCAGGCTTGCTTGATCTGACGTTGAAGGTTGTACATGAACAGGATTTTCCCCCCTGTCAGGGACAAGGTGAGATGATGGCGAAAACTCAACTGCAAGTTTGCTCAATATCCGTGAACAAGTTCTGACATGTGTCGTAAACATCTTCTTGGCTGCTGATGCCCATTGCCAAGAAGCGATCCATCCAAGATGAATCTTGGTTCTTGCAGGAGGCTTGTGTCTGAAGCATCTGTTTGAAGAATGGGTGTGCCGACCACAGTGCTTGCATGGATGAAGATCAAAACAGTGATCTTTCATGTGACCAACTCGATCACAGTGTCGGCATTTCTCAATCTGATGTTGTTGTGGAACAGGATCTGGAACAGCTGTAGGTGAACTGTCATACATGAATTCGGCACTCTGAAATAAGATGGGCTTGGTGTAGTCTGGAATATGAAAGGACACATCCTTGTCATATCCAAGACCAGTTCGGTGCTTGTTGTGGACAAGCTCTTCCCAAGGTCTGATGATGGGCTTGAGAAGTGCAGGCTGAAATGCTGCATTTGCATGTACATCTGCTGAATGTGAATCATCTAGAACTTTGTCTTCTTTCTTCTGATGAGAGTCCTTCACAATGTTCTGAACATAAACAGGTTCAGAATGGTGACTCTTTTGCTGAAGTTCTTCTTGCTGAAGCTGAGATTCCAACTGCAAAAACTCGATCTTTTCATGTGCATCTAGCAAACAACTGTGAATTTTACAAAGAGAATCCTTACTCATTTTTATCACATCATCAACATTTGAATGAATGAGGTCATTCAACAACACTAATGCCTCATTGATTTTAGCCATTTTCAACAATTTAGGCTCAAAAATGAATGAAAGGGTGTCGGCTTCAACCGAAAATGCACCCGTTTACAATGTGATTCAACAAATATAAATGACTCAAGAAATTCTCAAAGTACAAAGTGTGCTCCTCAAATGATGGAGGGCAATCAACAATCCAACAACTCAAATTTTCTGATTCCAACTATGAATGAAGAGGCAAATTCACTCACAATGTGAGTTCAATACAAAATCTCTGCAAAAATATGCAGCAAAAACAACTGTGCAAAAGGCCTTTAAGGTAGCTGAAATTTTCCTTCAAAGAGCTGTTTTGAAACTGATGGCAAACTTGTCTTCAAATGTGAAATTCTTCAAAAAAATCACCCTTCAATGTCACAAATCACAAAATGCAAAATCTGAAAATTTCTTTATATATTCACTTCATCTTCTGATATGTCATTTCTTCTTTCTTTCTGCTGTTCAAGTCTTCTTACTCTCTCTCTCCTCTCTCTCTCTGCTGTTTTTTTTTTTTTTTTAAAATTAATAATAAATTAATTAAAAAATAAATTAATGGAAATAATTAAGAATGGGAGGGGAATTTTTTTTTTAATGGGTGAAAGGGACTATTAAAAAAAAATGAATTTAAAACTAAGGGAATTTAAAAGGGAAGGGAATAAAAATCGATTTAACAAAAAGGGAGAGGGAATAAAAAAAATCAATTTTAAAATGGGATTAATTAAAAAATTGGGAGGGCAGACTTACAAGTGGGGAAAGGTATTAAAAATGGCGGTCTTTAAATGTGAAAATCGATTTTTAAAAGGAAGAGTGGTATGAAGAATTGGGAGAGGCGTAGGCGGTACTTTAAAAAAATTGAAAAAGTCAAATTAAGAGTGGAGGGAGGCCGAAGGGCCGTGGAGGAGATAACACAGGTGTGAGGTGTGCGTAGAGGTGTGCGCAGAGTTAAATGGGAGATCGTATTGTGGGCGTTGGGAGTGATAAGGAGGCAGGAGGGACGTGGAGTTAGTGCATTGAGGGAGCTCGCAGGTGAGAGGGCCGTGGTGAGAGTGTATATAGCATTGGTTGAAGAGTCGTTTTGGAAGGGCGTGCGTAGGTGCTGGTGTTTGATGCCGTGTGTGGGAGTGGTGAGGATGGAGCAGGGGGACGCCGCGCGGGAGGGTTGTATTGTGTGTTAATACCGTGATGTTGAAGCCGGAGGGGATGGCGCTGCAGAGAGGTGTAGGGGAGTGGTGAGCGTAAGGAGTGATTAGTGTAGGGTGTATGAGTGATCAATGAACAGTAGCAGGCATAGGGGGAAGGCGTAGTGTGGATAGGATATGAGGGTTGAGATAGTTGCAGGTGTGAGATTTATGAGCGTGGAGAGGCCGTGTGAAATAGGTAGGAAGGCGTGAGGCCACAACGTAGAGGGGAGTAGCAGAAAGGCCGTGTGGGAGGCGAGGGGCCGAATGCAGTTGTGTGGTGAGGGCGTATGCCAATTGCAGGGATTTTTTATTTTTTTTATTTTTGTTTTAAAACAGCAGAGAGCAGATAATAGAGAGAGCAGACTATTCTTCCTTCCAGCAACATATATTGAATAAATGCAAACTCAGAAATCTTTCAGTAATCTAGCAGCAGGAAAATTCTTCAGAAAATTTTAGCAGTAAAACCCAGATTTTTTTTTTTTTCTCAATAGCCCAGCAATAGGAAAATGTAGAATTGCAGAAACTCAGAAATATTCCAATGAAAACTCAGAAATATTTCCAGTGAAAACTCATAAACTTGTTCAGAAACCCAATTTAAAACACTATTCCAAGAAAATTTTCCAAAGGCAAGATTATGAAGGGCGTAAATTGACAGAAATTACAGTAAAAATGAGAATGAAAACCTTCGATGGGCAACGCTCGCTTTTTCAAAACAATTTTCAAATGCTTCTTCTTTCAAAGAGATTAACGCCGTTATAATCACTTAATGTTGCACTTTATTTCCGACGTTCAATGGCGGCAAAATACCCAGCTGCAAAAATCTCTTCCAAATGTCAGTAAAAGTACAACAATTTTGCAGGTGCATGTTTAAGTAAACACAAATGAAGCCCATTTAATTTGAAGTGGCTAGTAATCGCCTACTCGATACCATGTTAAACACCATGTTACACATGGTGTATGAGGAAGATGAGCACACACACATAAGAGACTCAACACAATGAAGGATAAGCGTGAGGCTTTCTTATTTTCCATTATACAAAGATGTACATTTATAGTACAATGGTGTGACTCTTGGTTTCATATTCCAAGGTCACTTGGACTCCATTGTGACTTTTCATATTCCACACCTACCCATGTAGGATTAGGTGTTCCAACAAGGAGTCCTGATCAAGAAGTTCATTGTCTTCTTCATGCTGAATATCAAAACTCAAATATTGCTGATTGCTAATCCGAGGAAAGTTTTCTCTCAATAATTGAAATGAAGCAAAACACAAGGGCAAAGAACTTTCACTTTCTTTGAAATTTTCTGCATTCTCTTTGTTCATGTCATGATTGGTATGTATAGGCTGAGTGTTATATTTGAGTTGATGTAATTGAACTTCCTCTTCAAAAAAACATGCCATTGATTTCCTTGAAGTGTTAGCCTCTATTTCAACAACATAGTCATCATCATACTGATCATACTTGGGTAAATAATTAATATAATTAATGTCATCAAACATACACATTAGATCTGTAGATTGCTTCTCCATGGGTTGATCTACAAATCCATTTTCATGACTGTCCATAAATGAATACATAAAAAAATCATTTTCTGATCTATGGTAACTGGAATTTGAAAGAAAATGGTTAAGGCCAACAACCTCTTCTTCTTCTACAATAAGTGGGACATGGTGTTTTTGAACAAGAAATTCATCTTTCATGATGATATTTTGCATAATTTATTCCATTGTACTTACCAAAATGTAGAGCTTCACTTTTGAAGATGTTAGGTACTCCTTCTCTATGTTCTCCCTCTCTTCTGCCTTCAAATTTGACCTTTTGACCAACAAATTAGCTTCCAAAGCTATCACATTGTCTTGAATTTTTTCGAGTGTTGTAGTGTTCCTTTCTCTCAATTGAAACTCCATTTCCGGATCAAAGGAATCTAGGTAGTGTAAGAGAGCTAAAGCGAGAGGTGGTTTTATATTAGCAGGTATTGAATGGTATACTTGATTGAACCTAGTTGAAAAGTGTTGTACTATTTCTCCTGGCTATCTTTTCAAACAATTATATTCTTCTAAAATCAGAAAAGGATTCCTCTTGATCACACATTTATCAAGGAATACTTTCAAAAATTGGTGTAAATCGAAAATGCTTGCAACTGGCAAGTTTTTGAACCATTTCTTGGCTTCACCTTGCAAAGATAGAGAAAAATCCTGATACTGACATCATCTTCTTGAATCTCAAAAAGGTCGAGAAAATTTTCAAAACTTTGAATGTGTTTTTCAGTAGTGATGTTACTATATTCTCTATCAAACCTGGGAAGATATTTGTAATAGTTTTCAGGGAAATCATGGAGTATAGGAGGTAAGATGAGTGGCTTGTTTCTATTTGGAATTTTGCAAGGTATACGAGTATATACCAAAGATGTAATATTAGTCTTGATCTCGTGAGGCTCATCAAGTCGAAAATGGTCATCATAAGATTCAGAAGAAGAATCTTGACCAAGATCAAAGGTGTAAGGAGAATTTAAATTCACAATTTTAAAAGGAAAGGAATCTAAAGCAGGTTTGTGATCTTTTCTCAAACAAAATATACCTTGGAAAACCTTCTTGACATTATCAGGAAAAGAGAAGAAATAATTCACGACAAAGAACATGATGTCTTGAATGAAAGTCCAAGTTGAATACCTCATCTTCCCATGTTTATGTTGGTAAGGTTCATCCTCCAGTGGAGTCTTTGGATTTGATTTCAAAACTGATTTGGAGTCGCCAGGTGGATGATTTCATCCTTCCCATGTCCGATCAATGTCCACCATTAGTAATCAGATCTAATCCTTTTCCTTCTTTCCCATGGAATATTTGTCACTTTGTCCCGGAAAACAACGCCAAAAATGTTATCGTCCACAGTGTTCCAAGGCTGAGAATGAAAACCGAAGGAGGTAACTTCAAACCACTTGGGATTTGGTAGCTAGCCCTATGAAATCAGAGAGGGATCTCTCTATGATATTACAGCCAAAAGATGATGGAAGAAGGAAAAATGATATTAGGCTAGGTCTGAGCTCTAGGGTTTTGAAAATTTAGGGTTTTTGTTGGATCAGGAGGAGAGGCCAAGGAAACTAGGTCTCATCCAAAAGATTACAGTTGGAGAGATAAAAAGGGGAATTGTAGGTATGTTCAATGGAACTTTAAGGTTGTCAATTTTAGTGTAGGGTGGAAAAGCAAAGGATCAAAATGAGCATGGCAAGCATGAGTTCATTTATCAGAAGATGACTAACAAAAACATGAAATTCCTACCAAAATAGAGCATAAGCTTAAAGAATTTTTTTAAACATCTTATAGGAAGATCACTAAAAGCATAGATATGGAAAAAATATGAAATAATCATTAATAAAGTGAATTTCAATAGAAAAATACTACCACAAAATCATACCACATGAATCCCTATATAATAGCTGCAACTGAACTTGTATTTCCTGCAAATAGTCTCAAATACACTAGCTTCAATAGCCTTGAATCTAAAACATCAAACCCTTCTTTTGACTTAGATTTGGCTAGATATAGAACAAAACAACTCTTTTCCCATGTTAACACTGGAAAATCGTATAGCAGAAGATGACATTAATTAATGTCATGCCAAAGGATTTACAAGGCAGGAAGACATTATGGAATCAAAAAAGTATTTAAAATATCTAAGGTTTTGAGAAAATCAAATTTGAACTATTCATAAAATGCTACTTGTGTGCATTATCCTTCGAGAAGAGCGCCTTCTGCGCGCCTTTTTTCCCGATAAGTGCGCATTCCTAAAAGTGGAAAAATATCGCTTTTCAGGACCACACAAAGCAAATGATAGTTACTCCTTACATGAAGTCGCCTAGGGACAGCCACCAGTACCTCAGACATTATGTGAGCACGCAAAGGAATATTTGGAGCACACAATGGAATCATACCTCTCCCTTGGGTCACCATCCACCATGTACCAAGGGAGGGAAGGAGGATTTGAAATCCCCTATATAAAGGCACGATGAGATGAAGAATGGGTGATCACATTGTTATGCTGGCCAAAATTGCCCCAAGAAATACCAACAGTGTGTGACCTGGAGCTGGAGATAGAGGGGACTCGATTGTTGGCCATCCAAAAATCTTAGTCCATCACAGTAGAGAGAGAGGGAGCTTGCACCAAGGCGAGCTTGGAAAACAACATCCTTGCATAGAGACCTAGAGCCATTGTCTAGGGGCCCTTTGGCAAGTGGGTAAAATTTCTTCTTCGTATCAAACATTTAATAAGAAAGGGCCTAGAGCTACTATTTGCACTATTATCATTTTAATCTCTTCAATAGATTCTGTATATTTGTGTTTCAGTTTTAGTTTAATTTGAGTATACATTTGCATGCTTTTTCCTCTAGATTGTATGCTTTTGAACTCCACCACTTTCTGCCTGTTACCTAGAGTTTAAAAGGTTGAACCACACCCTTTAAACTGGTACGATTTCGTACATTCATGCACATAATCCACCACAACATTATTGATGACTCCACTAACATTTTACAAGTTTATCTGGTTGTGCCTTCTTTTGCAGGAGACCTTTGTCTATGCCGGAGAGTGGAGCTGATAGTCCTATGATTTATCTTGTAGTCCCTAGATTCACTTTGAGTGATAGACTGAAGAAGATAAGCTCCTAACTTTTTTACTTGCAGGAATTTGCGCACGTTTGTTCCTCATAGACGCGCAGGGCGCGCATTCAGTGCTGCCCTGCACGCAGGAAAGCGCACCTGTCAAGGATTTTTGCGCGCAATTTAAAAAATGAGATTTCTCTCCCAAGATTCTGTTTATTTATGCCTGTAAGGTGATTGGCATCCCCTAATGTATCTTCCAACACTTGTTGTGATACCCCACAGCTTGTTAGAACTCACTTCTAGCTGCTTTCTGTAGGCTTAGAGTTAGTTTTTGATGCAAGTTGATTTTTGCAAAATTTTCACATAGTTTAAGTAGGGGGAAAATTAACTCATGTTTCGAACAATTTATGTTTTGAAATTTTTTGGTATTCACACCTAGATAACTAGTCCAAGTAAGTGGCCCAAGACCACACATGCATAGCTAGTTTTCTTTCCTTTAGTGTAGAAATTGTTTAGTTTAGTTCAATTTTTGCATTAGTAATTGCGGGACTAGGATCAAATTGTCTATACAAGAGTAAGTAATCTCTGCTACCTTTGCACCCTCCGGTGATCCTAGGTAAGCATATGAACGCTTTATATTCAAAATTCGCCATCTCCCTTTAGTTAGTCACATAGATTAACTAGGAAAATTTGAAAGCGACCCATTATCCGCACATGTTTTCCATTTGAGCCGGTAACAATATAACATAGTTTAAATAGGGGTTTTTTGTAAAGGATCACCGATATCCACACGTTCAAACTATGTGCTTGTTCACCTTACGTTCACACACACTCACCCACTAAGCAAAGAAAGACACCTAAAACTAACTTAACCAAACTCACTAAATTCTCTCCACAGGGGCCACATAAATTTTTATAGTTTAACTTAGGATCAAGGGGGTAGGCATCCAATAAGCCACCTTGATCATAATTCATATTGAAACATAGAAGTTGTGTATTTAGGGAGCTTCAAATCCACCTATCATCCCACGACAAAGAAAACCTGAGTGCGGCAGAGACTCGATTCAGAGGTGGTTAGGCTTAGGCGCAGTGCGTGCAGTATTAGTTGGGGTTACCTGACCTGGCTGATACTCGATACTGTTAGTTGAATACCAAGAAGCCCAAGACTCGAACGCTCACGTGGGACAATGGTTCTTAGTGGCAAAAAACTAGGGCATCCTTTACCCTATAGGTGACGGTGTAGACAAGAGCCAGATCCTCTACCCTTACCTTGGTGGATTCTCTTCGGCTGACTGTGGGCATCACAAGCTCTTACGGGACGTTGCGCCAGCACTCGCAAGAAATATTCTCAAGGAACAATTACTTTTGAGTGTGTGAGGATGCAATAGGTCTTCTAGGATTTTGAGTATCAGACGCAAACAAAAAAAAACACTTTTTTGCTTGATTGATCACATAGATTAATTTAAAGAGAAAATTTATTTTATTTTCGCTTCGTTTTATGTATGTGGCCATAATTTTTCTTTGATCATAGATTCTATCCTCTCAAAGTTTTCCAAAACCTAACCTGGTCGACACCCGAACGGTCCCAACAGAACCTCGTCGATCCAGGCGTCTTTTGGACCTCCCCCCATTACCGTGAGGGGTTCCAGTTCTTTCGCCATTTAGGCGTCAAATATGGAACACTGCCACCGTCATTGATTCATTCTTCATTGGAGTAGCCATAGTTGGGAACCCTAGTCGGTCTCCCAACACCACACCACACACCACTCCCCTCTTGACCCCTAGGGGGCAAAGGAGTGCGTCCCATTCGGGAAGCCATTTGAATACACAACAGGGTACGTCATAGACTAACCCTCGTTCTAACCAGAACTTTGTGTCTTCACACATTGCAATGGCGTCAACCTCCTAGTCACCTTTCTTAGCTTCGTTGAATCTACCCGATTTAACCAAGCTAACGAATGACCCCATCGCACACGATCCTTCATGGCCTCCCATGCCCACGAAGCTCCCTTTGGATATACCAAAATTTTAAGGCAAGCAAGCAGAATACCCATGTAATCAAGTAATGACCTTTCACTTGTGGTGCTCATCGAACAACATCATCGACGACACTATTCGATTGAGGCTATTTCAATGCACTCTTACAGGAGTGGCCATGAAGTGGTACGTGGAGTGACCTCCTACTTCACATGGAACCTTTAGTGCCCTTGCTACTGCGTTCCTCATATATTTTCAGTTACCCATTCACCATGATTCGAGAATGGAATTACCGACTCATTTTAGACAAACCCCCGTTGTCCATATCTCAGACCATCTTCATGAATGCAGGCGGCGTCGCAGTTTATGTAAAGCTAAACTCAACGATCGGGTCCTCTTAGATTTATTCTTGAAAACTCTGACGACGAAGATTTAAAAGGATGTGGCGCAACAAAATCCCACTTTCGAATAGGATGCAATCAGTAAAGCCCAGAAGCTTGAACTGATTTATACACAGTCAGGATACATTTACAACATCCTGCCTAACGCCCCGCGCCTGCAAACTTATCAAGAATTTTCCAGGCTCATTGAACTTTGCAGACGGGCTAATTGGGTCAATGACCCAAGGTTACCTAGGTCGTAGTAGTCAAAACCTCGGTTACACATATATTTCTACCCAGAACATGTCTCAACCCGCATTTGAAAGTCATCATATGCCTCAGCAAAATTTGACTAATAGGGCGCAAGTGTATCACCAGGGAAGACCCTATCCTCCGGCTGAGGGGCCCCAGTACGCAGAAAGAAATACTGACAGAAGAGCTCCCCTCCAATGCCCAGGTGCAAACCCGGGACAATGTTATGCTCAATCCCCAACACACGATCCACCTACGCAAACCAACGCGCAGGTGAACTTTGTGCAGCCGTCCCAAACCAACCACACCAGTATAACTAGGAGAACTATCCTCCTAATGTGGTAAATAAAAAATCCAAAAAAAATTCAAAAGGGAACCCTGGATAGGGTGGTAACAACCAACAGCGCCCATCGCGATCCCAGGCTGGAGGTAACTTTAACCGAAATGAGAACTAGGAGCCAAGCAATGCCCAATGATAGAGTAAAAGGCCATCTCTTTGAAAAAACCATTCATGTTCGATATGTGGAGAGTATGGGCACTATACTCACCACTGTCTTGATCTCCTTGAGCTAAAAATGCTACAGATTAACCGAGGACAAGGAGGATATTCCCAGCAACCCGCTGTGATGCAAAAGCCTTTCCCCCACCAAGGGACGGTCAACACTTAACAACAAAACCGATACGATTCCGGGAAAAGTAGCCATGAAATCTATATGTTTGGGGAAGAGATGTTTTTTCTAAACACGGAATCGCAACTACGACACCCCACTAGACACCACTATGTCAGGGGCTAGTAAGAGTGTGCCGACTGCACTTTTGACCATTTCAAAGATGCCTATAGAACCATTGCCAAAGATGGCAAAGGGACCCAATAGGCGAGCAGGAAACTACTCCAAAGCGGCCCATAATTATAGCATCATGGACGATTTAGCACAATCTCCTGCTGCTATGTCAGCTCTGGAAGTACTGCAGAAATGTCCGAAACAACGAAAGCCCTACTTTTCGTATTAGGCGATATCAACCCGGCTGATACACGCTTGAGGGATTTTGACTTAGATAAAGCCACCCCTCAGCTTCCTTCCATGGTCGCCTTCCAGATACCAGTATTGGTACAAAATATCACTATTAACCGATGTGTCATAGATGAGGGTGCATCGACGTGCATCATGTCAAAAAATGTTTGGCAGAAGTTTGGTTCTCCCGAACTAAAACCCTCAGTCATAATGCTTCGAGCGTACGATGGTTGTCCCTCGACCCTCATCAGCCTCTACCAAAATGTCCCGATCTGTTTAGCCGGAAAGACAGTCCACGTAGACATTGAAGTCTTGGATGCGCACTTGGATTACAATATACTCCTCGGGCGGAGTTATATATACGCCATGTCTGCCATAGCCTCCTCCGTCTTCCGCATTATGATGTTCCCCCACGAGGGCCGCATCATTACTGTAGACCAGTTGACACAAAGTGAGAAGCGTCCCCTAACCAACACAGATGTAATTCTACCCTATGTAGATACATCCTCAGATGGTCTTTCACGGTACCAATAATATGGCCCTGTCCAATTCAAACTGTCATCTGTTCTAGGGTCATTCCTAGGAGATCCTACCATTATCCCTGAGGCATCACCTAGTATCACAAGGGCCCCGATATGTATGATGTTGACATCAAGCGCCAAGGCTAGTCAGGACACAGAATCAAGCAGTAATGACACCGAGGCATTTGCCACGGTAGCCTCTCTAGCCTACACCGCCTCCTAAACCCCTTTCCTCTACCCCCCAGCTGGCTTCATCTCCCAGGAGGTTTTGGAAACACTGGTATTACCCAACATATCATTGGCATTCCCAGTTTGGTACCCCATTCCTCCTTCCAGAACAGGAGCCACCCACGTTACTGCCACAGGGTTGAAGCCCCTCAGTCCTGTGGAGCCCCCACCCATCCAAGAAATGGTCGAGACCACCCCCGCAAAGGAAGCTCCCATTGCGAAACCAGTAATCATGACCAAGAAAACCGAGAATAGAGGAAAGAAGATGGTGACCCCTGCCATTAAACATGAATCACCAGTTTGCACCATATGCGACGTAATAGGCCATCCTACCCATATATGTTCAGAGCTGGATGAATTAAAACCACTCCTTGGCTCCTAAACAGACATTTCGATGTCGTGTTCCTGTAAAAAGTAACCTACCACCAAAGGTAAAGGCAAAGTGCTGCGTACCAATCACGCATGCACTCTTTATAGCAACTATGGGCACTATACCCACCATTGTCCAGAGATACCACGATATAGGGATGCCTTACATGCCATTGAGCGATCCTATAAAAAATATCCCTCCACCCAGGCATCCGTAAATGAACCTCGTACCATCCTGTACCTGCAAGAGGAGCAACAGTCACTAGAAAGATGACCATTTGCCCCTCCTCCCCACAAACCTCCATACACCAAACAGGGACAGGGGAACCTAGTTTCCTCATCCTCTTGAGTTATCAAGCGCATTGATTGTTGCAAATGGTTTGGTCGGGTCTTTGACCTAAGGTCACCTAGGCAGCAGTAATATGTATTCGGGCAGATCCTGGATAGGGGGCAGTAACCGACAAACACCCCCCATGATCTTAGTCTGGGGGAAACCCCAACTTAAATCAAAGCTAGCAGCCAAGTAAAAACTCCCAAGCAAATAGAGGCAATGCCACACATTCACACTCCCGAAAAAATAATTTTTTAGCAACAGGTATGCCCTCTCTCATCTTCTTTTTTAAATATCACGACTTTCAATAAATATTTGAAAATAAGATGCTTTCACTTTAGGTAGTTATTTTTGCTGGAAAAACCCACAAAAAATTCACAACACCATCTACTGAAAGTTCCAGAGCAGGTATCATTCTACCCCCAGCATGATAGAGTCCCAGGAGAGTTTTCATATCCTGACATCATTTCTCCATCAGAAATAAACCATAGGGTCCTCATATCTGACTGTGTTTATTATCACCTCACCTTGCACATGATAAGCATCTGCGTTGGTCAGTAGAGCCTCCCCACCATGGCGCTCGTCACCCAGTAGACCATATATGACAACAACAGTGACGCCATGGCCATACCACTTCAGTCCGAGAAGCACCTCGTGCCCATCCATTCATCATGCATAAGGTCAAGTTTACCATGCTAACTGAAACTCCCTTCCTAGACGACCAGGTTGTACAAGCAGATAAAACGCGCACCACCGCGCATCGCATTTGGCCCACTATACCTCCACCAGCATAATCCCATCTGTGACACTGTTTCATCTACTTCATCAACCTCGCACATGAGACCAACCAATGGGACCTCCACCCTCAGAAAAACACCTTCCTCATGCCTTCAGTGAGTGCACACTTTCACATTTTGGGGTACCCGTCTTTGTGTTTTGTATAAACCAAACCCCATTATTTTATTCTTTTGGTAAGTGTAAAAAGACCGCAAATGGTGCACTTTGCCCCTTCACCCTCATATTTAATATTTTCTCCTATGGCAACAGCCCCTAATCCCCCTTGGTCAGAGTATTTCACCCCCCACGCACGCACCATCACGACATTCATAGCTAGTTTACACCCGCCCTGGAAGTCCTATCGGCTCTAGGGATTTTTCCCTCAAAAAATAAATATGACTGCCGCGAAGCTGCCTAAGTATACTCCGACCTTGGGCCACTGAATCCCCATCATCAATTTTCAATCACCTCTCACCAACATGCCTATGTTAAACCCATCACATCCAAGTCCCCGACCCCTCAAGTCGGCGACCCATGGTTCGGTTAATGGTTCCTTTTTGTCGACCTTGACACCTCTTTTCCAAAAAGGAAGCGGCACCTTGGATTACCCCTCCCCATGCAAAGGGGTATCCTCGAGTGGCACTGTAGGAGACATCATTGTCCATAGATGTCATCAATCCTCTTGATATTCGACTACGAAAAAAGCTTTCATGTAAAGATGGTATCATATCGTACAACCATTGCACTTTGATCATATCCGTCGAAGACCTGTGCCTCCACAAGCGTCTCTGTCAAATAATTATTACATGGGAAGGTCCCAACCAGTACATATGCGTACATTGCGCAACTACATGCCATATCAAGTTTACGCATACGGGTACCACGTTCCACCTATCATCAAAGAAAAAACGCCCCTGAGAGCATCAGTAGTTGTCGTCAACAACCGCCAACATCACTACCATAGTAGTGACACAGACAACACATGCATCTATCAATTTTGTTTAACTAGCCATAGAATCATGAGCATGGGACATGCCCGCCTTGTTGAAATTTTGTATATATGTTGTAATTTGTATTTTCTTGCAGGGATCCCTTAGAGATTGTCATTCTTGGAACCGTAGGAGGGTGTTTTCAATTCCAAAAGCTCCATGTAGGTCTCCCTCTCTCTCTACACACGATACATAAAAGAAACTATAATGTATTTCAGCTATATAGTCCTTCCTAGACCTCACACATTAGGGGGAAACTGTTAACACTGGAAAATCGTACAGTAGAAGATGACATTAATTAATGTTAAGCCAAAGGATTTACAGGGCAGGAAGACATTATGGAATCAAGAAAGTATTTAAAATCTCTAAGGTTTTGAGAAAATCAATTTTGAACTAGTCAGAAAGTGATATTTGCGCATATTATCCTTCGAGAAGAGCACCTTCTACGTGCCTTTTTTCTCGATAAGTATGCATTCCTGAAAGTGGCAAAATGTCACTTTCTGGGACCACACAAAGCAAGGGACAATTACTCCTTACATGAAGCCGCCTAAGGACAGCCACCAACGCCTCCTTAGACATTATGTGAGCACACAAAGGAATATTTGGAGCACACAATGGAATCATACCTCTCCCTTGGGTCACCATCCACCATGTATCGAGGGAGGGAAGGAGGATTTGAAATCCCCTATATAAAGCCACCATGAGATGAAGAATGGGTGATCACATTGTTATGCTGGCCAGAATTTCCCCAAGAAATACCAGCAGTGTGTGACTCAGAGCTGGAGATAGAGGGGACTCAATTGTTGGCCATCCAACAATATTAGTCCATCACAACAGAGAGAGAGGGAGCTTGCACCAAGGCGAGATTGGAAAACAACATCCTTGCATCGGGACCTAGAGCCATTGTCTAGGGGCCCTTTGGCAAGTGGGTAAAATTTCTTCTTCGTATCAAATGTTTAATAAGAAAGGGCCTAGAGCTACTATTTGCACTATTATCATTTGACTCTCTTCAATAGATTTTGTATATTTGTGTTTTAGTTTTAGTTTAATTTGAGTATACATTTGCATGCTTTTCCCTCTAGATTGTATGCTTTTGAACTCCACCACTTTTTGCCTGTTACCTACAGTTTAAAGGGCTGAACCACACCCTTTAAACTGGTGTGATTTTGTACATTCGTGCACTGAATCCACCACAAAACCCCATATTGGGGTCGAATCCAAAATGACAGGAATAGTTTACGCAATAATCACTAACCAAACGTAAATCTAAGGAAGTAAAAAACAAACCCTAAATTTAGAGAAACTGATTCACTTTGACTTTAGAAACTTTTATGAGCATGAATCTAAGTCAATTTGACCTCTAATAGCATAATTAAATTCCATTACATCATATTAAATCAAAACATGACAGATTACATCCTCAAGATCTAACTTTGACTGATAAATTTTGAAAATTTGTCCTCCATGGAAAAACGTAGCTAAATTGCAGAAAAGCGCAACGCCAACTTGGAGGAGAGAATTGATTGCCTTCCTATGCTACAAATTTTTATCCGAAGGTACCATTGGAAAGCTTAGGACGTCTAGTTGTCCATAGACTCCTCAAGCAAGCAAAATGGTTTTCCAAGGCTGAGAAAAATCCATTCGCCCAAGATCGCTTTAAAAGCGCAGTGCCTAGGTCAAAGTAGTGGCAGAAAGTGAGTTTTTAGCATGTTTTTTGCGTTTTTCTTCCACCCAGAAATATGACATGGAAAAAAACATAGATGTATAACATGATCAGGTCATAAGCTATCCAGGGATGTAGCTTTTGGCACCATGAAATTGCCAAAACTTCGGGGTTTTCTGCAAAAATAAGGCTCAAATATGGCGCTATATCTCTCTAACCATAATTTTTTTAGCAAAACTGAGAGATGTTTGTGTTTTTGGGCATGTTATGAAGAAAACCCTCCTCCAATTTCCAAATATAATTTCCCATTTGTTTAGAGTACAAATTGAAGTTGGTCACTAAAAATTGGAAAAGTGCAACAAATTATGAGAAAAGCGTAGCAAAAATTTGGAGAGTGATTTGGAGGCCTTGTCAGAGGAGTTTTGGGTTGTAAGTGGTATGGTTGGAAATTTTAGGATGTCTGATACACAATAGAGTCATCAAGAATTGCAAACACCTTCTCCAAACCCCTGAAAAACTGACTTGAAGTCAAGCTGTCCAAAAATGCAGGAAACCTCCTGTAGCAACTGTAATTTGGGAATTTCTCTCGAATCCTAACACTTGTGCATAAAGTGAAGGAGGTTTTTGATCCCTGGTCTATGATGGGAAAAAAAAATCTTTCACTTTTTCCAAATTCATCATCCTTACTTTAGAAACTAATTTTAATGTAAGACTGTCCCTATGTGTGGCAAATGGCCTCAAAACCCTAAAATGAAGGTTTTAACCCTGTATAGAAATTATCTGCAAACAAATTCTTAAAGACAGAAAATAAACAATAGCGAGAGCATACAACATAAAACGGATACACATATATTTTTCCCTTGGATCCCAAAACTGGGACTGCCAGCTTGATTTTTCATTATATTCCTTTTAGTGTTACAACACATATATACACGCTGAAGAATTCATAAACCCCAATCAATGAACACTGAATTAGAACATAACCGTAGTTCCCTTGACCGGATATACAAAATACCAGGGGCCGAAAACTATCATGCCCCAAAACCATGTGCAAAACCATGCACAAAATCATAGGTGGGTTTGCCCACAAACCGTGGAAAGAATATAACACATACCCAACATTCTCCCACTTGTTGTTTTATTTACATAGGGGACCACATGAGAGCTTAGTAATTAGTCCACTCCTGCAACACCCATTGTTTCTCTACACCAAGAGAACTTCTGAGAGCTCACAGACTTCATCAATGCATATGCAACATTCTTCAAAGTGCCCACCTTTACCAGAAGCACCTTTTTATCCTCAACCATATCTCTCACAAAGTGATATTGAAAATCAATGTGCTTTGTCTTTGAATCATAAGCAGGGTTCTTAGCCAAGAAAATTGTGCTTTGGCTATCATAGTATATCCTTATAGCTCGTTGCGCCAAGCCCATACTTAACACTATCTATGCAACCAAAATTCTTCCTTGCTTGCATGAGTGGTTACTGTGTATTCTGCCTATGTAGTTGAAAGAGCCACTACAAACTATCTTTTACTCATCCAACTTACTACACCTCCAGATAGGCTAGACACATACCCACTTGTAGATATTATTTGGTCTAGATCTCCAGTCCAGTATGCATAAAAAAACCATGGATGTCCATAACTCTGTCCAATCCTAGTCTTTTTTCGTAGCAAAAACCATAATCACTAGTGCCAAGCAAGTATCTAAAAACGCGCTTCACTGCTGTTCAATGCTCCTTCCCTGGTTTTGACATAAACTTGCTCAATATTCCCATTGCATGTGCAATGTCTTGTTTGGTATAGACCATTGCATACATCAGGCTAATCACTGCACTTGCATATGGAACATGGGACATATCCTCCTCTTCTTCTTGTGTCTTGGGACACTGCTCAAAAAATAGCTTTACACCTACATGAATAGGAACCTTCACCGGTTTACTATCCTGCATATTGAACCTCTGCAGTATTGTCTCCACATACTTCCTCTAGTTTAACCAGAGCTTCCTCTTTACCCGATCTCTCTTAATTTCTATCCCCAAAATATAGTTTGCAGCACCAAGATACTTAATGTTGAATTTGGAGAACAATTGGGTCTTCAAATCTTGGATAATTTCTTTGTCATTTCCAATTAGCAACATATCATCCAAATAACATGGTCACCAATTAATTTAAAATACACACAGTGATCCTCTTTTCTTCTGGTGAAGCCAAGTCCCCGTATATAGGTATCAAATTTCTGATACCACATCCTTGTTGGCTATTTTAACCCATACAAAGATTTTTTTAAACTTGCATACCAGTTATTTCTTATCCATCATTATAAAGCCTTAATGTTGCTTATGTAGATCTCCTCTTCCAAATCTCTGTGAAGAAATGATGTCTTCACATCCATCTATTCTATCTCAAAATAAAATGCAGTAACAACAAATAAAAGTAATCTAATAGAAGTAACCTTGGCAACAGGAGAAAAAATATCACCAAAATCAATTCTCGGCACCTAGGAATAACCTTTTTCTACCAATTGAGCTTTGTATTTATCCACCTTGTCTTCTACATTCATCTTCTTCTTAAACACCCATTTTCTCCCGATGGGCTTCCTTCCAGCCTACAACTCCACCATATCCCATGCCTCATTTTTGTGCAAGGATGCCATTTCATCAACCATGGCCTCCTTCCAGAGTTTTCCATCCTCTGAATCCACTGCCTCCCTCACATTCCTGGGATAATCATCAATGATAGTTAAAGAAAATTTTGAACAAAAATTATATGGACTATACCTTTATGGCTGCCTTCTTTCCCGAAATGATCTTCTCATAGCTGGAGTTTGTGGCTCTTCCTCTTCTGAATCTTGTTCTGTTGTAGAGTCTCATTCATCCACCTTTAGCTCAAACTCTATCTTCTCAGGTTCCCTTGGTAGGACTTCATGTTTAACATCTTTTACCTCTCTAAACACCACATCAAGACTATACACAACCATCCTTGTTTCTGGGTTCCAAAGCTTGTAACCTTTTAAACCATCCTTATACCCAATAAATATGCACCTTTCAGATTTATTATCCAACTTGGTCCTTTTATCCATTGGAACATACATATGCATCACATCCAAATACCCTCATATGTGAAATATAAGGTTTCTTACAAGTCCATGCCTCATGTGGAGTCTTATCCTACAACGCTGATGAAAGTGATCTATTAACTAGGTAACATGCAGTCTCCACTGCCTCTACCCAGAATTCCTGTCCTAATCCGGTACCATTGAGCATGCTTCTTGAATTTTCCATCAACGTTCTGTTCATTCTTTATGCAACTCCATTTTGCTGAGGTGTGTATGGAGTAAACTTCTTCCATGCTATACCACACTTCTTACATAACTCTTCAAATTCCTTCTTGTAGAACTCTCCACCATTATCTTTCCTCAACACCTTTATCTTCTTTTCTATCTGGTTTTCCACCAAAGCCTTAAATTCTTTAAATCTGTCAAATACTTCAGATTTCTTCCTCCAGAAATATATCCATGTATTCCTTGAGAAGTCATCTATGAATGAAACATAGTACATAGTGTTGATCCCTTAGTTAAATTGAGAGGTGGGGGGGGGGAGGGGGTGAATCAGTTTAACACATTCATGAACTTTTAAAACTTTTATTTTAAAGCTAATTTACACCTTTTATACTCTTCACATCATCATTTTGTGATCAACTTAATATACAATGGAACAACAATCATAATAATTGAGCAGCAGGTATTAAGCAGAACAAATACATAGTATCAACACATAATCATCATGCATATAGACAACAGGTATAAGTGAAAACCCATAAAGGGAGAAAAACACATCTTATTATTGTTGTGATGCAAAGACAAGCTCCAACTCCCTCTCACCACTGATTTTTTGTAGGCTCCAACCTACAGGAGGCTCCAAACTCAATTCTGCAAGCTACAACTTGCAAGGAAGCTCCAACTCCCAGCTATTTTCTGTAGGCTCCAACCTACAGGAGGCTCCTACCTCAACCAACTACAACTGACTTCTATCAAGCTACAACTTGATATGGAAGCACTAACTTTCTCTATTTTCTGCAGGCTACAACCTACAAGAGGCTTCTACCTCAGTCAGCTACAACTGACATCTATCAAGCTACAACTTGATAGGGAAGCTCTAAATTCCTCACTCTTTCATAAAAACACTTGCTGATTTACCTGGATATCAGCTCTGTTCTGTACCATCTTCACTGCTATGCACCAGCCTTCATATCTACCCTGCATCATCTCTGCATTTTCTCAGATTCTCTATCAGCTCCTCCTTCTTCTTTGCCTCACTGCTTCATTTTTGCATTCTCTAACTTCTCTATGCATATCAATTTGATATCATTTATAGAGTTCACCTCATGATTGTTTGCATTCCACAAGGAATTCGAAGTGAACAGTCATGACTCTTTGACTTCTGCCTTCACATTTCTTTATCCAGCATATTCAGAAAAATATTACAATATGTATACATTTCAAAATTACAGTGGGATATTTCTTTTCCTTCGGAGACTTGCCTTTGCATCACAAACAATATAAAAACAATAATACATTTACGTTTTTAGTTACAATATGGATTTCAAATCAACCCATTCAGTTTTTGGATCACTGTGTGTTTGTCTTTTTTTCTACTGTCACTGTCTTTTTCAGTTTATGAACACTCTCCTGTTTTCTATCCATGTAGAATGCATTTCCCAAATTCTGTTCCAAATCTGGCAGCTTTATCAGAATTCACAATATTTTACATTGCAGAAGTTCTTCATATGGTTCAAAACCATTCAATGCATATACATTGCTTCTTCTATAAAAACCAAATAACTCTCGGCATATAACAATAGACCTTTTTATTTTTAACATAGTACATAACCTTCCGGGCCCACTTTCTGAACTCTATCTATTTCCCGATGCGATGAGCCTCCCAGATGACTTCCGATTGCGATTACACTCTTTGCGATTGTTCCGATGCTATTAATCGCAATCGCAAACTTCAATAACATGTTCCAATGTTCTGCCTTCATGCCGATGCGATGGCCCCACACTGCATAGATATATGTATATATATTGTTTCATATATACTTGCTGCTTTAATTTTTATTCATTCTTTAGCTTTGATTTAAAATCTCGGTGCATTCATATATTAACCTTTTTCTTTTACATGGAGCCCACACTACAAAGACACTCCGCCTTATTTGAATTTCCAATCACAATCACAACATTCTGAGATCCTCTTGTGCCTTTGGTCATCTGATTTCCGCCGATGCGATTAGCGAAGGCCCCACCAGGCAATATTTTGGCATTTCAATGTTATACGTTATAATTCTCTTTTACCCATCGAAGTGTTTTAACACAAGAAAATCTTGTATTTTTGTATTTGATTCTCCGCCGATGTGATGGGTCACTGTGGACACCACTCCGACTTACTTTATGATCCAACGGTTGCTATCAATCATGATCCAACGGTTGCGATTGGATCGCACCATCGCAATCGCAACATTCAAACACTTGTTCACTTGCACTTCCACTTTGCCGATGCGATTTGAAATCTCCGATGTGATCACTCACTGTGAATCCAACGGTTGTCGTTGGTTGGGATCAGACGGTTGCGATTAAATCGCTCAATCACAATCCCACCTTTCAAACTGTCACTACTTTGTTCTTCCATTCCATCGATGCGATTAGAAATCTCCGATGCGATTAGATCTCCACCATTGATCTTCTATCTCCGATACGATCTCCGCCGTCAATCTTCAACACTTCCGCTTTGGGCCTTAACATTAAAACTCTGCCTTTCGCGTGATGCGATCACCGTTAGATCTTCACCATTCTTGATCCGATGGATATCGTACAAGTTAAATGTACAGAACTTAATGCTCAAAAATTACGCGATGTAAGTGGTTTTTGAATACCACTCATTTACACGTGTCTTCCAAATAACGATATTGCGTTCGAAAAGTGAAAACAACTTACCACTTGATGAGTTGCACGAACCCACTGGTATTGGGTTTTCAACACCGCTTTCCTTGCGGGCCCCACTCTAATTTCCTTTGTTTGTTTGACTGAATCTTAGATATGGCGTTAAAGCCTTTGCAATCGTTTCGGCAATACATTTCTTAAATGAAACTCTTTTGTATCCAACCTTCGGAACATTATAATATACTCTTGCCCTGTAGGACCCATGTACTTATATCATCGCATCGCATCGCATCTCTGCTTCATAACTCTACCTCTCTGCTTCTTTCCAGATTGCGATATGTGATCGCTTCATAGACCAATCACATTGCATCTCCATTACACAATCTCTGCTTCTATTCACTGTCTCTGCTTTGCTCGATGCCTCTGTTTCTTATCTGCCTTGCTACCTCTCTGCTTCTTTGCTATCTCTGCTGATCTCTTTGCTGCCTCTGCTACCTGCTTTATTTGCTACCTCTGTTTGCTGCTGTTCCTTTGTGCTCCTTTGTCTTTCTTACTGCATAATTGCCTGATCTGCTCCTTTGCTTTGTTGCTAGTTCTTTTCTATGATAGTTCAGGTGCTGCTCCTGTTTTTTCCTTTGCCATCAATGACAATATTTCCAACAGTCTTCCCCTTTGGCAATGATGGCAATACTCCACCAATACTTCAGGACTTCCTCTGCTTGTCTACTTTCACTTGCTTTTCCTCCCCCTTTGACATAAATGGCAAAGGGTTGCACATTTCCTTGTGTGGTTTCAAATTCTTGTCCACAATACTCTGATCTTGAGGACCCGTTCCATGCACTGCTCACTTGCTCTGGCACTTTTGTGACAATATTTGTTGACTGATCTCCCCCTACAATGATGTTTTGTATTCTGTTCTCCCCCTGGAATGATGCTTTCTTTTCATGTCAGAGAGTGGCATCTGTAGACACTACCCCTAGTTTGTCTCTCAGATACTCGAATGGTTCTTTAGCAAGAGGTTTTATGAATATGTTTTCTGTTTGTTGATTTGTTGGCACATATTCCAACTTCACTACTTTTTGTGTTACTTGTTCTCTGAGGAAATGGTACTTGATTGGGATGTGCTTTGTTTTTGAATGAAGTACAAGATTTTTTGATATACTTATTGCACTTGTATTGTGACATTTGATAAGAATAGGTTCATCAATACTTACCTTCATGTCTTGGAAAGTTTGTTTCATCCACATTACTTGTGTGCAATATGCTACTGTTGCTATGTATTCAACTTCTGTTGTAGATAGAGAAATAGAAGTTTGCTTCTTGCTTAGCCATGCCACTAGACTATTTCCCAAATAGAATGCACCTCCACTTGTGCTTTTCCTGTCATCCACACAGCTGGTCCAATCTGCATCTGTATATGTTGTCATCGTGAAGCTCTTGCCTTTTGGATACCATAGCCCATAATGTGCAGTTCCTTGTAGATATTTGAATATTATTTTGATTGCTAGTAAGTGATTTTGTTTTGGTGTTGCTTGATATCTTGCCACAAGTCCTACTACCAACATAATGTCTAGTCTAGAAGCTGTTAGGTATAGCAGATTTCCTATCATGGATCTGTAAAGTTTTTGATCTACATCTCCTGATCCATCATTAGCACATAGTTTGCATCCAGTGATCATGGGAGTTGACATAGGTTTGTAGTCTTCCATTTGAAACCTTTTCAACATCTCTCTTAAGTATTTTTCTTGTGAGATGAATGTTCCTGTGTTATTTTGTTGGATTTGAAGTCCTAAATAGAAGTTGAGCTCTCCAATCATAAACATCTCAAATTCTAATTTCATTTCTTCAGCAAATCCTTTTGCTAACTCATCCTTGTTGCTTCCAAACATGATGTCATCTACACACACAACTACAATAAGGAGATCATTTTCATTAGCTTTTATGTACAGATTGCTGTCTACTCCTCCTTTCTTAAAACCTTGTTTTTGCAAGTATTTGTCTAGCCTTGAATATCATGCATGAGGAGCTTGTTTCAGACCATATAAGGCTTTCTTTAATCTGCACGCATAGTCATGTTTATCTGTTAATGAGAATCCTTCAAGTTGTTCCATGTAGACTTCTTCTTCTAGATCTCCATTCAGGAAGGAAAACTTCACATCCATTTGATATACCATAAAATCATGATAACATGCAAAGGCCAGAAACATTCTAATTTCTTCCATTATGGCTACAAGGGCAAAGGTTTCATCATAATCAAGACCTTCAAGTTGTGAATATCCCTTGCATATAAGTCTGGCTTTATTTCTGATTACCTGCCCTTGTTCATTCATCTTGTTCTTGAATATTCATTTTGTGCCAATAACATTTTTCCCAGTGGGTCTTGGAACTAAATCCCAAGTATTGTTCTTCTCAATTTGGTCCAATTCTTCATTCATAGCATTCACCCAATATTTGTCTTTGCAGGCTTCTTCAAACTTCTTTGGCTCTATTTGAGATAACATGGCTAGGTATACTTCTTCTGTCTGTTCAACTAGCTGTCTTCTTGTCTGGACTCCCACACTCTTGTCCCTAATGATTTTATCTTCTTGATGATTCTTTTGGGTGTATCTTGAGGGACCTTTTGAGTTTAACTCAGTATCTTTTGTTATCTTTCTTAGTTCATCATCATCTTGATTCTCTTCTTCTTGATTTTCTGGGGGATTGCTGCAACTTGTACTTCTTGTCTTGTTTTGTAGATCTTCATCAAATCTTACATCAATGCTTTCCACTATTTTGTGTAGTCTTTTGTTGTAGCACCTGTACCCCTTACTTTTGGATGCATATCCTAAAAATATTCCTTCATCTGCTCTTGCATCAGACTTTCCCAGATTTTCATCATTATTTTTTATGAAACACTTGCTTCCGAAGACTCTAAAGTGTTTGATTGATGCTGGTCTACCATGACATAGTTCATAAGGAGTCTTGTCACAGTTTGTTCTTAAATGAGATTTGTTAAGAATGTGAAAAAAAATGTGTACTACTTCTGCCCAGAAGGTTTGGGGAATGTTACTTTCTTGTATCATTGCTCTGGAAATCTGTTGTACTGACTTGTTTTTTCTCTCTGCCACTCCATTCTGTTGAGGTGTACCTGCAATGGTAAACTATTGTTTTATCCCATGTTCATTGCATAGGTCTAAAAAATCATAGTTTGTGAATTCACCTCCTCTGTCTGATCTGGTGCACTTTAGCTTGTATCCTGTTTGATTTTCTGCCAATGCCTTGAATATCTTGAATTTCTCAAGTGCTTCTGATTTATATTTGAGAAATGCTACCCTGTCATTCTGGAAAAATCATCTATTATCAACATGAAATAGGATTCTCCACTTGGTGCTTTAGTTCTTGAAGGTCCACACAGGTCCATGTGAGCAAGCTAAAGAGGTCTACTTGTAGATAATTTCTCTTTGGTCTTGAATGATGTGCGGGTCTGCTTGCCTAGTTGGCAAGATTTACATATGGTATTTGAAGGCTTCTTTATGATTGGTATATCTCTGACTGCATTATTCTTGCTTAGACTTATGATGTGGTCAAAGTTTAGGTGTCCCAATCTTCTATGCCATAACCATGATTCCTCAAGTTTTCTAAGATTGCATTCTTCATTATCTTCTTTTACTATATAGACATTAATTTTTGTTCGAACACCTTTAATCAAGGTCTTTCCTATGATGCTTGATCTTACTTGACAGTCTTGTGCTCTAAAAATAACCTCACAGCCTTTGTCACATATTTGACGGACACTTAGCAGATTGGCTTTCAGCCCATCCACATCCACAGATAGTACATCTTGAGCCTTTCCTCTTCCATTTTCCAGACTGACTGAGCCTTTCCCTTTGATTTTACCTGCTTTATCATTGTCGAATGTAACATTCCCAAATTTATTTTCATCAAAGGTTACAAACTTGCTTCTATCTCCAGTCATATGTTTTGAGCACCCACTGTCTAAATACCATTGGCTTTTCAGGTCTTGAGCTATTAGAGCCAGGTCACATTTATTCACCTTCTTTTTCCACTGCATGCATCCTTTTGTTTGGTACCTTTTCTGAGATGATGAACCACCTTCTCTGAGAGGACACTGGGAAGACATATGTCCGATTTCATGGCATACAAAGCATTTGATCATATTTTTAACAGGATTATGAGTACGAATGAACTCTCCATAATTCATAACTCTCCTTGAGGTTTTGAACATCAGCCTTTGTCCGTAAATTCTGCACTCCTTGGCTCTATGGCCGAACTCCTTACAATAAAAACAATACCCATAAAAACAACTAGCGTACTTGTTGAAGGGTTGTCTTCTCCATTTGATTGCTTGAGGTAGTCTTTCCACTTTTTGCATCCTTTGCTGTTTGGAATCGATTCTCTTTTTATGACAGTGTGCAACAATATTTCCCTGTTTGTGGCAGGCATAGCAAGTGACATTTTTCATGGGGGGAATAATCTCCTTTGACAGCTTCCAAATTTGATATATTCAGGAGTATATAAGCCTTTTCCAGTTGATTGTTTATTTGTTTCGTTCTTTGTCATTTGAGGTTCCTTCATGTTTATGTTTACTTCATTGTAGGCTTCTACTTCTATAGGAACCTTCTGAGCTGCTTCATTATCCTTGATAGCTTTTGCAAAAATGATATTCCTGTTATCTGTTTCTTTGAATTTACTTGTTTCACCTTCATAGCCTGCCCCAGTTTTTATTAGAGGAGATCTTTGAGCATCTAGTATTTTATTCAACTTATCAGAGCTTGTCATTTGAGGAGTATTCATTAATAATTCTCTTTGAGTCTTTTCTAATTTCTTTCTCAGGCACACTACTTCTTCCAATTTCTCTTGTTTCTGAATTTTATCCTTAATTTGCTTAAGTAGAGTGTCTTCTACCTTCTTGGCTTCTTCAAGCTCTACTTTCAACTGAATGAGGTCTTCTAAATTTTTTTTCTTCTCTTACATATTTGAGAAGGATGTCTTTTTGTTTTCTGCATTTTAGTTTAAGTCTGTATATTTCCTCCAGGGCACTTCTTAGCTCCCCCTCAAGATCAACTTCACCTTCTTCCTCATCTTCTAGAAGGAATCCTTCAAGTTCTTCCTTGGCCATCAATACAAATTCAAAGGTTCCCTCTTCATTGGAGGATTCATTTGAGCTTTCAGATGCACTGCTGTCTTGCTAAACATACAATGATTTTCTATTGTGTCTATTCCCTTTCTGCCAGTTCTTTGATTTGGTTTTCTCTGTCTTAGGAGTTTGATTCTTTGTCTTCTTATAAGGACACTTAGATGCATAGTGTCCAATTCTTCCACAGTTAATGCATTTAAATGGAAGTTTAACTTTATACTTGCCTAAGCCTCTTTCCAATCTTCTGACAAATTTGGCCTCTTCTTCATTAGAGCAGGAGCATGTATCTTCTTTTCCTTCTTTGTTCTTCTCTGTCTTAAAGGCTGCCTCCCTCACATTTGACTTCATCTGTGTTAGTCTCATCTCATAGGCTGTTAGGTTTCCAAGTAATTGATTCATGGTCAAAGTTTCCCAATCAGCTGTTTCTTCTATGGCAGAAACCTTGGGGTTAAAGCTGGATGGTAAAGATCTTAGAATCTTTTGAACAATTACAGATTCTTTCATGGTTTCTCCTAGAGCTTTCATGTTATTCACAATTTCTGCAACCCTTAAAAAGAAGCTGGCAATGTCTTCATCATCATTCATTTTTATATTTTCAAACTGAGCTCTATAGACTTGAAGTTTGGCTATCTTCACCTTTTTCTCTCCCTCATGGATGTTTTCTAGAGTATCCCATATTTCTTTGGCAGTCTCTTTGTGCATTACTTTGATAGACTTTGCCTCACACAATCCATTTAAGATTGCATTCATGGCTTTTGCATTAGCTACAAAATCTTGTTTGGCTTCTTTCTCTGAGTCAGTTGCCTTTGGGGCATATCCCAATTCCACAGCAGCCCAAAATTCTATTCCTAGGGACATTATGTACGTCCTCATTTTTATTTTCAAGAAGGCATAGTTTGCAATGGTGAACAAAGGGGGTTTATTTGTTAAGAATCCTTCTTGACTAGCTATCCTGGGGACCTAGGATCTCCTTCCAGTTGTTAGACTGATACAGAAGGAACCCCCTCTGATACCAATTGTTGATCCCTTAGTTAAACTGAGAGGGGGGTTGGGGGGGGGGGGGTGAATCAGTTTAACACATTCATGGAATTTTAAAACTTTTCTTTTAAAGCTAATTTACACCTTTTATACTCTTCACATCATCATTTTGTGATCAATTTAATATACAATGGAACATCAATCATAATAATTGAGCAACAGGTATTAAGAAGAACAAATACAGAGTATCAGCACATAATCGTCATGCATATAGACAATAGGTATAAGTCGAAACCCATAAAGGGAGAAAACCACATCTTATTATTGTTGTGATGCAAAGGCAAGCTCCAACTCCCTCTCACCACTAATTTTATGTAGGCTCCAACCTCAACTCTGCAAGCTACAACTTGCAAGGAAGCTCCAACTCCCAACTATTTTATGTAGGCTCCAACCTACAGGAGGCTCCTACCTTAGCCAGCTACAACTGACTTCTATCAAGCTACAACTTGATATGGAAGCACCAACTTCCTCTATTTTCTGTAGGCTACAACCTATAGGAGGCTCCTACCTTAGTCAGCTACAACTGACATCTATCAAGCTACAACTTGATAGGGAAGCTCCAACTTACTCACTCTTTCATAAAAACACTTGCTGATTTACCTGGGTATCAGCTCTGTTCTGTACCATCTTCACTGTTGTGCACCAGCCTTCATATCTTCCCTACATCATCTCTGCATTTTCTTAGATTCTCTATCAGCTCCTCCTTCTCTGCCTCATTGCTTCATTTCTGCATTCTCTAACCTCTCTATGCATATCAATTTGATATCATTTATAGAGTTCACCTCATGACTGTTTTCATTCCCTAGGGAATTCGAAGTGAACAGTCATGACTCTTTGACTTCTACTTTCTCATTTATTTATCCAACATATTCAGAGAAATATTACAATATGTATACATTTCAAAATTACAGTGGGATATTTCTTTTCCTTCGGAGACTTGCCTTTGCATCACAAACAATATAAAAACAATAATACATTTACATTTTCAGTTAAAATACAGATTTCAAATCAACCCATTCAATTTTTGGATCACTGTGTGTTTTTCTTTTCTGCTACTGTCATTGTCTTTTTCAGTTTCTGAACACTCTCCTATTTTCTATGCATGTAGAATGCATTTCCCAAATTCTATTCCAAATCTGGCAGCTTTATTAGAATTCACAATATTTTACATTGCAGAAGTTCTTCATATGGTTCAAAACCATTCAACGCATATACACTGCTTCTTATATAAAAACCAAATAACTCTCAGCATATAACAATACACTTTTTTATTTTTAACATAGTACATAACCTTCCAGGCCTACTTGCCGAACTCTATCTATTTCCCGATGCGATGAGCCTCCTCCAATGATTTCCGATTGCGATTAATCACAATCGCAAACTTCAATAACATGTTCCATTGTTCTACCTTCACGCCGATGCGATGGCCCCACACTACATAGATATATGTATATATATTGTTTCATATATACTTGCCGCTTTACCTTTTATTCATTCTTCAGCTTTGATTTAAAATCTCAGTGCAGTCACATATTAACCTTTTTCTTTTACATGGTGCCCACAATACAAAGACACTCTGCCTTATTTGACTTTCCAATCGCAATCGCAACATTCTGAGATCCTCTTGTGCCTTTGGTCATCTGATTTCCGCCAATGCAATTAGCGAAGGCCCCACCAGGCAATATTTCGGCATTTCAATGTTATACGTTATAATTCTGTTTTACCCATCGAAGCATTTTAACACAAGAAAATCTTGTATTTTCGTATTTGATTCTCTACTAATGCGATGGGTCACTGTGGACCCCACTCCGACTTACTTTATGATCCAACGGTTGCTATTGACTGTGATCCCACGGTTGCGATTGGATCACACCATCGCAATCGCAACATTCAACCACTTGTTCACTTGCACTTCTGCTTTGCCGATGCGATTTGAAATCTCCGATGTGATCACTCAATGTGAATCCAACGGTTGCCACTGGTTGGGATCGGACGGTTGCGATTAAATCACTCAATCACAATCGCACCTTTCAAACTGTCGCTACTTTTTTCTTCCATTCCATCGATGCGATTAGAAATCGCCGATGTGACTAGATCTCCACCGTTGATCTTCTATCTTCGATACGATCTTTGCCGTCGATCTTCAACATTTCCGCTTTAGGCCTTAACATTAAAACTCCACCTTTCGCGTGATGCAATCACCGTTAGATCTTCACTGATCTCGATCCGATGGATATCGCGCAATTTAAATGTACAGAACTTAATGCTCAAAAATTATGCAATGTAAGTGGTTTTTGAATACCACTCATTTACACGTGTCTTCCAAATAACGATATCACGTTCGAAAAGTGAAAACAACTTACCACTTGACGAGTTGCATAAACCCACTGGTATTGGGTTTTCAACACCGCTTTCCTTGCGGGCCCCACTCTAATTTCCTTTGTTTATTTGACTGAATATTAGATATGGCGTTAAAGCCTTTGTAATCGTTTCGACAATACATTTCTTAAATGAAACTCTTTTGTACCCAACCTTCGAAAAATTATAATATACTCTTGCCCTGTAGGACCCATGTACTTATATCATCGCATCACATCGCATGTCCACTTCATAACTCTACCTCTCTGCTTCTTTCCCGATTGCGATATGCGATCGCATCACAGACCAATCACATCGCATCTCCATTACACAGCCTCTGCTTCTATTCACTGTCTCTGCTTTGTCCGCTGCCTCTGTTTCTTATTTTCCTTGCTGCCTTGCTACCTCTCTGCTTCTTTGCTATCTCTGCTTCTCTCTTTGCTGCCTACGCTACCTGCTTTATCTTCTGCCTTCGTTTGCTGCTGTTCCTTTGTGCTCCTTTGTCTTTCTTACTGCATAATTGCCTGATCTGCTCCTTTACCTTGTTGCTAGTTCTTTTCTGTGATAGTTCAGGTGCTGCTCCTGTCTTTTCCTTTGCCATCATTGACAATATTTACAACAGTCTCCCCCTTTGGCATTGATGGCAATACTCCACCAATACTTCCTTCAGGACTTCCTCTGCTTGTCTACTTTCACTTGCTTTTCCTCCCCCTTTGACATCAATGGCAAAGGGTTTCACATTTCCTTGTGTGATTTCCAATTCTTGTCCACAATACTCTGATCTTGAGGACCTGTTCCATGCACTGCTCACTTGCTCTGGTACTTTTGTGACAATATTTGTTGACTTATCTCCCCCTGGAATGATGTTTTCTATTTTGTTCTCCCCCTGGAATGATGCTTTCTTTTCATGTCAGAGAGTAGCATCTGCAAACACTACCCCTAGTTTATCTCTCAGATACTCGAATGGTTCTTTAGCAAGAGGTTGTGTGAATATGTCTGCTGTTTGTTCCTTTTTTGGCACATATTCCAACTTCACTACTTTCTGTGCTACTTGTTCTATGAGGAAATGGTACTTGATTGGGATGTGCTTTTTTTTTTTGAATGAAGTACAAGATTTTTTGATATACTTATTGCACTTGTATTGTCACATTTGATAGGAATAGGTTCATCAATACTTACCTTCATGTCTTGTAAAGTTTGTTTCATCCACATTACTTGTGTGCAACATGTTGTTGCTGCTATGTATTCTACTTCTGCTGTAGATAGAGAAATAGAAGTTTGCTTCTTGCTTAGCCATGCCACCAGACTATTTCCAAAATAGAATGCACCTCCACTTGTGCTTTTCCTGTCATCCACACAGCTGTCCCAATCTGCATTTGTATATGCTGTCATCATGAAGCTCTTGCCTTTTGGATACCATAGCCCATAATGTGCAGTTCCTTGTAGATATTTGAATATTCTTTTGACTGCTAGTAAGTGATTTTGTTTTGGTGTTGCTTGATATCTTGCCACAAGTCCTACTGCCAATATAATGTCTGGTCTAGAAGTTGTTACGTATAACAAAATTCCTATCATGGATTTGTAAAGTTTTTGATCTACATCTCCTGATCCATCATTAGCACATAGTTTGCATCCAGTGATCATGGGAGTTGACATAGGTTTGCAGTCTTCCATTTGAAACCTTTTCAACATCTCTTTTAAGTATTTTTCTTGTGAGATGAATGTTCTTGTGTTCTTTTGTTGGATTTGAAGTCCTAAATAGAAGGTGAGCTCTCTAATCATAGACATCTCAAATTCTGATTTCATTTCTTCAGCAAATCCTTTTTTTAACTCATCCTTGTTGTTTCCAAACATGATGTCATCTACATATACAACTACAATAAGGAGATCGTTTTCATTAGCTTTTATGTACAGATTGCTGTCTACTCCTCCTTTCTTAAAACCTTTTTTTTGCAAGTATTTGTCTAGCCTTGAATACCATGATTGAGGAGCTTGTTTCAGACCATATAAGGCTTTCTTTAAACTGCACACAAAGTCATGTTTATCTGTTAATGAGAATACTTCAGGTTGTTCCATGTAGACTTCTTCTTCTAGATCTCCATTCAGGAAGGCAGACTTCACATCCATTTGATATACCTTAAAATCATGATAACATGCAAAGGCCAGAAACATTCTGATTGCTTCCATTCTGGCTACAGGGGCAAATGTTTCATCATAATCAAGACCTTCAATTTGTGAATATCCCTTGCATACAAGTCTGGCTTTATTTCTTATTACCTGCCCTTATTCATTCATCTTGTTCTTGAATATCCATTTTGTGCCAATGACATTTTTCCTAGTGGGTCTTGGAACTAATTCCTAGGTATTGTTCTTATCAATTTGGTCCAATTCTTCATTCATAGCATTCACCTAATATTTGTCTTTGCAGGCTTCTTCAAACTTCTTTGGATCTATTTGAGATAACATGGCTAGGTATACTTCTTCTGTCTATTCAGCTAGCTGTGTTCTTGTCTGGACTCCCACACTCTTGTCCCCAATGATTTGATCTTCTGGATGATTCTTTTGGGTGTATCTTGAGGGAGCTTTTGAGTTTAACTCAATATCTTTTGTTATCTTGCTGAGTTCATCATCATCTTGGTTCTCTTCTTCCCGATTTTCTGGAGGATTGCTGCAACTTGTACTTCTTGTTTTGTTTAGTAGATCTTCATCAAATCTTACATCAATGCTTCCTACTATTTTGTGTAGTCTTTTGTTGTAGCACCTGTACCCCTTACTTTTGGATGCATATCCTAAAAATATTCCTTCATCTGCTCTTGCATCAGACTTTCCCAGATTTTCATCATTATTTTTTATGAAACACTTGCTTCCAAAGACTCTAAAGTGTTTGATTGATGCTAGTTTACCATGCCATAGTTCATAAGGAGTCTTGTCACAGTTTGGTATTAAATGAGCTTTGTTAAGAATGTGAACAACAGTGTGTACTGATTCTGCCCAGAAGGTTTGGGGAATGTTACTTTCTTGCATCATTGCTCTGGAAATTTGTTGTACTGACCTATTTTGTCTCTCTACCACTCCATTCTGTTGAGGTGTACCTGCAATGGTAAACTGTTATTTTATCCCATGTTCATTGCATAGGTCTGCAAAATCATAGTCTATGAATTCACCTCCTCTGTCTAATATGATGTACTTTAGCTTGCATCCTGTTTGATTTTCTTCCAATGTGTTGAATATATTGAATTTCTCAAGTGCTTCCGAATTATATTTGAGAAATGCTACCCATGTCATTATGGAAAAATCATCTATTATCAGCATGAAATAGGATTCTCCACTTGGTGCTTTAGTTCTTGAAGGTCCACATAGGTCCATGTGAACAAGCTGAAGAGGTCTACTTGTAGATAGTTGCTCTTTGGTCTTGAATGATGTGCGGGTCTGCTTGCCTAGTTGGTAGGATTTACATATGGTATTTGAAGGCTTCTTTATGACTGGAATATATTCTGACTGCATTCTTCTTGCTTAGACTTATGATGTGGTCAAAGTTCAGGTGTCCCAATCTTCTATTCCATAACCATGTTTCCTCAAGTTTGCTGAGATGGCATGCTTCATTCTCTTCTTTTACTATATAGACATTACTTTCTGTTCGAACAACTTTGATCAAGGTCTTTCCTATGGTGCTTGATCTTACTTCACAGTCTTGTGCTCTAAAAATAACCTCACAGCCTTTGTCACATATTTGATTGACACTTAGCAGATTAGCTTTCAACCCATCCACAAATAGTACATCTTGAGCCTTTCCTCTTCCATTTTCTATATTGACTGAGCCTTTCCCTTTGATTTTCCTTGCTTTCTCATTGCCGAATGTAACATTCCAAAATTTCTTTTCATCAAAGGTTACAAACTTGCTTCTATCTCCAGTCATATGTTTTGAGCATCCATTGTCTAAATACCATTGGATTTTTAGGTCTTGATCTATTAGAGCCAGGTTACATTTATTCACCTTATTTCTCCACTGCATGCATCCTTTTGTTTGGTACCTTTTCTGAGATGATGAACCACCTTCTCTGAGAGGACATTGGGAAGACATATGTATGATTTCGTGGCATACAAAGCATTTGATCATATTTTTAACATAATTATGAGTACGAGTGAACTCTCCATAATTCATAACTCTCCTTGAGGTTTTGAACATTAACCTTTGTCCATAAGTTCTTCACTCCTTGGCTCTATGGCCGAACTCCTTACAGTAAAAACAATACCCATAAAAACAACTAGCGTACCTGCTGAAGGGTTGTCTTCTCCATTTGATTGCTTGAGGTAGTCTTTCCACTTTTTGCATCCTTTGCTATTTGGAATCGATTCTCCTTTTATGACGGTGTGCAGCAATATTTCCCTATTTGTGGCAGGCATAGCAAGTGACATTTTTCATGGGGGGAAGAATCTCTTTTGACAACTTCCAAATTTGATATATTCAGGAGTATATGAGCCTTTTCTAGTTGACTGTTTATTTGTTTCGTTCTTTGTCATTTGAGGTTCCTTCATGTTTCTGTTTACTTCATTGCAGGCTTCTACTTCTGTAGGAACCTTCTGAGCTGCTTCATTATCCTTGACAGCTTTTACAAAAATGAAAAGCGCAACAAAGGGAAAATTTTGGTACTTGGATGGAAAGAAATTGATCTTTAGAGGATGGAATTTCTTATTGGTGGTGGAATGATGTATTATAAGGGTGGAATGAGGATTTTATTTACTTCTTTGGTCTTCTTATAGACTGGGGGTCAAATTTCTCTTGGGTGGTGATGTGGCCCCACCTTGTCTTTTCACAAAATGACTTGATAAAATTGTGTACTATAGCTTTCAAGCTTAATTATACATAATTACATCTCAATAAAGCTCAAAATTCATCTAGAGATCATTATAGAACACTTTTCCCTATTACTACTCCCTCTAATGGTGACCTTAGATGATGACATGACCTACTTACATTAATTTTAATAATATGACCTAATGATGACACTATATGGAATGATAACCAACGTGATGACCAAGATGAACAAGAAACTCTTCCAGGAAATGATGACCTGACCATGATAAGATATATTGACCATGAGACTGGAGGGAGTAGTAATGACCTAGATCAATGATCAAATTTTTATTGGAAAACCTGTTTGAAACTATAAAAATTAAACCTAGGACCTTATCAACCATATCAAAGAGCATAATTTGATCACCGGTGACTGACAGGACTGACAAAAAATAACAGGTTGGAGCCCTAGTGATCTAGGTGGATCTTGGTGGCCACCCGCCTATTCCACTAGTCATTTTCATCATTTTTCGTATTTACTATTTTTAGCAGTTTTTCGGGTCCTGAACTTCTGGATTTGTTTTAGGCCCTACATCGCGTAGTCCTCAAAGAGATATTTCCAACTAGGTATCATACACATCAAACATAGATACTATGACCAAGATATGACCCTAGGAAGTTGGTTGCCCAACTAACCCCAACGGGGCCCATAAACTCTTGGTGTTACAACTCCTCGGGTTAGGGTTTTGGTTGTTTAGGTTTTTCTCTTATTTTTCAATAATAAAAATTCCCTTGAGCCTCATTGTAACACAGTTCAAAGGCATGTAACCGCCACATCTCTTCTGAGAGATAAGCTACCATTGCCCTAGCTAGCTTATGTCCATTCTTTCTGTAAGCATATTTCAGTGATTTGATATTAATGAAATGAAGTTTAATTTCTACGACATATCTGTGTTTATTTTTACATCTATATTTTGTTTCGTTCCTGCATAAATCCAGATTCAGGTTACGACTCCATGAGGGTTTGAAACATATTTCAGTTTCAATGTTTTGCAGTAATCTTCAGTAAACTTCATGCAAGTTCTATGGTCACCACATATCATATTAGAGAGTGAAAAAGATCTCATTTTAAAGTATTTTGTATTATCTCAAATGGGTTTTTTACGAAATTTGATTTTGTTTCCTGGTTTGAGGGATATGAGTAATTGAAGTTACCCTTGTGTGGAACATTGCGCTACCACGTGTCCTCTAATATTGTGGAATCATTTTCTCACCCACAGGTAATAAAATTTCAAGTGTCTTATATCATTGGAAATATGTATTCAATACCTCAAATGGGTCTTTGACGGAATCTGATTTCATCACCTGTAGCATAAGTTATCAACAAAGTTGCAACAAGAGGTCCATTTCAACCAAGATTTGGATCACCTAGAGAATAGGAGTCCTCAAGAAGACCAGGTTGGTTCATGTACCAAATATAGGGTTGGATCCTCAAAGTAATAAGGTTGGAGCCTTGGAAGATAGGCTTGGAGCCCTAGATGTTGGAGACTCAAAGTGACAAGGTTAGAGCCTCGTGAAGTCCAAGTTGGTGCTTGAAAAAGTACAGGTTGGAGCTTGGTGGATTGGAGATTGGTGTATTCATCTAGGGTTGGAGACCTACTTATTATTTTATTTGATTCATTGTAAATAGGATTGGAGTCCTCGTCACTGATTTGTAAAATTATTATTCTATCTTTGTTCATTTTGCGTTATAATTATAAGTGATCTAACAAGTAAAAATAAAAATTGAAAAGGAATATTGATTCACCCCCCTGCAGTATTTCCAACGTTTGGTATCAAAGCCAATATATTCACTCAAAGCCTAACATATTGAATATTTATACTTCAAACACAAATGGAAAATCCAAGGAATAAAGCCTCCAATCCTTATAAAGATATCTCTTCTTCAACCATGAAAGCAGAAGATAATCAAATTAGGAAAGCTCTGTTGTTCAATGGAAACTTTGGAAAATGGAAGGAACACATGAAATTTTTTTAATGGATCAAGGGTTTGATGTCTATGAAACAATGATTACTGAAATCACGATGGAATAATAATCCAAGGAATATAATGCAAAAGCAATGAAGGAAATATTGAGTGGGATACCAAATGTTATAAAGGCCAAAGTGGAAAAATGTTCATTGGAAAAAGGTGTGTGGAACAAACTTCAAGATATTCACTCAAAAAGAGCATTGACCATGTCATCTAGTCAAGAAGATGATGGAAATCAAGAAGGAAATCCTGAACCCATTAAGGAAGCTAAAAAAAAAGAGAGAAGAAATCAATACCAAAGAATGCCCAGAAGATGATGAAAATGAAGAGGACTTCATAGAAGATCTCATGGAAAAACTTGTAGCTTCCCTAGAAGAGATAAGAAGTTTGAAAAAGGAAAATGAGGAGCTCAAGAAGGAAGCACAAGATGGTGACCATGAAATTGAAAAGACAAGGGAGTAAGTGAACCTATTCAAGCTTCAAGTAAAAGAAATAGATGAGGAGTTGGCCAGGCTTAAGGAGGAATTTCATCAAAAAAGGAAAAGGCATCATGAAGAAGTCATATCCATGACAAATCAATTGGACAAAGCAACGAAAAAAGAAGACACTTTGTCAAGCCATCTTGAACAAAGACACAAGGACTTGAACAAACTTGAAGCAGAAATTGATCAATACAAGGAAGATATCTCCTTCCTTAAATCTCAACTAGAAGAGGCAAAGAAACAAGCACAAGGAGATGAAAAGGTGATTGAAGTTTTGACCCTCTTGGAAGGACAAGTTGATGATGCTGAAAAGGAAAGAAATTCCATGGTATGCCAGCTTTAAAAAAGAAAAGAAGAGATCTTAAAGTTAAAATCAGATATCACCTCTCTCAAGTCCGAAACATGTGAAGCTTGAAGGATGAAGGATGAAATGGAGAATCATATAGCAAAGAAGGATGAATAATGCAAGATTATGAAAGAAGAAATTGATCTCCTAAATAAAGAAGTTGATCATCTAAACAAGAGTCTCAAGAGCTCTCAAACCCTATATGACATCATAAGTCATCAAATATCTCCTCTTCATAAATCAGGACTTGGTTATGAAGGTGAACCATCAAATAGTAATGATGCAAACCCTAATGCTTCAAACAACAAGGACGTTGAGAAGGTTGGAAAAAATATTGATGCCCCCCGCTGCAACAAAAGCAAGGAGAAGAGTTAATATGACATTGGAAGAAATCGTACTCAAAGAAGATCTACATATGGTGTCAAAATGTAAGAGGCAATAAATTTGACCAAAGGATTTTAAGACAAATTGACCCTAGAAGTACATAAAGGAAATACTCTGTAGAATGTATCAAGGATGCAAGAGGAAATGGATATCAAAAAATAATCCCAAGGAAAAAATACTTTAGATGTCATCAAGACAATAACCATCTCCCAGGTACCAAAGTATATTTTTTGGTTATTGTTATTCTTGTACACATTTTGGGCACATGTTAAAGGATTGTAGGGCATACCACAAGGAAAAATATAATGGTCCCCATTAACTCCCTAGAAGAAAATTTACAAGATTATTTCATGATTCCTCATTCATGAACAAGATGGAGTGCTTCAAATTTCATAACATTGGACATATGGCTCGTAATTGTAACTTGACTTGGGTCCCTAAGCAAGCTAAAACCATGACTACCAAGCCAGAAAATAAAGTTACACAAGTATGAAGAAGGAAGAAAATTGGATTTGAAAGTCTCTTGAACACTCAAGCCAACAACACATGTTGTTGATTTGATGAATACATCTTTGGCAGATATGATATTCCAAGTTTTGATGATGAGACTTTGCCAAAAAGGAGACCATGCATACTGTTAGGGGGAGCTTATTATTCTTAAATATTATTGCAGAAGCTATCTGAGAAGAACCCTATGAAAACCTTGATGAGTCATACATGGAAAATCATGATAGATCATCTCTTGGGAGTAACTCCATTGAAGAAAATCATGAAATTATGAAGATGTATTCCTCTTGATCACAAGGAAACAATATTTCTTGTCTAAAGAAAAAAATAAGAGCTAGAGGAGTTTATGCAGGTAGGGAGAGTTGACTGATCATCTACCTCATCCATTTCCATGAAGGCATGTAAAGGCTTGGGGGGAGCAAGTTCATTATGGAAAGAGCACCATGAAAGTGGGAGCAACATATCTATGAAGAACTACCATTGATGAAGAAAATACGATGAAGAGAAGTAGCTTGAGAGGGGGAGTTGTTGGGCACCCAATTTTCAATTAATTTCAAAGGGGGAGAAATTATTGGAAGGGAAAGAATATTTCCATCTGTTAGTCATCAATAATTTTTTTTTTTGTAGATGAATAAATACTTATCCTAGATTTATAAAAACAAAATTCATGAACATTGTGAGTTTTAGAAATCTCACTGCCTTCATTATCCTTAAGATAATTTTTTTTTTACTATTTCTCTATCCTATCATGCCATGGTCAGCCCACCATTCCCAGAAGACCCATCATGGGCTCATTCCACTCACTGTCACTATTTTTTTCCACCTTTGGCCTTAGCCCTCTGTTTTGTTTTGCCTAACTCCTCCATTATCCATCTAGGGTTTTTGAGGGCATTTTTCTTGGTTTCATGACCTCCATGGTTAAAACATCAACAAGTCTTGTATCCTGCTGCTCTTACACCTCCTCCTATCCTTAATATACCTTCATAAACACTTCCCATCAGTCCTATCCCTCAAAATCATCATTTTTCTACAAAACCTAGCCTATTGCTACACTTTGACCCTTTTCGAGACTAGGCCTGTGTTTTTCCCTTTTGGACCTTTTCCCCTCACTCAATTCTTGAAATTCCACTTTCCCCTACTTTTTAACATTTATCCCTATCCCCCAAAATTTCCCCAATAATTTAGAAAACCCTTAACCCCTTCATTCCCCTCCCTCTACAAGGAAGTCCTAAAATCCCCTGTTTTTCCTACACCAAACCCTAATTTCCTCTTCCAACTAAGTTAGGGTTTGACATGGAAAAGAGGCATAGGAGCAAAGGATCCACATGATAGGTCATACCAACTCATAAACATCACGCCTCCATCATTTTCCAAGAACTATTCCAAGATTCAAGCCATTTGTCACTCCTACGGCTAGTTTTTCTTCAAACTATGTTTCTGACCCAACAGAGATGAATTCGACAAAAGTGAGTGAGGTTTTTGTCCATGAAGAAAAACATCCTTCAAGTTTTACACAGGTAGTATGGTTTGGGAGAAATGTCAAATATACAGGTGTCCCAGGAGAATTTCTTCACTTCTAGAGTGACCTTGGGAAAATCAGTTTTTCTCATAGCTAGAGTGTCCAAATGACTTTATTAATGCATCAAATGAAAAATAGACTTGAATATATTTCGAATGAGCTATCATGAGCTCAATTTGGAGTTGAGGAAGGCCTCCAAAAGTTTCCTGCACGAGCACTCTGCATTTCTGCACCATCGTTCGACACTTTTTGACCAGTGTTGGGAGAATTAGTTTTTGGACAGGTAAATGGACACCAAATGGAAAAAAGAGAAGTTTTGGAAAGTAGACTCAACAATATTTCCAACGATCTATCACAGAGTTCATTCCAACACCGGGAAGGCCTCCAAATGTCCTTTGGAAAATGGCTCTATGCACTTAGGAATTGGTGCTATGCCCCTCGAAATTATTTTCCATGTAAATTACACATGGCGCTGCGTGATTGGAAAGTGGTGCTGTGCCCTTGGCCAGGAGGGCCTCCTCAACCCTAAAAACACTAAATTCACTCCCAGACTCTTGCTGAAGTGCCATCACATCAAATCCACCAAGCACTAATTGAAGATTTTTAGAAAATGACAATGAAGAAAGTGGTGATGATGAGGATGAACCAAAAAGGGAGTGTTGAGGTTTCCATCAGTAGAAGGTGTTGGTAAGGTATGTAGTTTGCTATTAAGTCAAGACAATTCACAAAAAAAGAAAGAGAAGCAATTTGGGTTTAAGGAGAAACTAGGGTTTTGAGCTTGAAGGTCCAGCAGTGTGCCAAACAATGACAAATTCTAGAGTGACCATGAAGGAGGCACAACAAACCAAACATGAAGGTTTAATAATCTTTCCATGAATGAATGAGAAAAAGAGATGTGTTAGGTTTCAAGGTGGAAGTAAGGAATGTTTTTTTAAGGTTTCTACTATCTCAAGATAAATAGGTCAAAGCCTCACAATCAGAAGGGGAGACAGATTTATTAACTTCAACAAAACTGTTTGCCAAGGTGAAGAGGTTAAGTTTCATAGTGTAAATCACACATGCTATTAAAATTTTCACTGTGCATTCATCACAAAGGTGTCAAGGTTAGTTTTATCATGCCTCCTTGACCAAAGGAAGTCAAATTCATCAAAGCAAACTTGAAATCAGAAAGGCACAAAGAAGTATTAGTGAGAAAATTGAAAAAAAGACTTGTAAATATTAAGAAGTGGATGGCGGAGGTAAATCAAATACCACATATCTATAGACCTCATTTTAACACTTTAGACATTTTATTTTTCCCTTGCAAAAATCAGAAATGTCAAAGGGAGAAAGTTTTTTTGAGTTTGCAGGGTCAAAATCAACTAAGTATGGCAGCGCTGCGCACTTGTAGGTAGGCGCTACGCCCCTGGAAATTATGCTTGTGTAAATTCACATGGCACTACGTGCCTGTAGGTAGGTGTTGCGCACCTGAATTTTCTGCCCGACAGGCGCGAAAAGTCACCCGACAGGGCCGGAAGGCACTGCCTCTGCTCGACCTGACCAACCTAACTATGTGCATGCGCTACGCGTTTATCTGTTTGGCTCGACCCGACACCATGGGAAGGTGCTATGTTTTTGACCCAGGAGTTTTCTGAGCCATGCAAACACCCAATTCATCTTGACACTTCTTCAAAGCTACCTCAATTCACCTTGACACTTCTTCAAAGCTGCCTCAATTCACCTTGACACTTCTTGAAAGCTGCCTCAAGGGGGTTTTCAAGCAATTTTTGCATCAATGAAGAAAAGGGAAATGAGGGGGCTGATACAAATGAAGAAAGGAAAAAGAAATAGATGCAAGCAGTGAAGGAGAAGATGACAAGGCAGGAGATGTAGAAGGGGATGACAGTGATCAAAATGAAAGCAATGAAAACATTACAGGGGATAAAAAGGAGTTTGGGGAAAATGAAAAAAGTGGTAATAATGAACAAGAAACAAATAGTGAGGGAGAAAATGACAATGATGAAAAGATAGAGGTAGATTATAAAGATAAAAACAGTGAGCAAGTTAGTGAAGAAGAGACATATAAAGAAGAGGCAGAGTTTGAAAGTGAAGACAGTGGGCCAAACAATGAATACAGTGGGCCAAACAGTGAAGAAGAGGCCAACCATGAAGATAAAAATGCACAAAACAATGATGAAGACACCTCTAATAAAGTTACAAACACAGAGGATGACAATCAAGAAGATATGGAAGAGGATGACCATGATGAAGATCATGATAGTGATGTCAGCATGGAGGACAATGAAAGTGCCTCTTAAGAATGCAGTCAAGAACAAAATGAAGAAGACAGAAAAGCAGAGATCCTTCATGAAAAAGAAAGTAGTCTTAAGGTCACTCATGATGAAGATATGCAAATGAAACATATTACACCTTTCCCTCTTACCTATCAAAGAGGAGAGATGCATGTGTTTTCCGCCTCCAAAGGGCAAGGGACCATGCCATCTTCCTCAAATCAGAAGACTGACAAAGGAAAACAAAAGGTGAAAAGAGGTAGGAAAAGCAAGAAGGAACCTAAACAAGGACTTGGCATCATTGACCTAGATAGTGATAATGAAGATGAGGAGATGGCCACTAGAATACTCCTCCAAAGCAAAGATGAAAAAATCAAAGAGCTAGAAAGAGATTTTGGCATGGCACAATACATCATTGATTACTACAAGAATGAGCACAAGTACATGAAGAAGATGAAAAATAGACCTTAGTTTACAAAAGAAGATGGGCAAACACTATGCCTTGCAAAACAAGCTTACAAGGGAAAAACTCAAGAAAGCCCTCATTGAATTTCAAGCACTAAAAGAGGAAAAGGGCCAAGCTAACCTTGGAATCTTGGCACAAGTTTCTGTACAGGTCTCCCAAAACCCATGAGACATACTTCAACCAAATTTGGGAGAATTTTGACAAGTGTTGGTTTTTTGCTAATTTGAGTGCCAAGGGGGTAGCACACATGGTGCTATGCTCTTTTTCAAAGCATATTCAGTAGGAAAGGCTCACATTTTTGGATTCCCCATGACAATTATATCATTCTCACAAAGTTTCAGATCAATTGGAGTTGTTTTGGTCCCCCAAAAGGGTCAAAAACACCCTAATTTTGACCATTCTGCCTGCTTTTCAAGACATGTGTTGTGCCTTTACCAGCCTTGGAATTTTTTCTCTTTGAATAGGTTCCAGAGGTTCAACCAGAGAAAAAAAAGTAGTTTTGTAAAGTAGACTCAAAGGGCTTTCCAAGGAGCCATCATAGAGCCTATTCTGACACCGGGAAGGCCTTCAAAACACTACTGCAAGTTGACCCATTTTTCTGCTCCTGTCCTACGCCCTTGGCATGGAAATTCCTCCTAAAACATAGTGCTGTGCCCTTAGTAGAGGGAAAGTCAACAATATATGCTTGGAAAGTTTTAGGAGGCTTGTTAGACCTCAAATATCATTTTCTTTGCTAAAAATTTTCGAAAATTTATTTTGTTTCAGATATTTGTTGAGTCTCAAATCTGCATCTTTTCCATACACTTTTCTATACCTTTTTCACTCACCTGAACCTCCCAAGTTGTCAATATCATGTGAAAAAGAGCATCTAACATGGTTTTTAATTATATTTTTGTGTTTTCTATTTGATTTAGATTTTGTTCATTCAGCTGCGGAATCTTGCCACTTTCCGCAGCTGCTGCAACTTTCCGCAGCTATTTTGTGAAACTCTATGCTACAGGTGTCTACAAGGAAAACGAGCCACATGGGCAGGTCAAGAATGATGTGGACATGGTTCGTGTCCTATTGGTTCGAGCAAACTCATCTAAAGAAGCCGCGGTCAAAGGCGTCCACATGGAAGTCAACCATAGAGTCTCATGTCGGCAGGACTCTGTTTCGTGTCACATGAAGGTTCATACGGCCGTTTCCAAGTTGCGGAGGATAAATCGACATCTGTACATGGCTCCTTAGTCGAATTCAAGCATCCACTCCTCGTAGATTTACTTTCCAACACGGCCATGATCCTAGATCCGTGGACATAATGGTCTACGTGTTCTCCACCAGCATGAACTTTAGGAGACAATTATATTTCTTTTGTTATATATAATGCGTTTGCATACGCATATAGAGTTAGTCGATGTTAGTCTCTGTTATCTTTTATTAGTCTGCTCTGTAATGTGATTACGCTGCACTTGTGTCGTAACATCACCTTTCTGTAATGACTGCTTTTTAATATAAGGAGACTATGTTTTCCAACTTAATTCGTATTTGAGGATCGTTGCCAAGGCTGGTGTAGAGGGCCCCTGCTTAGCTAAGGTTTTGTGCATTAGTGTATAGTTCTCATTTCGTTTCTTTAAAGATCATTGTGCCATAATCCATTCATATGTTCATACATTGCGTTTGTTTCATTTCTGTTTATAAACTTCCATAATTTCCATTTCATTTTTGTCTTTCATGTTTTATGTTGTTAATCACTGATCAGTGTTCTTGTTTCAGGTTATAGATAGGCAACCCGGGCATTTTCATAGCTTTTTGACTAATGACATGGAACTAACATTGTTCTGCTGCTAATTTGGTTTTCATAGTTTCTGTTTAATTTCAGTATTGCTCTGTTCATTTCAGTTTTGCTTATCTGCTTCAGTAGTTAAAATTAGATATATTAAGCTGCTCATAGCATCTTCAGTTGCCTCCGAAAGCCACAGCTGGACTGATGGTGAGGGATTGTATTATGAAATGTGTAGTTTAGTATTAGTTTCTTTTCTGCAAATTTAGATATATTAAGCTACTCATAGCATCTTCAGTTGCCTCCGAAAGCCACAGCTGGACTGATGGTGAGGGATTGCATTATGAAATGTGTAGTTTAATATTAGTTTCTTTTCTGCAAATATTAGATATATTAAATCATGCATGACATCTTCGGTTGCCTCCGAAAGCCACAGCTGGACTGATGGTGAGGGATTGAATCATGAGTGTATGGTTTAGTATTAGTTTACTTTCTGCAAATTAAATATCAGTTACTCAAATTTTTTATGATTACTTCCGAAAATCATAGCTGGACTAATGATGAAGGATCATAAGATAAATTGATGTAATCTGATTTAGATTTATTTTGTTGCAATTTTGAATTTCCTTAAGCATAGTTTCTTTTATGTTTAGTCGGCAGCAAGAATAGTTTAGTTTTCATGCTCAATAGTTCATTATTTTGATTTACTAAACTAGCAGCATTTTTTCATTTCAGCAGCACATTTTCATTTCCTTTCAAGTCTTGTCATTGTAAATTTCAATTTGCTTTTTAAAGTTTCGAGTTGGTAAATCATTATAGGGGATATCACTTCCTTGAACAAACATAACCAAACTTGTTTTCATCTTAGAATTTCCATTTCACCTTAGAAAACCAAAAACGACAAAAAGTTAAGAAATAGGTTATCTTGCACATATAGTGCGCCGCACTTCATCAGCTTACGATTCCCGGATTGACAAATTAAATGCAGCAATTTAGGATACACTAAATTGACCAAAAATTTTGGCGCCGTTGCCGGGGAAGTGTAACTAGGTAGCCAATTTCTTAAAAAAAAACACAAAATCATAAAAGAAGGGAAAACTTGATAACTTCTTGAAGTATGCTCTCCTCTTTCACCTAGTGTGATCTGGAGGATCAGAAAAGAGAGTTATTGGTTTAGTAATTTCTTAAGTATGCTCTCTTCTTGCACCTAGTGTGATCTGGAAGATCAGAAAGAGAATTATTAGCCCAACTTTTTAAAAAAAATAAATAAAAAAAAATGACATGCATAGAGCAAGAGATTCTAGGGGAAGGTTTATACCAAGAGTTCAATTTTCACAACTCCATCTTCTTCAAGGCATAGACCAGATTCACCACCATCTACCCCTAGCCTTAAGATTTTTGGAAGTCAAGGAACAGCTGAATTAGAGGATTCTCCTATACCACCTACTACAACCCATTTAGAAAACAAAGAGACTCTCTCTCATCCTCCCTTGGTAGAAGAAATAGAAGACTTTAAGCACTCTAAAGAAACTATCATGGCAGAGGAAGTAATAGATGGAGGTAGAGGTAGAGGTAGAAGAGGAGGAAACAATGGAGACAACAATGGTGAAGGAAATAATGGTAGAAATAGGGAAGGAGACAATTTGTTTGGATTCCCTATAGTTGATGAGGAAACTCATGCAACAATGAAAAATATCTCACCATCTGTTCTCCCTAATTTTTATGGATTGCGAAGTGAGGATCCTGAAACATTTCTGTTTGAGTTTGAAGTCGTGTGCCGAACTTATGACTATATGGAAGACTCTAAAAAACTCAAACTGTTTCCTTCAACATTGAAGGGATCTGCTTTGAAATGGTTCATGGGATTAGCCACTCAATCTATTAGGACTTGGAATGATATGAAACAAACATTTTTAGATAGATACTTGGACTATTGTATGCCCACCAATCACAAGGATGAGGTATTCAAAATGATGCAAAAAGAAGATGAAAATTTGGAAGACTTACTTGAAAGATTTCAGTACAACTTGAAAAGAGCAAAGATGAGCAACTTAGATGATGAAACCTTGAAAGCCCTCATATTAAAAGCCATTAGAGATGAATGGATAGATATTTTAAACATGATGGGGAAAGGAGACATTTCTCAACTCTCACTTCGTGACATAATAGAACTATGTGTCCATCTCTCAAGAGGAAAATCTAAAACAGGAAAAGGGCCTAGGGATCCTTCTCTTATTAGGGCTAACAAATCTGCAACTGGATCAGTAAGTAGGGCAGAGATTGGTAACATGCTTGATGAGTTCAAAACTGATATCTTAGGGAGCCTTAGTGAACAACTAGACACCCTTAAAATCCAAAACAAGCAGAAAGCAGAAACGGACGCTTTAGCCATCTTTTGTCCGAAATGTAGGAAGAAACATGCTTTAAGGGAATGTCCCTTGGATGCAAAAGTTGTAGAAACATGTATGATTTTCTCAGAGAATCATGAGATCAAGGATTGTCCTTCAATTCTTGGACTCAAAGCTGTCTTTCAAGAAGACCCAAATTCAGTAGAATCTCTCTGTTTTGTTGCAAGGAGACCTTGGCAGGGACAAAAAACTCAAGGGTTTAACAACCCCATGAATTTTCAAACCCAACCAAATTGGAATCCTTGGCAACAACCTTGGCCCCAACATCAAAATTCATATCAGCCATGGGTACAGGGGATGCAAAATCCTTATGGGAGATTTGCTCAATTTTATCAATATCCTCCATCTTTTCAAAATCAACAAACTCCACAACTTCCAAACCCAAATCCACAACTTTCATTACCATTTCCACAACAACAACCTTCTCAACAAAATACAAATCCTCAACTCATGCTCCCATACCAACAGAAGACAAATCAACTTCCAGCTCGGCCATTGCCAAATCCTAACAATAAGAATCCTCAAACTACTTATATGGTAGAAGGACAACAATTTCCTACCTATATGATTGTTCCTCTCAACGATGTACAACTCAGATCCGGTAGAGTTTTAGAAAAACCTTCTATAGATATTCAAGAGCAAGATACCTCTGAGGAGGACTCTCTTCAAGTCAATAAGGGTTCTGAGGAAGAATCTCTTCAAAATTCAAGCATGCAAAAAGAAAAAGAAAAGTTAACACCCACAACTCCTATAGTTGAGCAACCCGCATCTTCATCTACACCTCCTTTTTCTGAAAGACTACAAATTGACAAGGGGGTGGAAAAACAAATCTTGTTGCCTAACTATGACTTTCTAGATGAATTGAAGAATGTTTGTATCAAGATTCCCTTGCTACAAGCCATTCGAGAAATTCCTATTCTAGAAAAAACCATAAAGGAGTTGAGTTTCAAAAGACCAGGAAGGAAACTAAAAGACACAAGAAGAATCCACCTGGTAGGAAAGATTGCAGATATTATGATGGGAAAAATTACCATGCGGAAGTATGTAGATCCAGGAAGTCCAATTGTCAAGACACATATAAATGGGATAGAAATTCCAAACACATTGATTGACTTAGGGGCTGCTATCAACATTATGAGTAGACGGACTATGGAACAGTTAAAACTTCCTAACCTTCTTTTTACACCTACTTTATTGCAACTTGCAGATCGATCGGTTATTAAACCAGATGGTGTATTAGAAGATATTTCAGTCTCCTTAGATTCTTGGGAATATCCGGTAGACTTTATGATTTTGACTCCCAAAAGTAATCTAGGAGGACATCCAATTATCTTAGGAAGACCTTGGCTGGCCACAGCTGATGCTTTTATTAGTTGTAGATCTGGAGACATGTACATTTCTAATGGTAATTCGACAAAGAAATTCAATTTGTATCCTCCGGCAAGAGCAATTACAGAAATAGGAGACAATGAATGGGTCGATGATGAGAACACTATACAACCTGTCTTTACCATTTCTGAAATTAGTGAGGATAGTCAAATTCTGAACACATTAGAAAATTTTGAGATAACTTCAGAATATGACCCCACACAATTTCAGTTGGAATCCGACATAGAATATTTATCATCAAGACAAATGTCTCTTTACTCTATGGAAGAGTTTGGTAGTTCTACTATTGAGATTTTTCCAGGAAAAACATTGAATATCAACAAACATTTGGAGAAGTCACAACAAGAAGAACTAAACAGAATCTTGCAAAAAAATTCTACTGCATTTGCATGGGAGTATACAGACATGAAAGGTATTGATCCTAAGACTTGCATCCATCATATCTATATTGAGGAAAACAGTAGACCAATCAGACAACCTCAAAGAAGGATGAATCCAAATCTTAGGAGATAGTGAAAGAAGAGCTTCAAAAACTACTCAATGTAAACTTCATTTATCCAATTTCAGATAGCCGATGGGTTTATCCTTTGGTTATAGTACCTAAAAAGAATGGTAAATGGAGGGTATGCATTGATTACAGGGAGTTGAACAAAGCAACTTTGAAGGATCACTTTCCTTTGCCTTTTATTGATCGGGTATTAGATACATTAGCAGGTAAAAAGTACTTTTCATTTTTGGATGGTTTTAGTGGCTATAATCAAATTCAGGTAGCACCTGAAGATCAAGATAAGACCACATTTACTTGTCCATGGGGAACTTTTGCCTACCGAGTGCTTCCTTTTGGGTTATGTAATGCACTAGCAACATTCCAAAGAGCAGTACTAGGAATTTTTTCTGATCTAATCCATGATTGTGTAGAGGTTTATATGGATGATTTTACAATTTATGGTAATTCATTTGAAGAGGCATTAGAAAATTTGGAAAAAGTTCTTATAAGATGTAAAGAAACAAACCTTTCATTAAGCCATGAAAAATACTTTATGATGTTTACTGAAGGGATTGTTTTAGGACATCATATTTCGGGAGATGGGATTAAGGTTGATAGATCAAAAGTTGAAGTCATCTCCAAGTTGCCTATTCCAAATTGTCAAAGAGATGTTAAAAGTTTTCTAGGATTTACTGGTTACTATAGAAGATTTATAGAAAACTTCACTAAAATAGCATCTCCACTCTTCAAATTGCTTACAAAAGACTGTGAATTTAAATGGGATCCTGATTGTCAATCAGCTTTTGAAAATTTGAAAACAAGAATATCTAAAGCACCTATCTTGAGAGGACCAAATTGGAAACTCCCTTTTCATATTTCTACGGATGCTTCAGATACAGCTCTAGGAGCTGTGTTGGGTCAAAAAGATTTAGTTCCTTATGCCATTTATTACACCGGTAAAAATTTGACTCCCACGGAGTTGAACTATACTGTGACTGAAAAAGAGTTTTTAGCTGTTGTTCATGCAATTAATAAGTTTAGACATTACATAACAGGCTATGAAACTTTTATTCATACTGACCATTCTGCAATTAGATATTTAATGAACAAACCTGTTACTAATGGCAGAGTGACAAGATGGCTTTTATTTTTGCAAGAATTCAATATTACTGTGTTGGATAGACCAGGAAAACAGAATACAGTAGCTGACTTCTTGTCTAGGATTCAAAATACTAAAGAAGATTCTCCTGTAGAAGATAAATTTTCTGATGAATACTTGTTTGCAGTAACTATTAAGACCCCTTGGTATGCAGATATTGCTAACTATTTGGTTACAGGGAAACTACCTTCACATTTATTTCCAAGAGAAAAACGAAAGATTATTTAGGAGAGTTCAAGATATTCATGGATTTCTAACGAATTGTTTAAAACAGGGCCAGATCTTGTGATTAGAAGATGTGTCAGGGAAGATGAAATGCCTGATATTCTTAAGGCATGTCATGATGAACCATGCGGCGGACACTTTGCAGACAAAAGGACGGCCTATAAAATCCTTTATTTGGGATATTATTGGCCTTCCCTCTTCAAAGATGCAAAACAATATGTCAAAAGGTGTGACAGCTGCCAAAGAGTAGGGAAACCTACCCTTTCAAATGAAATGCCACTGCAAACACATGTACTCATTGAACCCTTTGAAAAATGGGCTTTAGATTTCATTGGACCTATTAATCCACCATCCAAGCAAAAGAAGTATATATTGGTTTGTACTGATTATGTTACTAAATGGGTAGAAGCCAAAGCATTAGTATCTGCTACTGAAAATTCGGTTGTTCATTTTCTTTATGAGGATATTTTTACTCACTTTGGTGTTCCAAGAGAAATTGTGACAGATCAAGGAAGCCAATTCACATCCAACTTGGTGGAGAAATTGATGGAAGAATACAAAATCAAGCACAAAAGATCTACTCCTTACCATCCACAAGCAAATGGTCAAGTGGAGTCCACAAACAAAGTTCTTGAAAGTATCATCACCAAAACTGTTCATCTACATAGAAGAGATTGGGCAGAAAGGCTTCCAAAAGCCTTGTGGGCCTACAGAACTACATGGAGGAATACAACAGGACATTCTCCCTATGAAATTGTTTATGGGAAAGAAGTCTTGCTCCCCATTGAGTTCCAAGTCAAGACCTTCAAGATAGCAGTTCAGTTGGGGATGAACTTATCAGAAGCCCAAAAGCATAGAATGGAGCAGTTGAATGAGCTAGATGAGATCAGACAAGAAGCAATTCTAAGAACTGATCTAGTTCAATATCAAAGAACTAAATGGCATGACAAGTATATCAAAGAAAAGAAGTTTCAAGAAGGAGATTGGGCATTGTTATTTGATTCCAAGTTTAAATATTTTCAAGGAAAATTTCAGACTCATTGGCTTGGGCCATATGAAATTGACAAGATCTTTAGTAATGGAGCTGTAAGAATCAAGACCATTGATGAGTTTCAAACTCCTCTTATTGTGAATGGCCATAGATTGAAAGTTTATCATAAGCCACTCTCAAAAGAGGATTTTGTCAAAATGTTTCAAGAAAGTTCTGCAATCAGGCTGGTACAGAAGAATTCTTCTTCTCCACCGGCCTAGCTTTTGTTCTTTTCAGTTTAAAAAAAAATTGTATAAGCCTGAAAACCAATCACTGATTGGCAGTCTTATACAGAAAATATAGGGTGAAAATCAGGAACACCTGACACTCTATATTTTCCAAAAAAAAAAATCTCTCTTTCATTTCACAAGTTTTGTCACCACCCACTCCATTTCATTCCACTTCATTCCATTTCATTTCATTTCATTTCACTCCATTCCACTTCATTTTATCCATTTCATTCCATTCCATCAATAAAAATCTTTTTCATGACCATTTCCATCTGGTCATTTGTCATTTGTTCATTTCCATTCATCCAAGTAATAGCTGTGTCAGTTTCCGCAGCTGACATCTGTTTCCGCAGCTGACTCCAGTTTCCGCAGCCAGAAGCAGATTCCGCAACTACTACTCTGTTTTCAAAGAGAATGTACAGTCAGATGTTATTTCCATAATTATGAAATAAAATGCAGGTGAGAGGATAAAAAATGAAGACATGGAGCATTCAAGACACCAATGGAGATCAATTAGTTGAAGACCAAGGAAAAAGGCAAAGATTCCAAAGGTATGAATAAAATTTATTTCAAATAGCATTGAAAAACACATTTTTATATAGTTCTAAACCATGAGCTCTATCCATTACGTGCAATGATTATATTGACAGTTCCGTAACCTTTCACGATCTCCATATTATCCTCTTGCATTCATTCACAAACGGTTTCATCATTAAAATTCCGATTTTCACTCATGTTCCAATATCCCACCGGAGACAATGAGATGTATTTGATTTGACCAAGGACTCTTACAGCCGCATAAATCCATAACCGTTGTTAAAACGTGCTCATATTTATTGTGCAGCCACCAAAATTCAAAACGCTGCCGAATGTCGTGTCTCTGCCGTGTTTACGAAACCCCACTCTGTTCTGTCTCACTCCATTTCGTTCATTGTGCTCATTCTCACTCTCGGATATCTACCCACAGTCTCACTCCATTCCGTTTATGGTGCTCATTCCCATTTTATGATACATTCCCATAGTCATTGTGCTCGTTCCTGTGCATTCAACCGTTCTATTTCCATTTGAACCCTCACGCAAGCAAATTTGTGAAGAGCAGAAAAGAGAAATGGGTAAATTGCTAAGAGCAGAGCCGGAAGGACCTAAGTTTATAGAGGGATATCCGCAAGTAAAGGAGATATTGAAGAAAGCAAATTGGCTGCGGTTTATCCAGAAATTCAGAGGTTATCATAAAGAAGTGACGAAGGCATTCGCAAGGTCGTTTAATGGCTTGGAAGCAAAGATTGGAGACCTTAAGTTTGCGGTCGATGAAGCATCTATAGCAATAGCCACGGAACTTCTTCAGGAGGGTGAGCGTTGGTTTAAGAATAAAAGCATCGGTGATGAAGCATGGAGAACAATCTTACGAAACCAAGGTATGGACATAACTATTTTTAAAAGAGGAATTCCTGTGCATGCATTGAAAGAGGAATGGGCTACTTTACTGCTAGTTGTTCAGAAATTCATTACATGTGAAGGCCGTTTTGGGTCCATGTATATGTACCATACTAGGCTATTGATGAATTTTCTAGAAAATCAAACTCTCAATCTCCCATATTTTCTATTCAATAGTTTTAAGAAAATGTCCGTGACTGTTCAGAAACATTTGGGAGATGTAGAACCCCATCTATATCACCACGGCCTTGTAAAAGTCTTGATTGAAAATGAGTTAAAGAAAAAGAAAGACACATGGGAACAATTTCTGGTTAGAAATTTCTTTGAGGAACCTCAGGAAATTCCTGAAGGTAGCACAGCAAGAAGGAGTAGAAGAAAAAGGATAAATGATGAAACCCAAATTACTCCTACTCAGGAAATTCCTGCAGCTAACACAGCAAGAAGAAGTAGGAGGAAAAGAACAATTGATGAAATCCAAAATACTCCTACTACTACTATGGAAAGAACTGATAGGGAAGAGAGACTGGTAAAAAGGAAGAAGAAGGAAATCAAGGGTAAGAAGCCAATAACACCAAAAGAGAGAAAAACTATTAAGGCCATACATCAAACTCCTTCTTCTGAAGAAGAAGATCATCAAATATTATCCGAAAGATTAGTTTATCTTCAAAAGCAGTCATCCATGCCCAAGAAGACAGAGAAAGGAAAACAAAAACAAAAGGATAATGTACCACAGCGTGTGAGAAGAAGCAGCAGACTTAAGGGGAAATTGAGGAAAACACAAATTAAGGGTCCTCATTTCATTGATTTGGGTGAGGAGACATCTGAACAGTCCCCAACTGACCATAGTCCATCTCAGTCAGTTAGTGAACCTGGTTCATTTCATTCTCAGTCAGACATTGAACATACTCCATCCTATTCTCAGCAAGATGTTGATGTAAGCCCTCCTCAGCCAGATTTTAAAAATAACTCTCCTTCACGGCATTTTGGGGACAACCCAATAAAAATGACACCTGAAATAGACCCCAAGCAGCAGGAAGTATATGACTATATAGAGTCTTTGGAAAAGGCAGCTACAGGTCCAAGTACTTCGTCCATTCAGCCTCATACATTGCAGGATGATTTAGTCCAATCACTAAAACAGGAAATTTTTGAGCTAGAGCTTTTAAATAAGCACATCAAAAATGAAAATGAGACATTGAAAGAACAAGGCAAACTGGACAAAATCATCCATGATAATACCATGCTACATTTGGGAATATGGCAGAAGAAGAATAAGAAATTGAAAAGGAAATGCCAGAAGTTGAGCAGAGCACTCATTAATATCAAATTTAGGTGCTTAATAAAGAAACCCAGAATGTTGGCAGTACCAAGGAAGAAGAGGAGAGGATTGGATGTGCTGGCTGAAGTGTCAAGGCACATGAACTGAAGAAGATTATCAAAATTTTGGTTGCATGAGGACATGCAACACCTTCACAGTGGGGGTATGTTGAGTCTCAAATCTGCATCTTTTCCATACACTTTTCTATACCTTTTTCACTCACCTAAACCTCCCAAATTGTCAATATCATGTGCAAAAGAGCATCTAACATGTTTTTTAATTATATTTTTGTGTTTGCTATTTGATCTAGATTTTGTTCATTCAGCTGCGGAATCTTGCCACTTTCCACAGCTGCTACAACTTTCCGCAGCTATTTTGTGAAACTCTATGCTACAGGTGTCTACAAGGAAAACGAGCCACATGGGCAGGTCAGGAATGACGTGGACATGGTTCGTGTCCTATTGGTTCGAGAAAACTCATCTAAAGAAGCCGCGGTCAAAGGCGTCCACATGGAAGTCAACCATAGAGTCTCATGTCGGCAGGACTCTGTTTCGTGTCACATGAAGATTCATACGGCCGTTTCTAAGCCTACGGAGGATAAATCGACATCTGTACAGGGCTCCTGAGTCGAATTCAAGCATCCACCTCTCGTAGATTTACTTTCCAACACGGCCATGATCCTAGATCTGTGGACGTAATGGTCTACGTGTTCTTCACCAGCATGAACTTTAGGAGACAGTTATATTTCTTTTGTTATATATAATGCGTTTGCATACGCATAGAGAGTTAGTCGATGTTAGTCTCTGTTATCTTTTATTAGTCTGCTCTGTAATGTGATTACGCTGCACTTGTGCCGTAACATCACCTTTCTGTAATGACTGTTTTTTAATATAAGAAGACTCTGTTTTCAACCGAAATTCGTATTTGAAGATCGTTGCCAAGGCTGGTGTAGAGGGCCCCTGCTCAGCTAAGGTTTTGTGCATTAGTGTATAGTTCTAATTTCGTTTCTTTAAAGCTCATTGTGCCATAATCCATTCATATGTTTATACATTGCATTTGCTTCATTTCTATTTATAAACTTCCATAATTTCCATTTCACTTCTGTCTTTCATGTTTTATGTTGTTAATCACTGATCAGTGTTCTTGTTTCAGGTTATAGATAGGCAGCCCGGGCATTTTCATAGCTTTTTGACTAATGACATGGAACTAACATTGTTCTGCTGCTAATTTGCTTTTCATAGTTTTTGTTTAATTTCAGTATTGCTTTGTTCATTTCAGTTTTGCTTATTTGTCTCAGTAGTTAAATTTAGATATATTAAGCTGCTCATAGCATCTTCAGTTGCCTCCGAAAGCCACAGCTGGACTGATGGTGAGGGATTGTATTATGAAATGTGTAGTTTAGTATTAGTTTCTTTTCTGCAAATTTAGATATATTAAAACTGCTCATAGCATCTTCGGTAATAAAAGCCACCATTGTGGATCGATGGTGAGGGATTGTATTATGAAATGTAGTTTAATATTAGTTTCTTTTACGCATTTAGATATATTAAATCGTGCATGACATCTTCAGTTGCCTCCGAAAGCCACAGCTGGACTGATGGTGAGGGATTGAATCATGAATGTATGGTTTGATATTAGTTTACTTTCTGCAAGTTAGACATCAGTTACTCAAAGTTGTTTATGATTACTTCCGAAAATCATAGCTGGACTAATGATGAAGGATCAGAAGATAAATTGATGTAATCTGATTTAGATTTATTTTGTTGCAATTTTGAATTTCCTTAAGCATAGTTTCTTTCGTGTTTAGTCAGCAGCAAGAATAGTTTGGTTTTCATGCTCAATAGTTCATTATTTTGATTTATTAGACTAGCAGCACCTTTTTATTTCAGCAGCACATTTTCATTCCCTTTCAAGTCTTGTCATTGTAAATTTCAAATTTCTTTTTAAAGTTTCAAGTTGGTAAATCATTATAGGGGATATCATTTCCTTGAAAAAACATAACCAAACTTGTTTTCATCTTAGAATTTCCATTTCACCTTAGAAAACCAAAAACGACAAAAAGTTAAGAAATAGGTTATCTTGCACATATAGTGCGCCGCACTTCATCAGCTTACGATTCCCAGATTGACAAATTAAATGCAGCAATTTAGGACACACTAAATTGACCAAACAATATTTTGTGCCTTGGGCCTTGCAAGGTCTCAAGGACAATAGTGACATTTCTGATTAGCCAATAGGCTTCTAGATACTCTATTAGGTTTTTCTCCACCTTGCTGATTAAAAGGGCATTGAGGACTCATTTTTAATGTTGGAATTTGATGAGTTTTGAGAGCAATACATGGTTCTTTGAGGTTGAAGAGAAATTTGGTGTTGTGGAGCTTGTGGATGATTTGCCTTGATTGATGATGATGAAGGCTTACTTGAAGGATCCCTGAGTTTGGTTAATGGTGACGTGTCTCTTATTAGTTAATGTTTTCTTGTTTATCATTGTGTTCATCCTTCTATGTTGCAATAGCTCAGAAAATTATAGGTTGATAAATGTTGTTTGAGGCACCTCAGTCCTCCTATTTGCTGTTATCTTTATGTTTTCCTCTGCTGGGTTAGTTTAAGTAATTCTTAATTGCTCCTTAGGCCCACCTAAGCTTGTTTGTTTCATTGATGGATTAATATGCTAGTTTCCAAATATGATTTACGGTAAGCCCTGCTTATTTGATGTATAAATTATATAACATATGCATGTATATATCCAGATTCTCATGATCTAACAATATTTATCTTCTTGCTAAATACAGAATCCTTCCACTGTTAATCTTTTGTGGAAATTTAAAACTCAATTGCAAACACATGAAGCAATAAAAATAATCGCACATAACACAGTTGTTTAATGAGAAAGCCTGAAGCTAAAAACCCCAACTATCATATATTATGTATCATGGAGATCATGTAACAATCTCATACAAAGCTTAGTACATCAAGCTCTCAGTACAATACAATCGTCACACACTAACATGAAGAAATCTGCAAATCCATGCACTGATTTCTTGCCACCTGATAGCCTGCCTCCATTTTGCAATCCCTGTTGAAGAATACCCTTGAATGAATTCAAATCTACCTTGCCTTGACTGCGCAATCCTCACTGGCAACTCCTATGTGCGTGTGATGCAATCAATGCATCACTATAGTCACAACAGATAGTCCATCTTACCCTTTCACCTACCTCTCCACTGGGTCTCCACTGGAACTGACATGCACTGTAGTTAACTACTGTTTCTGTTCAGTTGTTAGTGAGTTAATAGTTGTGAATTAATTAACTAATTAATTCACTTAACTCTCACTAGTGTATCGTTCAGTTAGACTAGATACAACTAGCTCAACTAAGTTTAACTCCATTAACTGAGTTAAACTGAATAACAACTCCTGTAACAACTCTTCCAACTCTATCATAACTTTTCCACTTCGGTTCTAACTGAGTCCTCTATGCATGAGCCACCATAAACCCTAGGAATTGCATAATTCCTTCAGCCCACTGATTTTCCAAATCTGTATACTGAAATAAAGTGCTCCAAGAGAATAAGTTGATATTTAGAGCCTGATTATTATTAAGGGATAATAATAATCGACACTTCTATTTTTAGATCGACGATCTATAAATAGACTTTGCCCAATCTTCTAAAAATAGAATTTCATCTATTTTTCCAACTTGACCAACCATCCACAAATACACTCCTGCAACTTCTGAAATATGATCACCATGTCTAAAAATAGACATAGTCTAAAAATAGTCTTAGACCTAAAAATAGCTTGCGGGCCCACTTAGTGAAGGTGTATGATTTTCACTAAGCTTCATCATCTTGTTGAATCTCAACACTCACTCTCAACAAGATAGGGTTTATCCTTCACCCCGAACCTGCCTCTATGGTATTCAAATTTTCTCCTGTCGAGCGCCTTCGTCAGAATGTCTGCATCCTGATATTTCGTAGGAATGTACTAAAGCAACATGATCTTCCACTGCACACAATCTCTGATATGATGATACTGGATATCAATATGTTTAGATCTATCATGAAACACAAGATTAATTGAGAGTTTAATGCAACTCTGATTATCACAATGTATCACTGTAGGATCTAAATGTGAACCGAACAAACCAACTAGGATCTTCCTCATCCAGATAGCCTCACATGCAGCTTGACATGCTACCATGTATTTTGCTTCCGCTGAACGGAGTGCCACGGATCTTTGTTTCCTGCTGTACCAAGAAACTGCTGGAGATCCGATACTAAAAACCCCTCTTGATGTGCTCTTCCTGTTCATTGGGCTGCCTGCCTAATCTGCATCTGTGAAGCCATGCAACTTCACCTCATCCGTCTGTCTGTACCATAATCCATACTCAGATGTGCCCCTGAGATACCTCAGGACATGCTTGTTTGCCTTCCAAAAGAGCTTGGTAGGCTTAACCATCGCTTGTGAAAGCTGGTTCACCGCATAACATATGTCCGGTCTTGTATTAACTAAATATGTGAGCAAACCCACCAACTGTCGATAAACAGTGGCATTCACTACCTCTGCCGATGTAGCATCCTCTTTCCTCCAATTTCCTGGAAGAGGAGTGTCAACAGGCTTGCAGCCTTGCATGTGAAACTTCTCAAATATCTCCTGAGCATACTTTCCTTGAGACACAAACAATTCACCTTCTCACTGCCTTATTTCCAGTCCAAGGAAATAATGAAGGAGGCCCAAATCCTTCATATCAAACTCCTTTGCAAGATCTGCCTTGCATGAGTGTATCAACTGCTCATCACCCGTTAGTATTAAATCATTAACATAAAGAAAAATGATTAAAAGCTTACCCTCCACCACAATTTGGTACAGGTTTGCATCTGCCTCACTCTTGGTGAATCCAAGTCTAGTGAAAGCTGTCAATTCGTGTGTACCAAGCACGTGGTGCTTGCTTCAGCCCATACAATGCTCTTTTGAGCCTGCACACATGCAACTTGTTGCTGAAGATTTCGAATCCTGCAGGCTGCTCAATGTACACTTCTTCCTCAATGATCCCATTAAGGAACATAGTCTTCACATCCATCTGATGAATGTGCCAACCCATCTACGCTGAGAGAGCAAGGATGGTCCTTATGGAAGAATACCATGCGACAGGTGCAAAGGTTTCTTCATAATCAATCCCTTCGATCTGTGAGAAGCCCCCAGAAACAAATCTTGCCTTATACTTCTCGACACTCCCATCAGTAGCTTGCTTTACCTTGTAGATCCATCTTGATCCTACAACTGATTTACCCACCGGCCTTGGAACAATCTCCCAAGCACTGTTTCTGACAATGGAGTCATACTCTTCCACCATGGCATCTACCCATGTGGGGTCATGCACTGCTTCTTCAAAAGAAGATGGCTCTGTCACGATACACTTGCTCAATAGAGCCATGTATCCAGTAAATCGGTCAGGTGACTGTCTCTATCTGCATTGTGATGTAGGGACTCCTACATTCTGTGCCGCATCAAGATTCAGTCTCTCAGCTTCTGTGGTACACTTTCTATTTGTTCTGATGTTTGGTTATGCATGAGTGGACTCCTCCAATCCATGAATCTCCTCCTGTTTCTAATCTACATCTAGAGGCTCATATTTGGGAACAAGAAGTTCCTCTTCTGCATGCAAGTGTAACTCCCTCTCAAGTGACAACTTCATGGCTTTCACCTCACTGAATTTTATATCCCGTTGCACCACAATCATTTGACTGTTTAGAAAATACACACGATAATTATGGGGTGCTTCTGAGTACCCCACAAATATCCTAACTTCTGCAGTTGGCTCCAGCTTCTTCCTGGCATCTTTTGTCACATGAATGTAAACATATGAGCCAAAAATATTCAAATGATAAATATCAGGCTCCTTACCAGTAAAAGCTTCTTCAGGTGTACTCATGCCAAGTACTCTATGAGGACAACGATTTTGCACATAAACTACAGTGTTGCATGCTTCCGCCCACAAGTGCATCAGTAGGCCCTGGTCATGTAGCATAGCTCATGCAACACCCACGATTGTTCTATTCTTCCTCTCCGCAACCCCATTCTGTTGTGGGTTATGAGGCACTATGAGTTCTCTTCGAATTCCTTCTTTGCTACAAAAGTCTTTGAATTCATTCGAGATATATTCACCACCATTATCGCTCCATAGAGCCTTCACCTACTTCCCTGACTCCTTGTCCACCAATGCTTTGAACTCACAGAACTTTGAGAATGTTTCGATCTTCTTCTGCATGAATAAGATCCAACATCTATGAGAATAGTAATCAACAAATATAACATAATAACTGTGTTTTTCTGTTGAAACAACCGAGAAATGTCCACACACATTTGTGTGAATTCTCTCTAGGATCACCAAAGCATGGTTCTCCTTCTCATGAAAGGTCGTCTTCACAAACTTACCCATAGTACATCCCTTGCATTGATTTGACTGTGTAAGAGTACCCTTGGGAAGTCCAATATAAATTTGCTGCAAAATCTTCAAAGCGCCATGGTGAAGATGGCCCAATCTCCTGTGCCATAATTCGCCCTCATCCCGGTTCACCACTTCTTCTACTTTTCCCATCATTGCAGTGCAACCATCTACCTCCAGCTTATAGAGATTCTTAACTCGAATCCTTATCCTCTTGGTTTGACCCGTTTTTTTATGTTGCAGGAAAGCTTTTCCATCGCTAAAAACAACGTCATAACCTCTGTCTTCCAACATTGCGACTGAGACCAAGTTATTCTTCAGACCTGGAACATGCATAACATATTTCAATAGAAATGGATTACCTGACTCCCTCTCAAAGGTAATGGTCCCAATTCCGGTCGCACTGTATCGACCATTGTCGGCCATCTCTATATGCATTTGGAGATCCTTCTCCTCCAAGTCACTAAACAACTCCTTGTCTCCCGTCATATGGAAAGACGCACCACTATCAAGATACCACACCGATCCCATTGAGCTTGAAACCAAGCATGCGATCAAAGAGAAATCAAGTTCAAATTGTGAGGCTAAGGCCTCACCCGCTGTAGCTCCAGCAGCCTTCTTGTTCTTCTTCTTTTGTGGGCAGTTAGTGGCGAAATGCCCACGTTCGTGACAGTGAAAACACTTCACCTTGGAAAAATCCTGCTTCTTGCCTTTAGCCTCGGATTTTGAATGGAATTTCTTCCCCTTCCCTTTTCTTGCGTTGGTAGCCAAAGCACAATTCTCTTCATCTTCATTCTTCGATGAAGATTCATCCCTAGTACTTCACCTTATCTCCTCCTACACAAGATCCGACCAAAGTCGCTCCCAACCCAGCAGTTTCTCCTGTCCATTGGTAGAGTCTTCATAGCTATGCCAACTCTTCGGAAGCCCAGGGAGAGCCAAGCTCACCAAGTCATCATCATCAACAGTAATCACCACATTTCCTAGTTCATCCCTACAGTGGACAAACTTCGTGAGATATTTTGGAATACTGTCGCCCTTCTCCATTTTTATTTTTCTGAGCTTATCTTTCAACGCCAACTTCCTCTGGTAATTGCTGCTTTGGAAAAAATCTGTCAAAGCCTTCGACATTGAAAATGGAGTGGCTTTCCCGTGAAGGCTGTATACAATATTGTCCTTCATACCTTCCAACAAAATTCTTCTTGTCTTTTCTACCTTCTTTTGCCATGCATCAAGTAATGCAACATCGCTAGAACCAGGGTTAGGAACATTGCTATCGATGAACTCCTTCAATCCATTATCTTCCAACACCACCTCCATCCTATCCTTCCAGGCTATGTAATTCGAGCTTCCCTCAAGGGCATACTCCAATCACAACCCATTGAAAGACATTTCAATGTATACTCAACTGTCGCACCAAGAAATTTCTGCAGCAAATTTGAATTGTCCACCAGCACAAACTCAACAATTATTCACAATTGCAATATTCAAGAATTAACACTACTCTGATACCATGTAGAAATTATATAACACATGCATATATATATATCCATATTCTCCTGATCTAACAATATTTATCTTCTTTCTAAATACAAAATCCTTCCACTGTTAATTGTTTGCGGAAATTTAAAACTCAATTGCAAACACATGAAGCAATAAAAACAATCACACATAACACAGTTGTTTAACAGGAAAGCCTGAAGCTAAAAACCCAAACTATCATATATTATGTATCATGGAGATCATGTAACAATATCATACAAATCTTAGTACATCAAGCTCTCAGTACAATACAATCGTCACACACTAACATGAAGAAATCTACAAATCCATGCACTGATTTCTTGCCACCCAATATTCTGCCTCCATTACGCAATCCCTGCTGAAGAAGGCCCTTGAATGAATTCAAATCTACCTTGCCTTCACTGTGTAATCCTCAGTGGAAACTCCAATGTGTGTGTGATGCAATCAATGCATCACTATAGTCACAACAGATAGTCCATCTTACCCTTTCACCTACCTCTCCACTGGGTCTCCACTGGAACTGACATGCACTGTAGTTAACTGCTGTTTCTATTCAGTTGTTAGTAAGTTAATAGTTGTGAATTAATTAACTAATTAATTCACTTAACTCTCACTAGTGTATCATTCAGTTAGACTAGATACAACTAGCTCAACTAAGTTTAACTCCATTAATTGAGTTAAACTGAATAACAACTCCTATAACTACTCTTCCAACTCTGTCATAACTTTTCCACTTCAGTACTAACTGAGTCCTCTATGCATGAGCCACCATAAACCCTAGGAATTGCGTAATTCCTTCAGCCCACTGATTTTCCAAATCTGTATACTAAAATAAAGTGCTCCAAGAGAATAAGTTGATATTTAGAGTCTGATTATTATTAAGGGCTAATAATAATCGACACATTTGTTTTTAGATGGAAAATCTATAAATAGATTTCGCCCAATCTTCTACAAATAGAATTTCATCTATTTTTCCAAATTGACCAACCATCCACAAATACAATCCTGCAACTTCTGAAATATGATCACCATGTCTAAAAATAGACTTACACCTAAAAATAGCCTGTGGGCCCACTCAGTGAAGGTGACTGATTTTCACTAAGCTTCCTCATATTTTTGAATCTCAACATTTGATGCTATCTAAACTCTGTCTTGGAACCTCTCTTTGATGTATTGATTGTTAGGTTAAGCCAAAGAGGTCTTGTTTCGATCTTTCCCTTTGTCCATGCCTATTAGTTTCCCTCAAAGTTCTTTATAGTTTGATGGATGATATTTAGGAGTTCCCTCTTAATTTATTAAATCTATTCGTCATCTTATATGTTTTCAAATCTTGAAATTAGAATCATTGAAGTTAGATAAGTTTTATTGCTTTCTTTGTTCCACTGAATTGTTCATCTTGAATGTTTATTTGTTTAAAGTATTGTCATTGAGTAAATGTTGTGCCCTATCTCATGATTAGTATCTTTTGCTTATAAGTATTTAAGACCTTCTTGTTCATAGGTATTTGACAAAGGATTCTTAACTTCCCTTTTCCCTACCTTGCTTCCCCAACTTAATGTCCATCTCACTTTACACATAAAACTTAAAGATCTATTGACTACACTAGATTTGCCCTATGATGTACCCCAATTCATGATTGAGATATCAATGAATTTCATAGACTCCATAGCCCAATTGATTTGATGACCTCTCACTCCACCTATCCTACTTGATCATCTTACCCAACCAAACAAACAACAAACCCTACACTTAACAACTAGCCTAAAATCAACCATCTAAAGTGAACAAGTTTACATCCTTCGCAAAAAATAGAGAGAGCCCTCTCTGAGTCCAAGAAGGCTAGGTCCTAGGACTCCAAAGACTGGTCTGATGTTACTTTGTGCATTTGGTTTACCAATCTGCTAAATCACGGGACATTAAAATAATGATGATCACGGTGGGACTTTCTGAGTAAGTAACAAGCTTAGACATCCTTAAGTAATTCATAAGCCCTTGTGAAAACAATATCCTATGATTTCTAGCCACCTCATCACCATGAATAACATAATGGCGATCACGGTGAGACCTGAGTCAATAATACCCTAGGTATCTCTTAGGAACTCTCAAATCTCAGTTAAAATTAGAAAACTCAAGTGTTATCCAATAGTAGAATCTAACTATTTCACCATCCTAGCAGAATGATGACTCAACCAGAAGACACTCATAGAAACCATAGGGCTACATAAAGGAACTCATAAAACCCCAAAAACATCCCTAGATTAGTTTTTTATCAGTTATTGGTGGTGGACCATAAATACATATCCCTAAAACAACAAAAAAACATCCACCTGGCGACTCCAGTAGCCTCTAGTAGGCCTACTAACCCCACTAGTTCTCAAAGACTCCCCTAGGAATGCATTAAAAAATCCTAATACTACTGATGATGGACATCAAAGTTGAAACCTTCCACTAGGCGACTCCACAACCCTCAATAGACCTAAATAATCCATTGGAGGAAGAACCTGAAACAAGACCAGTCATCCTAGAAAGAAAGAGCATTCAGGCCTAGGTTGGATTCAAGAAATTATTGTCTTTATCTATAACTATGTTCTATCCTACTTTAACCCTGATCAAGAATACACTAATGAGATCTACATTTATCATTGGAAAGATCTCAAGCCTAAAAAAGCTAAGCCTCAAATTTCAGACCATGAGAAGACTTATACACCTATGCCTACCCCAGATTCACCTGTGGAAGACCTAGTGAAACATGAGCCTCATGCTACCTTTCTTTCTCTTGCTGAAACCTCAAACAGTCATAAATCTCTTTTTTCACTACCTATACCCACAAAGGTCCTAGAAAGATACAAGCCTCTAGTTTTTCCTCCTATCCTCTAGGCCCTCCCTGAAAATCTTTCAAATAAACTACCCAGATTTGTTGGAGAAAGCTCAAAAGTCACCGCTGAAGAACATATTAAAAATCTTGAGAATTTACTTGACCTGTTTGAAATAGGAGAAGATGATGTGCATATTAGAATGTTTGCCTTATCATTACAAGGAAAAATTAAGAGTTGGTTTAAGGACCTTCCAGCTGCAAGCATTATCAATTTTCATCAATTCACTCAAGTCTTCCTAGATAGGTGGGTGGTCATGGGAAATGAAGTTCTCATCATAGAGGAATAAAACCATTTAAAAAGACAATTGGGGGAGACAGTACAAGACTTTTCAGTGAGGTTCAATAAAATATACAATGCAATACATGCTAAGATAAAGCCACCTTCAGGGTGGGCTCTCTTGCACTACCCAAGTGCTTTTGACTCAGAGATGGTTTTCCAGATAAGAAGAAGAGATCCTTCGAACCTAGAGGAAATGCAAAGGATAACAGTTGATGTGGAAGCCAACATACTAAACAGGGAGGCAAAGCTAAGAGTAATAGAGAAAGAGAAAGCATATCAAGAGAGACTGATATCTTCAGAGGTAAAGCTAGAGATGTTGACAGGTACAATCAACAAAATGATGCATATACTTGGTAGGAAAGAGGAAGAGTACAAGGTTGAGGTTGGTGATGATTATTCAAAGCAACCAATACCATTTTCTTGGGAAGGACCAAATCAGTCATTTCAATGCAAAGATAGCTATCAAAACATATTGGCTGAGCAAGGTTACAAAGAAGAAGATGCAGAAAGTTGTCAAGTAAGTGCTATATGCCTTCCTACATCTTGTGCTTCACTATTAAGAGAATATTACAAGAAAATTGAAAATAGAAACAAGGTAGAATGTTCTAAAGAATCAGTAAGGGAAGAAATGGATAATAAAAACCCTTTTTCAATTCCAGAATTTCTCTCCTCAAATCATATTGGTATGATTGTTTAGATTACAAAACCGGAAATGGAAGATGAGCCAACACCTCTTAAGTCCCTACCCTTATGCTTCGAGTCATTTCAGATTGCTAAAAGAGAAGCTATTGGCCATGAACACTCTCCTTTTCATATGGTGGAACAATATGCTAATCAAGTGTGCATAATGGATGGAATTCCTCCTATGAATAAGCTGCCAAAATATGATCAATATAATGATGATTATGTTCTCCAGACTTAAGATAACACTACGGAAAAATCAGTGATTAGTTTGTGGGACAAAGACAGTCATTTTCAATAGCTCAAATTTAGTGATCAACAAATACCACTCAGCTGTGATAGTGAAGAAGAAAGTGTAGAAAGTTTGGGAGAAAGGGAAGGGTCTTTACCTCTTTGTTGTGCTTCCTTTTAGTTCATCAAAGACAACCTTAATGCAATTAGAAGTCAGTAGCCTCATGATCAATTTGCTGATAAAAAAGGACTCAACACTTGTGCATCAAACCTATAAGGAAAAACATATATATTACAACTTGAATTTGTGACAAATGTAAAAACAATCGGTTAATAACTGTGGAGTTTATATTAGTGGCTTGAACTTGTGTGCCTTGGACCTGTGGTGATCTACACAAAACTGTACACTAACTCATACTTCTTGAAGGATGTCAAGTCACCAGATTGGAGCTCGATACTTAACCTTGTTTTTGTGGAGTAGTCTTTGTTGATTAGAGTTTTTGCCTCTGTTTGAGGTAGGGAAGAGACACTCTGTTGGAGCTAGAAAGGAAGATAAGAAAGGACAAATATTACTTAAGGAACAATGAAGGAATTAAGGCTTGTTGTATGCAATTTTAGGGCTACAAGTTGAGGTATATGTGATTAGAGTAGTCTGAGCTATTAGGACTAGGCATATTGAACTGAAGACCAAAATCCTTATGGGCTAAGAAGAGAATATAAGGAAGAGAAATAATGGGTGCCCTTAAGAAGATAAATTGCTAATTGGTACGTTGAAGCAACCTTGGAGTAAATTTAGAAGCAATCATTTAGAAAAGTCTTCTTAAGAATTTCTTGGATAATTTTGGGGAAGCATTGATTGAAGACTTGTTGGAGCTTTCATTGGAAAACTATTGGAGAACTATTGAAGCATTATTTGAAGTATTGTTGAGACAAATTTAAACGTTTTATTAGACAAAACTTGGGCTACTGAAGTAGCCTTTTAAAAGCTTTGTTGAAGAAGACATAAAACCTTTGTTGGAGTAACTGTTGAAGACTTTTGGAAGACCTGGTGCAAAACTTAGACAACTTATTGAAGACACCTTGAGGCATTATTGTAAATATCTGAAGACACTTATAGAATCCGATTTTCGAAACATTATTGAAGACCATGATGTACTGAAGTCATCATGAGGTGACCTTGGAGAATTTGTTTGGGTAACATGAAGAGCTATGGAGACACCTTCTAAGAAGACAAAGTTGTCATTGATGAAGTGATTTGGAGAGGGCAGTGCTGAAGGTGAAGAATTTGATAGGGCTCATTGAAGAAGATATTGGGAGATGTGAAGAATCAGTAAACTTATATTGAAAAATTGAAGTTGTGGGTTGCAGCCCTACAGGATAGGAGTCCTCAAGAAGACTAGGTTGGTGCTTATACCTGAGATAGTGTTGGAGCCCTAATGGTTGGAGCCTCAAAGTGACAAGTTTTGAGCCTTGGAAGATAGGGTTGGTGCCCTAGAGGTTGGAGCCTCATAAAGTCCAAGTTGGTTCTTGGAAAAGTACATGTTGGATCTTGGTGGATTGGAGATTGGCGTCTTCATCTACGGTTGGATCCATAATTATTATTCTACTTGAAACATTGTAAATAGGATTGGAGTCCTCATCGCTGATTAATGAAATTATTATTCTATACTTTTTCATTTTGTGTTCTAATTATAAGTGATCTAACTGGTGAAAATAACAATTGAAAAGGAATACTGATTGACTCCCCTCCCCCCCATCAGTATTTTCAACATGCCATTCCAAAATATCAACCATACAAACATATTGGCATGACGACCAATATCAACATACTGCATACCAAAACCTTGGAGGTTTTAGGAAGGAACATATATGGAAAATCACTGAGATGCTAAGGTTCCAGTATGACCAACAAGCTGAGGATGTGGACGTGCATGGGAGCAATACATGGCTAAGGAAAACTACATGGTAGCCACATAAATATACATATAATGATGTGGCCTTAAAAGGGGTAAATATTCAAAAGGGCATAGCTTTGTGCTTGTAGCTCAAAATTAGATGAATTTTATATCGTTGGAAATATCTCGAAGAATATAAGATGATGATGATATAAAAATTGTGATTGAAGTGATGAGAGAAAGAGGATTTTTCATAAGCCTAGCCTCATAATAAACCTAAATATTAGTTCTAGATTATGCCCCAAAACCCTAATAACATATTAGGGGTTGGGTGTGTTGCAACACCTCAACTAGAATTCTATTAAATTTGATAGGGATGTAGGAATTTATCTTGGTAATCCTCCACATATAGGGCTAGGTCAATGCATGCTAAGGGGGCTCCCTCTCCAACTCATACAAATAAACCAATGCATTAATTCTTTTGGATAAAAAATAGAGTCTACTTAAATAGAAGACATCATATTCACCGATTAAAGAAGGGGATCATAGGGAAGGTGTTATTTTCACGTTGTACTAACATTATTATATGTAGGTGGTTATGTGGTCATCATTGTTCTCTTTTTTTGTTTGTTTGTTTCTTTTGAGTATCTATTGCAAACTTAATGACATGTGTTCTATAATCAACATTTAGCACATATAATAATATATGAGTAAATTTTTTATTATATAGAATTATTGGTTCCTTATTTTGTTTGTCAAAGTTTTTTCTAAGAATTTATAACATCATACAACTATTAATTTGATTTGTAGGTTCACTTTAATTAAAGACATACATAATAAATTTGACTATGTTAATGTTTTTTATAAACAACTTGGAGGGTAAGTAGAAACATAATGATTTCTACTTTTAACTTCATTATGTGTTAGAAATTGTGTTCGTTAATAAAAACACAAACCAACTTTATCTAAACTATAACAACAACATCGAATTCCAGTTTAAATTGAAGCAATGGATATATAAAGAGGAGACTGTTCCATTCTTATGAATATACAAGGTTGGTTGCTAAGCAACAAGTCTCTGCTCAACAAGAAGTGTACCTAACCAAGTAGATGGTGTGAAATATAAATCCACCCACATGTGTGGTCCCACTGCGCTATAGCTCTTGACTTGCTTTTTATTTGGGAAGTGAGGGAATATAATTCATTTCATAGCTCTGGTTACTTCCAGCTCCATATTCACCAAATATATCCATAAGTAGCAATATCCATTAGCTCTGAAAATTATGCGAATAGATTAGAAAACACGTATGCAATCACTACAAAACTGGATCAAGAAAAAATGCATCTACATATGCACCTGTCTCTACTACTGGATATACTGAGACAGTCTCTTGTCTACTACCCTTTCTTCCTCTGCATTAGCCTTTGTCTTTTTTCTTGCATAAATAAAAACAAATTTGTTTAAGTCTTGAATAGATCCTTCTATGACGGATGGACATTAAGGGAGGTTGGTCAATAGAGTTGGTTGATTACTCAAGTTAGTAGTTGGGTGTGCAGGTAACTGTGGTATTGGTGGAAAGTTCTTTTAGCAGGGATTGTAATATAGACTAACAAGTGTAACAGATACCAGATATGTGATAAATACACATAAATATTGACTAACAGGTGGTAAATGGTACAAGAAATGCTATAAATAACATTAGGAGCAACGTATAATTTGTTAAAGAATGTAATCCCAACCACCTGCTAGGTGTCGAAACAGTCAGTCCAAGTGTTACAGTTCAATTTCAATTAGTCTAGTTTAGTCAAGTTTAACTCCAGTCATTTATTGCTGATGTTTCCAATGTAATCTATTTAACTAATTCATAATATTGAAATGAGCAATCCTTTGCTCCACTTCTTTTCAGTTTTTCAATTCTTGTCATGGTATCAGAGCTAGCTTGCATAAGCCTCCCCAGAGAGCAGCAACAGAGCCAAGTTGGAGCAGTAGAGAGGAGAGGCGAGCCTGTGTAAGACTCCATGAGAGCAACAAAGATCGAAGAGATGTTGTATAAGACTAACGAGCAACAACGTGAACACGTGAGTGAAGTGAAAGTGAAAAAAAAGAAGAAGGCAAAGAAGTCAACAAAGAAGCAAAGAGAGGTGATTGAAGAGAGTTTATTTATTTTAAATATTTTTTCTTGCACTAACACTCTGTTTGAATAGCTTCTTAGCATTATACTAACGCATTGTTTGAGAAGCATCTTCACGTTATAACGCGGGAGCCAAGAGCTTTTAGCCGCGTTAATGTTCAATTACTTGCATGGATTTCAACTGGTGAGGGGATTGAGTGAATGAGTTGCGTTAAGATCCACGCACTATAGGGGTTCCATCACTTGCATTAAGATAATTTGTTCAGAAATCTAGATCGTCACGGTCAAATGCATTCAAAGGATTTAAAAAAAAAATTTAAATGCATGAAGGTATTTTTTCTTTCATCGTATTCAATGGAATTCAACGTGACTTCAAAAAAGAATTCACATGACTTTTAAAGGTTTCATCTTAAGGTGATTTACTAAAGCTTTGAGTGTTTCATTAAAAAATATAGAAAGGAATTTAAAGCGTAAGATAAGGATGCCGAAAAAGTTTTATGTGAAGAAAATTTTTTTAAAGTTTTTTTTTTTAAACTTTAAATTTGGAAAGTGTTTTATAAAAGGAAAAAGGGGCTCTTAAAAGGAAAGGAAGGGATTTCTATAATTCTTTTTGGCATAAATTAAAAAAAAAAAGAGCATATGAGAAGAAATTTTTTTTTGGAGTTAAAAAAGAAAAAGAAAAAAAACTTAAAGTTGTGATGTGAGAAAGTGAAAGTGAAAGTTTAAAAGGAGATTTTTTTTTTCAATGGAAATTTAAAAAGAGCATTGTGAGAGCCTTATGAAAGTGAATCTGTAGAAAGATATTTTTTTGAGGAAAGGAAATTTTCAGAAGCAATTTATTTGATGCATATATAGACTCGTTTGTTTGTGGAAGCCAAGCAACGAAGTCATGGGAAAAGCCAAGAGGCTAAAGCAGAAACAGAAGATGTTCGAGATCTTTTTAGATCTGGAAATAAAAAGGAAAAAATATTCCTATGCGTTAAAATTCATAAAAGAATCTGTCGATGACAACATTCTCCGTCTGATCTCAGATGCCAAGACAACCAAGGAAGCATGGGATACCCTTGAGAGATGTTTTGGTACAAGGGGGAGCATTGAAGTTGAAGATGAAGGTGGATCTGTTGCAGCATATCTACAGCGAGATGAAGAGTCAGGCATAGAAAGAGCACAAAGATGCTTCTCAACCCCATTGTACATAGCTACATGTGGACGATGATTTGATGATTCTAGCAACGGAGCTTGCTAACGAAGATTTGATGATACCAACAACATGGCTTGCTGACGAAGATATGATGAATCCAACAACAGAGCTTGCTGACGAATATGTAATAATTCTAGCAACAGAGCTTGCTGATGAAGACTTGATGATTCCAGCAACAGAGTTTGCTGATGGTGACTTGTTGATTCCAGCAACAAAGCTTGCTGATGATGTTTTGATGAATCCAGCAACAGATTTTGTTGAAGAAATGGTAAATCCAGTGATTAATATTGTTGATGTAAACTTTGATAATGAAATTTTGGCTAATGATGACTGGTTGCAGATGATGCAACAAAAACATGATATTGACATGATGTTATTTGGTGAGATAACCCCACTGCAATTAATGGAAGACAACCTATTTGCAGCGTCATAGGTTAGTAAAGAAAAGACAGAGATAGAAACAGAGCAGAAGAAAGAAGCAGAGACAAAAGCAAAGAAAGAAGTCTACAAAGGGAAAGAAGAAACAGAGAAAGAGGCAGAAGAAAAAAAGGAAACATAACAGGAGAAAGCTCTCACTGCAGAGCAAAAAGGCCAGAAACAATGTCGTTCTGCAAATATTTGTAATTCTAACATTGTTTTTCAGTGTGCAGGTACAGAGAATGATTATGAAAAAGAGTTGAAATTTCTGGAAACATGGCTAGCAACACCGTGTCTAGTTGAGGTCTACACAGAAGCTGTAGATATGAATGTTGAAGACAACATGCATGATGAAAACGTGAATGAAATTTTCATGCATTGGAGTTATGAAGAGATAAGAAATTGTTCTAATCTTATGTTGCAGCAGATTGATGATGAAAAGCGCACTACAGAAGACAATATGTGGCAGCAGCCCACAGTTCTTGCAGATGTCCAGAACATGCTTAGACAACCTGGAACATAAAAATACCTGCACCAACAAATCAAGAAACTGAGGTTTGAAGGATACAGCAAAGCGAAAAATCTGAAACAATTTAGAGGCTACAGAATTTGGAAGAAGAGAAGAAGAAAACCAAATCTAATTGAAGTCAATTGTTTTTAATTGTAAGCCTCGTTGAGACATAGACCAGCAGGTATCTGAATTAAATTTTTATGTGGTTGTAATTAAAGGGGAGTGTTAAAGAATGTAATCCCAACCACCTGCTAGGTGTCGAAACAGTCAGTACAAGTGTCACAGTTCAGTTTCAATTAGTCCAGTTTAATCGAGTTTAACTCCAGTCATTTATTGCTGATGTTTCCAATGTAATCTATTTAACTAATTCGTAATATTGAGATGAGCAATCCTCTACTCCACTTTTTTTCAAATTTTCAATTCTTGTCATAATTAATATATTTATATTAACGAGATGACAACAGAGTACAATAACTATAGCATGCTATGTGTATTTTTTACAATTCCCACATCACTTAGTGTGCTTCATGGCCTCTGTAGCAACATCGTTGTACCGTTCCGCTCTTCTAACTTAGTGAAAATAAAAAGAACTATAAAAATTGACAAGGTGACTTTAATCTCTTAAAAATGGAAAACATGATTAACTAAAGAAAAAGTATTGAATTGTTTACAAACTAAAACTAATTTCTTTGTGAACGATTGATTGCATGATTCCTCTTAAATAAAATGTATTGATTCCTCTTAAATAAAATGTATTTTCATATGAAAATTTAATTTGGTGTTATTATAGTTGAAAATACATTTTCATTGAGAGGCTCCCAGTTATGGTCACATAAATTTTAAAATGAAAAATAAACAAATATATGCTTTATATTATATTTGTACAACAACAAAGTACATATATGTGCGGAAACATAAAATGTATAATAATATGACAATTTTATTCATATTGTTAAAGATGAAGTCAAAATATGTTTATATTTAAAGTAGTAAATATAATAATACTAAAATGTATTATAAAACAAAATATATTTTACAAAAAGTACGGTATATTATAAAAAATTTATAACCCTTAAATAGTAAATATTATATATTATAATATGAGATATATAGTACATTATGATGTGAGATGAGATATGAAATGATTGTGTATATATTTAATGTATATTTTCATCTCAATAATATCTTCTAAACAAAATCAAGAGGCCACCACTGTATTAAACCAAGATGGTAGAGTTAAGTGGAAATCATTATGATGTGATTAATCTGAAAGACATTTATCTAAATTATGGATCACAAAAGTCTTAGATCTAACATATCACTACTATATTAAACCAACAAAATGGAGATTAAATTTGAAATTTGAAATTTAATTTTAGTAGAATAACCAACAAAGTGGAAATTTGAAATTTGAAATTTAATTTTAGTAGAATACAATGATTACATTTGTGGGTGTCCACGATTTCATAATGTAAATGTTGTCAAAGCTCCATGGGAATTTGAGACCAATGCATAAGGAACATTCAACAGAATATGAAAACCCAAAATTTAATGTACAACCAGCTTTGATGAGAAGAGAAAATGTCTACGTTATATTAGTGCAATAATGACCATGAATAAAGTAACAAGCAATAACAATATTGTTTCATGGAAAATGGATGTTTGCATGCATAATATTCCTCAGAGAGTCCATGCTTCCTTCACAAGGATAACTCAAATTAGGGCATATAAATCTTGTGGCCCATATAGTCTGCAAGTAGAAAATTATATATATATATATATATATATATATATATATATATATATATATATCTATATAAAAAATATAACCATAAAAAATTACAACATTAGTTTTGTCAATTAAAAACCTCTAATATATGCATTATGTCGAAAATAAAATAACACTCAGTTCAAATTGAACAAATAACTCACAAAGTGGCCAAATATATATATGACAAAAAAAGATACAATAAATGTTGAGGGACCCTTGATAAAAGGAGTATATAGGCCAATCAACAACGCTTCCATGTGTTTCACATGCAGGTTTTCAATGCATCCAATCCACATGTTTTGTATGGATGTTATCAATGCATCCAATCCACTTGTTTGCATGCATCAATCTAATGCTAGAGAATTTCTAGGTTTGTTACTATAGAGAGATCTGCCATCTCTAGGGTGAAAGTTTGATCCCATAGAGGGATCATCCATCTTTGCAGTTTCTCGTAGGAAGATTGAGGAAAGGGTATAACCCTAGACTAAAGAAGGACACAAATTTACTGCTCAAGATCTGAGTTTGAACTTGTCCCTTGTATTGGGACCAGGGCACCCTTCTTCATCTTTCTCCATCTTGGGATGACCATTCCAACTCATTACTCACACTGTGAAACAAATTCATCATGTTTCAATTAAACTAATTATTTGAGGTGCCACTGGGTCTATAGTGTTTCATTGTGGAGTGTTAGGTTCCATTTTCCACCAGAGGGGATTATTATGCTCTTCTTTCAATAACAATGACAACATATGATCTAGAAAAAAGGAATAGATGATAGGAATTTGGTTGAAGAATAAGCGATTTGCTAAAATTGAATTTCAGAGGCTCATCCCATGATCAAAGAGAAAGATTATTTGGTTATTATCCATCTTCTTTGGAGCAAGATACTTATGCATATGAACTTGACACAATGCATCATTTCGAGATAGGAATGGATTTGAAAATTAGGTTGTCATTGAACTCTACCAAATGTGATATGACTGGATGAAGAGCTGAACAACAAGGAGAACTATCATTTGAGCACAGGGATAGGGCCACAGGAAACATTGACAGGAATCCAGTTTGATTCCCATAGGTGGCTTTAATAGGTGGATGTTTTACCTTTCACCATCTAAATTAATCCAAGTAGCTAACCAAAATTTCCATGTGTTGAAAAGAAGAACTTGAATCTGATCAGCTAACCACAAAATTTTGGAATCCCTTCTTGGCCCAACTATTGTTCAATGGACATTTAATTTCTATACCTCCCTATCATATTTTCCATTTAATTATATTAATTCCACATTAATATTGAGTTTTTCTTACCACATACAGCTTGGGATATTATGCTAGCAACAACTATGTTATTTTAAACTTGAATTCCCTCTATGTAAGGGTGAATTTCAGAGTACGATAGCCTAAATGTCTTCATCCTTCTAAATATCTAAACTATCCCTCATAATTAACTCCACATATTCTCTTAGATATTCCAATGTATTTTATCATCATATTTTTGGCTGGGCAATAGTTGGCTAAAGTACTAGCTAGAATATCAATATAAAAATAACATCTAGGAAATAGGAATGAAGTTAGACAACTTAGACGAGGTTAAGATTTGTATACCATTGCTTAGTTTACGAGGTTTAAATTTTCATAACTAAAAATGATATCCGAGTTTCTGTAGACTTCATAAACCTTAATTCCACATGTCTGTATCACCCATTCTTGAATTCTTTTAGTGACGTAGTGCTTCTTTCTGTCTCTTCCTACCAACTTTCCTGCTTGCCCATTACTTCTTCTTTGACTCCTCGTATTCTAAATATTTTTCCTTAGCCGAAAAGTGTGTCTAGATATGAAAATGTGAATGGGTCATCATTAGCTACGACCCATGCTTAAAGCATAGTTGAAAATTGAGTGAAATATGCATATTATAACCATATCCAGGTTATTTCTGGTGGAGTGGGGTAGATATGGAAAATTTCCATATTAAAAAATTCTAATTCTTAACAAAAAAATTTGTATCCTTATATAATTCACCTTTCATAGATGTGTTAATAAGCATCCATCTAATGGGCTAGTGTCACTCGCCTAGCATGAGAGGGTAGGGGTTTTGAAGGAATAAATGAATACATTTCTATTGATAAGAAGTTCTAATGGTAAACCCTACCCAAAACCACTATATTTTATCCAACCGATGAGCCTACAAACATGTCATCCAGATTCTATTATAACAAGTATTTAAAGCCATAATCATGCTTAGGTGGCAAGCCAAAGGACGAGAGAAGTTGTAGTACACAAATTTTTTCCGTCTGCACCCTTGTCTTACATTGGGAAAATGATTAACTATTTTATCAAATAAAAAAAATAAACCACCATAGTTGGTATATTTAAGATACAATGATATTTAGGAGGTATCTCCAATTGCTATGGAATACTTAGTTTTATTTTTATTGTATATAGGTTTGTAGGTATGAAGCAACAACAACAGATTCAAAATTATGTACAAAAACATGTTCGGGTGTGTATTTTGGAAAATATTATGCTACGTGCTGCAACTTGTGTTGAGTATAGGTGAGAGTTACTTGTTGTTCTATTGTTCGATTCTACCCCACTCTCCCATTTCGATGGTTTATTGTCACTAGTTACAAATCAAATATTGGTAATGGAATTGCTATCCAATGACTAGTTAATGGAATTTGTATGCTTATAATCGACATGGATATTCACTTGGATCATCCAGACCTGAGACTAGATCCGTTATGACAAGAGCTACTACTACATACACATTGCATGATTATGCTAGGTGGCAAAATTGCATGATTATGAACGTGGCAGAAAGTGAAGTTTGCAGGGAAAGTGGGAGAACAATGCTATGCAATGTATTATGAATGGAAAGGGAAAAAATTTATTGTTAGGAAATTAATGCTAAAGAAATGCTAGCATTAGTTAGTTAAAATTATTCTTTCATCAAGGCTAATTTATATCTTATCTTTAAAGGGTTCAGTGGCTTGGAAAGAGACCAGACAAGACCTCCAACCTTAAAGCTTCGTTAAAATCATGAATAACTTGAACACAAATTATTAAATCCACGGAAAATTTAGTTTAAAGAAGTGAAATTAGTTTTTGTTTCCGTGCACAACTAATACAAAATGAAATCAATTATTATAGCCCCTGCAGCTTGAAGGGTAGGGAATAACAAGGAGGAGACCATTCTATTGGAGAACGCAATAGGGAAATTATTAATACAATTCTCCTTATTCTTAATAATTTATTGTGAACTTATTTAGCTTCTCGTTATTTATTAGATTATCCTCATAAAAAAATTACTAACAACATAAATCATGAAAATCATAGAAGACAGGGGACACAAAATATAGGCTCTCAGCCAGGGAAAAACCCATCCAAAGGGGAAAACCAAAAAATAATCTCTTCTCTTCTTATAGAATCAATCCAAATGAGAAATCCAAGACAATACCAAATTCAAGACTTCCTTCAACCACCAAGTCAACCATCCAAAGGTTACTTCAAAACAAGTCAAATTTTGACCAAGTCAACAAAGGCCAAACCTCTCCAAACTACTTCACTTCAGATTTTTGGCCTCTTACCTCAGATCTACAATTTCAACCCTTATGGTAAACAAAAACCCTAGCTTCTTTGCATGCGTTAGACTTCCAAGAGATCCTTCCACAAGCAAGACAATGTATTTAAAGTCAACGAAGGAAAAACCTATTCAAATCAGAATTTCAACCCTCCTGTAACTTGAATCACAAATTTTGGCCTCTTGCAACTTGTACTTGCAATTTTCGGCCTCCTACAACTGTGGCAGAAACCCTAACCTTCACACGTTTGAGAGAATAAGGCTAAAAAAATAGAATTTGTTTCTTTTTTTTACTTCCTCTTGACTCCTTGTCCCTCACTCTTGTTTTCCTTCTTTTCTTGCTTGAGATCGAACTACAAATTTGTGTTTCCAAATGAGGTCGAGCAACTTCTATTTACATGCTTCTGTGGAAGTCAAATAGGACTCTCTAGGCTGACTTTTCATTAGCATGGATGAATTGGTCTTGGAGGTCACTTTTGACTTTATAGACTAAAAATAATATATTTTCCATGTTACAACTTTCCCAATAGGGTCTTATACAAATGGTAAGGACTCTATGACTCAAGAAAATTATTATTTTGACTTTGAAAAACCCTAGGAGAAGGAAATTAATGCTTGAACTAGATGGCCAAAAAAATAGAGCATGCCACCCATGATTAATTTTTTTTTCTTGTAACATAAGATATACATAATGACATGATTACAATGACAATTATGAAGGCCGAAACTAGTTACATTTTCCAATACTTCCTCTTAACTAGGGAGATATTCATAACTGTACCACAGGTATAAGGATTCTCTCAAACTGAACTATTCTCATAAGAAGAGTTGGATTGATAAGCCATTCTTGAGCATCAACATCATAATCGATATTGTCAAAATAGTAAGGCCTTGACTAACATGATCTATCTCTACTATATTAGAGCACAATGTTGGGAGGATTTGCATGAGATATCACACTACCTCTCAAGGTACATACCCCATCCAAATGTTCACTAGGTATGTCCTTCTAGGACTATTCTTCTCTTGGAATACTTATCCTCAATTAATTCCAGTCCTATACAACCATTATTGTCTTGGATACCTGTCCAATCCTCAAAAAGTGTTGATCCTCTTGCTATCTTATATTCTCTATTCTCAAGGAAATTTCAGATTCTTATACAATCCACCATTCTCCATTCTCCCTCCATGGCATTCACTAGATGTACAAGTGTTAGTCTTTGCCTAGTGCATGACACATAAAGAAGAAAATATGATGTCTTTAATATCACTCCCTCTCAACTAGAGAGGTAGCATCATTCCCTCTTGATTAGGGAATAGATCTTTGCTCCTCAAACATATAAGGAGACTTCTTATTCCTCTAAAGCATAAAGGATATTTCTTACGTCCTTTAAACTGGGAAGTCTTTTAATGTGTCTACATCAAGACATCAACTACTAGTCCTTCATGGAGATCTTCAAGTAGCTACATAAGTCCTCCTTCGCAACTCACCAATTTGAAATTTCATATTCCAGGATGTAATGGAGCCAAACTATGATACGATTCGAGCCATCAAACTTTTATATTAATTTCCTATAGTCATAATCAAAAAAAGCATTGTATATAGACAATCAAATTTGAGCTATACATAACTTCCTTTAACCATGAAAGTGGTCTTCATACTCATCAAATTATCTCTTTGTATTGCTACCTTTTAAACCCAATATGATATAGACATATTGACCATAAAATCCTTAAAGGATTACCAAATGCATACACTTCGATAATAGTAGATTCAGTTGTCTTAACTGCCAATGTGCATTTATGTAATTTCCTTCCAGGTAGCAAAACCATATATCAACTAGATAACCAAAACCAAAATATAAATATCAAAATTACCTCAAGATGATGGCCTTTAAGGATTGTGCTTACTTTTGAGATCAACATCCCATCATATGTTCTATCTTCACCTTTTACCAAATATACTTATCCATGTTAATATCTTGTAATCAAAGTGCTCATGGAACAAACTAACCAGTAGGCTACAATACCTTATTCCTTGGAGTTGTTAATGTCAAATCTCTTTCTTTCTTCATAAAAACACACTTGATGTTGATAAATATCATCATGTCAAAGTGATTTCAACTTGTGGAAGAATATTGATATTCAACCATTCCAATTCATGCCAAACTCCTTCTTCAAAGTATTCTGGCACCGTTGCCTGGGAACGAAAGATCAGATCTTCCCTAGGAAATAACGACAAAATTTAGATCTAATTGTTGATGGTGAACAATAGTTGGACACATATGAAGGCTGAACCATTCACCTGGCGACTCCAACTTGATGTAAAGACTCCACTAGAGGATCGACCTTACCAATAGGAAAATGGAATAATCTCACACAAAGGTTAGGTATTCAAAGTGGAATTATGATTCGAGATGTAATATTATTTCTTGTAAATTACTTATTTTCTTTTCCTAAAACTATCCTGAAAGTTTTCTAGAGTTTGTTGTATGAAAAATATGATCAAATTATTGATTCCGCCTATTTCAAGAGTGTAAATACCAAATTTCCCTTTGATTTTGATCAAGATTAAGAATTCTTACCTGAAAATTGTGCATATAATTTTCAAGCTGATGAACCTCAAGAGATCAAGATTATTACTATAGCTTCTGTACATACTCCTACACCTTGTAAAATTCTAGATAGATACAAAACACTCATCTAACCTCTTATACTCCATGATTTCCCTGAAAATTATTACAAATATCTTCCCAGGATTGATGGAGAATATGGTAACATCACTGCTGAGAAACACATTCAGAGTTTTGAAAATGTTCTCGACCTTTTTGAGGTTGATGAAGATGATGTTAGCATTAGGATTGTCACTCTATATTTGCAAGGTGAAGTCGAGGAATGGTTCAAAAACTTGCCAATTGCAAGTATTTTTGATTTCCATCAGTTTGTGAAAATATTTCTTGATAAATGGGTGATCAAGAGGAATCCTTTTATAATTTTAGAAGAATATGATAATTTGAAAAAATGAACAGGAGAAACAGCGCAAAACTTTTCAGCTAGATTCAATCAAGTATACCATTCAATCCCTACTGATATAAAACTGCCTCTTGGTTAAACCCTCTTATACTACCTAGATGCCTTTGATCTAGAAACAAAATTTTGATTGAGAGAAAGGGACATTACAACACTCGAAAAAATGCAGGATAGTGCAATAGCCGTAGAATCTAATTTTCTGGTCAAAAGGTTAAATTTGAAAGCAAAATAAAGGGAAAACATAGAGAAAGAATGCTTGACATCTTCAGAATTGAAGCTCGACATTTTGGTAAGTGCAGTAGAGGAAATGATGAAAAATATCACCATGAGAGATGAAATTGTTGTTCAAGATGACCATGTCTCACTGATTGAAGAAAAACACGTTGCTGATCTAAAAATTTTTCCTTCCTATCCCAGTTGTCATAATTCTGATAATGATTACTTTATGTATGCATTAAGGGACAATAAAGAAATCGATTTTATAGATCAGCTTGCAGAGGAGAGATATGTAGATCCGATATGTATGCTTGATGACATTACTCATTTTGATGATTTACCCAAGTATGATAAATATGATGACAATTATGTTGTCAAAAGAGAGGCTGACTCTTCAAGTCAATCATCAACATGTTTTCAACATTTTAAAGAAGTTAGTAAGCTCACACATGTGGTTTATGGCAGTTAGGGGGAAAGTGTAGAAAATTTGGAAGTAAATGAAGGATATTTGCCTCTTTGTTTTACTTCATTTCAGTTCATCAGAGGTAACTTTCATGCAATCAGAAATCAGAAGTCATTAAGTTTTGATCTTGACAATCAAGAGGATAATGAAATTCTCGATCAGATCTCCTTACCCTTGTGTTTCTCCTCATTTGTAAAAATAAGAGAAAACTATAAGCAAGTAGATAAGTGAATGGTCAAAACAATAAATGATAAACATTATCCTGAACTGGTTGAGGAAATCATTTGCGACATAGAATCGTCCTTAGCTCTAGATTTGCAGCCACCGAATCCCATTGAATTTCAAATTGCAGATAAAGGCTTGGAAGTTGAAACACATGATCAAATGATGAAGATGATTCTGTACCATTATGTTTTGAAACATTTCAGTTTTTAAAGAAAAAAATTGATAATATCTCTAAAGAAAAGGATGAGAAGCCTATAAAAATTCATGCAGTCTCATTAGAACCAATGGAAAATAGGTTGCATCAGTGTTTTCAAGTTTTTCATGACCCTATAGCTGATGTGTTGGATGATATTTGAAGTAAAATTCCTTCTCAATTAGCTAACTATGAGCCTGAAAAGAGTGTTGATATAAACTTGATCCCACAATCGACTTCATTGTCTTGTTCAACAGGAGTTTCAATACAAAGATCATACCAATATTTGCAGTCATATTAGGAAAGTAATGAAGAAGATTTTGTTTTGTTGTTGATCATCAGGAAAAATTAGTCATTCACGAGTTTTATGATCCTTTTGTCAACTTGCTGCAATCATCTAGGGAGGAAATCACAGATGTTGGGAACATTTTAAAATCAAGGTACAAAAACTACCTAGAGCAGAACAATAATGTTTTAGATGGGCTGGAAATTAATATATATTCCTATGCAGATCCTTTTGCAGCATTCCTCCGACAACAAGGTTGAGACTATTTCATCATAATTCAAGGTAGTTCTATTGCTACTTATTGCAATAACCAGACTGTCCCACGAATCTGGTAGAGAACACAACAAACTGATGCATTTATCTTCATATGAGATTTTAATATCAACAGATGAAAAATGACTTACCATAGTATTGAAGGCATTTAGATGCTCTGTCACCGAGCCTCCATCCTTCATCCTCAGGTTATACAACTTTTTTCGCATAAACAATTTATTTACCAAAGACTTAGATTGGTACAAAGTCCCTAACTTGACCAAAAAATTATTTTCTGTAGCTTCCCCAGATACATTCAAAAATATCAAATCTTAGATACATAATTGTATTGTTCTCTTTTCCTTCCGATCCAACTTCGCCTAGTCTTCATCTGACATTGCCGTTGGTTTAGTACCCGAATCTACTGTGATCCACTGATCTTTATCCACCAGTAGATCCTTAATCTTGAGCTTCCACAACTCAAAACTCTAAACATTAAATTTCTCGATATCTATATTTCCACTTCTCACCATCTTATTTCACCACAAGAATCGATCTCGCAAATCTCCCATTGAATAGGGTCTACCACAGGCTGGAGCAAAAAACCCCTCAGCAACAAAGGCATCCCCTTGAAGCTGGAAACAACTCTGATACCAAATGTAGGTTTTAAACTTGTACCGAAATTATCTGCAAAAAAATTCTTAAAGACAGAAAATAAAAAAATAGCGAGAGCATAAAACATAAAACAAATACACAGATATTTCCCCCCTAGATCCCAAAACCAGGACTACCAGCTTGATATTTCATTATATTCCTTTTAATGTTACAACACATAAATATGCATTCCGAAGCATTCATAAAACCCAATCCGTTAACCCTGAATTAGAACATAACCATAGTTCCCTTGAATGGATCTACAAAATACCAGGGGACAAAAACCATCATGCCCCAAAAACATGTGCAAACCCATGCACAAAACCATAGGTGGGTCCGCTCACCGAAAAATAAGGAAATAATATAACACATACCCAACATACAAATTATGTCAATCAACTTTGTTGATATGATGAAGTCTATCCTTACTATTGTGGCTTTGCCTCTCTTCAAGTTGGTGGAAAGTAGGCTTGTCAACTTGTCATTGAAACCAACTTCTTGAATTTTCTCACAAAACCTAGGCAACCCACATCTTGGTATGACTTCTTAAGAAATGGTGAAGCCATGATGTCGTGTACTGTAGTCGGTTCATACCTGATGATTTGACCTCCTTTATGCTTCTTTTGATCAATGGTTGTGGTTTTTGGATCCATTGCAAAACCCTAGCTCACTGGGAAGGGGAATTAGGGTTTGGTGTTTTAGAAAACAAAGGATTTTGGGGAAGTTTTAGGAATGGAGGGAGATGGAGGGGTTATAGAGCTTATAAATTCTTGGGAAAATTTTGGGGGTTAGGGATAGATGTTGGGGAGTGTAGGGAGGTGAAAAGTTAGGAAATAGGTGAGGGGAAAGGGTATAAAGTGACAAACATAGTCCTAACCTAGGAAAGTGTAGTTTAGGCTAGGGTTGGTGATGAAATGAAGGAGATGAGGGAAATAAATGAAGGGAGGTGTCAAGGAAGGTGTATGGATGGTGAGGGAGGGTGTTGGAGCCTTAATTTAGGGTTTTTTTTACAGCAAATGGATCAAAAACACTTAGACAACTAAAACACAACAAACCCTAGGAGAGGGTGATTTCTGAGCTTTCAAAGACAAAATAAAGCAAAAGGAAGGTGGAGGAGGGACATGAGAGCTACATGTATTTGATTAGCTGACACGTGGCTGCTGAAGAAACCTCCCAAAAACATGAATTTCTGCTCCCTTAAGAAAAGTGCAGCGTAGTGGAGAAAATCGCAACAAAGGGGAAATTTTGGTTCTTGGATGGTAAGAAATTGATCTTAAGAGGAAGGAATTGCTTATTGGTGTTGGAGTGATGTATTATATGAGTGGAATGAGCATTTTATTTTCTTCTTTGGTCTTCTTATAGGCTGGGGGGTCGAATTTATCTCGGGTGGTGATGTGGCCCCAACTTGCCTTTTCACAAACTGACTTGATAAACTTGTGTACTACAACTTTCAAACTTAATTATACATACTTACATCTCAATAAAGCTCAAAATGCATCTAGAGATCATTATAGAACACTTTTCCCTATTACTATTCCCTCTAATGACGACCTTAGATGATGACATGGCCTACTTACACGACTTTTAATAATATGACCTAATGATGACACTATATGGAATGATAACCAACATGATGACCAAGATTACCAAGACACTCTTCCAAGAAATGATGAATTGACCATGATAAGATTTATTGACTATGAGACTGGAGGGAGTAGTAATGACCTAGACTAGTGATCAAATTTTTATTTGAAAACCTATTTGAAACTATAAAAATTAAACCTAGGACCCTATCAACCATATGAAACAACATAATTTGATCTCTGGTGACTGACAGGACTGACATAAAATAACAGGTTCGAGCCCTAGTGATCCAAGAGGATATTGCCGCCTATTCCACTAGTCAGTTTCATCAGTTTTCTTATTTACTATTTTTAGAAGTTTTTCGGGTCCTGAACTTTTGGAGCCATATTGAGGCCCTATACAACGTATTCCTCGGAGATATCTTTCGAACAAGGTATCGTATGCGCCAAACAAAGATACTATGACCAAGTTACGACCCCAGGAAGTTGGTTGCCCAACTAATCCCAACGGGGCCCATAAAATCTTGGTGTTAAAGCTCCTCGGGTTGGGGTTTTGGTTGTTTAGGGTTTTCTCTTATTTTTAAATAATAAAAATGCCATTGAGCCTCATTGTAACACAGTTTAGAGGCATGTATCTACCACATATCTTCTTAGAGATAAGCTACCATCGCCCTAGCTAGTTTATGTCCATTTTTTATGTAAGCATAGTTCAGTCATTTGATATTAATTAAATGAAGTTTTATTTCCACTACATCTCCGTGTTTATTTTTATTTCTTTATTTTATTTCGTTCCTGCATAAATCCAGATTTAGGTTACGGCTCCATGAGGGTTTGAAACATATTTCAGTTTCAATGTTTTGTAGTAATCTTCAAAAAACTTCATGCAAGTTACACGGTCTCCATGGATCATATTAGAGAGTGAAAAATATCTAATTTAAATTTATTTTTTTATTATATCAAATGGGGTTTTTACGGAATTTGATTTCGTTTCCTGGTTTGAATGAGCAACTGAAGCTACACTTATGTCGAACACTGCGTCGCCACACATCCTTTGATTTTTTGGAATCATTTTGTCACCCCAAAAGTCATAAAATATCAAGTGTCTTATATCATTGGATATATATATATATTGAATACCTCAATTGGGTCTTTGACGGAATCTGATTTCATTACCTATAGCAGAATTTATCAGCAAAGTTGCAACAAGAGGTCCATTTCAACCAAGATCTAGATCACCTAGAGGATAGGAGTCCTCAAGAAGACCAAGTTGGTTCATGTACCAAATATAGGGTTGGAGCCTCAAAGTACTAATTTTGGAGCCTTGGAATATAGGGTTGGATCCCTAGAGGTTGGAGCCCTAATTATTATTGTACTTGATTCATTGTAAAGAGGATTGGAGTGCTCATCACTGATTAGTAAAATGATTATTCTATCTTTTTTCATTTTGTGTTATAATTATAAGTGATCTAACTGGTAAAAATAAAAATTGAAAAGGAATACTGATTCACCCCCCCACCCCCCCCACCCCGCAGTATTTCCAAAATTTGGTATCAGAGCCAATATATTCACTCAAAGAATAACAAATTGAAGGTTTATCCTTCAAACACAAATGGAAAATCCAAGGAATAAATCCTCCAATCCTTATAAATATGTCTCTTATTCAACCATGAAAGTAGAACATAATCAAATTAGGAAAGATATGTATTTCAATAGAAAATTTGAAATATGGAAGGAGCAAATGAAGAATTTTTAATGGATCAAGGGTTTGATGTCTAGGAATCAGTGATTACTGAAATCACGAAGGAATAATAATACAAGGAATATAATGTAAAAGCGATGAAGGAAATCTTGAGTGGGATACCAGATGTTATAAAGGTCAAAGTGGAAAAATGTTCATCGGAAAAAGGTGTGTGGAAAAAACTTCAAGATATTCACTCAAAAAGAGCATTGACCATGTCATCTAGTTAATGTAATGAATAAAATAATGTAAATAGTGATTAATTAGTTAATTAGTAATTAGGTTGAAAGGCCATGTCTGATAAGATATGACCTTTCGTGAAGAGGCACCTGTGTAGGTATATAAGCAGGCCTCATTTGTAACATTCAACATCTCATTCATTATACCTTTTATATAATAATATTTGTATCCTCATGGATATCTTTGTATTCCAAGTCTTCTGGAGTATTTAGCTTGAGAAGGAACTTTGTTTGCTTCATTTGGTATGAGAGCAATTCGATCTTTTGGCCGCTCCTCGCTGCATAGAGCCATGCTCTCCGATCTAGGTCCTTGACTGTCAAATTCATCAACATTGTTACTGTTGAAGCGTTTCGCTACTAGTCTTGGAGTTCCTCCATTTTCACCAATAGGCCTTTTGCTAGAATTAAAAATTTGAAGAAATTTCGCCAGTAGGCCTTTGGCCAAAATTAAAAATTTGAAGAAAAAAAAAGAAGGAAATTTTTGAAAAAGAAGAAGAAGCAAAAGCAATATATATATATTTTTATATATATATTTTCAAATATATATATATATATATATATATATATATATATATATATATATATATATAAAAGAAAAAGGAAAAAAATAGATTTATATAAAGTAGTACATATACGTACATACCAAGGCAATTTAAAAATAAAAGGGAAAAAGAAAGAAGGAAGAGTAGATAAGGTTATTTTGATTATTCTTTAAGTGGTTTACAAGCTCGTGGTTTTAGAATCCCATGGTAATCACCCATGGTATTTGCAAGGTAAAATAAGAACAAAAGGAAAAAAAAATCTCTGTGTGAATGGTAAGTTTACTTTTACGTGGAGAACATTAACTGAGTCAAATACACATGGACATATATTTTATAGGTGAATAGCCACTTCACTAGGGTTGTAACTTTTCAAAACAAAAAATAAAAAGAGTTAAAAAAAAGATCAATTGTTAATATATATATATATATATATATATATATATATATATATATATATATATATATATATATATATATAAGACTAGAATAAACTTAGTCAAAGAACTCATCACTAAAGGAAGACTATATTTAAGTTTATATAAAGGAAGTAATTTTCAAAAAACAAAAAACAGAAGGAAAAATATTATTAAGGATTTCTTAAAATATTAAGAAATCATTATTAAAGCTGGAAGGTAAATAAAAGGAAAGAGAGGTTATTAAAGGTTTAAGTATTGGAAAAGTGGAAAAGGAGATAAATCATTATATTCTAAATATTTTATTTAAAAAGGGAATATATACATATATAAAAGAATTTGAGCCTCTTTTAAAAGAGAATATTAGTGAAGGATTCGTTACCAAAGATTAAAGGAATAATAGTAAAGGATATTGGAAAGAATAATTAAGCTTGAGGGTTTATTAAAGGGAAATAATAATATTTTATCATAAATATTAGGAAGGGTCACCCTTAAAAATCCCAAAGTTATCTGACAAAATGGCATCCAAAACAGAACTGAAAAATAGAAGATTTCCTAAAAATTATTGTACGGTGTGTCGATGTGCTAATTGAAATCAAAGGGTCACTTGCGGGAAAAGAGGTTCTCATATCTATCAATTTTACTTGAAAGAATAATTATGTTAGTACCGAATGTGCTAACCAATTAGTGATCCCTGAATCAAATATAACTGAAGCAAATTCATTTAACGCAAATGATAAACAATACAACATAGAGAATTTACACCTAAGTATTGGGGAGTATTCCTTTGTCTCACAATTCACCGTTAAAACTTTATTTTCTAATAATAGTGATATAGTTCTGGGTTCGCTCTGGATGGAATCACTAGTGTCATTCATCCTTAATACAAAAAAGAAGTTTTTGAAATTTCCTTACAAAAAGAAAAACATAACGTTACAAGATGTCACGGTGAAGCCAAATTCACTAACACCGGAAGATATATTAGATATCACAAGAGTAGTTTTTCCAGAAAGTAAAAAAGCAATACAATATTTGCAAAGAGAAGTTGACGAAATCACAACTAACAAGAATGAAGAAGTTGCTTGCCTCAAGGACCACAACGATAAATTACTAATGCAAATTAAGAAGCTGAAGAAAGACAAGAAGTTGTTGGAAAAAAAGGTGCAACAACTTGTCAAAAATGAAGCATCGAAATCTCAAAATATAGAAGTTCAAGTTGAAGAAAAAATGAACATTGATACAGTAAATGTCACTACTCAAGAAGAAGAGAAGCCAGTTGCAGAAGAAACAAACTTAGATGCCAGACGAACGAGGAACATTCTATGTGAAGATTCTGTAACCATCTCCATAACATCCTCGCCAAGCGAAAATCAAAGAGGTCAAACCAAAACAGTTCCCTATTGACATCCAAATCATGGGAGCAGACAACTCAACTAATCTATGTATTCAGAACAAAAACAGGTTGATATTCCGAAGAATACTAACGAATCATCACAAGTTGCCAGTTATCATAAGATTCCACAAAATATTGATTTAGGATGGTCCAATCCATTCTCAGTGTGACAATTTTGTTTGTCACTTAGAGCATCATATCAACTTGTATCGACAAGGATAACTGCCTCGAGATGAGAAGATGTTCGTAGCAGGAAAAGTAATTGAGGCCTTTCATTGACAAGCTTTGAGGACAAAACTTTTTAAGGGGAAGGCAATGTAATGAATAAAATAATGTAAATAGTGATTAGTTAGTTAATTAGTAATTAGGTTTAAAGGCCATGTCTGATAAGACATGACCTTTCGTGAAGAGGCACCTGTGTAGGTATGTAAGCAGGCCTCATTTGTAACATTCAACATCTCATTCATTATACCTTTTATATAATAATATTTATATCCTCCTGGATATCTTTGTATTCCAAGTCTTCTGGAGTTTTTGGCTTGAGAAGGAACTTTGTTCGCTTCAGTTAAGAAGACGATGGAAATCAAGAAGGAAATCTAGAACCCATTAAGGAAGCTGAAAATAAGAGAGAAGACATCAATACCAAATAATACCTAGAAGATGAAGAAAATGAAGAGGACTTCATAGAATATATCATGGAAAAACTTGTAGCTTCCGTAGAAGAGATAAGCAATTTGAAAAAGGAAAATGTGGAGCTCAAGAAGGAAGCACAAGATAGTGATCATGACCTTGACAAGACAAGGAAGGAAGTGAACCTATTCAAGCTTCAAGTAAAAGAAATAGTCGAGGAGCTCGCCAGGCTTAAGGAGGAATTTCTTCAAAAAAGGAAAATGCATCATGAAAAATTCATATCCATGATAAATCAATTGAACAAAGAAAATAAAAAAGAATACACTTTGTCAAGCCATCTTGAACAAATACACAAAGACTTGAACAAACTTGAAGCAAAAATTGGTCAATACAAGGAAGATGTCTCCTTCCTTAAATCTCAACTAGAAGAGGCAAAGAAAAAAGCACAAGGAGATGAAAAGGTGATGGACGTTTTGACCCTCCTGGAAGGACAAGTCGTTGAAGCCGAAAAGGAAAGAAATTCCATGGTATGCCAACTTGAAGAAAGAAAAGAAGGGATCTTAAAATTAAAATAATATATCACCTCTCTCAAGGCCGAAACATGTGAAGCTTCAAGGATGAAGGATGAAATGTAGAATCATCTAGCAAAGAAGGATGAAGAATGCAAGATTATGAAAGAAGAAATTGATCTCCTAAATAAAGAAGTTGATCATATCAAACCCTAGATGACATCATAAGTCATCAAAGATATCCTCTTCATAAATTAGGTCTTGGTTATGCAGGTGAACCATCAAATAGTAATGATGCAAACCCTAATTCTTGAAACAACAAGAACGTGGAGAAGGTTGGAAAAAATATTGATGCCCCTAGCTCCAAAAAAAGCAAGGAGAAGAGTCAAGATGACATTGGAAGAAACCCTACTCAAAGAAGATCTATAGATGGTGTCAAGAATTAAAGAGGCAATAAATTTGACCAAATGATTTTAAGGAAAATTGACCTTAGAAGTACATCAAGGAAATACTCTGTAGAATGTATCAAGGATGCAAGAGGCAATGGATATCAACAAATAATCCCAAGGAAAAAATACTTTAGATGTTCATCAAGACAATCCCCATCTCCCAGGTACCAAAGTATATTTTTGGGTTATTGTTATTCTAGTACAAATTTTGGGCACATGTCAAAGGATTGTATGGCATACCACAAGGACAAATATAATGGTCCCCATCAGCTCCCTAGAAGCAAATTTACAAGAAGAATTCACAATTCCTCATTCATGAGCAAGATGGAGTGCTTCAAATGTCATAATATTGGACATATGGCTCGTAATTGTAACTTGAGTTGGGTCCCTAAGCAAGCTAACCATGACTACCAAGCCAGAAAATAAAGTTACACAATTATGGAGAAGGAAGAAAATTAGACTCGAAAGTCTCTTGAACACTCAAGCTAACAACACATGTTGTTGATTTGATGAAGACATCTTTGGTAGATATGATATTCCAAGTTTTGATGATGAGACTCTTCCAAAAAGGAGACCATGCATACTATTATGGGGAGCTTATGATTCTTAAATATTCTTGCAGAAGCTATCCGAGAAGAGCCCTATGAAACCATTGATGAGTCATACATGGACAATATTGATAGATCATCTCTTGGAAGTAACTCCATTGAAGAAAATCGTGAAATTGTGAAGATGTCTTCCTCTTGATGACAAGGCAACAATATTTATTGTCTAAAGAAAAAAAGAAGATATATAAGGGTTTATGCAGGCAGGGAGAGTTGGTTGATCATCTACCTCTTCCATTTCCATGAAGGCATGCAAAGGCTTAGGGGGAGCAAGTTCATTATGGAAGGAGCACCATGAAAGTGGGAGTAACATATCTATGAAGAACTACCATTGATGAAGAAAATACGATGAAAATAAGTAGCTTGATAGGGGGAGTAATTTGGCAACCCATTTTCCATTGATGTCAAAGGGGGAGAAATTGTTGGAAGAATAAGAATATTTCCATAAATGAAAAAGGGGGAGAATGTTGGTTAAGGTTGTCATTGATGTCAATATGGCATTGTTTGTTATGGAAAATATTATTGTAATACGTGAATAGCCCTTTTTGCCCTAACCTCATGCAAAACCTAGGAGAAAACCCTAAGCATGAGATGATGCAAATTCCCTAGATGAAAATTCCCTAATCTAATGATGAATGATATAATGATAAATGAAGGATCCTTTTACTTGAAACCCTCCTAGGCACATTTCCTTATATGGTTTTCCCTAAAATGATGCAAGCATAAATCCATAAATCCCTAATCCTAAAGTCCTTGCCCTAAATGCTTCATTCATGATGCCCTAATGAAACCTTAATCCTTATAAATGTATTAATCCTAGAGGAAGCCCTAACATTTTCCAAAAAAATAATATCCTAAAGGCTGCCATGATAAAATAATGATGACAATTCACTAATTTAATTTTATTGATAGGATAATGACCTCATTGAAGGATTAAATTGACACCAACTTGTAGAACTCGTCCTCTAACTCCTTCTAGATTGAGATAGAATGAATTTTTAAGTTAAAATATTATATTCTTTATAGCCAACATAAGCCAACATGTGTAGGCTAACATGTCCCATCAATATACATGTCTATTCATTCAAGGTCAAAACTAGTATAAAAAGGAGTTCAAACTCCTCATTCTAAGCACAATTTTCAGTGAAGAACACAATGAGAAGACAAAGAAATTACAGGAGGAAGAGTTTAGGGTTAATTCAGTGATTGGGTCATCTCTATAGTTTGGAAAAACATAACTCTTACACTTTGGAACCCTGTTTTGGATTGCAACTAAACAATAAACTTAGATTTGAAGTTATTGAAGACTTGGAATCTTGCATCTCAACCACATACCTCAAACCGATCTATGGAGAATATACATTAGAATTGTGGTTGGTGCTTTTACAAGAGATAGTGTTGGAACCCTAATGGTTGGAGCCTCAAATTGACAAGGTTTGAGCCTTGGAAGATAGGGTTGGAGCCTCAATGTGACAAGTTTGGAGCCTTGGAAGGTAGGGTTGGGGCCATAGAGGTTGGAGCCTCATAAAGTCCAAGTTGGTGCTTGGAAAAGTACAAGTTGGATCCTGGTGGATTGGAGATTGGTGTCTTCATCTAGGGTTGGATCCATAATTATTATTGTACTTGAATCATTGTAAAGAGGATTGGAGTCCTCATCACTGATTAATAAAATTATTATCCTATATTTCTTCATTTTGTGTTCTAATTATATGTGATCTAACTGGTAAAAATAACAATTGAAAATGAACATTAATTCACCCCCCCTCTCAGTATTTTCAACAGGCCATTCCAAAATATCAACCATACCAACATATTGGCATGACGGCCCATATCAACATATTGTATACCAAAACCTTAGAGGTTTTAGGAAGGCACATATATGGAAAATCACTGAGATGCTACGGTTCCAGTATGACCAACAAGTTGAGGATGTGGACCTACATGGGAGCAATACATGGCTAAGGACAAATACATGGTAGCTACATGACTATACATATAATGATGTGGCCTTAAAAGGGGTAAATATTCGAAAGGGAATATCTTTGTACTTGTAGCTCAAAATTATATGAAATTTATATCGTTGGAAATATCTCGAAGAATATAAGATGATGATGATTTAAAAATTGTGATTTAAGTGATGAGAGAGAATATTTTTCATAACCCTAGCCTCATAATAAAACTAAATATTAGTTGTAGATTATGCCCCACAACCCTAATAAGATATTAGGGGTTGTGTGTGTTGCAACACCTCAACTAGAATTCTATTAAATTTGATAGGAATGTAGGAATTTATCTTGGTAATCCTCCACATACAGGGGTAGGTCAATGCATGCTAAGGGGGATCCCTCTCCAACTCATACAAATAAGCCAATGCATTAATTATTTTGGATAAAAAACAGAGTATACTTAAATAAAAGAAATCATATTGGCCAATTAGAGAAGGGGATCATGGGGAAGGTGTTATTTTCACGTTATACTAACATTATTATTTGTAGGTGATTATGTGGTCATCATTGTTCTCTTTTTTTTTTTTGCTCTTTTGGCTATTTATTGAAAACTTAATGACATGTGTTCTATAATCAACATTTAGCACACATAATAAGATATGAGTAAAATTTTTATTATATAGAATTATTGGTTCCTTATTTTGTTTGTCAAAGTCTTTTTTAAAGAATTTATAACATCATATGGTGTGATGGTGGAATTATAGTCCCACATGTTAGCATGAATGGCAATGAGTGGGATATAAAACTATTAATTTGATTTGTAGGTTCAATTTAATTAAGGACATAAATATCTCGGATGCGGGTGACCTCTAAGGATAGTCATATGGAAGGCGCATGGGGCGGCACATGGCCTAGACACATGGCCACCCATGGTCTCTAGACACAGGCATTTAATCGCCCTTATTGCATTCACCGACGCTCATTTACTCTGCTCGCCAGTTGATGCACTTACCTGCTCTTCAAAATGCATTCCCCTGGGCCTCTCCCTCCATTGCCTTTGCTGTTGAGATGCAATTGTCCCCTTGGAGTCTCGGAGCCAAGCTTCAGAACACCTACAGGAAAGCGCTACAGTCTCCTTTGCTACATCGAATTCATTCCTGGTGTGCATTTCTCCCACAGCTTCCACTATAATCTGAATTTCATCTCTCCGTCTTGTAGGCATTCAGCTCCTTCGGCTCCTTGGCCCTTTTCTCCTTTGCCCTCACATTTAGTTGCTCCTCCGCCTCTATGGTCTCCATCCCTCCATTGTACTCCCCTTAGCTCCACCATGCCCCGCCACCGCCACCGTATGCGTTGCCGCAGAGGCAACAACCGCGACAGAGCTTCCAGACCTCCTATCTCTGCTCATTCTAACACCTCCTCCCCTTTGCTTGATAATTCCTTCGGGCATTACCCTGCCACTTGCAACGGTCGTGGCTAAGACAGGGCTTCAAGAAGGTCTCACTCCCTACCTCTTCCTTCTCCCACCACCAATTCTCCCCTGACACTGCCCCGCCTGGAGACGGTGGCCTCTCCGCTGCCAGCCCATTCCGCTCAGTTCCACTACACTTGCACCATGGATAGACCTCGCATTACAACCACAATCACCATTAGCTTCAAAGACGAAGCTCTCAGTACTAAAAGCCCTTGTCCCAGAAAATTGCCCAAGAAATCCATCTCAGACTCTGCGACGCAGCAACTCATTGGCAAGGGGGTGGTTAAGGGTGCTCCGTCCGTTGTCTTGCAGGGTGCTCCGGCCTCCAGCAGTAGAAGCAAAAGCTCCGACAATAGCAGTAAGGATTTTTTGGGCAACGATGGAGGTCCTGGCAGCACACGCACCACCAATTCCCTCGAGAACACGAAGGATGACACCTGTGACAAGCATGCAGATGACACTGAGGAGTATCGGTGTCTCATCGTGGAAGAGACACCTCCCCCAGGAAATGCCACATAAGCAATCAGGTTTTTTTCAGTTTCTGGTTTTGGGTTCCAAGTCTTTCGAACCCTTACTTTCTGCTCTTTTTGACATTTTTAAACACTCATCTATTCTCCATGTTCGAAGCTGGTTTCCTGCTAAGGGCAGCTGTAAAACAACTAAGTTGGCTGGTTTCCCCTTCGGGGGCAGTCACAGTTTTGAATTTTTGTATAACTATGCCTCTGGAGTAGGCTAGAACTGTAGAGGCATGAGACTCCTTGTATTATATGTTTCATAATAGAATTTAGTCTTATTTAGGAAAAAAACAAAAATAAAAAAACTAAGGATATAAAGAATAAATTTGACTATGTTAATGTTTTTTATAAACAACTTGGAGGGTAAGTAGAAACATAATGATTTCTACTTTTAACTTCATTATGTGTTAGAAAATGTGTTCGTTAATAAAAACACCAACCAACTTTATCTAAACTATAAAAACATCGAATTCCATTTTAAATTGAAGCAATGGATATATAAAGAGGAGACTATTCCATTCTTATGAATATAGAAAGTTGGTTTCTAAGCAACAAGTCTTTTCCAGACAGGAAGTATACCTGGTCGAGTAGATGGTGTGAAACATAAAGCCACCCACATGTGTGGTCCCACTGCACTATAGCTCTTGACATGATTTTTCTTGGGGAAGCGAGTGAATATAATTCTTTTCATAGCTCTGGTTACTTCCAAATCCATATTCACCAAATGTATCCATAAGTAGCAATATCCATTAGCTCTGAAAATTTTGCATATAGATTAGACTAGCAATTGCTCCTAAAGGGGCAAAGTTACACTGAAGGTACTGAAGATTGGGAAGATCATCTGGCCAAGATTTGGGAAGATTTGTCTTTCATTGTTGTGCTTGAAGTAGCAAGTTTGTGTTCTGTTTATGCATACAACATCTTAAACGAGTTATGAACAATATATGTAAATTGTGTGTGCATAGTTGTGCTTGAAGTAAAAAGTTTGTCTTATGGTTATGCATACAACATGTTGAATGAATTATCACCAAATATGTGAATTTTGTGTGCAATGTTGTTGGCTTACTGTTGGGTGTAGACCGTTGGGCATACTCTTGAAGTCCTTTCTTTAGTTATAGATATTGTACAATCTAAAACTTAGATAATTTGAAATGAATGATGATGTCTGATATATGATGAGTTGTAATGAAGTAAATAAATTCACAATGTGCCACAAAAATTGGCATTAGCAATAAGACTTTTTGACATAGTGAAATTTAGCAAGTTTGAGTTTAAAATCTACTCATGTATCCTTTCAGTCTATATTTTTATTTCTCATGAAGTCACAAATATTACCCATACAACCAATTGAAAAATACATGTTTTAATAACTATTAATGGCAAATTTAAGTTACCCCTTACCCATCATACTTCATTTTTATTTTATTTATGAAGACAACAAGTTTACCCATATAACCAATTGAAAAAATGTATATTTTAATAACGTTATACTTTAAATTTTATTTTTATATTTATATAAAATTAATTTTAATATATTAATTTCTATTTAAAATTTTTATAAAATTTAAAATAAATAAATCAATCAAAACATAAAAAAAAGCAATATCACCTTCTAATTTTTTTATTATCATAAAGCTAAAGCAAATATAACCTGTTGAATGCAATGAACTACATTTAAAATGAAGTAAGCCTATTTCTAATATCCTACTTTAATATTGTTTCTAGATTTTTTTATATAAAAAAATACAAGGAAAAGCTGGAAACCTCTCATTTCACATGGTGTCCAGGGGTTCATTCACTTTCTGGCTGCGTTGAGTTGGTAAGTTATCCTGAGCTTCACTTCTCATGAATTCATCAATTTTATTCATAAAATTCATTGAAAAATATATGTTTTAATAACTATTGATGACAAGTTTGAATTATTGGTTGTTTTTCATTTTTCAATTTTTTTTTTTTTTTTAATGAAAACACTAATTTTACCCATAATCCATAAAACCAATTGAAAAAATATATATTTTAATAATATTTATATTTTATTTCTATAAATATATAAAATGAGATATTTCTGGTTTTTTTTACCATAAAGCTAAAACAAATATAACTAGCTGGATATAATAAAATGCATTTCATTTTCATACAATTAAAATGAAGTAAGCCTATTTCTAATATCTTAGATTAACATAATTAGCCTATTTCTAATATCCTACTTCGATAAGGAAAGCTGGAAACCTTTCACTTCACATCTTGTCCAGGGATTCATGAGCTTACTGGCTGCGTTCAGTTACCTGAGCTTCACTTCTCATGAAGTCAGCAATTTTACTCATATTACTAATTGAAAAATGTATGTTTAAATAATTATTGATGATAAATTTAAGTTACTCATTGTGTTTTATAGTTTGATGAAGACACCAATTTTATCCATAAAACCAATTGAAAAAATGTATATTTCAATAACATTTATATTTTATTTTTATAAATATATAAAAGAGACGTTATTTTTATAAATATAACTTACACAATGCAATAAAATGCATTTAAAATAAAGTAAGCATATTTAAATTAGTTTAAGTCTTGAATATATTCTTCTACGACAGATGTACATTAAGGGAGGTTGGTCAATAGAGTTGGTTGATTACTCAAGTTAGTAGTGGGGTGTGCGGGTAACTGTGGTATCGGTGGAAAGTTGTTATCAGGGATTGTAATATCGACTAACAGGTGGTAACAGATACCGGATACATGATAAATACACATAAATATTGACTAACAGGTGGTAACAGATACCGTATACATGATAAATACACATAAATATTGACTAACAGGTGCTAGTTGGTACAAGAAACGCTATAAGTAACATTAGGAGCAACGTATAATTCATATATTTATATTAACGAGGTGAGGGAAGAGTACAATAACAATAGCATGCTATGTGGAGTGTCTACAATTCCCACATCACTTAGTGGGCTTCGTGGCCTCTGTAGCAACATCGTTGTACCCTTCCGATCTTCTAACTTGGTGAAAAAAAAAAACTAGAACTAGACCAAATGATAAAAAATGACAAGATGACTTTAATCTCTTAAAAATGGAAAACATGATTAACTAAAGCAAAAGTATTGAATAGTTTACAAACTAAAACTAATTTCTTTGTGAACGATTGATTGCACTGATTCCTTTGAAATAAAAATGTATTTTCATATGAAAATTTAATTGGGTGTTATTATAGTTGAAAGTACATTTTCATTGAGAGGCTACAAGTTATGGTCACATAAATTTTAAAATGAAAAATAAATAAATATATGCTTTATATTATATTTGTACAACAACGCAGTTCATATGTGTGAGCAAACATAAAATATGTAATATGACGATTTCATTCATAGTGTTAAAAATGGAGTCAAAATATGTTTATATTTAAAATAATAAATATAATAATACTAAAATGTATTATAAAACAAAATACATTTTACAAAAAGTATTTTATAATATAAATAATTTATAATCTTTAAATAGTAAATATTATACATTATGAGATATATACTATATTATGATGTGAGATGAGATATGAAACGATTGTGTTTATAGTTAATTTATATTTTCATCTCAATAATATTTTCTAAATAAAATTAAGAGGTCACCACTGTATTAAATTAAGATGGCGAAGTTAAGAGGAAATCATTATGATGTGATTAATCCCAAAGACATTTATCTAAATTATGGATCACAAAAGTCTTAGATTTAACAAGTCACTACTATATTAAACCAACAAAAATCAACAAAGTGGAGATTAATTTAAAATTTTAATTTAATTTTAGTAGAATACAATGATTACATTTGTGGGCGTCCACAATTTCATAATGTTAATGTTGTCAAAGCTCCATGGGGATTTGAGACCAATGCATAAGGAACATTCAACAGAATATGAAAACCCAAAATTTAATGTACAACAATTTCATAATGTAAATGTTGTCAAAGCTCCATGGGGATTTGAGACCAATGCATAAGGAACATTCAACAGAATATGAAAACCCAAAACTTAATGTACAACCATATTTGATGAGAAGCGAAAATGTCTACGTTGTATTAGTGCAATAAGCACCATGAATAAAGTAACAAGCAATAACAATATTGTTTAATGGAAAATGGATGTTTGCATGCATAATATTCCTCAGAGTGTCCATGCTTCCTTCACAAGGATAACTCAAATCAGGGCATATAAATCTTGCGGCCCATATAGTCTGCACGTAGAAAATGATCTCTCTCTCTCTCTCTCTCTCTATATATATATATATATATATATATATATATATATATATATATATATATATATATATATAATAAATAAAAAATATAACCGTAAAAAATTACAACATTAGTTTTTTCAATTAAAAACCTCTAATATATGCATTATTTCGGAAATAAAAGAACACTCAGTTCAAATCGATCAAATAACTCACAAAGTGGCCAAATTTATATGTGACAAAAAAATATACATTAAATGTTGAAGGTCCCTTGATAAGAGGAGTATATAGATAGCCCCAAGGGTTAGCTCAAGTGGTAGTGAGCCAATACGTGGTCCTCTCCGTTGAGGGAGGTCACGGGTTCGATCCTTGATTCCTTTGGGGTTAGGCGCCAAAAGTCCGCTGAACGGTTTATCGCACGTACCATCCAGAAATTCTGGGGAAGTACGCTCGAGTTTCCCGTGAGCTTTCCCCTCGTGAAAAAAAGAGAGGAGTATATAGGCTGACAAACAATGCTTCCACGTGTTTCACATGCAGGTTGTCAATGCATCCAATCTACATGTTTTGTATGGATGTTATCAATGCATCCAATCCACTTGTTTGCATGCATCAATCTAATGCTAGAGAATCTCTAGGTTTGATACTATGAATGATATTTTATCGTCCACGAGACTTAAAATAGTCTATGGGACCACCAACTTCCTTGTTTTTTTCCTTTTGTAATTTAATCCTTTTCTTATTCAAATTGATGATGAGCTGACCCAACCTTTTAACATTTTCTTCACCGAAAAGACAATGCCATGGAATTGATGCTAACATATTGCGGTAACTGTGCCTGGTGTCTCTGGAAGTGTCACATTCCAAAATGAAATGTTTTTCTGATTCCATTGCCCCAGAAGTGAAAAAAGTACATACCCTTTCCTCCCAAGCTTCTTTAGGTACCTTCCACCACCCCGTTTCACATCGAAGTTGATGTGAGTTAGTTCTTAATTGAGCAATAAGAACCTTTTCTCTCCACGGAATGTTAGCTATGATGTATTCTTTTTGTTGGAGATCACAAGTGGGGTTGAATTCCTGAACATAATACTTCTTCTTTCTACCCAACTCTTTTCCCCATATATCCTAACGGAACTTCTCCAGTACAAAATTCTTTAACTCCTTGCTATTTGTGGGATATGCATTCAGGAAAATATTCCATTTTTGCATCCATTTGTTGTTTTGTCTCATCCATGATTTCTTTCTTTCACTGATACCTTCATTGAAGATAACTTTTGGCCATCTACCTCCTCCCATTTGCTCAATTCTTTTTAGATACCTTATAAGATGCACCATGGAAATTTCTTCGATGGGAGTTGCCCCTGTTTCACTCAACATTATCTCATAGGGAACCGAACTTTTTATTTTGAACTTGCTCATGATCAAGCGTTTTTGAATTTTTTCAAATTGTTTCCATTTTGAAACAAGGATGCTGCTAGCCCACAATTCACACCCATATAATAGCACTGGACAAACTAGGAGTCCAAAAAGTACTTTGATCGTGTTCCAATCCCATAACTTTGCCTCTCTACATCTATTTTGAAGTGCATATAGTGCTTTCCACCCTCCTAAAATTATTTTCTTTCTACAATCCTCCCAATTAAGCTTGTTGTTGAAATCGATCTCGAGGTACTTGTATTCATTTACTTCTTCAAGAATGTTGCCTTCAAATAAGAACGTATGTTGGCTTTGCTTCCTTTTATTAGAGAAGATCATTATTTTGGTCTTACTGGTATTGAGTTGCATCCCCACTGCTTTACAAAAATTCTCAAGGGCATATAGGTGCATCTGCAATCCATGGGCCGATTTAGCAACCTGCACAAGATCATCTGAATATAAAGAAACTTTATCACAAACTCCCCCAATCAAACACCAACCCCACCTTGCAAATTTAGCCACTCTTCTAGTTTGTCAATATATAAACCAAAAAGGGTAGGGGATAAAGGGAAACCTTGCTTGACTCCGATGTCACTTCTAAAACTTTCTGAAATGCTTGCTGAAGTTCTAATTTTGACTTGCACCTCTTCATAAAGCCTATGGACAACAGCTCTATATTGTAAAGGAATTTCGAGTTCTTCCATTCTATGCCACAACTTTTCTTTAGGGATTGCGTCAAATGCCTTTTTGAAGTGAACAAAGCAGAAAAATACTTCTTCTTTGCTCCCCCAAACCTTTTCACCAATGTGTCTCAGTGTGATACCATGATCAACTATAGAATGCTTCAGCCTAAAACCTGCTTGCCCTTTTGCCCTCTTTTCTTTTACTTCTTCCCACTTACTGATTCTATTTTCTACCATGCCACTGAAAAAATTTTCAAACAAAGGATTGATCATAATGTTTCTATAATTGGAAGGATTATTAATGTCTCTACTTTTAAAAATGGGAATTGCTAGACTAGTTGTCCAATCCCTTGGGAATCCTTGTTGAATGACGTTATTGAATATTTCCATGATGTGGGGTGCCAAAATGTTCATTCCCCACTTTAGATACTCTACTTGAAGTTCAACCAAGTCCTTTGCCTTCCCTGCTTTCAACTTTTTAATTCCTGCCTCCACCTCATGTACTGTGAAAAGCTTTGTAGATGTGTTGATCCCGAGAGGAGGCTCAACCTTTAATTATTTTTCATAGAGTTGCCTTGCATAGTCAAACCATTGATTGGTTGTAATATTATTTTCAAATTGCTTCTTCCTTGGTTGAAGTTCCTGCCAAAAAAGTTTTGGGTTATTCTTGCCTAGATATATTGGCTCTTCCCGCCTTGTTTGCATGAACTCATATTTTTTGTTTTTTAAAATCTGCTTATGTAACTTTACATTCATCTTCCCCTCTCCTTCATTTTTCAAGGTTCTCCTTGCCATTTTTCATTCCTCATTGAACCACGCATTCACAGGAAAACAATTTGATTCTGATTTCCTATTTTTTGCTCTTTTGCACTTCTCAAGTGCACCTTGTATTATCTCTATTAATTCATGGTTGTTGAGGCTCTGGGGACCAACTTTCTCCTTCTGAATTGTTCTCCTCAACATTGTTTTGAAGATAGTGCAATTTTCTTGTGTTAGAAGAATTTTCCCCCTTGATGCCGATTGTTGAGAACATTGGGTTTTCCTCTTATTCTATCTTTCTTCTAACCAAGATAACTTTAAATATATTGGGTTATGATCTGAATTTAAGTCCCAAATATTCTCTCCAATCTTAACTTCATTTATTCTTTCTATTAGGCTTTGTGAACCAGTAGCATAGTCAACGACACTCGCCCCATTGTATGTGTTGCAAGTGAAGTTCCCAAACTTTTTCCATCTATCTAGACAGTTGAAAGCACCACACAACATAAGAAACTCCTCTCCAAAAATATTACTAAATTTGTCATCTTCTGAACATCTCAACCATTGAGAATTCTCCTCTTCAATGAGCCATATAGGATTGTGATCCTCTTTGCAACAAAGAATACTAGCTTGTTGATTTGCTATTCTAGCATTGAAATCTCCCACTAGGGTGAAAGTTTGATCCTATAGAGGGATCATCCATCTCCGTGGTTTCTCGTAGGAAGATTGAGGAAAGGGTATAGCCTTAGACTAAAGAAGGACCAAAAGCTGCTGCCCAAAGTATGATCTGAGTTTGAACTTGTCCCTTGTATTGGGACCAGGGAACCTTCATCTTTCTCCATATTGGGATGACCCTTCCAAGTCATTACTCACACTGTGAAACTAATTCATCATGTATCAATTAAATTGATTATTTGAGGTGCCACTGGGTCTATAGTGTTCCATTGTGGAGTGTTAGGTTCCATTTTCCACCAGACGAGATTATTATGCTCTTCTTTCAATAAAAATGAGCACATATGATCTAGAAAAAGGTGTAGAAATTTTGAATAATAGATAACTTATTCACCGAGATTATCCTAATTACACACTATTTAAGCTTCATGCATAATACATAACCTCTTCTACCATTGATCATCAATTTGCGGAATTATAAACAATCGCATGCGCACATTAAAACATCAAACAATCACACATATAAACACAATATGTAATGGGAAAGCTTAAAGCTGAAAACCCCCAACTATCTATATATTATAATGATAGAGAACATGTAACAATCATAGTACAAAATCCTCACAAGCTCTCAACACTATCTCCAATTGTTACACACTACACAAGCTCAGATCTGACAAGTCACATGTTCAAATCTCCTCCACCTGTTAGCTTGCCTCTACTGCGCAATCCAAGATGGATAATGATGAGATCCAAGTTCGAATCCCCTTGGTCTCAACTGCGCAATCCTCATTGGCAATCTCAATCAATGTGTGTGCAAATCTCATGCACAGGTATAGTCACAGCTGATAGTAAACCTGCTCTTTCACCTACCTCTTCCACTGGTCTCCACTGAACTATCCATGCACTGAAGTTAACTGATGTATTCCTTAGTTGATTTATGAGTTAATAATTAGTGAATTAATTAATAATTAATTCACACCACTCATCACTAGTGTATTAATCAGTTAGACTAAATACAACTAGCTCAACTAAGTTAAACTGAACACAACTCCATCAACTGTCTCATCAACTCCACCAAACTCTATCACATGAGTTCTAACTAAAGTCAACCATACAATAGCTCAACTAAACCCTAGGAATAGTGTAATTCCTTCTGTCAGCTGCATGTGCCACATCTGTAGCTCAAACTGAAGTGCTGCAAGAGGATAAGATAATGTTTATAGTCCAAATATTATTAAGAGCTAATAATATTTGACATATCTATTTTTAGACTGGCAGTCTAAAAATAGACTACCAAGATGTCTAAAAAAATAGAGGTCCATCTATTTTTTTTCCGACTTGACCAACCATCCACAAATAGCATCCCGCAACTCATGTAAAACATGATCCATATGTCTAAAAATAGACATATGTCTAAAAATAGACTTTGCGCCAAAAATAGTCTGCGGCCCCACTTAGTGAAGGCGACTTATTTCCACTAAGCTCATCATCTTGTTGCAATCTCAACACTCCCTCTCAATAAGATATGGATTATCTGCAACCCCTATCCTGCCCCTGTGGTATTTGAATTTTCTCCTGGTGAGCGCCTTCGTCAAGATATCAGCATCGTGATCCTCCGTGGGAATGTATGAAATTAACATGACCTTCCGCGCACACAATCTCTGATATGATGATACTGGATGTCAATGTGTTTAGATCTATCATGAAATACTGGATTAACCGAGAGTTTGATGCAACTTTGATTATCACAATAAATCACAGTAGGCTCTAAGTGTGAACCGAACAACCCGACCAGGATCTTCCTCATCCATATAGCCTCGTATGCAGCCAAATTCACTGCCATATACTCGGCCTCTGCTGAACTGAGTGCCATGGATCTCTGCTTCCTGTTGTACCAAGAAACTGCTGTCGACCCGATACTGAAAATCCCTTTAGATGTGCTCTTTCTATCCGTTGGGCTCCCTGCCCAATCTGCATCCGTGAAGCCACATAGCTTCACCTCATCCTCCTGTCTGTACCACAATCCATATCCTGATGTGCCTCTGAGATAACACAATACATGCTTGCCTACCTTCCAGAAGAGCTTGGTTGGCTTAACCATAGCTTGTGAAAGCTGGTTAACAACATATCATATATCGGGTCGTGTATTGACCAGATACATGAGCGACCCCACCAACTATCGATAAATAGTGGCATCCACTACCTCCGCTGAAGTAGCATCCTCCTTCCTCCAACCTCTAGGAAGAGGAGTATCAATAGGCTTGCAGCCATGCATGTTGAACTTCTCTAGTATCTCCCAGGCATACCAACCCTGAGAAACAAACAGTCCATCACTGCACTGCCAAATTTCCAATCCCAGGAAATAATGAAGGAGGACCAAGTCCTTCATCTCAAACTCTTTTGCAAGATCCTTCTTGCATGAGAGTATCAACAGCTCATCACCTGTCAGAATCAAATCATCTACATAAAGTACAGTGATCAATAACTTACCCTCCACCACATCTGGTGCAGGGTTCAGATCCACCTCTCACTCTTGGAGAGAATCCAAGTCATGATTGAAAATAATACATCTGCTCCAAGTGTGTACCAAGCATGAGGTATCCTCCCCTTCCTCAGGAGTGCTCTCATAGTCCTGCCAAACATGCGACTCGGCGGTGAAGATCTCGAAACCTTGAAGCTTGTTCTGTGTACACCTCTCCTCCAATGACTCCATTGGGGAACACGGTCTTCACATCCGTCTATGATAGTGGCCTCCTGCAACGGCCCCGTGAGCTTCTGCTCCGTGCGTGTGGAAGAATACCTTTGCCGACGAGTGCAAGGTCTCCTGTAATCGATTCCCTCAATACGCCCAGAAAAGCCTCGGAAAAAACTGCACCTTTAACTTTACTCACTCCCGAGTACGGTGCTTGCTCGCGCACAGCAGATCCATCTCGAACCACCACTGATTTCCCTTCCGGCCTCGGGACAATCTCCCATGCACTGTTTCTGACAATCGAATCATACTCTTCCACCATGGCATCTACCCATGCGGGGTCCTCCACAGCTTCCTCGAAAGAGGATGGCTCTGTCACGACACATTTGCTCACAAGAGCCATGTATCCAGTGTACCGGTACGATGACTGTCTCTGTCTGCGCTGTGCTGTAGGTGGTCCTACAACCTTCTTTGCATCTTGAGCCAGTCGCTCAGCTTCTGTAGTGCGCTTGCGCCCTCTGATGGTTGGCGCTGCATGAGTGGTCTCTTCCACTCCATGAACTTCCTCTTGTGGTTGATCCACATCTTGAAGCTCATCCTTAGGAACTAATAGCTCCTCATCTGCATGCAAGTGTGGCTCCCTCTCAAGCGAACACTTCATGGCTTTCTCCTCTTGAAATTTGATATCCCGTCGCACAACAGTCTTGCGACTGTCTGGAAAATACACACGATAGTTGTGGGGCGTATCAGTGTACCCCACAAATATCCCAACCTCCGCAGTCGGCTCCAGCTTCTTCCTGGCATCCTTCATCACATGAATGTAAACAGGTGAACCAAAAATCCTCAAATGGGAAATATCGGGCCTCTTACCAGAAAACGCCTCCTTGGGTGTACTCATGCCAAGTATCCTTTGAGGACAACGGTTCTGCACATATACTGCAGTATTGCATGCCTCAGCCCACAAGTGTATGGGAAGGCCCTGATCATGCAACATCGCCCGTGCAGCACCCACGATCGTTCTGTTCTTCCGCTCAGAAACCCCATTCTGCTGTGGGTTATGGGGTGCTATGAGATCTCTTCGAATCCCTTCGGTGCTGCAAAAGTATTTGAATTTTCCAGAGATTAATTCACTACCATTGTCGCTCCTAAGAGCCTTCACATGCTTCCCTGATTCCTTCTCAACCAGCGCCTTGAACTCACAAAAATTTGAGTATGTCTTGCTCTTCTTCTGCATGAAGAAGATCCAACACTTACGAGAAAAATCATCAAAAAATATCACATAGTACATGTGCTTTGCTGTCGAAGCTACTGAGAAAGGTCCACACACGTCTGTGTGAATTCTCTCAAGGATCATCGTGGCGCGACTATCCTTCTCGTGAAAGGTGGCTTTCACAAATTTTCCCCAAGGTACACCCCTTGCACTGATCTGACTGCGCAAGAGTGCCTTTAGGAAGCCCAGTAGAAATCTGCTGCAGTATCTTCAAAGCTCCATGGTGAAGGTGGCCCAATCTCCGGTGCCACAACTCGCCATCATCCCGGCTCACCACTCCTTCTACCTTGCCTGCCATTGCTGCACAACCATCTACCTACAATTGATAAAGGTTCTTAACTCAAACCCCTATCCTCCGGGTCTCACTAGTTGCCTTACTGCGTAGGAAAGCCTTTCCCTTGCTAAAGACAACATCATATCCCTTGTCTTCTAACATCGCCACAGAGATAAGATTCTTCTTCAATCTTGGAACATGCATCACATCCTTCAATACGAAGGGTTTACCAGACTCCCTCTCAAAGGAAATGGTACCGATACCGGTCGCACTGTATCTACCATCATCGCCCATCTCGATGTGCACTCCAAGATCTTTCTCATCCAGATCAGTAAACAAATCTCGATCTCCTGTCATGTGAAAAGACGCACCACTGTCCAAGAACCAAACTGAACCCATCACACTTGAGACCAAGCATGTGATCAGCAAAAAATCCAGCTCAAACTGCGAGGCTAAGGCCTCTCCAGCTGTAGATCCAACAACCTGCTTATTTTTCTTCTTCTGCGGACAATTTGTGGCATAATGTCTGTGTTGGTGACAGTGAAAGCACTTCACCTTGGACATGTCCTGCTTCTTGCCTTTCACACCAGATTGAGAAGATTTCTTGCTCTTCCCCTTCTTTGATTTGGCAGCCAAAGCGAAATTTTCTTCATCAGATGCCTTTGATGAAGATTCGTCCCTGGTACTTCGCCTTATCTCCTCTTGCACAAGAACCGACCAAAGTCGCTCCCATCCTAGCAATTTCTCCCGACCATTGACAGAATCCTGATAGGAATGCCAACTCTTCGAAAGACCAAGGAGAGCCAAGCTCACCAAGTCCTCATCATCTACAGTCACCCCCACACTTCCTAGCTCATCCTTGCATTGGGTGAACTTCGTGAGGTACTTGGGCATACTGTCTCCTTTCTCCATCTTTATGTTCCTGAGTTTATCCTTGAGTGCCAACTTCCTCTGGTCACTCTTGATTTGGAATAAATCTGTCAAGGCTTTCCACATCAAGAATGGAGAAGCCTTACCATGCAGGCTGGAAACTATGTGATCCTTCATGCCCTCCAACAGAATCCTTCGACATTTTGCTGTCTTCTTTTGCCAAGCTTCAAGCATGGCAACATCGCTAGAAGTAGGTCTTGGGACTTCAGCATCTATGAACTCCTTCAACCCATTTTCATCTAACACTGCCTCCATCCTGTCTCTCCATGCAATATAATTCGAGCCGCCTTCAAGGGCATACTCCAATCGCAATCCATTATAAGACATTTTTACTTCGACACCAAGAAAACATTGCTGCAAATTCGAATTCCACCAGCTCAAAACTCAACCGCTTCAATGTTCTGCAATTGCTCCAATGATCAATATATGCTCTGATACCATGTAGAAATTTTGAATAATAGATAAATTATTCACCGAGATTATCCTGATTACACACTATTTAAGCTTCATGCATAATACATAACCTCTTCTACCATTGATCATCAATTTGCGGAATTATAAACAATCGCACGCGCACATTAAAACATCAAACAATCACGCATATAAACACAATATGTAATGGGAAAGCTTAAAGCTGAAAAAACCCCAACTATCTGTATATTATAATGATAGAGAACATGTAACAATCATAGTACAAACTCCTCACAAGCTCTTAGCACTATCTCCAATTGTTACACACTACACAAGCTCAGATCTGACAAGTCACATGTTCAAATCTCCTCCACCTGTTAGCCTGCCTCTACTGCGCAATCCAAGATGGATAATGATGAGATCCAAGTTCGAATCCCCTTGGTCTCAAATGCGCAATCCTCATTGGCAATCTCAATCAATGTGTGTGCAAGTCTCATGCACAGGTATAGTCACAGCTGATAGTAAACCTGCTCTTTCACCTACCTCTTCCACTGGTCTCCACTGAACTATCCATGCACTGAAGTTAACTGATGTATTCTTTAGTTGATTTATGAGTTAATAATTAGTGAATTAATTAATAATTAATTCACACCACTCATCACTAGTGTATTTATCAATTAGACTAAATATAACTAGTTCAACTAAGTTAAACCGAACACAACTCCACCAACTGTCTCATCAACTCCACCAAACTCTGCCACATGAGTTCTAACTGAAATCAACCATGCAATAGCTCAACTAACCCTTAGGAAAAGCGTATTTCCTTCTGTCAGCTGCATGTGCCACATCCAAGCATCAAACTGAAGTGCTCCAAGAGGATAAGATAATGTTTATAGTCAAAATATTATTAAGAGCTAATAATATTCGACTGATCTATTTTTAGACTAGAGATCCTAAAAAGACTCACTTCGAGTATGTATAAAAATACAGGTCATCTAACTTTTTTTTCGACTTGTTCAACCATGCAAATAGCATCCTGCAACTCATAGAACATGATCCATATGTCTAAAAATAGACATAGTCTAAAAATAGACTTTGCGCCAAAAATAGCCTGCGGGCCCACTTAGTGAAGGCGAATTCTTTTCACTAAGCTCATCATCTTGTTGCATTCTCAACAAAAGGAATAGATGATAGGAATTTGGTTGAAGAATAAGAGATTCCCTAAAAGTGAATTTTAGAGGCTCATCCCATGATCAAAGAGAGATTCTTCGGGTATTATCCATCTTCTTTGGAGCAATATATTTATGCATATGAACTTGACACACTGCATCATTTTGAGATAGGAATGGATTTGACAATTAGGTTTTCAATGAACTCTGTCAAATGTGATATGACTAGATGAAGAGCTGAACAACAAAGAGAACTAGCATTTGAGCACAGGGACAGGGCCATAGGAAACATTGACAGGAATCCAGTTTGATTCCCACAGGTGGCTTTGATAGGTGGATGTTTTACCTTTCACCATATAAATAAATCCAAGTAGATAACTAGAATTTCCATGTGCTAAAAAGAAGAACCTGAATATGATCAAGTAAGAACAAAATTTTGGCATCCCTTCTTGGCCCAACTATCGTTCAATGGACATTTAATTTCTCTACCTCCCTATCATATTTTCCATTTACTTATATTAATTCCACATTAAGATTGAGATTTTCTTACCATATAGAGTTTGGGATATTATGCTAGCAACAATGAAGTTATTCTAAACTTGAATTCCCTCTATGTAAGGGTGAATTTCAGAGTTAGATAGCCTAAATGTCTTCATCCTTATAAATCTCTATCTGATCTCGCATCATTAACCCCACATATTATTTTAGATATTCTAATGTATTTTATCATCATATTTTTGGCTGGGCAATAGTTGGCTGAAGAAATAGCTAGAATATCAGTATAAAAATAACATATAGGAAATAGGAATGAAGTCAGACAACTTAGACGAGGTTAAGATTTGTATACCATTGTTTAGTTTACGAGGTTTAAATTTGCATAACTAAAAATGATATCCGAGTTTCTGTAGACATCATAAATCTTAATTCCACACATATGTATCACCCATTCTCGACTTCTTTCAGTGATGCAATGCTTCTTTCTGTCTCTTCCTACCAACTTTCCAGCTTGCCCATTACTTCTCCTTTGACTCCTCGTATTCTAAATATTTTTCCTTAGCCGAAAAGTGTGTCTAGATATGAAAATGTGAATGTGTCATCATTAGCTATGGCCTGTGCTTAAAGCATAGTTGAAACTTGAGTGAAATATGCATATTGTAACCATATCCAAGTTATTTCTGGTGGAGTGGGGTAGATATGGAAAATTTCCACATTAATTTTTTTTTTTAATTCTTAACAAAAAATTGTGTATCCTTATATAATGCACCTTTCATAGATGTGTTAATAAGCATCCATTTAACGGGCCAGTGTCACTCACCTAACATGAGAGGGTAGGGGTTCTGAAGGAATGAATGAATCTATTTCTAATGATACAAAGTTCTAATGGTAAACCCCAACCCAAAACCACTATATTTAATCCAACTGATGAGCCTACAAATGTGTCATCTAGATTCTATTATCATAGGTATTTAAATCCATAATCATGCTTAGGTGGCAGTCCAAAGGACAAGAGAAATTGTAATACACATTTTATTTTTTTCCGCCTGCACTCTTGTCTTACATTGGGAAAATGATTAACTATTTTCTCAAATAAAAATAAACTAGAAATTGCACCACATGTTGCAAAAGAAACGCCGTAAGGAAATAACATAGGAAAGAGTAGCCTAGAAGAAATAAGTTGTTATAGAGAAGGAGCCATTGTGAAGGAATGAAAGGAAATTTTTGCTTCCATGGAAGTAGGTTGTGGAGGTTTCAAATATATTGATGATAAGAGTTATCAAAATTTTGCTATAGATATTGAAATAGGAAATTGCGGTGCAAATCCTTTGGTGATTAATAATCCTTTGAAACAAGCATGAAATGAACATGTAACTCAAATAATATATTTTAAATACATTCAAGTACAATCTATCTAGCATAGATGTAAATAAAGAGAATTTTTATTAACAGAAATAGAGTTTACTCCAAGTTCATCTACATATCCGAGCGCTAATTTCATGCTTGTCAGAAATTGTATATTGTATATGAATAACAATAGCATTGGTATACAAGAAAGTGAATGTCATTTTAATATGGAGACATTTTTGGAAGGAGATATCGTTTTTTATGTTATGGTTTATTTTCTTAACTCCAAACTTGGTTTATTATTTCCCTATATATATAAGAAACAAAAAATACAAAGTAATTTCACAATTTTAAGTTACAGTTTTATATTTTATAATTACAAATCTAGTTTCTTCTTAAACTATTTTGCACACATCTATTTATTCAAATAAATTATATTGTGAATATGTTTTCTCCTATTATTTGATTACAAAATTATTGTACTCCCTACTTAAGTAAAACAACTTTATTAATAAAGAATTGAATGCCAAATTGAAATATTGCTCAAGCAAGAACTACTATAATATATAGAACTCATTTTTTGATGTATAAATTGTTTTTTTTTTATATGTCATTGAATTTCCATTATATGTTTTCTCCTATTATTTGATTACAAAATTATTGTACTCCCTACTAAGTAAAACAAATTTATTAATAAAGAATTGAATGCCAAATTGAAATATTGCTCAAGCGAGAACTACTATAATATAAAGAAGATGTATAAATTATTCTTTTTATATGTTGTTGAATTTCCATTACCTATTATCTTCAAACCCCATGGGGAGGTATTGAACATGGGAGCCAACTTTAGTTAAATAAACATTCACATTGTCAACTCGGAAAAAAAAATTATTATCCTAAAATTCTCTTACCTAATCATATTTTTAAATTTATAATTGAGTTCCATTTATTAAAAACAAAGGCAATATTAAGAACCTCCTAGAGTTATAAAAGTTAATTGACATGAAAAATAAAAAATCTCCTCATGACAACATACAAATGTTAATCTTAATTGAATCATTAAATAACTAAAAAGGGATAATAGACAGTATCGCAATTTTCTTTCTTATAAGAAATAAATGCTCCTATATCAAACAATGATGGCTTTCATCACTTCAAGAGCAGTAAAAACAAGTTTACTGAGAAAACAACTCTAGCACTGAGAGTCATTTGGAAGCAACTATTGAATTGGTGAACATGTCTTGCTCTATGGTGTTGGATATTAGGCATAGGCAACTATTGAATTGGTGAACATGTCTTGCTCTATGGTGTTGGATATTGAGCATAGCTTTCTTGATGGTGTATACAAGATTGTAAATTTGCATGTAGCTTATAATACATTAACCATGAAATTGTCAACATTTAGAGCACACTTGCCATCGCATTTGTAGAGAAAATTACAATAGAGTATCACATTTTTCTTATCATATCTAAATGTTCCTATATGCAACAACTACCTTGTGCATCATAGTTTAAATTTGTGCAAGGAGGAGGAATGTCAAGGTGAAAGATAGAATAAGAAGAGAAAGAAGAATATTGTTTGGAATATGAGAATCTTGTTTGGGACTTGAGATAGATTCAGTCTCTACACATATAGACTCAAACCTTAATAAAACAAAACTCACCATACTTTGAATTTTTTAAATAAATATATTAAAAATTAGAATATCAATTTAATACATTTTACTCAATTACACATTTAGCAATATTCATTTAAAAAAAAATATAAATATAAATTACTATTTTTAATAATAATATTATAACACATTTAACAATATTCATTTAAAAAAATACAAATACAAATTACTATTTTAAATAAAAATAGTACAAAGGATCACATTAATTACCATACCTTTTAAAATACCTAATGTTTGTAACTTATTCTTAATTACATAGTGTCAATTTTGTAAAAATATAATCTACAAGTCTCACTTTTTATAGCTTTGGTGGAAGGATAGAGTATCTAAATTCTCTTACCCTTTAAGAAGCATCCTCAATTATTGTACCACCCACCTCAACATCCAATCTTAGGTTATTCTAAATTGATCAAGAGTATAGAATTTTTAGGGTGGTGTTCTATGTTCACTAAAATTCCTATGATGTCCATCACTATGTATGGGGTTCATTGCAACCTTGGATATATTCTGAGTTGTTGTGATTTTTTTTCTTGTGGAAAAAACTTGTTTTTGGTTGTCACCTAGTTATCATGATTCAAAACATTGTTATCATCTCAAATCCTTATAGCATTAGATATATTTTGTGAGCTAATGTGATGTTTTGTTTGTCACAATGATTCAAAAATCAGTTATTATAACCCACTATTGACTTTCTCATTGTCTATTTTTTACTTTCTCATTGTCTATTTTTTTTTATGATCCCTTTAAAAAAACCATAGGAAAATTTGATTTTACACTCTGATCTCCCCAGCATGGGTGGGGGTTTAAAAAATTAGAGAGTAAATTGAGCGGTTATTGTTATAAATTGTTGTATAAGATGGGAAATTTGGATGGTTTGTAGAGAATATGGATGCCATAATAGATATCTATTTTGAATTTTTAGTGTCTCTCACCACCATGAATCTAATAGGATCCATTTCAACTTAGAACATGAATAGATCACTCTGTGAATGACATTTTATTTGATTGTGGATTAGGTTACAAACTAATACTTTGTGAAATTCCTACCCATTTTATTTGATTGTGGATCAGGTTATAAACTAGAATACACTCTCTCTTCAGAAGACATATGGATCATGTTCTATGAGTTGCAGGATGCTATTTGTGGATGGTTGGTCAAGTCGGAAAAAATAGATGGACTTCTATTTTTAGACATATTGGGCGGAATCTATTTTTAGATTGCCAGTCTAAAAATAGATATGTCAAATATTATTATCTCTTAATAATATTTAGACTCTAAACATTATCTTATTCTCTTGGAGCACTTCAGTTAAGTGCATAGATGTGGCACAGGAGTTGACAGAAGGAATTACGCTAATCCTGAGGGTTATGTGGAGCTATTGCATGGATACTTCAATTAGAACTCATGTGACAAAGTTTGGTGGAGTTGATTGAGGAAGTTAATTGAGTTGTGTTCAGTTTAACTAATCTAAACATAGTTGAGCTATTTGTATCCAGTTTAACTAATTGATACAATTAATGAGAGGTGTGAATTAATTATTAATTAATTCACTAATTATAAATTCATTAATCAACTAAAGAATGCATCAGTTAACTTCAGTGCATGGACAGTTTCAGTGGAGACAAGTGCAGAAATAGGTGAAAGAGTAGGTTAACTATCAGTTGTGACTATACTGTTGATATTTGCAACACACAGTGAAGCCCATGAAGATTGCGTAGTACAAACCAGTTGGTTTATGTTATTTAACGAGCCATCCCATAGCATTGATTACGCAATAGAGGCTGGATATCAAGTGGCAAAAGATTGGAGCATGTGTTTTTGCTAGATCTAGCTTGATAGTGTGTAGCAATTCGAGGTTGTGCTGAGAGCTTGTGAGGAGCTTTGTACTATGATTGTTACATGATCTCCATGACATATAATATATAGATAGTTTGGGTTTTTAGCTTTAAGCTTTCCCATTAAATACTGTGTTCATATGTGTGATTGTTTGTGGTTTTAATGTGTGCATGCAATTAATTTTATTTCTGCAATTAATGATCAATGGTAGAAGAGATTCTATATTATGCATGAAGCTGAAATAGTGTGTGATCAGGAGAATCTCGGTGAATAATATATCAGTTATTAAAATTTCTACATGGTATCAAAGTGATATTGATCATTGGAGCAATTGCAAAACATTGAAGCGGTTGAGTTTTGTGCTGGTGGAATTCGAATTTGCAGCAGTGTTTTCTTGGTGTCGAAGTTGAGATGTCTTTCAACGGATTTCGATTGGAGTATGCCCTTAAGGGCAGCTTGAATTATATTGCATGGAAGGACAAGATGGAGGCGGTGCTGGATGACAATGGGTTGAAGGAGTTCATAGATGCAGAAATTCCAAAACCTGCTTCTAGCGATGCTGCCGCACTTGACGCATGGCAAAAGAAGACAACAAAGTGTCAAAGGATTCTGTTGGAAGGTGTGAAGGATCACATAGTATCCAACCTTCATGGTAAGGATTCTCCATTCTTGATGTGGAAAGCTTTGACAAATTTATTTCAAAGAAAGAGCGACTAGAGGAAGTTGGCGCTCAAGGACAAACTCAGGAACATAAAAATGGAGAAAGGCGACAGTATGCCCAAGTATCTCATGAAGTTCGTCCAATGTAGGGATGAGCTAGGAAGTGTGGGGGTGACTGGTGATGATGAGGAATTGGTGAGCTTGGCTCTCCTTGGGCTTCCGAAGAGTTGGCACTCCTATCAGGACTCTGTCAATGGTCAGGAGAAATTGCTAGGATGGGAGCGACTTTGGTCAGATCTTGTGCAAGAGGAGATAAGGCGAAGTACCAGGGACAGATCTTCATCAAAGAACTCTGATGAAGAGAATTGCACTTTCACTACCAAAGAAAAGAAGGGGAAGAGCAAGAAAGCTTCTCAATCCGGTGCGAAAGGCAAGAAGCAGGACATGTCCAAGGTGAAGTGCTTTCACTATCACCAACATGGACATTATGCCACAAATTGTCCACAAAAGAAGAAAAATAAGCAGGCTGCTGGAACTGCAGCTGGAGAGGCCTTAGCCTCACAGTTTGAGCTGGATTTTTCACTGATCACATGCTTGGTCTCAAGTGTGATAGGTTCAGTGTGGTTTCTTGATAGTGGTGCATCTTTTCACATGATAGGAGATCAAGATTTGTTTACTGATCTGGATGAGAAATATCTTGGAGTGCACATCGAGATGGGAGATGATGGTAGATACAGTGTGACCGGTATTGGTACCATTTCCTTTGAGAGGGAGTTTGGTAAACCCTTCATATTGAAGGAAGTGATGCATGTTCCAGGATTGAAGAAGAATCTGATCTCTATGGCGATGTTAGAAGACAAGGGATATGATGTTGTCTTTAGTGAGGGAAAGGATTTCTTGTGCAGTAAGGCAACTGGTGAGACTTGGAGGATAGGGGTTCGAGTCAAGAACCTTTATCAATTCCAGGTAGATGGCTGCGCGGTAATGGCAGGTAAGGCAGAAGGAGTGGTAAGCCGGGATGATGGCGAGTTGTGGCACCAAAGATTGGGCCACCTTCACCATGGAGCTTTGAAGATACTGCAGCAGATTTCTACTGGGCTTCCTAAGGGTACTCTTGCACAGTCAGATCAGTGCAAGGGATGTACCTTGTGAAAATTTGTGAAAGCCACCTTTCACGAGAAGGATAGTCGTGCCACGACGATCTTTGAGAGAATTCACACAGACATGTGTGGACCTTTCTTAGTAGCTTCGACAGCAAAGCACAGGTACTATGTGATATTTGTTGATGATTTTCCTCGTAAGTGCTGGATCTTCTTCATGCAGAAGAAGAGCGAGACATACTCAAAGTTCTGTGAGTTCAAGGCACTGGTTGAGAAAGAATCGGGGAAGCAGGTGAAGGCTCTTAGGAGCGACAATGGTGGTGAATTCATCTCTGACGAATTCAAGGACTTTTGCAGCGCAGAAGGAATTCGAAGAGAGCTCATAGCACCTCATAACCCACAGCAGAATGGGGTTGCTGAGCGGAAGAACAGAACGATCGTGGGTGCTGCACGGGCGATGTTGCATGATCAGGGCCTACCCATACACTTGTGGGTGGAGGCATGCAATACTGCAGTATATGTGCAGAACCGTTGTCCTCACAGGATACTTGGCATGAGTACACCCGAGGAGGCGTTTTCTGGTAAGAAGCTTGATATTTCCCATTTGAGGATTTTTGGTTCACCTATTTACATTCATGTGACGAAGGATGCCAGGAAGAAGCTGGAGCCGACCGCAGAGGTTGGGATATTTGTGGGGTACACTAATACGCCCCACAACTATCGTGTGTATTTTCCAGACAGTCGCAAGACTGTTGTGCGACGGGATATCAAATTTCAGGAGGAGAAAGCCATGAAGTGTTCGCTTAAGAGGGAGCCACACTTGCATGCAGATGAGGAGCTATTAGTTCCTAAGGATGAGTCTCAGGATGTGGATCAACCACAAGATGAGGTTCATGGAGTGGAAGAGACCACTCATGCAGCGCCAACCATCAGAGGGTGGAAGCACACTACAGAAGCTGAGCGACTGGCTAAAGATGCAGAGAAGGTTGTGGGAGCACCTACATCACAGCGCAGACAGAGACAGTCACCTGATCGGTACATTGGATACATGGCTCTCATGAGTCAATGTATCGTGACAGAGCCATCCTATTTTGAGGAAAATGTGGAGGATCCCGCATGGGTAGATGCCATGGTTGAAGAAGTATGATTCGATTGTCGAAGCTTGATGCATGAGAGGTGTCCCCGAGCCGAAGGAAATCAGTGGTAGGTTCGAGATGGATCTACAAAGTGAAGCAAGCAGCTGACGGGAGTGTGGAGAAGTACAAGGCAAGATTTGTTGCACAAGGCTTCTCACAGATTGAGGGGATCGATTATGAGGAAACCTTTGCACTTTTCGCAAGGTATTCTTCCATACGGACCATCCTTGCTCTCTCAGCGCAGATGGGTTGGCACATTCATCAGATGGATGTGAATACTACGTTCCTTAATGGGATCATTGAGGAAGAGGTGTACATTGAGCAGCCTGAAGGATTTGAGATATTCAGCAGCGAGTCGCATGTGTGCAAGCTCAAGAGAGAACTGTATGGGTTGAAACAAGCACCTTGTGCTTGGTACACATGGATAGAAAATTATTTCACCGGACTTGGATTCTCCAAGAGTGAGGCGGATCCGAACCTATACCAGATAGTGGTGGAGGGTAAGTCGCTGATCATTGTAATTTATGTAGATGATTTGATTTTGACAGGTGATGAGCTGTTGATACTCTCATGCAAGGATGATCTTGCAAAAGAGTTTGAGATGAAGGACTTGGACCTCCTTCATTATTTCCTGGGATTGGAAATTTGGTAGCGTAGTGATGGAATGTTTGTTTCTTAAGGAAAGTATGCCCGGGAGATACTGGAGAAGTTCAACATGCATGGCTGCAAGCCTATTGATACTCCTCTTTCTGGTGGATGGAGGAAGGAGGATGCTACTTCGGTGGAGGTAGTGGATGCCACTGTTTATCGAAAGTTGGTGGGGTCACTTATGTATCTGGTCAATACATTACCCGACATATGCTATGCTGTTAAACAACTTTCACAAGCTATGGTTAAGCCAACCAAGCTCTACTGGAAGGTAGGCAAGCATGTATTGAGATATCTCAGAGGCACATCGGGATATGGATCATGGTACAGATAGGAGGATGAGTTGAGCGACCGCCAGCTGGGATGCAGTAATATCAACGCAGAGATTGTGTGTAGCAGAAGGTCATGTTACTTTCATACATTCCTACAGAGGATCAGGATGCTAATATCTTGACGAAGGCGCGCTCACCAGGAGAAAATTCGAATACCATAGGGGCAGGATAGGGGTTGCAGATAATCCATATCTTTTTGAGAGGGAGTGTTGAGATTGCAACAATATTATGAGCTTAGTGGAAAGGAGTCGCCTTCTCTAAGTGGGCCCGTAGGCTATTTTTTAGACTATGTCTATTTTTAGACATATGGATCATGTTCTATGAGTTGCAGGATGCTATTTGTGGATGGTTGGTCAAGTTGGAAAAATAGATGGACTTCTATTTTTAGACATATTGGGCGGAATCTATTTTTAGATTGTCAGTCTAAAAATAGATATGTCGAATATTATTAGCTCTTAATAATATTTGGACTCTAAACATTATCTTATTCTCTTAGAGCACTTCAGTTAAGTGCACAGATGTGGCACAGGAGCTGACAGAAGGAATTATGCTATTTCTAAGGGTTATGTGGAGGTATTTCATGGATACTTCAGTTAGAACTCATGTGATAGAGTTTGGTGGAGTTGATTGAGGAAGTTAATGGAGTTGTGTTCAGTTTAACTAATCTAAACATAGTTGAGCTATTTGTATCCAGTTTAACTAATTGATACAATTAGTGAGAGTGGTATGAATTAATTATTAATTAATTCACTAATTATAAACTCATTAATCATCTAAAGAATGCATCAGTTAACTTCAGTGCATGGACAGTTTTAGTGGAGACCAGTGCAGAAATAGGTGAAAGAGCAAGTTAACTATCAGTTGTGACTACACTGTTGCTATTTGCAACACATAGTGATTGGAGAAGCCCATGAGGATTGCACAGTACAAGCCAGGTGGTTTATGTTATTTAATGAGCCATCCCATAGCATTGATTACACAATAGAGGCTGGCTATCAAGTGGAAAAAGATTAGAGCATGTGTTTTTGCTAGATCTAGCTTGATAGTGTGTAGCAATTTGAGGTTGTGCTGAGAGCTTGTGAGGAGCTTTGTACTATGATTGTTACATGATCTCCATGACATATAATATACAGATAGTTGGGGTTTTCAGCTTTAAGCTTTCCCATTAAATACTATGTTCATATGTGTGATTGTTTGTGGTTTTAATGTGTGCGTGCAATTGATTTTATTTCCGCAATTAATGATCAATGGTAGAAGAGATTTTGTATTATGCATGAAGCTAAAATAGTGTGTGATCAGGAGAATCTCGGTGAATAATATATCAGTTATTCAAATTTCTACAATAATTGTACCATAGGTACAAGGATTCTCTCAAGGATTAGGTCGACGTTTCGAACTAGCTAATGTGGTTCATCCTTAGGACAAGGTGGAGAGACTAATCGATCTCGATGAATAAATAGTGGAGATTCATCGATGATCCTGATGTGATTAATCCGAAAGTTCATTTAGCTAAATATCATAATGTTAAAGTGATGTCAACTTGTGGAAGAATATTGATCCTCAACCATTCCAATTCATGCCAAAATCCTTCTTCAAAGTATATAATAATCACTAGAAAACTTCCCATGCTCATGTTATGGAGCACATCCTAATGGCCAATATTTTCTGCAAGATTCTATAGAAATATATTCTTCCTTTTAGAAGAGTTATTGAAGACATGCATGCCTTTTACCATCTAGCCATTCTTCCTTGAATGAGCTTGCTTCTTCCCTTTTCGAAGATAAGCTTCCTTTAAGAGGAGAAAAACTTCAATTTTTACTCTTATACTGCAACTTGACCATCATCAACCCTTCATCCTTCACGATATTGTTTCCATTCTTAAATGGACTATATATCAAACATATCACGATGCTTCTAAGTTAAATAACCTTCCTAAATGACGTTTCTTATAGGAGAATCTTGATGATTCTTTCAACAAGATGACTTCCTCTTACAATATGTTAGAAAACACTTGGATGAACTGTGATGTGCAACATGGTCAAATATTCTTATTATTGTTAGCTAGATGACTTCTTCTAAATAAAATTGATCATGTAGACTCTAATTCCTCTACTACCATATGCTTTCCTATAATTCCATGCTTCCTTTAATGATGCGACAAAGATCAAACCTTCTTCTAGAGAATGTAATGATGCATGCTATTCTAACTTCTACTTTCTAACAAAAGAAATAAAAACTATACATAGACCTGATAGAGATGAAGCTCCCTTCAATATTAAATATCCTTGGGATATTCACCTTTCGGTTTCTTCTCAGGTTCTTCATTTTATTATTATTATTATTTTTATTTTGTTCAGTTGCGTGAGCTCCAATCCTTTCCTTCCTTTTCTTGTTTTTATGATTTCTTGGACAATCCCTCTTAAAATTTCCATACTCATTGCATCCATAGCATCAAATATTGGATATATTTGGTTTTCCTTTGGACTTTCCAAAATCCCCTTTCTTCTTCTTCTTGGTCTTTGCAATAAAGGCTTAAGACTTCTCATTCGGTTCGATATCATTCTTTGCCTTTATTCTAGTAACTTCCATGATGCATTGAGCCCATAATTCATCAAATGGATTAGTGTCTTTCCTTGAGTAGAAACTAGTCACAAATATGCTCCATTCATGTTGCAAATAATTTAGTACAAATATGGTCCTCTCTGAATCATAAATGACTTCCCCAAGTCCTTTCAACTTATCCCTAAATTGCGATATCTTGATAAGATATGTAGAAATATCTTCATTATTTGACATCCTTGTTCTATATAGTTGATTACTCAAGGATATATTTTGACTTGATTTTCTTACATAGTACAACTTCATCAACTTATCATACATCTCCTTAGATGTTTTCAAATAAGAAACAAAGGGCATGAGATGATATTTATGGATTCAATAAGGATCCTTTGTGCCCTCACCCCTCCCTTCTTATATTTTCTAATTCTTGAGTCTTCTCGCGATCTAGTTGAGTAGTTTCTCCAAGAACATACTTCGTGAATTCATTTTCTGTGAGTACCAAATCAATTCTCTTCATCCATTCTAGGAAGTTTGCTGATACAATGAGTTTTTTAAATTTCTTTACAAAAGTAAGCCACTTGATCTGTAGGTTGAGACATGGAGAACAAAACAATACTTAATTTTCAAACAAGTGTCCTTATTGATGATGCCTTCAAATTTTCTTGAAAATTCTAGAAACCTTCAAGAGACTTTAAATATGTCCTTCTTCTTCAATATGATGTTCTTTTTCAAGAGATCCTTCTTTTATATCAATGGATCTTCTTCCTTTCTTCCTTCTAAGTCAAAATGTCTTATTATTCCCTTCCTTGTGTCCTTAGAAAATTATTTCCTTAAGTACCCTTCTCTTATTCCAACAAGATCATCTTCCAACTGCCTTTTTTACACCTTAGCTTTGATACCATGTTGGAGGCCGCGGTAGGGCAACTATTAATCCAATTCTCCTTATTCTTAGTAATTTATTGTGAAATCATTGATCCTATTCTTGTTCTTTATTATATTATGTTCATTAAAAAATTATTAACATCATAAATCTTGAAGATCATAAAATACATGGGACATAAAATATAGGCTCTCATATAGGGGAAAATCGCTCCAAAAGGGAAACCCTAGAAATAATATCTTCTCTTCTTATAGAATCAATTCAAATGATAAATCCAAAACCCTAATCACAAAGTCAATACCTCCTTCAAGCACCAAGTCAACCCTCCAAAGGTTACTTCAAAACAAGTCAAATTTTGACAAAGTCAACAAAGATCAAACATGTTCCAAACTGCTCCACTTCGGAATTTTGACATATTACTACAGATATACAATTTTTTCCCTTATGAATAGTAGAAACCCTAGCTTCTTTGCATGTGTTAGCCTTCCAAGAGATCCTTCCACAAGCAAGACAAGGTATTCAAATTCAACGAAAGTCAAACTTGGTCAAATCAGAATTTTGTCCCTCCTACAATTTGAATTTGAAACTTTGAGCCTCTTGCAACTCGGATCTGCAATTTTTGTCCTCCTGCAACTATGACAGAAACCCTAACCTCCACACTTGTGAGAGAATAAGGCTAAATTTTCTTTTTTGTTTATGGTTTTGACTTCCTCTTGCCTCCTTGTCCCTCGCTCTTGTTTTCCTTATTTTATTGCTTCATATTGAATTGCAGAAGTGTGTCTCCAAATGAGGTTGAGAAACTTCTATTTACATGCATCTGTGGAGGTCAAATAGGCTTCTCTAGGCCGACTTGTCACTAGTAGGGTCGACTTGACCTTGGAGGTCACTTTTGATTTTCTATACTAAAAAATAATATCTTTTCCATATTACAACTTTCCCAATAAGGTCTTATACAAATGATAAGGACTATGACTCAAGAAAATTATTAATTTGACTTTGAAAAACCCTAGGAGGATCAAATGCATGCTTGACCTAGATGAACAACAAAATAGAGCATGAAACCCATGCTTATATATATATATATATTTCTTGTAACATGAGTACAATGACAATTACGAAAGCCAAAATTAGTTACATTTTCCAACACATTCCATCCTAAGTAAGGGTACGAGATGAGTGTTGATAAAAAATCACACTTATGTTACTGTAACATGTTGTGAGAAACTAAAGTTGAAATGACAAGATTTAACATTAAAAATATACATATTCTTAGAGAATACATAAAATAATTAATAATATAAATTTACTTATAATTAATAATTATAATGAAAAAATTAAGTGATTTATAAATTAGGATTGGAAGATTGTTATTTATTTATTTATTTGTATTATTAATAAAATAAAAATGTAAAGTTTCCTAAAATCATACATTATTTATAGTTTTTTTTGCTTAAATTAATTTATTTTCATTATTATGTAGATAGGTATGTCTTTGAAATAAGATTTCCAAAATTTTAATTTAATTAGAATATTCATAATAATATTTTTTTATTAAAAATTAAGATTTATATTATTTATATTTTTTTGTCATTTTAATTTAATTGATTTATTAAAAAATGTCATATGAATATGAATTATGTTTTTTTTGGTATATACTATTAATAAGTCACTATATTGGACCACAATATTGTAAATAAACTGACAAGTTAAAAATGTCCATGTTAAAGTGAAAATGAATCTAGACAGTGTAAGATATATCATTAAATAAGGGCTATGTATCATGAAGTAAATAAATCAAAACCATTATCCTAATTGACATTGATATTTTAAAATGAACCGTTGTGACCAAAGAGTTATATGCATGAAGTGACCCATGAAGGTCATATATATCAATATACAAGTAGTCCCTAGATTAGTTCCAAGCGACTTTGAGATCTCCACAATCTTCTGCATTCCTTGTTTCAAGTGGTGGGACCGTTAATCCTCCAGTTTTGCATCTTGGCTATAAATTTCTCTAGTAACATCTAAATCATCTTCCTTTTTATGAGTCTATGTATCTCAATTTCCTCTCGTGTCTTTGCTCTACCACTAATCGCTGCTATCTTTTCTTCCTTCATGAGAAATCTCTTCAATTTTATTTATTGGATGCAATTTTCCTATAAGACAAATACTTTATTTACCTTCCTCAATCCCAAGGTGTGATGTAGATCTAGCTCTTGTACCACTTGACGTAGATCCAACTTTGATACCCCTTGGCATAGAGCCAACTTTGATACCACTTGGCATAGAGCCAACTTTGATACCAAATGATAGCATACTATTGTGAACCCTTATGTATAAATTGCAAGAAATTTGCTACTGCTAATGAAATCGAATTGAAATCAAGAGATACAAATTTCTTCTACTATTCCGTGAAAATGAAAATACACAATAGAAACACATGCAATAACATGAAACCATAAAACCACAAGGAACACAATTATTTTATTGGGGAACCTAACTGGGAAAAACCACTCTGCTGCTTTGCATTAATTCATCCTCTTCTTCAATCCTCATTTCATATGTCGTAAGGGCTCCATGAAATTCATATTTTCTGAGATTGGTTAGATTCGAACTATATTCCAAGACAAATACCTTTGGGTTGAATCTTGTCGGCAAGGTACTAAGGATCTTTTAGACAAAAATTTCGTGTCAAAAGGTTCTCCAAAACCTTCCAATGCATTTTTTGTTTCATTAATACGTTGAAAGTATGCAACAATATTTTCATCTTCCTTCATTTTGAGTTGCTCAATGTTTTCCCTATAAATTTGAAGCTTTCCTTCTTTCACGTTTGAGTCACCTGCATATATATTCGAAAGCTTGCCCCATACTTATTTATCAGTTTTTCAACTCAGTACCTTAAGATCGATAGATTTGATAAGCCCATTGATAATGATATATTTATCCTTTGCATCATATACCATATTTTTCTTACCTTGTTCATCCTCGGTCGTTGTAAATCCTTTTTCAACGATTTCCCATACTTTGTATCCTTGCGCCAACAAATGAACCTGCATTCTTACACTCCAAAGTGCGTAGTTATTTCCATTGAAGAGAGGAAATATATTCTTAGTATACTCCAAGATCTCCTTCCAGTTGTTAGACTGCTATTGAAGGAACCAAGCTCTGATACCGATTGTTGGAAATACTAAGAGGTGGGGTGAATAATTATTTCTTAGAAATGATCACTTTTAAATATTTCCAGAGCATTATTTAATCTTCAATTATTCTTAATGTTTATCCAGTAACAAAGGTAAAAAATAGAACAAAATAGGGACATGAATTTTAGGTGAAAAACCCCCTCCGGGTCAAAAACCACCGAACGCTTTTCTAATAAATTCTTTAATCTTCAACCCCAACTGAAATGAAAGTTACAACTTCCTAGAATTCTAGAAAATAATTCTTCTCTAGTTCCCACTAGAAGGACGCGCCAACACCCTGGCTTCTTCAGTAGTCAACTGAATGGATGCCTCGACATCCTAGACCGACTTACCACCCTAAAGTGTTCACAGGCTCTAACCTGTAGGTGACTTCATGCACCAACCTACCACCTCTTTGCCACCCTTTAATGATAAGAAATAAGACAAGAGTGTGGAGTCCCGTACCAGGGATAATGATCCACGTTACAATATGATTCAAAATGATTGTCTTGAACTAGACCAATCACCCAATCACACTATGACCTGCAACCCAACCATAACATTGTCCAACAATGACTCCTATACCTACCAACAATGAATCTTCAAATCTAGGAACATTGAATATTTTACAATAATGACTCTTTTACAATTTTACAATGATTATTTTTACAACACTTACTTTTGACATGACCTGATACTTAACTTGACATTGCTTCTTGGATCACTAGCAGCTGCTGAGGTACTGTTGTGGTTGCTTCAAGTAATGGTACTTTGGTGCTACACATCCTTCTAGTGTGTCTACATGTTGTCCTATTGTGTCCTCATTCTTGCACATGCATTAATTAATAAGACCCAAACCAATATACAAACAAAATACTTACACTTTCCTGCAAAACATATGTTAGAGAAATATTCAAAATTCAAATGTCAATATGTTCAACATTTATGAACAAAAACCAAACAAACATACATACAAAATACTTACACTGACTTAAAAAAAACATTTCAGAGATGATAGTCAAATTCAAATTCAAACACTAATCATACATACCTTTATGTAGCAGACTTACCCTTGACTGTTGATGTGTGGTCCTTACTCTAGTGATCCTTGAATGCATACTTATTCTTTCCTTCTATAATATCGATATTGATCGATATTGAATATGTTGTATCTATGTAATTTCAGATCTCTAAGGTCTAAAATTTCATCTTGTGGTAGCCCTATGAGTCCTCTTTCCAAACCCATAGGTCTGATTGATATTTAATTCTTCAAGAAAGAGTTATTCCCAATATCCACGATGACCTGATTATAGATTGTTACAGTAGAGCGAACTTGTACGAAGTGCCACGTGTCACTGTTTCGACATTCGGACCTGAAAAAAATACCTAATAAACTAAAGTGTTTCCTCTTACTGTAAATTTTTACAAAAATTTAATCCAATGCTCAGAGGGAAAGTTACGATGATTTTCCCAAGGTCACCTATTTGACATGGAATTCAGGAGCCTGCAAAAACCCTAACTTCCTCAGATCATATCTCCGAAAATATAGTGAACCAAGATCTGAAATTTTGTCACGAGGTTCATAAAGATTTCAGATCAAATGGATTTTAATTTCATATTTTGAATATTTGAGAACAAAAATTATAGAGAAAATTCCATGATGACTTGTTTGAAGCAACGAAATCCTTGCATGAGGAGGATATGAGGGTCACAATTTATAGAAATTCTTAGGTTGAGAGGGTCTTAAACAAGTGAAAGTTGGAGGGATTTTTGAAGCTTAAAACATTATTAATTAGTGAATATTCAATGACCACAACCAATGATGAGTGCCATGCCACAACCCCAAGGGGTTTTAGCCCACTAACTGGGGTTACTAACTCCAAACATGAATATTAACTCTCAAACCGTGAAGAACTACGTGGTGTGTCATATATCAACAGAAACATCTAGATAAGTAAAATCCATCCAAAATATCCTTGACTCAGAATAGAGTAAGTTTTCAAGTGAAAATTCCCATGAAAGATCGGGGTAGCACTTAGTGCTACTTGGGTTGACATCAATGGCAACCATTGATCAACAAGTTCAACTAGACATAACTCAAATAGATTGCTAGATCTTAGCAATAAACTCATGCACAACTCTACTTATAGCTTACAAAATCAAATTTATTGACTTAACTAGTAGACAAGGCCATGCCACTCTAGTTATCTGCAATCCAAGTCATCTTGTTAATGTGGAAAATCAAATTTTCTCCATTTGACTAAGTGTGTTAGTGTTTTTGTGGCAATGGAGTACCAAATAATACCTCCTTAACAATTGGTTGTTCCCTGTAAAGGATCACAAAGATAATTGGTTTTTTAGTTGAAATACTTAAAAAAAACAAAGCATTGCAAATATTGAAAATAATGCATCTACAAACATGAACTTAAACAAAAGAGACAAATACAAACAATGCTCAATGGAACAAGAAGTCAACACAATAATGGAAAATACTCCCTTTATTGACTTCTGGTGGTAGAATAATAGAATATAATACTAAAAACACTTGTAGATAATACTTTGAGATATGGTGCTCAAATACCCTCAGCAAGGAGGTCCCTTTCCTCAGTCTCTTTGCAAGCTTATCCTCTCTCTAAAAAGAAGTGTGAAGACTCTCCAATGGTGGACCCTTCTGCTCTCACTAAGATGTTGCATTTATTAGAAGCAGTATGGAAAACATACTAGTGCTCTCACTTCCTTTGCTTCAAAAATGAAATGTGGTGTTGCTATGATAGCGATTGGCCATCATAACAATGTCTCATGTTTTTCTCTTCCCATTGCTTGTTTATATAGAAAATTTTGAACCCATCTTCCCTCCCTTGGTCGAAAAGTGATAGTGACCTAAGAGTAGGACAAGGTGAATCCATTGAGGGTTGCATATCTTCAGGGAAACCTCAAGTCAGTTTTCTTTGAATGCCCATGTCAAGGAATATCCTCCCCAAGTGTGGGAATTTCTCCCAGAATTTCAAGTTCTCCCTTCCTTCGACCACACAAATTTATAAGGAAAATTCATGGTGGTCGTGCATTTCCGCCTTTCTTCTGGTGCGTGGTCAAAAATTTCCTCTTATGACCTTAGGAAAAGTTAAATTTTTATTATTTCCATAATGTATTTGAATGGAAAATATTGTTTTGTACCTTTTGTTGGACAATATCTAATTTCTTTTGCAGTGTACAATTTTATGGTGTTAACATTTCCCCACTTATGTATGAGGTCTAGGAGTAAGCATATAGCCTAAATACATCACATTTTCTATTATAATTGAGAGTCTGAATAACATCTTTGAGAGAGAGAGAGAGTAACTTGTTGCAAAGATGAGTAGAGGGACCCCTTGACTAAAGAGAAAGGGTAGCCATGCTATATAGGAAACCTAAGTGATAAAATAGGAAATGTTTCTACGAGACATGCATGTCCCATGCTCATTATGATGACTAGTTAATACAATATGATAGTCATTGGTTCTGTCAAGTCACACTATGGTAAGTGACATGTTTTTGGTTGGTGATGATAACTAATGATGCCCTCAAGGGTGTTTTTATTTGAACAAATAGACTGAATTCGGTGCCCCCATGCATCATTGAGGTGTAGCACTTTTTTGGTGAGGTTATAATGTATGCATGGGTCTTCAAATTTTTGGAACCTATCATGCATTATGGCTTAAGCATTGTTGAAAGAGGTGCTTAGTAATGAAAAATGGTGCTAATGTCGAATGTCAAGGGGATCAATGACATTAATACGAAATGTTGATTTCCATTGTGCCACCCGAGGATGTTCTTTAAAGGGGGAATCTATCCAAGGTATTACTTAAATCCTATAATATGTTTGGTGAAGATGGCAGGAAAGAAGCATCAACCATCCAAAGAGTGTTGATACAAGGAATTAATGTTTCTAGTGAAGTAGATTGCAACATGGCAGGTTAGCAAGGCATGATAATGATATTTGGATATAAGTGATGGTTATGTACAACTGGCTTGAGTTCAGAACTGTAATGCAAGCGGTAGAAATAAAAACAATTTATGATAGGGGTAGCCCTTGAGTCGGTAGGGCATCCAAGGTGTATGTAAGTATGTTGTCACTGACATGATAGGGATTGGTGAAAAATTTGCAAGCCCTACCAAGGGTGACTAGAAACTTCCACCAGGTATGAAACATAAAAATATGGGTGGGATTATTTTTCCTAGAAAATATTTTTACACTTTTCAAAATAATGTAAAAGTGGTTTGGATGTACAGACACGGAGATGGGTGCTCAGATAACATGTGTGAGTCCTGCATAATTATGGGAGGATGGTATTTATTTCCTTAGGGTGGGGGCCCCATTTGTTGGTATCAGTGTGGGGGTGATGATTCGGATGAAGTGACACATATGGGCTACATTAATGGGGATGTGATAAGAAAAATGTGAAACACAGTAATGTTTTTGAGATTCAACAAGAAAAATTCAGCACCCATGCCTAGTTGCATTAAGCACCTAAATTAGGGTGGGGCCCACAGTGCTATTGTTAGGTGCATGTCTATTTTTCGCTATCCCTTAATTAGAAATGGACAATAAACTTAGTCTATTCTCAATGATGGCTTGTAACAATTAACTGAGTGTGATGAACTCAGTTATCTCATGTATTTGGAGTTAGAGGTTATTGGTGAGGCATGCAGAGTAATTCTAGTTGTAACAAAGTTCGAATTGCAGTTGTGCATTAGTTAATCCATGTTGTAAATCAGTTTAACTCAGTTAAGGGAGTTAAGGTTAGTTGTGCTAGTTGTAACTCAAGAGACACTAGTGAGATATCAAGTGAATAAAATATTAATTAATTCACATGTAGTGATCTCACATGCAACTGATGTTTTACTATGGTTAACTTCATGCATGTCAGATCTAGTGGAGACCCAATTGATATCTAGGTGAAAGGGAAGATTGAATATTAGTTGTAGGAATATTGGGTTGCACACAAGAAACAAAACATCCATTGGAGTTCCCATGATACTTGCGCAGTCAAGGAAGGCAGGAGTTCCTATATTTTAGGGATTTCATTCATCAGGGATTGTGCAAGCAAGGCATGCTGTCTGGAGGCAGTAAATTGGCTAAGTATTGGTTAGTTTTTGTATGACAGTGTGAGACAATTAGCTGAGTACTGGAGGGCTCTTGTGAGAAAATTTTTGTATGTAATTTTTTCATGATCCATGTTGTGAATATACAATAGAAGATAGTGGGGTTTTGAGCTGCAAGATTTCCCCGGGAAATTATCTGTGTTGTGTGTGGTTGATCTTTCTTCATGATTATGTGATTGGCGATTGTGTTTTTAATTCCACAAAGATTTGTAGAAGTGATTTAGTATTTAAATTAGAACATTGTTAGATCAGGTGAATCCAAGATATACATGCTTTTTTTATAATTCCTACATGGTATGAGAGCACGGGAAATTGCAGAAGTGAAGCAGGAGGTAAGTTTGTGACTGGATAGAATTTGAATTTGTAGAAAGACTTTCTTGGTGCTACAACTGATTCAAGATCAAAATGGATTTCAATGGCTTGAGGTTGGAGTATGCACTCGAGGTCAAATCAAACTATATTTATTGGAAGGATAGTATGGAGGTAGTACTCGAAGACAATGGCCTGAAGGAATTCATTGACAATGATGTTCCTAAGCCCACTGTGACAGATGCTGTAAATCTTGATGCATGGCAAAAGAAAGTGGTGAAGGTGAGGAAGATCCTCTTGGAGAGAGCATGAGACCACATTGTCTCAAGCCTCCATGGGAAAGCCACACCTTATTTAATGTGGAAGGCTTTGACGGATCTATTCCAAAGAAGCAAAAACCATAGGAAATTGGCGCTCAAATATAAACTCAGGAAGATCAAGATGGAGAAGGGTGACTCCATGCCAAAATATCTAACAAAGTTTGTCCAATTTCAAGATGAAATGGGGAGCGTTGGTATAACTTTCCCTAATGATGATTTGGTGAACTTGGCTCTCCTAAGACTTCCCAAGAGTTGGCACAATTATTAAGACTCTGTCAATGTGTAATGTTCCCATTTTAGCACATGGCTAAATGAAACATTAAACTTTTTCTTTTATCATATTGCAGCTAAATAAATGGGTAAGGAGGCCCATTTTTATTGAAACATGAATAAAATCCCTCACATGTAGAAAGGGATAGACATAAGAACTTGATTTTGCACCCACAAGTGTGAAAAGGGGCAACTGCATGAAGACAAGGTCAGGTTTGACCAAGTCAACAACGCTGCCATAGGAGGAGTGGCTTACCTTGGAAGACAGTGGAGTGTGAATGAGGAAGAGGATATTTGGTGGAGGAAACCCTAACGGATGGGGCCCATGGAGAGAGAACTTTCACTTGTTTAAAAGAAGGGCAAGGCAACCATTGTTTCTCATGCTTGTATTGTTCATCTCAATTGTCAAGTGAGAAAATTGTGCATTCTTTGATGTTTAGCAAGAATTTCCAGGAGTAATTCCTGTTTATGATTATTTCACCTTCTTGAGGAGCCTCTTGAAGGATTGCTCAGATTTTCCTCACATCCAGGCTTGAGGCCAAGCATCCTCCATCAAGACAACGTTATTTCTGTAGCAGAGTAATGTTATGTTGCTGGGTGTTGCAGTGAGGGTTCACTACATCACTTCCATCAAATATTTTCAGAGGAGGAGCCTCTCTTTCCTTTGAGATATCAGATTGGAGATATCCCGGAGCTTATTGCAAACTTTGGCATCAAGGCCAAGCATTTATCTTCACCAACAGCGTAGTCCCTTCTCTAGACTGCATTATTTCTGAGTGTGTTTGTAGTGGAGACTTGCTTCACATGTTTGGAGGGTGAGATCTTAGATGAGAGGATCAACCTTTCATTCTAGAGATCCATTAGAGGAGATCTTTTCATTGATTGCAACATCTTCTGTATTCTCCATTTATTTCCAGTTCTTGAGTTGCTGCAGCTACCCAGCAACTCCGACATTTCTACAGATTTTCCATTTTGTGTATATTTCAGCGAATCCCTTTGAGGATTGTGTATTGTATGTTTTCAGGGGTTGAGATTTTGCTCCCCCTTCTTTATTTGAGCCATTATTGTCACATATTTGTATTATTGACATTTTGCAGCAATTTCTCCTTAAGGATTGCACAGTCATAGCCAGGGCCTCTTTTATATAGCAGTATTTCTCCATATTTCATGTACATGTTTCATTGAGGCTGCATTGCCTAGATTGAGAGATCATTTCCTCAAGATTTTGTATACATTTGTTGCTGCTATAATCTAATGTAATGGTTATGTAGATATTCCGGCATTTTGGTTTTAATGCATTCATTGCTATGTTCAGGCTCATGTTTATGATTTGCTAAGCTCCACATTGGTAATATCCTAAGATATTCCCAATAGTGTAGCTGTTCCTAATTTGGAACATTATAGTGGTATTAGATATTTGGCTCAGCCTGTGAGTCTTAGCCAAGAAGATCAAGATGATGAAGAAGATGAGTTTACTCTCATCTATTTTCAGATCTAGAGAGAACCTCTCCAAGGAGGTTAAGAAGAATGAAGAAGGAGAAGTGGAAGGACCATGCACTTCCTATTATCACAGAGGAAAAGGCATGAAGCATGAAGAACACTTGGAATTCGAAATTATAAGTGAATATCTGGCTGAATACTGAGCAAACCCTAGAACTCTAGCTTTGCCACAATTTATTCAGCAGAAAGAAGAGAAAATACCCCACAACTTTGGGATGATGAGAGGCAATAGATTTCTATTGTCAACATTTGATGGATCACTCATGTTTGCAGTAGAGGTTTGGGTGAAGAAGCTAGAGGCTTTCTTCCTACTACATCCGATAGTAGACAGAGAGGCTGTAGAAATTACAGCGCTGCACCTTGAAGGGGAAGCAAAGAATTGGTGGATCAGCCATTTAAGCCATACCAGGGTTTCTACTCTTGTTGAGTTTTCTCAAAGATTGATCAGGACGTTTGGCAAAAGGAGGGAGGAGCCCTCACCACCAGTTAATGAGGCATGTACCAGCGCTATTGAGATCATGGAGGAGCAGCCTTCATCTTCAACAGTTTGGGAGGCCAACACTTATGAGGAGGAAACTCTTGCAGCAATGCAAGGAGCTTCCAATTTTCACCAAGGTATGATTGAAAATCCATCTCTTGTCATTTCAGGAAACACTTTGGATGTGTCTATATCATTACATGCAGTTGATATAGAGTAGCTGAATAGCACTACGCTGAGCAATTATGGAGAAAGGAGGAATCACTCCTCATGTGAGCATTCAAAGAGCAACTTCATTTAGGAAGCCATGAAGGAAGCAGTGAGAAGGGGTAGACATTTGGAGATAAGAAACTCTTTCTCCTCTCTAGATGACACTCTCTCAATGAACATGCCACAGCTCAAAGAGAGACTTCTACTTGCAGTAGATCCAAGGCCTCTTTGGTTTTGGAAGGACATGCATGAGGAGGAGATCTCCCGGAGATATTTCAGTAGAGGTGCACTCCCACACTTCATAGAGTGCAAGATTCTTCATCAGTTTGAGGAGGTTCTTCCCTTCTCTCAGGAACAGATAGTAGATGGAGGACATCTTCGGATGGATAAAATCTCTCATGACTGTGTAGGACATTCCTTGAGCCATGCACATCATGATGGGAGGTTTTTTCCTACCACCTATTTGGATCCTCATAGGGTCAAATTGATCCTCGGGAAGATTACATTTCAAGATCCCATGAAGTGCAACAATCTAATTTGGGATGATGGTAGCCCTCATGGGAGGAGTACCAAGATGGGGGGTGGAAGAAGACATCCAAAATTCGTTGAGTGGATGTGGATGGTGAGCAAGAAGATGGTAAGCTACTTGCAGATTTATGATACCGGGCAGCAGGAGGCTTGGCTGCGCTGGTTACTCTTGAAGGAGTTTGGCCATCACTTGGCATACTCTCTTTCCAAGGGTATGAGGATGGAAGGGGTGTGGCAGGATGATGGCATCATGGAGCAGAAAAGAGTATGGGTGCATAGTGATGATGCAACACTCATATCATTCACTATGCCTTCATCACATATCTTGCATGATGAGAGCATTAGGAAGCAACAAGGACATTTTTTGCTGGGGTTATTCTTGGGAGAGCAAGAGTAGATTTGCTATGATGTTGCAGGAGTAGGAGATGGCACTATCATGGTGCAAAGGGGATACTCCTTGACCTTGATGATTAGGAATTACTTCCACCTTGGGAGAGATTCCGTATTTGCAGCAACATTGTTGGAGGGTTGCCCATCTGTGTTGAGGAAGTTGAGGACAACAACGCTGTGCTACCTAGAGATTATCTAGTGCCTCATGCAGAGGAAGGAGGATCTCTTTCTTTAGATAGAGGGGTTCTTGCATATTTGCAAGGAAGTCCCCAAGATCTTATGGATGGAGATAAAGGCACAATTCATGTTCTATTTGTGCCATTGTTGAGGAGGTGTGAAACCAGGGAGACACAAGGAGGAAGTAGGGAGAAGGCCCAACATCATGAGATGAGGAGTACACATCCCTATTCATTTCTAGAGTTTGATGCACCTAGGGAGGTGATTGGATTGCACAGTGGAAGCATGGACAGATTTGTTCATTCATATATGAAGTCACCACTTGATGATGATGTCTCACTACATGGAGAAATTTTGTCGGGGAGACCACTAGATCAACATATGATGAGAGATGCTTCACATGTTGAGGCACCATTCATTGATTTTAGAGGAGTGGAGACCTTAGGAGATGACCATATGATAGATGTCCTTCATGAGAAATCATCAGCGCTGTCACTATGGAGGCGAGATCCATGTTGGAGCTCCAGATTGTTGGTGGAGTATTCCCAGGATCATCTTGCTTGCATGATATTGACAAATCAGCATATGAGGAGATGCATAGATCATGTGCAGATGGAGGAGATACATAACTCTTTGGAGGAGTTAGCAAAACCACCTATTTTCTCTTTGAGGATGAGAGGAGACTCATTCTTGAGCCACTCCATTTGCATACACAAAAATTATGGTAAGGGTATTGTTTATTTGCATGATGATTTGTATATTCCTCCCTTAACCATATTTGTACAGGATGTTGCTCCAAGGAGGAGCATTCTTCTTTCTAGACCCCATGTTCTACTGGAGGCCATGAGCACTATTGGTGACCACTCCCTAGGAGGATTTGGGGAGGTAATATATTTTTGAGGACATACTCACATTGCACCATACATTATGCACTTTCTCCATACATTTGAGGAGAGTAGAACAACAAGCAAGTGGATGAGAGACCACACTTTTTATCCTACTCTTTTGCAGTTGAGGGTCAAAATGCATTGGTTACAATTGAGGGACCATTGTCCTTCTCCCTTGCCGCACATGACAACAAGCATGGTTCTCATTATGGTTCATTATGTTGCTGTTGTATTTGTATTTTTTGAGAGCATGATTGGGGGAATGGCACATTGGTTGGATGTGTCCCTTGGGGGAGAGATCTCCCACATTATTTGCATTACATGTTATAATGGGAGCATGAGAGGACATGTGGCCACTACAACAAAACACTTTTTTCCATTTGAGGTGGGCCATATACTTTATTGGATGCCATATGATGATGACTTCCAACTCATCACATATGAGATGGATTGGAACAACATGTTTCATAACGCTGGAGAAGAGATCCTTGGAGGTCTAGTCTTCATTTTGCCACTTGAGGGAAACATTATTGCAGCCCAATATCAGCATATAATCCACACTTATCCTAAGTGGAGAGGAGGACGACGTGGGGTAGGCTATTTTGTCTACCAAGATCAGATTTTCAGCCCACCTACATTGCAGGAGCCAAAGGTGGAAGATGATTATCAGGAGTTGCCATGTTGGGGGGTAACTCATTTTGTATGGATGATTGATTAGGGGATGGAGGATCTACATGAGGGAGATGTTCCTCAACATATTTCTGACTCCATGCCTTGGGTGGAGATTCTTCAGTTCTATCCTTACAGTTGCTTAAGGACAAGCAACATTTGGGAGGGGAGGACTGTAATGTTCCCATTTTAGCACATGGCTAAATGGAACATTAAAATTTTGCTTTTATCATATTGCAACTAAATAAAAGGGTAAGGAGGTCCATGTTTATTGAAACATGAATAAAATCCCTCACATGTGGAAAGGGATAGACATAATAACTTGATTTTGCACCCACAAGTGTGAAAAGGGGAAAATGCATGAAGACAAGATCAGGTTTGACCAAGTCAACAACGCTGCCATAGGAGGAGTGGCTTACCTTAGAAGACAACGCAGTGTGAATGAGGAAGAGGATATTTGGTGGAGGAAACCCTAATGGATGGGGCCCATGGAGAGAGAGCTTTCACTTGTTTAAAAGGAGGGCAAGCCAACCATTGTTTCTCATGCCTGTATTGTTCATCTCAATTTTTAAGTGAGACAATCGTGTATTCGTTGATGTTTAGCAAGAATTGTCAGGAGGAATTCCTGTTTAGGATTCTTTCACCTTCTTGAGGAGCCTCTTGAGGGATTGCTCATATTTTCCTCACATCTAGGCTTGAGACCAAGCATCCTCCATCAAGACAGCATTATTTCTGCAGTAGAGTAATGTTGTGTTGCTGGGTGTTGCAGTGAGGGTTCACTACATCACTTCCATCAACTATTTTCAGAGGAGGAGCCTCTCTTTCCTTTGAGATATAAGATTGGAGATATCCTAGAGCTTATTTCAGACTTTGGCATCAAGGCCAAGCATTTCTCTTCACCAAAAACACAGTCCCTTCTCTAGACTGCATTATTTCTGAGTGTGTTTGTAGTGGAGACTTGCTTCACATGTTTGGAGGGTGAGATCTTAGATGAGAGGATCAGCCTTTCATTCTAGAGATCCATTGGAGAAGATCTTGTCATTGATTGCAGCATCTTCAGTCTTCTCCATTTATTTCCAGTTCTTGAGCTGCTGCAGCTACCCAGCAACTCCGGTATTTCTGCAGATTTTCCATTTTGTGTATATTTCAGCCAATCCCTTTGAGGATTGTGTATTGTATGTTTTTAGGGGTTGAGATCTTGCTCCCCCTTCTTTATTTGAGCCATTATTGTCATATCTTTGTATTATTGACATTTTGCAGCAATTCCTCCCCAAGGATTGTGCATTCATAGCCAGAGCCTCTTTTATATAGCAGTATTTCTCCATATTTCATGTACATGTTTCATTGAGGCTGCATTGCCTAGATTGAGAGATCATTTCCTCAAGATCTTGTATACATTTGTTACTTCTATAATCTAATGTAATGGTTATGTAGATCTTCTGGCATTTTGGTTTTAATGCATTCACTGCTATGTTCAGGCTCATGTTTATGATTTGTTGAGCTCCACATTGGTAATATCCTGAGATATTCCCAATAGTGTAGCTGTTCCTAATTTGGAACATTACACAATGGAAGGGAAATATTTCTAGATTGGGAATGACTGTGGTCAGATTTGGTGCAGGAGGAGTTCAGACGGAACACCATAGATGGATCGTCTTCTAAGAATGGAGAAGAATAAGATTGTGCTTTGGCTGCCAAGGCGAGGAAGGGGAAGGGGAACAAAATTCCATTCTAAATCTGAGTCCAAGAATGGCAAGAAGCATGACATGTCCAAGGTGAAGTGTTTTCACTGTCACGAACATGGGAATTTTGCTACTAACTATCCACAAAATAAGAAGAACAAGAAGGCTGGAGGATTTGTAGCTGGTGAGGTTTTGGCCTCACAATTTGAGCTTGAATTATCATTGATCGCATGCATGGTTTCAAGTGCATTGGGATCTATGTGGTATTTGGATAGTGGTGCTTAATTTCACATGACAGGAGACAAGGAAATTTTAAGTGACTTGGAGGAGAAAGATCTCCATATGCATATTGAAATGGGTGATGACGGATGGTACAATGCTACCGGGATTGGTACCATTACCTTTCAGAGGGAGTTAGGTAAACCATTTCAACTAAATTATGTAATGCATGTACCAGGTTTGAAGAAAAATTTGGTCTCAGTTTCAATTTTGGAGGATAGAGGCTATGATGTTGTTTTTAGTAATGGAAAAGTTTTCCTGCGACATAAAAAAATGGGAGAAGCCAAGAGGATATGGGTTCGAGTTAAGAATATCTACAAGCTGGAGGTAGATGGATGCATAGCAATGATGGGCAAGGTAGATCAAGTGGTAAGCCAAGATGAGGGCGAATTATGGCACAGGACATTGGGCCATCTTCACCATGGAGCCTTGAAAGTCATGCAACAGATTTATACTGGTCTTCCCAGGGGTACACTTGCACAGTCGAATACATGCAAGGGATGTACTATGGGAAAATATGTAAAGGCCACCTTTCATGAGAAGGAAAACTAAGCTTCGGGGATCCTTGAGAGAGTTCACACAGACGTGTGTGGACCATTCTTTGTTGCTTCGACAACAAGACATAAGTACTATGTAATATTTGTTGATGACTTTTCTCGTAAGTGCTGGGTATTCTTCATGCAGAAGAAATATCAAACATTCTCTAAGTTCTGTGAGTTTAAGGCACTGGTGGAGAAAGAGTCAGGGAAGCAAGTGAAGGCTCTTAGGTGCGATAATGGTGGATAATATATCTCTAATGAATTCAATAACTTCTACAACAAAGAAGAAATTCGAACAGAACTCATAACACCTCATAACCGACAACATAATGGGGTTCGCGGAGAGAAAGAACAGAACGATCGTGGGTGCAGCACGAGTGATGTTGCATGATCAAGGTCTACCGATGCATCTGTGGGCGGAATCATGCAACACAAAGTTACATGTGTAGAATCGTTGTCCTCATAGAGTACTTGGAATGAGTACACCTGAAGAGGCTTTCACTAGTAAAAAAACCTAATGTTTCACACTTTAAGATTTTTGGCTCATTTGTTTATGTGCATGTGACCAAGGACGCTAGGAAGAAGCTGGAACCGAAAACTGAGATCAGGATTTTTGTGGGGTACACTGAAACACCCCATAAATATCATGTATATTTTCCAAACAATAGAATGGTTGTTGTGCGACAGGATATAAAAATTGATGAGGAGAAAGACATACAATTTTCCCTTGAGAGGGAGATGGACTAGCATGTAGAGGAGGAACTGTTGGTTCCCAAGGATGAGTCTCAAGATGTGGATCAGCCACATGCGGAGGTTCATGGAGTGGAGGAAAACACTCATTCAAAGCCATCCATCAGAAATGGTAAAAATCGCACCACGGAAGCTGATAGATTGAGACTTGATGCTACAGAGAATGTAGGAGCCCCTACTTCAGAGCGCAGACAGAGACAGTCTCCTGACTGATTTACTAGATACATGGCTCTTATGAGAAAATGCATTGTGATTGAACCATCTTCCTTTGAGGAAGCAATGCTTAAACCGACTTGGGTTGATGCAATGGTGGAGGAGCATGACTCCATTTTAAAAAATAGTGCATGGGAGATAGTCCCAAGGCTGGTCAACAAATCAGTGGTTGGATCAAGATAGATATACAAGGTAAAGAAAGCCGCTGATGGGAGTGTGGAGAAATACAAGGCCAAATTTGTGGCCTGGGGATTATGACAGATCGAGGGGATAGATTATGATGATAATTTTGCACTTTTTGCAAGGTACTCTTCCACGAGATCCATCCTTGCACTCTCAGCGCATATGGGTTGGCGCATTCATCAGATGGATGTGAAAACTGCATTTCTCAATGGGATCATTGAGGAAGAGGTGTACATAGAGCATCCTAAAGGTTTCAAAATATTCAATAGTGAGTCGCATGTGTGCCAACCCAAAAAAGCACTATATGGGATGAAGCAAGCACCCCATGCTTGGTACACTTGGATAAACAACTATTTCACCGGACCGGGCTTCACCAAAAGTGAAGCAGATGCAAACCTATACTAGATTGTGGTTGAGGGTAAGCTATTGATTATTTTTCTTTATGTTGATGATCTAATTTTGACTAGTGATGAGCAACTGATACACTCATGCAGGGAGGATCTTGCAAGGGAGTTTGAAATGAAGGAGATGAGACTCCTTCATTATTTCCTAGGATTGGAAATATGGCAACGAGATGGTGAAATTTTTGTGTCTCAAGGCAAGTATGCAAAGGAGATATTGGGTAAGTTTCACATGGAGGGATGCAAACCCATGGATACTCCTCTTCCAGGAAATGGGAGGAAAGAGGATGCTACTTCAGGAGAGGTAGTGGATGCTACTGTCTACAGGACATTAGTTGGTTCACTGATGTATCTAGTAAACACCAAACCAGACATTTGCTACGTAGTGAACCAACTGAGTCAAGAGATGTTTAAGCCTGCCAAGCTCTTTTGGAAGGTAGGGAAGCATGTCTTGAGATACTTGAGGGGAACATCAGAGTATGGTATTTGGTACAAACAGATAGAGGGAGTGAAGCTACATGGCTTCATGGATGCAGATTGGGCAGGAATTCCATCAGACATAAAGAGCACATCAGGAGGGATCTTTAGCATTGGGTCGACAACAGTTTCTTGGTACAACAGGAAGCAGTGATCCATGGCACTCAGTTCAGCGGAAGCATAATACATGGCAGAAAGTCAAGCTGCATGTGAGGCTATCTGTATGAGAAAGATATTGGTTGGTTTAATTGTTTCTCAGATGGATCCGACAGTAATTCATTGTGATAATCAGAGTTGCATTAAAATCTTGATTAATCCCATGTTTCATGATAGGTCCAAGCACATAGATATCCGGTACCACCATCTCAGAGATTATGTGTAGAGAAGAATAATGTTGCTTCAGTACATTCCCATGGAAGATCATGATGTAGATATTCTGATTAAGGTGCTCATCAGGAGAAAATTCGAATACCATAGAGAGAGTATCAGGGTGAAGGATAATCCCTTTCTTGTTGAGAGGGAGTGTTGAGATTCAACAAGAAAAATTCAGCACGCACACCTAGTTTCATTAAGCACCTAAACTAGGGTGGGGCCCATAGTGCTATTTTTAGATGAATGTATATTTTTAGTTATCCCTTAATTAGAAATGGACAATAAACTCAGTAGATTCTCAATGATGGCTTGTAACAGTTAACTGAGTGTGATAAACCCAGATAGCCCATGTATTTCAAGTTAGAGGTTGTTGGTGAGGCATGCAGAGTAATTCTAGTTGTAACAGAGTTCGAATTGCAATTGTGCATTAGTTAATGCATGTTGTAAATTAGTTTAACTTAGTTAAGCGAGTTAAGGTCAACTGTGCTAGTTGTAACTGGAGAGACACTAGTGAGAGATTAAGTGAATTAAATATTAATTAATTCACATGCAATGATCTCACATGCAACTGATGTTTTACTATGGTTAACTGCATGCATGTCAGATCCAGTGGAGTCCAAGTTGAGATCTAGGTGAAAGGGAAGATTGAATATAAGTTGTAGAAATATTGGGTTGCACACATGCAACCAAACATCCATTGGAGTGCCCATGATACTTGTGTAGTCAAGGAAGGCATGAATTCCTATCTTTTAGGGATTGCATTCATCAGGGATTACGCAAGGTAGGCAAGCTGTTTGGAGGCAGTAAATTGGCTAAGTATTGGTCAGTTTTTGTATGACAGTGTGAGACAATTAGCTGAGTACTAGAGGGCTCTTGTGAGAAGAATTTTGTATGTAATTGTTTCATGATCCATGCTGTGAATATACAATAGAAGATAGTGGGGTTTTGAGCTGCAATATTTCCCTGAGAAATTATTTGTGTTGTGTGTTATTGATCTTTCTTCATGATTATGTGATTGGAGATTGTGTTTTTAATTCCGCAAATATTTGTAGAAGCGATTCAGTATTTAACTTTAGCACATTGTTATATCGGGTGAATCCAAGATATACATGCTTGTTTTATAATTTCTACAAATGCGTCCTACTTGATCCGTTGTAAAATATTAGTGGTGGTCTGGGAGTGGATTTTTATATGCGGTGAGTGAAGAAGAATGGGGCTGACTGTCAAGGTGTATAAATGAGGTGGTTCTTGGACTGGTGTGGGTGACCATAGATCATGTTAATGGATGTGGGCCTATGAATATGAAGGGAGGCATGAGTGGGAAGGCTCTATCGACCAGTGTGGGGTTTATCATATGCAAGATGAGGTGATGATACACATGGTCGAGAGGATGGACCCTAAGGTTCACTTTGGAGAAATGATGTCAGGATATGCAAATATTAAAAAGGAAGCCTATCATGTTGAGTGGTGAATGATACCTACTCTTGTATTTTCTATCAGGGCATTGGTCGAAGCATGGTGTTTCTGATGTACCTACAATATCGGAGGCTAATACCCCAAGTGAAAATAATTTTTTTAAACATATGAATAACTAGTGATGACATGAGTTTAAAAACCAAGAGAAGGCATACATGAAATGATGTTTAGGGTGTGCGAGGGGTCCAAAAATGAATTTTGGTAATAATTGGATGAAGAGTTCCATGATGAAGATGATGTGGTACTGATCCTTATTTCTCTCATGGTTTTGAGAACGAAGGTCTTGAGCTCTCATTATGGGCTCCAGAAAAAGGAAAAAGGGGTGATATATAAGCCAAAAGGGCCCAATTTTAATTCATTTTCACTGTTGAGATTGAGAGGTACGAGGCTATTTTCAAAGTGTTTCTTGTTGTTGAGGTCAGCCAAAGTACCTAGGACGCACGTGATGAGACATAGTTAAGTGCTAGTACCCTACTCTTTTCATTTTTTCCAGTTGTAGGATAGGTAGGCCATACAGGGGTCCCTTGTACATCCTTTTAGGTTTACATTTGAGGGACCATGCAGGTGACTCGAAAAGATTTGCGTAGTAGACGCATCAAAACATGAGCTTTATGCATTGATGTGGTGCATAAATTTCCCTTAGACGCATCGATGCCGCATCTATGCTTCACATAGATGCGTCATCGACATGTCTACATGAAGAACATGCACGTTGGATTACTACATCGGTCAACATGCCTTATGGTCGAACAGAAGTGCACATCATGCGTCTGTTCACCACCCACACGCATGATGCATGCGCCTATGTAGGTGAAAGCTCCGTGGTCGGTAAAACATATTGATTTTTCATTATTTAGCTTAAGGGGCCAAAAATTTATTTTTTGATGGTTTTTGATGGTAGGATGATGTGGAGGGAGAGGGATTGGACTACCCTGTGGGCTAAAGTGGCCCATCATCTGGTAGTATGCCAAACCTTGGCTCATTGGGGGTTGTCAAAGTTCCTTCAGAACCCCATCATGAGGTTACAAGACCAGTTCTTGTGATTTTATATCTGCTGCTAGGATGATGAACAATAGGTGATGGTCATGAGGAAAGTTGATTTACCCGTATCAGATCAACTAGATATCTACTTTGTGATCAGATTGGTGCTCGTGGGGAGGCACTACCATATCCATTTCTACTTGGACATGTGGACATCGACCATTGGGTGGAGCGTGAGGGCCACTGTGGGTGCAATTCTATTAATGAGGGTTGCGTCAAAGTAGCCATGATTCTGAGTTTGACAGCGTGTGTAACTATTTCCATGATTGTGCGGTTGGTGGGATCGTATTCGACCCACAAAGTATCAGGGCCGCATATTACGATCCTTCAACAACTACAGGTGAGCCACTTTTTTTATTGGGTTTGTTTCATAGACAAGGGTATGATGTCCCAACTAACACAAGTGAAACGGGGTTAGCTCCAGGGTTTTTACTATGCAAGTATCTTGTGTAACATTATGTATAAGAGGGTGGTCATGCTTCAACCATTTCTAGCTGTGACCCATGGGCCTCCAAGGGGCCCAAGGATACATCGGTGGGAGCCTGTTATACCCAGAGCTAGTGGTGGAGCTATGGTGAGGTATTGGAACAACGCCATGGAGGGTTGTGTTATAGGTCAATTTGGGCATCATCCCCCATGACCTGGTCAAACTGGACATCATCCCTAGGACCAATGAAATAGGGTCTATCATCCCCTATCATTTCAGTTGCTACATACCCTAAGACAAGAACAAATCATTCATGACTTCTATTGCAAGATTTCCAAGGTTTGAAGTATATGTTATATCACTTATGAGCTCACCAATGCTGCCTCTCAAAAGACTAATTGCATTGCATATGCAGTTACCTCCATTCAAGGGTGCACTGCAGTGCACTTCCCGAGATTCAAGGGTGTGTTGATCAAATGGGAGCGAAATTCTCATTGTTCCAGAATCTCCACATGGCCAGTGCCTTCCAGAAGAGTCCATATATGTCAAAATTCGAATCCAATTGTCCATCAAACACCTCTGAGCTTGGGAAAATGTCTTGCCTATTATTAGAAAGCCATTGATTTAGAAACTACGATCAGTTGCCCTATAAATTGAGCACAGTTCCTAGTGCTAGGGAAGGAAGAATTTTGGTAAAGAATTGCTGTTGGATTCTCAATTGAGAGAGTGAAAGAAGTGATATGCTGCTGGTGAGATGTTGATTGTGATGAAGCTGGGATGAAGCTGGAGCTGGTGACATCAAATCGATCATTGGTTGTAACCTCCCCCTTATACTCTTTAATAAAGATTGTTGTTCATTTTCCCGTATATGTATCTATTTATGTTTCTGTTTCTCATGCAATGGAATCTTGAATGATATATATGTTTCATGTTTAATCGATTTAAATGATTAAGATAAATAGGAATATGTATATTGCAACCTCTTTTCTCTTCTCTGTTTATATTTGCAAGAATCAATCTGACGATCTAAGTTGGATTGGAGGCTACAGTAAAAGTGACAGAAGGAGAATAGGAAGCACTTGGATCACAAGTAGTTCTTCTATCTTTCTGTATGTCTGTTTACTCTTAGAGAAAGTGATAGAAAAGTCTTTAATCTGTTGTTCTAAATGCATAGCACCACATTTAGGGAATTTGATTTATCCGTAGATCATAATTCTGCATAACGAATTGGGTAATTTGCTGGGGAGATCCCTATCATCCTTTGTGTTTTTGCCTCTGCTTATCCACCCAATAGCATCTAATTTCATTTATTAGACTTTTGAATCAAAGAATTGCATTAGAAGTGTGTTATGTAGCTTGAATTTTGAATCTTTGCTGCACCCAACGCACTGTTGGTCAAGACAAAGTGCATTACAGTGCACTGTCTCCCACTCAGGGGTGCACTGCAATGTATTGTCTCCCTTTAGAGACCGTGTTGCCCCCTTAGCCAACCAAATTCTACTTGACTTTTTCATTGCCATCATTCTCAACCATTTGTTTGTTGTGTGTTCAATTGTCTGATACCTCCTTGAGACCAGTGAATTTGCCTGATTCTTTCTCCTTTGAAAAGTAAGTTTGTTCAATTTCTCTTTAAGTGTTTTTCTTTATCATTGAAAAATCAAATTTAAAGTACTTTATTTCTGCATTAGATCCATTTGTTTTTGTAAAGGAAATTGTCGTTAAATTCTTCGTTTATTATAGAAAAAATTGTAGTTCCATTCTTTGTTTTTCCTAAAAGAGAAATTGTTGTTAAATTCATCATTTCTCAAAGAAGAAAACATTTATTTTTTTGTTGATTTGATGCATATAGTTTCCCTTTTGCATTCACATTAAGGGGACTGAAAAGAAAAACCTACATTTGCATATAATTAATTGTGTGTTTTGCATAGGAATGAGTTAGGAAAGTTGCATATTACTTTTTCCTCTTTATTGTTTGCTCTCAAAATTGATTGCTCTTTTCCTTTGTAATTATGATTTTCATTGAAGAAGCTAAAATTGAAAAGTTTTCTTATCATTTTAGTTTGCATTTTTAGGAATTTCTAATACATCACAAGGTGAACCTTGAAAGGAAAATTTATAAACAAGATCAACTTAAAATTTACAGCAATTTACCTAAAAAAGCATTGGAACCATAACGATAACATTTAGAAGGTCTAGGCTAGAGACGTGTTCCGACATCATAAAACATAGCAGTTGTCATTAGTTGTCTGCAATACATTTCGAGTGTGATACTTGTTGAGTCTCAAAAGTGTTTTCCATATTCATACATATTTCCATTATGTCATAATCATTCGACTCTCATTTCATAACCATCTGACCTAAAAACCTACATCAAGTAACCATTTTCATAAATATATGGGTTAGGATCCTTGTCTTCCAAAGTTATTTATTTTATGTGTTTAAAGTGAATTTATGATTCGAAACTAGAAAAGTAACATAGTTTCATATATTTATATATGTGTTATGAGTTTTCTGACATGTGTAGGTCAAAAGGAAGCTTCTAAAAGACCTTTATGTGGCCTCCCAAAACCAAATTCGAATTTCAGTGGAGAAGATCATGGGATCATGAGGATATGTCTCTCACTTCCTTTTTATATTGAAACTCTAAAAAGACATGTGTCTTATCATTTCCTATTTTGATTATAACTCTAGAGATAGAGGGAGAGATTCATGGACTCTCATTAATGAGATAATTTCTCATATTTTTGTATAATAGGAGGAGCTTTCTCCTATCAAGGGATGTAGAAAAATAGGAGAAGAAGTGCAAGGATTAGAGAGTGCTTTATAACAAAGAAATGCTTTGAAGATTTGATGTGTAGCTGACTATTCATATGAAGCTTTGAAGATTACTTTTTTGTGGAGGGCCCCTGCAAATAGTGAAGGTTTTGCATTTTATGTTTTTAATGTAGTTTTCATGTTTTTATTTTATCATTTGTTGTAGTTGTTTTTAAAATTCAATTTTTGATGTAGATGCTTTCATAAGTCTTCTTTTATCATTTTAAGTAGATTCATCAACCTTTTATTTCGAATTGTCAAGTTGCAGAAGATTCATAGTTTTATTTCTAGAGCAGCAGTGATTTATTTTAGAGTAGTTTTACAAGATCATGAGTAATTTCTTTTCAAGAGCTATAGTGATTTCTTTTCAAGTTTCATTGCCATAACATTTCATTTATCAATTAGTTGTAATTTAAATTTATTAGTTTCATTAGGAATATAAGAAGTAATCTCTAAAAATCCAATCATCACACCAACAAACTAAATGAATAAAAGAGGCTTCTAGCATATATTGTGCACTTGCACTTCATCAATTTACTAGCCCTGGTCGATAATTTATGTAATCAATTTAGGACACTAAATTGACCAAACATTTTGGCGCCGTTGCCGGAGAAGTGTAAATAAGAGCCTTTTTCTTTTCATTAAAAATAAAAATAAAAAACTTCAATCACCTACCACACCCACTATATCACGTGGTGCAGTAAGAGCCACACATCCACATCATGAATTCTTAGTTTTGCAGGTAGAAGAAGAGGTCACAAAGGAGGTTGAAGAAATGGATGGAGACAATGACAATGAGGAAGATCCTTTTGGATTTCCCATTCAAGAAACTGATATTAGCGTTCAAATGAAGAACATCCCTCCATCCATACTTCCTAACTTCAAAGGTATGAGATCAAAAGACCCGGAAACATTTCTTTTTGAATTTGAAATAATTTGTAGATCTTATGGCTACTCATTGCACATTCAAAAATTGAATTTGTTTCCGGCAACATTGAAGGATAGAGCTCTTAGATGGTTCATGACTTTAGGAACAAATTCTATAAGGACATGGGATGATATGAAAGGAGTATTTTTGGAAAAATATAAAGATTATTGCATGCACCATGACCTTAGAAATGAAGTCTTTAAGATGAACCAAAAAGAGGATGAAAGCCTAGAAGATTTAGTGGAGAGATTTTTTTATAATATCAAAAGATCTAAATTGCATAATTTAGGATCAGACGCATTAAAAACTCTCATACTAAATGCTATAAATGATGAATGGATTGATCTTCTTAATCTGGTGGGAAAAGAAGATGTCTATCAATTTTCATTTCAAGAGATTTGTGAACTGTGCAAGAACATATCAAGAGGAAAAACAAAGTATATAAGATCCCCTCAAGATCCATTTATGGAAAGAGTAAGTATGTCGGCACCAGGATTGGTAAGTCAAACTAAACCTAACAATTTGCTAAACATTCTTGGTAATTTAAATGAACAAACTGACATGCTAAGAATGCAAAATAGGAAAAAAGTTGCTTCATTTATATTTTGTCCTAAATGTAGAAAGAAACATACTTTGCATGAATGTCCACTTGATAACATTAAAATTTGTGAAATTTGTGCAGGATCACATACTACTAAATATTGCCCATCATTACCAGGGTTGAAGGCAGTTTACCAGAAGGATAATGGAGCAAATCAAGCATAAGATCAACTTTGCTTTGTAGCTCCAAGAGGACTATGGCAGCCTCATCAACCCTATATGATGCAATATCCTTATGCACAGTTTCAAGGTTATGCACAACAATCTTAAGGTAATTGGAAAACACCCTTGCCTTGGCAACCTTGGGCATCCCAATCCCAACCTCAAAACCAACCTTGGAAACCTTAGCCATCTCAATTCCAACCTCAAAACCAATCTTGGCAACAAAGTTGGCAAAGGCCCTACAAAGGAAATCCACTATATCCTCAATCTTTCCCTCTCTATCCTCAATATCATCATCAATATTATCCATACCATTCACCTCCACCAAAACATCAATATCATCCTAATTCGACCTCAATTCAACCTTTCCCATTACCATCCACACAAACACCCCAAAGATCCATTCCCACTTCACTACATGCACAACCATTTCATATCCCCAACAATAAAACACCTCAATCAACTCACAAATTCGAGGTATTGCAAAATGATTCACCAGATACCATTGAAGAACAACAACCAGAAGAAGAAGACTCAGATAAGGTCCAAGAATCATGGATGTCTATCAATAAAGATAAGTTATTGGAATCAGAGATTGAAAAGTTTCATGCCTGCCCATCACCGAATTCTATAAATGAAGATCACATCTCTGAAGACTTTTATGACATGATAGCAGGAAGCTAAGGAATACAAGATTACATTGAATCTTGGTTCGGGAGAGTCATCGACCAATGCTCAATTCTTCAGTATCTTCTGATATCATCTCAATCAAGGCAATTGGTCTCTCATATACAGTTACATATCAAAGAGTATATTTCAAATCTGCATATGAGTTTATCTATCATCTTATTAGATACATGGTTCCATTGGAAGCAATGTTTTAAAAAACGGAATCGGTCAGCTACCAGGCCGAGGTAATGAATCGGTAATGACTCCGTTTCAATGACTCGGTTTTTGTAAAAAATACATTAAATATTAATTTTTTTGTACAAAAACATAAATTTAAAGATTTTTATTCATGTTTCCAAACACAAAGCATTACAATATAGACAAAAGACAACATATGATCAGAGTAGGCTCATGAATATATCCATTATATCAAAATTGCACCCAGTGCACTGTCCAAGGACCAATACATGATGATGATATAGAGATCAAAACAAAAAACATAACTAAGGAGGGTGAGTTCTAAGTTTTAGACGGCTGAGTTTTAAGAAATCTAACACTGACTCCCACCATTGAGGCTTGTTACCACTCAAACTCTCTTAAAAGGAAATGTCTTAACCCCAAGAGAAGGATCTAAGGGCAATTACTAGGCAAGCTACTCACTGTCAACTTAGTGGCTTTGCCCCACTCTTTAGATAAGGAAAGTGAAGTCCTAGTCAAGGGCGGAAATCCCTATTAATCAAGCTAAATCATTATAGGAAGCGAGGGAGCTTAACTAGCTTAGATTGATTATGTGATCTAGTGATTCATAATTCAATTGCTTTAGCATGCGAAGGATTAAGTGCGAATTATGTTTATCAAACTACTTAGATTTAGGCAAACATTCAGATGATATGTAAACTATGAAGTGTTCTTGTATTATGCTGAAAATGGATTTGAATAAGTGTGGTTTTTCTTATGTTCACGTCAACTATATAACATCAAAAGTAACCGACAGCTCAATGTGAAATGAAAACATCATTAACCCAGAGATGCTTATGTTTGCATATAACAAATGTAGATTTCAGATTTAGACTTCAAACCTGAAGGGTGTAGACTGTAAAGTGATGAAGCGGGAGTCTCATCATATCGTTCAACCATCAGAGTTTATTGTAAGATGCTGGAAACAACTAAGAGGTACCACCAGATTTGAAGAAATTTATTAAATCATGAAATATCACTTGTTGAATGAAAATCACGTGCATCCATTAGTGAATTTAGGATGAATATTATCACTGTTATGACAGCAGAATTACAACAGCAATGACAGCCTTCATTCAGAGCGGGTCTTAATCAATAATTGCAGAGAAATGTAAACCAAATTAAGTGTCATTTAAACATGTGAAACCATCAAGTTCTGTGACCAACAATTATAAATGAATTTCAGTTTTTTCCAAGCATATTTGAACAATCATTGAGTGTTGTTGCATGTGTAATATGAAATCTGTGCACTGTCCTATTTCAGCAAGACATCCAGAATGCAAATCTGTCCCAACTTACAAATGCTCAAGCAAATTGAATGAGAAAGATGTGAGCTCAATAGAGGGGTTGGGTTAGTTAAATAGCATGGGGAGAGCTTAGACAACCTAAAACAAACCTAACAGTGAATTAAAATCTGGTTTGAAGTCCACAAAACCACATTTTTTGGGCCCACCGGTCGGTTGTTTTGGCTCGGCTTGGTTAACTCGGGCCAGGCCTGGTTGGCTGGCTTGTTACCGAGCCGGCCGAGCCGGTACAAAAACCGGCCGGCTCAGTAACAAACCGGCCAACCTAGCTGGTTTTGTACCTGGTCGGACCGGCCAGCCTAATGGCTCGGTCGACCAGGCCTGGTCTGAGTTGAGCCGACCGTTTTTTAAAACAGAAATTGAAAGTATTCATATACTTGAACAAGATTTCTTTGTCAAATAAAGTTAGATATATAAAAAAAAGACTATAATAATTGTTTTATTTTTGAAAACTAACCATTTTGTTTGTATAGAGATAGAGTTAATGTCATTTTTTTAGATTAAAAAAAGATAAAAAATAAAAAATAATTAATTAAAAAATATTTATATAAAATAAAAATAAAAGTCATCTAAAATAAATCAGCACATAAAAGTTGAAATAAACAAAATATGCCACAACATTAATTTAAAAAAAATAAAAATAAATAAATAAATAAAGCAAACAACATATCAATGAAAAATTAAAATTAAAATAATTAATAATAAAAAATACAAACCATGCAAAACATTAAAAACAAATAACAAAACAGACAAACCACAAAAGCCAACCATAGCCATTCAAAATAATAACAACAAATAAAGAAAAACAAAACATTAACAAAATAAAATAAAAAATAACAAAACACAACAAAACGAAATCATTAAAAATATAAGAAACCAAGACATATAAAAAACGCTGAGAGCATAATTGAAAAAAAAACGAAGTTTTCTTTCACACACAGCACACAATCACACGAAAATGTTGAGGAGGATGGAACGAGGCTATTGCAGAAACAATGAAGGATGCTGCTGAGTGAAGTCGTGGCTCGTCGAGAAGTCGCCCACGGCTTCCCCAAAAACAAAAGCAAAAAAAATCACTGCATAAAAGAATTCGATTGCATAGATGTGGAGTTTATCAGTTTCAAAAATGTGCATTCATAACCCATATCTGAGCAAGATTTCCAGGCACAAAATCCTCCAAAATCATAAAAAATCTGGGCTTTTTATCCACCAAATGAGAGCAGATAACACCAAATTTGATTTTGCAGTTATTGGATCCACAAATGGCGGAAGCAATTTCCGACTTCGTTGGCAAGAGAGCAAACGGCCTGGACCAGAAAAGGGCGGACTGAGATCAATGAAAATGGTAAAATCTCTGAAAAGAAACAAACTCGTTCTCTTGCAACCGGCATCTAGCGTGTTCGCTCACTGCTGCTGGAACGGGCTGCATGGCAGCATTGGAAGCGGAGATTCCTACGAGGCCGAATTTGCTGTACTCGGGATCCGCTCCTTCAAAACTGCGATTTCCTACAACTAATTGTCTTCAGGATTTTATGGTGATTGGGCACCAAGCATTAAAGTTTAAATCTGGAAATGCAAGTTTTTCATAAATTGAGATCCAATATTGCAGAGCTCCAACCCTAAATATTGGGCAGACCAATGCGGCACAGGAATTTAACTTCTGATGTAGCCTTTAGACTATCTGCCTCCATCACTGGGGGACCATGGATTTTATTAGCTTTGGTTTCTCCCTGACTTCTTCATTCAGCAACAACCCCATTGACAACTGCTTGAACAATAGATATGGGAGACATAATCGAAAAGCGTTGCGCGGTGGGCTTCGAAAAAAAACAGGACCACTCTACACTGTCACCACCTCGGTGGACAATCCCACAAATCCGCCGTATAGTAGTTTGAGATATGGGGTTCTCTGAAAAGAAAAAGTTTGAGATATGGGGTGCCACGTAATATTCCACTCGGGATTTAGTTTGCTCGAGATATGATCTTCAAACTTGAGATGTCCCTGGTTTTAACGAGCAACAAAACCACCGATGCAAGATTTAAAAATGTCCAGATTGAATGGCCATGCGATTGTTTTCTCCTCTAACCGTTAAAAAAATTCAGAATTTACTGGTGTTATCATAACCCTTCTCATAAGACTAGAATTCCAGCTAAAAAGGGAATGAAGATGGGTTTCGAAAGAAGAATTCAGCGAAATATGAGGACAATACAGATTCGAAGGGCGCGGTTTTCGATCTTCCAAGTGAGGGTGACAGCGCCTGAAATAAAGAATATTGCGCCCAGCGGATCCTAGGATTTCCACCACCAGACAATCAATAAGTACAAATGACTGATGTTTTTGCAACGAGAGGTTTGTTTGTTATTTTGTTTTTGTTGGGTTAAAAAAAAAAAAAAAAACTTTATTTTAGGGTTTGTTAATTTTATTTTTATTTATTTATTTATTATTATTATTATTTTTTTGGGTTTATTTTAAAATAAATAAAAATAAATAAATAAATAAAATCAACATAAATAAATAAATTATGAAGAAATTTTTTGGTAATAATCACATTATCATGAATAAAGTCGACGCGTTTCGAACCAATCAATGTGGTTCATCATCAAGACTAGGTGAGAGATCAGATCAATCTTTAAGTTTAAATATTTCTTCATAATTTATTGATGAATCACAGAAGCCAAAAATCTATTAATAAATAAATAAATAAAAAATTGTCTTTTTATTATTTTTCATAACAAAAAAAAAAAAAAAAAAATCAACATAAATCAGAAAAACAAAATAATTTTTTTTGTTTTTGTTTGTTTGTTTTTTTTTTTTAATTTGTTATAAAAAAAAAAAATCATCCACTTAAATAATTAATAAATAAAAAAAATCTTTTTATTTATTTATTATTTTTGATTAAAAAAAAAAATCAAAACTTTTGTTTAAAAAAAAATAAAATAAAATTTAAAATCAACACCAATCATAAATGACCAAATAAAATTTTCATTTTAATTTTGTCATTAAAAAAAAAATAATAATAATAAAAAAATTGCCCACATTGATTTATCATTACATTGCATGAGGACATGCAATACTTTTAGTTGTGGGGATAATAAAAGAATGTTGGTGGTGGGTTGATTGGATGCATATACTAATATCTAACAAGTGAAATGAGATTGGTGTTGTGTAGGTCAACAAGAAGCTTATGCAAAAAGCTTCAACATTACGATGCGGCACTCTTTTCATCCACGATTAGTGTAACTTTGAAAAATAATAAAAAAATGAACATTTCATAAATTCTTGAAAATGAGCTAATTTTTTTTTTTGAGTCACTTCATACGGGAATAATTGAAGGAGATGACACACAAAGGTGAAATTTTTTATGCAGGAATGGTGCTAAGTTTTTTAGGGTTGAAGACGATCTAATACAAAAGTGATTTTTAGAAATCACAATGACACATGCATCATTGGATGCTTGAAGGAACTAATTTTTCACTACACATATCGTGACATTTCCCATTACACAAAAAATCCTTTTGCGTCATAATTACTCACATTTTTTCCAAGCACCTTAATCATCCCTATGTTGCAATCCATCTTCCATCTTCCATCCTTCATGACTTCATACATGCCTATTTTTATAAACATCATACATCATTTCCTTCTTATTTTTCAGATCATTTTTCCTTGTCAAGAAAAATCCCAAGTTCTCTTTCCATGATTACATTGCCTTACCATATACACTACCCGATTCTGAGAACTTTTCATCTATAGTCTTACCAATCATTTTTGTACAAACTTGCGTTGACTAATGTGGGATTCCTTAAGGTCCACCTTTCAACAAGTCTCGACCCATCGACTTCAGCACCTTATCTGGGATAGAGACAAGAGTCATCATTAGTACCTTGAGGCTTGTATGCCCTAATGACAGGTTCTCTCGCCGACAATCATGGGAATACATCAATGTCCCTTGATCGTTGGATCTTGTAAGTGGCTCGACATCAGATCATTTATTCGTGCTTCGTAAGATGTACTAGGGTACCTTGACACTCATTGACATCAATGGTGAGTTTGCCTCGCATTGGTTAATGACATCCATTAATGGTCGGTAATCCAATGAATTCTTTTCATGCTCGACATCGACACATTTATTCGCATGACTAGAATTGTACCATCTGATTTTTGAAGCAGGTGAAGACTATATATTTTTTTATGACTCCATCAGCAGTTGCGACAAAATTCCTTCAGCCATATGAAAGTACGATAGTTCCACTTTCAGACATCATCTTCAGATTCATACAATCTAGTAGCAGTACTTCAGATTCCTTCACTTCATCCAGCAGCATGATATTCACATGATCCAACACTATGACATTTTCTAGATCCATAAGCACCAATAACTACATTTTTCATAATTCATCAAACATTTAAGGTAAGTGAAGGTATGTGGTTTTCTAATTTTTAGTCATGTAATTCATCAGAATGCTAAAATTGTAACTTTGGAAAAATTCCTCACTCCCTTTTTCACATTGTCATATCTTTAGTTGGGTGGAAGGGACATCATTTCATATCCATATGTCATACACTATCACACATTTTCATTTCATTCCAATCCGCATATACTTCCCAACCAACTATTGTTGCAACATGATCCAAAATATTATATGCCTTGCAAATCATCAATTCATTGATGAAGTATTTGTATCTAAATTTTTTTCATGATCTTTGATGCAACAAAGAAAATAAAGCAGTGTTACACAAGAACCATTGCTAAAAAAAAATAGGTTGTCACACAAGAACCAACCATTAAAAAATGTTGCAGTCAAATGTATTATACTTTGCCAAAAAGAAAATATCAAGAAGCAAAGTTTAGAACGAATCTATATGAGTCAAAACTCATAAAAAAATAAACTCATGGACAAATGAATCATTGCAATAGTTGCATGAGGACATGCAACAACTTCAGTTGGGGGGTATGTTGAGTCTCAAAATTGTTTTCCATATTCATATATATTTCCATTATGTCATAATCATTCGACTCTCATTTCATAACCATCTGACCTAAAACCCTACATCAAGTAACCATTTTCATAAATATATGGGTTAGGATCCTTGTCTTCCAAAGTTATTTATTTTATGTGTTTAAAGTGAATTTATGATTAGAAACTAGAAAATTAACATAGTTTCATATATCTATATGTGTTATGAGTTTTGTGACATATGTAGGTCAAAAGGAAGCTTCTAAAAGACCTTTATGTGGCATCCCAAAACCAAATTCGAATTTGAGTGGAGAAGATCATGGGATCATGAGGACATGTGTTTCACAGTTGGCATTAGCTTTCACTTCCTTTTCGTATTGACTTTCCTTTTTGTATTGAAACTCTAAAAAGACATGTCTTATTATTTCCTATTTTGATTATAACTCTAGAGATAGAGGGAGAGATTCATGGAATCTCATTAATGAGATAACTTCTCATATTTTTGTATAAATAGGAGGAGCTTTCTCCTATCAAGGGATGTAGAAAAATAGGAGAAGAAGTGAAAGGATTAGAGAGTGCTTTGTAACAAAGAAATGCTTTGAAGATTTGATGTGTAGTTGACTATTCATATGAAGCTTTGAAGACCACCTGTTTGTGGAGGGCCCCTGCAAACAGTGAAGGTTTCACATTTTATGTTTTTAATGTAGTTTTCAAGTTTTTATTTTATCATTTGTTGTAGTTGTTTCTAAAATTCCGTTTTTGATGTAGATGCTTTCATAAGTCTTCTTTTATCATTTTAAGTAGATTCATCAACCTTTTATTTCGAATTGTCAAATTGCAGAAGATTCATAGTTTTATTTTTAGAGCAGCAGTGATTTATTTTAGAGTAGTTTTACAAGATCATGAGTAATTTCTTTTCAAGAGCTATAGTGATTTCTTTGCAAGTTTCATTGCCATAAAATTTCATTTATCAATTAGTTGTAATTTAAATTTATAAGTTTCATTAGGAACATAAGAAGTAATCTCTAAAAATATAATCATCACACCCACAAACTAAATGAATAAAAGAGGCTTCTAACATATATTGTGCACTTGCACTTCATCAGTTTACTAGCCCTAGTCGATAATTTATGTAATCAATTTAGGACACTAAATTGACCAAACAATACCTCACTCCATGTACTTAAGTATATTGGAGCTCTTCCACATACCTTTGGGTATATTTGGGAGGAAAAATTTAGGTTGCTATCGATCCATAGTGAACTGAGTCGACCACCTTGTAAATTGTGATACACCGAACACAACATTCGGGGAGATTTCCTGCCCGTACTTCTTGGTTCGCCAGGTGGTATTTTGCAATTCATACTTTCTTGGTAAACCTTTTGCCTAAAATTACCCTTTCGTTTTGTTTATTTGTTCTGGTCATAAAATTAATTAGTCATCGTGGAAGAAGAACATCTCTTTCCCTGTCATTTGCGTATAATAGAATTGAAACCACCTTTACCACTGGAAGCTACTTCTGGTCGGTGAAGGCGACATCGCTCTACCGAAACTAGTACTCTTAGTACCTCTGGTGCGACATCATCCTCACATATACCAGAGTCGGCACAAGTTGTTTCTACAAATCCTGGCTTGTCTATTGTTGTCGAGACAAAGTCCTCACAGTTACCCGTGGTCACAGTCCATCAAATCAGTGAGACCGTACCTCCCGAACTCGACGTTGTTAAACTGGAAGTTGATCTAGATCCTGTCTCTTTTTTGCTAGAACATCTGCATCCCGAAGTCGAACAACCAGAAGTCGTTCCTGTATCGGTCATCCCATAATCTATTGTAGCCATTGAGTCTCCCATATCATACTGTCAGCCTCCTGAAATATATTTTGGGCCTGATGGTGAAATCCTTCCACCTGGTTTAATTTCGATTGAAGAAATACCACAAGACGAAACACCTTTAACTCCAACTCATTTTGGGGCGTATATTTACTTGTACTAGTCTTTTCATCAATCACCCTCCTCTACTTTTGTTGATCCTATGTCTATTAGTGTTCCTGTAGATTCAATAGGGTATACATCTGGTCGAATCACCATGGCTGAGATGACATCTTCGGCTGTACCATCTATACCGGTTGCAACAGCTCCCGCTCTTGCTATCGCATCGATGTTCACAACATCACCAGAGTCACATCTATATGGTGGCCCTTCCGTCCCACTTGGTTACCAATATTTACCTGGAACCTACTCTGGTGCATCCTCAAACCCATGGACTTCACGAATGTCATCATTTGGTATTCTAACTGGTAAACCTATAGTGAGTACTGAACGACTTGATCCTTTATACACATCTTCAGGGAAATATAAAGTTGGTCCATCTGGGTATATTCCATCTAGTACAATTTCAACTGGACTCCTTGCATTTGGAGAACAATATTTTTCATCTTATTATACTCCTCATGCTGGGGGGCAACCTATGGTCACCCACTTTGACAATACTTCATCATTATTTGATCATCCTAATGTCAGAATGAATGTTTTTCAATGGTAGCCCACTCTGCCTATCCACCAAAAACAATTGTACACTCATATCAACCAGTTCAACCTGTTGCACCCACATCTACTCCAATTGTTAATACATCTTTAAACCTGTTACAGACTCAAACTGTTGTACCTCGACCATCTCAGGTAGGTCCTTCAACCCAATACCCTCAAGTATTGGGCCCTCATGCTCCAACTCCTTCAACTGTTTTACAACAACCACTTGTATCCGAAATCATTTATTCACAAGTTGGATTACCATATTATGGGATTTTTCAGCCATAACTAGGTTATACCTATTCGCAACCATAGACCCCAGGCAACCATAAATGCAAATGCCACAACCTTCATTTCAACAATTAACGTATCCAAGTTTTATTCAACAAAATCCTCAAGCGTTTTTTTTTCAAAAAAACCCCTATCTGTGTTACCAACAATATATTCCTTATGCTGGTGCTCAAAGGCCTATTTCCAAAGTAATTCCATCATACCTTGGCTGTGCTCAACCCGACTTAAATCGACAGTTGCCCTTTGTTTCAACTTTAGAATTACTAGATTTAAACCGGCTCACCAATGATCCAATCAACTATGCTCCTTGGTGACCAGTGATACCTCTTAAATTACCCTCGGATATTCCTAAGTTAAATGGAAACCCTGGGGAAGACCCATCGACTCATGTTATGACTTATCATTTGTGGTGTTCATCTAACTCCCTAAATGATGACTTCGTTTGACTACGTCTTTTCTAGTGTACGCTCAGAGGTTCGGCTGAAAAATGGTACATTGAGTTACCAAGAGCTTCTTTTGATAATTTCATTTCCCTAGCTACTGTCTTTTTGACCCACTTCCAGTTACACATATGATATGAAACTGGAACAGAACTCTTGACTAATTTTAAACAGACCAATGGTACTCACATTTGTGATCATATTCATGAGTGGCGTTGTCATTGTAGAATGATTAAGACATTTGTTCTTGATTAGTTCCTTGCTGAGTGGTTCATCAAGTCCCTGTTACCCTCTATAACTGAGGATGTTGCTAAGGGTGGCGTCGTCACTAAAGAGCAGGTCATTTCTCATGCCCAATATTTAGACTTGATTTATACTTAGTCTGGCATGCTCTATGAGAAAATTCCCAACACGCTATGATCTAATTTTACTGTTCCTGCTCCATCCAAGGATAGTCATTCCGACGACGGTCTGATTGGTACTGCAAGCACACATCACTCTACTGCATCTAATCCTGTGCCTTCTTCCAAAATATATGCCGTGTCATCTAACAAGGGCAAAAGTGACAAGCAACCCAGAATTAAGAAACAGGGGAAATCAAAGAAAAAGAAAACTTCAACCCTGCAGGAAAGATCATCTGTAATCGTCTGGAAATCAAAAACCTCATTATCCATGCATAATATGTAATGAGGAACACTTTTTTTTGGATTGTGCTCACTGCGTTGAAGTCTCAAAAATGGTTAAGACCTCGCATGCATTAGCTGTGTTGACAGATCCCTTTTCGAATCCGGACACAAATTTGGTTGCTACGGATCCAGCTTCTAGTTCACAAGTGCTTATGTTGTCTGTCACGAAGCCATCGACTGATGTTTTGGTGTCAATGCGTAATAAAAATTATGGTAGCCAAGCTACTGATCAACCTACTACGTCAACCATGAATCTGTATACAAAATCAATACCGCCAACTGCTATTCCTAAATTGACAATCAAGCCACCAAAGGGAGTCATTCATAAATCAAAGTTTAATCCTCAAGCCAGAGCTGCTCAAAATTATAATATTGTTGAAGATTTGGCTCAATCCCCTTCAGCTATGTCAGAACTTGAGGTGCTACAAAATTTTCCCTCCCAGGAACAGGCTTTGTTGTTGAAAATTGGTGGAATTGATCTGATTGATTTTAATCTCGTAGCCTTTAATCATACGAGCTATGTGACGCAATTACCAGTAGAATTGGCATTCTCCATACAAGTAAATGTTCTCAATCACCTTGTTCATTGTACTATTATTTATGAGGGATCATCTACGTGCATTATGTCCCTAAACTGTTGGAAGACACTTGGCTCGTCGCACCTATCTCAATCGCCTATGATGTTGAAAGGTTTCGGCGGATGTACATATAAGCCTTGCGGTATTATCAATAACCTGCATGTTGAAATAGGGGGAAAAACAGTGAATGTTGAAGTTGATGTCGTCGATGGACCCCTAGACTACAATATTTTACTCCGAAGGCCATGGTTATATTCTATGAATGCGATCATCTCTACATATTTTAGAATGATCGTCTTTCCACATAAAGGTGTCATCAAAGTCATCAATCAACTATCGTTCTTTTCCTCCAGTTCCCAGGTAACTAGAAGTGTTCCGTTAGTTCACGCACCCCAACTCGCACTTTAGAACATTGGTGTAGGACTCTTAAAGGATTCCACTCTCATGGGAACCTTTGCATTACCTCCGCCTCCGACATCGAAAAAAATTGCAAGTATAGAGACCTGCTACATGATATAATCCACTCCATCTAACTTAAGGAAGAGTACAGGTGATTCTGAAGTTGTTACGTTGGATGAGTTCTTGCCGCCCAATCTAATTGAGCTGGCATAACAATCAATGTACATGGCTTGGGCGTCGAATTCGAAATCATCATTTCCGGTCGTTTGGGTTGATCATTCGTTATATTTTGGTACTCCATCTGATCCTTTTTCCTCAACTTCCTTGACATATGAGAATATTTTGGAATCCATGATGACAAAAGGAGAACCATGGGAAGATCATCATCATCATTCCCATCTTCCAGATTATGAAGAAGATAATCTTAGTGAACTATATCACCCATTGATCAAAAAATTCTATTTGAATTCTTTTCCTATTAATTCAATCAATTTCGAGCAAAATTATCAAATATTGAAGAAACCATTTATATTGATATTTAGACTAAACCCAACATTGTAGAAAACATTCATGTCGGCGTGTCTTGTTCACCATTATAACTTGAAACATATTGCTCTCTCTTTTGTGAATTTCGTGATGTATTTTCTTGGTCTTATGAGGAAATGCCTGGCATAGATACTAGTATCGTTGAACGCACTATTAATATGTACCCTAATGTCAAACTGGCACGTCAACGCCTTCGTCCTGTTCATCTGAAGAGGGCCGCTGCCATTAAAGTAGAAGTTGAAAAAATTTTGCGTGTTGGTTTCATTTACCCTGTTCCGCTAATTGAGTGGGTTTCCAACATCGTTCCTGTTATGAAAAAACAAGGAACCATCAGAGTGTGTGTCGATTATCGAGATGTCAATCTTGCTTATCCAAAAGACAACTATCCTACTCCCTTTATCGACCAGATTATTGAACATTGTGCTAGATGCGAAATATTTTTGTTCATGGATGGATTTTCTGGCTACAATAAAATCAATATCTGCCCAGAGGACCAATATAACACATCATTCATCTGTCCCTGGGGCACATTCACTTATTGGAAACTATTGTTTGGTTTAAAGAACGATGGGGAAACTTTTCAACGAGTAATGGATTATGCTTTCAATGACATCAAGCACATTTTTCAACCCTATCTAGACGATTTATCCACACATTCAAGAAATTATACTGATCACCCAATGCATCTGAGAGCTATCTTTTTACACTGCCGACACTACAAAATATGCCTCAATCCACATAAATGTGTGTTTTGTGTTGGTTCTAGTCATTTTCTAGGATTCGTCGTCTCAAAAGAAGGAATTCGAATCGACCCATTGAAGGTGCTTGTCATTCTTGATTTTTCCACGCCATCAAATTTTCTTCAGTTATAGAAACTTCAGGGAAATGCTAACTTCCTAAGGAGGTTCATACCCAACTATGACGAAATGGCTAAATTATTTACTCGGCTCTTGAAAAATGGGATTCCCTTCCATTGGGACCAAGTTACGCAAACTTCTTTTGATGTTGTTAAGGATACTCTTGTCTGGGTGTCATTAATGTATCCCCCCAATTATCAGAGTGATTATTTCTTATATATCACAGCGGCTGATACAAATATTGCTATGGTATTGGTCCAAGTAGAAAATGGGATAGAACATACAATCTATTATTTGAGTTGTAATATAAATGATACAGAAGTGAAGTATTCATATGTAGAAAAGCTTGCCTTGGCGGCTGTTCAATCTGTCCAAAGATTTCTCCACTATATCCTGTTCCGGAAGACCATTGCCATTCGGATTGCAACCCCATGACTTATATTTTATCACATCAATTGATGGGGGGAAAGTATTCAAAATGGATTGTCATTTTGCAGGAATTTGATTTGGAATTCATCAAACCAAGTCCAATAAGTCTTTAGTTTTGGCTGAGCTTCTCTGTGACCTTCCCTCTGATAGTATTGCTACTACGTCAGAACCATCTATTCCTGACGAGTCTCTGTTTCTGATCGGATCATCTGATCCTTGGTATGGGGATTTTATCATTTATCTCTAGACCCATACTTTTCAGCCTGATACCTCTCGCTCTGAACAATGACGTATTCAATACTAAGGCAAAGATTATCTGACCGTCGGTGATACACTTTATTGTCATGGTGTCGATACAATTTTAAGAAGGTGCCTCACTCATGATGAGGCCGAAAATGTTTTACATGATTGTCATGCTGGGGCTTGTGGTGGAAATTTTTCTGGATACACTACCGTGTAAAAGATACTCCATGCCAGTTACTTTTGGCCTACCATATTTCGCGACTGCGTCCTCGCAGTTAGAAGTTGACATGCGTGCCAGATATTTGATCATAAAATCTGCAAACCGCCAGCGCCAATGCATACTGTTGTCTTTGTGGGACCATTTTAAAAATGGGGCATTGAATCCATGACTTGTAACCCTCCTTCGTCTGGGGGGCATGGTTATATTATTGTCGCAGTAGAGTATTTTACTAAGTGGGCCGAAGCGATGCCTACATTCAACAACACGGGACAAACAACTGCATTGTCTATCTTTAATCATGTCATTTCATGGTTTGGGGTCCTACAAGCTATAATAACAGATCATGGTTCACATTTTAAAAATCATATGATGAATGAGTTGACTGCCAAATTAGGACTGTCCCATGATAGTTATACTCATTATCCACAATCAAATGGACAAGTGGAGGCTATTACCAAGATTCTTAAACGAATGATTCAATGAATGATAGGAGTTCATAAATGAATTGGCATTTAATCCCGTACTCAGCTTTATGGGCATACCAAACCTTGGTGAGAAATGCAACCGGATTTACCCCCTTTAAATTGGTGTATGGTATGGAAGCTATCTTGCCAATTCAATGTGAAATACCATTGTTAAAACTCACAATCGACTTGTTACTTGACACCTCTACTGAAGAAGCGCGTCTTTTTAACCTCATCCATATTGATGAAATGTGTCGTGAAGCCCAATTGTCCAACGAAATGCATAAGAGACGTATAAAGGCACAATATGACAAGAATGTCTAGCCTCGCATTTTGTCAGAGGGCGACTTGGTCCTTCTTTATGATCATGAAGTTGATGTAATAGGTACAGGGAAATTTTAGCCATTATGGCATGGCCCCTATATTATCAAAATATTTCTTGCTAAGGGTTCCTATGAGTTGGTAGATTACGATGGAATTACGTTGGCGCAACCCTCAAATGGGTTGTATTTGAAACGTTACTATGCTTAATCATAAGTGTAGTAATTTTTGTATTACATTGTATATATATGTTGTTGATTTTCATTTACTATCTTAATTTTTTTTTTTAGAGTTTTATTTAAGTTAGTAATCCACTTTACGTTTCATTACAGATGTTTCAATGTTTGGAACCTTTTTTTGGGTATGCCGATTATGCTAGTCATAGTACACAGAATTTATCCTCTACAGCGTGGGCCATTTTCACTCCGAACGGTGAGTTAGTGAGTTTCAAGGGATTTGTATCGGTCAATCTACAAACAATATCGCTGAGTATAGCGCGTTGATCGAAATTATCTCTGGTGCCATTTCATTTGGTATTAATCGCATCATTATTAGGTTACACTCACAACTTGTGGTACTGCAACTTACTAGTGTTTATACTATTCGAAATCTGCATCGTTTGTTCCTAAGAGTTCGAATTCTAGAAAGACATTTTGATTTTATTCAATATCAACACATTTCTAGAAACTTGAACACATTAACTGATTCTTTAGTGAATTATGTTATGAACAGACATTTGCGATACATGTAGAGACACATTCACATAATTGGATAGGATTGTGCAATAAACATAGGAAAACACTGAAATCAAATAGATAGATAGTTATAGGTTTTTACAAAATTTGTGCCCAGGACACATTGGTCATATGACCTCAAAATGTATGCAACATGTCAAAAGTAAACTAGTGGTGCTCGTGACAACATGCTACTGATCTAGCTATCCTACGCAGTAATTGCATCCAGCGGTTAGGAACACCAATAGTGTGGCACTGTAGTGGCATAGGTAACTCTTTGAGTCAATAATCCAGAATCCTGAAGGTCAACCCCTGTATGTGATACTGAAGCTCAGCTAGAGTCTTAGCCATATCTAAATCCTAAAGGACTTCTCTCCCGACAACCCTCTCTACTGGCTCATCCACTCCCTGCTCTGGCTCTCCCACTGGTCGAACTCGACCCACATCTGCATGCATCAAAAATTTAGTTAATCTTGGGAAAACATAAAAATACAAAAACATGTATAAACCTTAGAAAAATAAAAAACATGGTCAAAACATTCTTACCAATTACACTCCACTGAGCGCATTCTGGTAAAGCTAAATCTGGATCTCCTCGAAAGTCGACGCCTGCATATGCATAGCCATCAATGGCGATAATCTGTCGCTTGAACCAGGCAAAGAATGTAGTCGAGAACATGATGGACGATTAGCCTGCATGTCTAGCCATCAGTTCTACCCATCTCTGCATCCTTGGATCTCTAGGGTTAGATACACCCAACGTCACATGCTGAGGCTGCATCAGTGGAATCTGCTTTAAGGAAAAATAAATGAGGATCGAACCATAGTTGAAAATTTTCTTCCTTCCTCCTTTTGCCTTGCTTAGTTGTTCTTTCATTAAAGAAAGTACGACTTCAGCCCAATTGAAATCTGTTGGTTCCATGCACTCTAGTGCATACTGCATATAAGATATGTACACTACGTGTAGTGTAATGGTGCCAACAAGCTTTGCAATCGTGAATAAGATGGTTCTCAATGGAAAATCACGAACATCACGGATTTTTATTTTTCCATCCTTGTTAAGCTCTACCCCTAGATTGCAATATTGCAATATATAGTCTCTCACCATCTCTCCTTCGAGAGTAGACCTTGAGAGAGAAACAGGTAGGCCTTTCCTCCACAAGCCTGTGAGAAAATAGATATCCTCCACTAAAATTGGGCCCACTTTGTTCCTAATGTGAAATGCTTTAATTTCCAGATCCCATGCATGAACAAGGAACTCCAAAAGTTCCATTTGCTGCCTCATACCTGATAGACGGAAGTACTTCAATAACGCACAATCTCTTAGATCTCTTACAGTACCTGGATCATTAAGAGAAATCATGTTTTGTTCTTCATGCTCTCTTTCTCTCCAAGTAATTGTCATTTTAGTCAGATGAATCCCTGAAATACAACCATAAGATTCATTAAGACCATTTCCATGCAAAAAATAAGGTAAAATTTGGGTACAATGTGAGAATCAAGAATGTGAATTACGCCCAACACGACCTTGGTCAATAGACAGTGCATTGCATATGCACTTGAGCTTCATTTCAAGTGTATTCCAATGTAGTTTTCGATGCCCAAGGGTGTGCTACCCTCTTTTGATAATGAATTTACCCTAAGGGGCCCAAAACCCTAAAAATTTGCAGTGAAATGAAACAAAATGACTACTAAAGGAAAGAGGAGGTTTATGGCACTAACCTGGATCAAACGATGATGAAAACCGTCCACAGAATCGATCGTAATCAGTAGCTAAAGTTTGGGGGAAAAAATAGGTTCAGAGCTCGAATATCCAAATGGTAACTTTCAAATGGTAAAAATGAATAGTAAAAATATTTTAATTAGTCATTTGATTATTTGCAAATCATATTTATTTCCGTGACTATGGTTTTATTCATTCTTTATCATGAAACAGGTATTTTTAATCAATTTGATGTTGTTTTGAACAGGTTTGCAACTGATATAGCAGATTAGTCGTGCAAATTTATTTCAAGAATGATTTGACCACAAAGCATACATTTATCCTTATTTTTCAAGCTTTGATAAAAATGAAAAAGGACTTGAAGCGCACTTTTATCTCTTTTTCAAGCTTCGATAATGGCGAAAAAGGAATCCCTCGAGTCTTCTTTTGGCTCTTTTCAGACTCCGATAATGTGAAAATATTGTCAAGCACTTGTCTTTTTGAGATCGTAAAAGTAAATGAATTGATATCTACTCAGTATAAGTTTAACCCTTTTCTGGATTGAGATAGATTATTTACGAAAAAGGAAAACCTTAGTCGAACATGACTAGGAGGTTCTCTCATATATCATTTTACACTTTTTCAAATCTTAGCGACAACTTTACAAAAAAGTACTTATGGAGTTTTCTTTTTTCCTCTTTTTAAAACTCTCTAAATATGAAAAATTACCGGGCTGCCATTGTCGTTAGGCTTGTAAAAACATAAAATAGTGAGGGGCTTGTCGATCATGGCAAGAATCAAGTTTCATTTATCACTAGATTCGTTAAATTATTAAATAGCGATAAATTATTCACCTAAAGGGTTGAATTATAGATCAAGCATATGTTATCCTCCTCAATATTTTTAAAAAATAAAGAAGTATTGGTCGAAAAATGATTGGGGAAAATTTGGGAAAGTGAACAGAACTTTTACAGTAGCAGGTCGCTCTTGAACATGACACTTCACTCCATCATCGTGACTATTTGGGTTGGGTAATTTTAGGGTCCCGTGATTTGGCAGATTGGCAAGCCAAATGACAGGGTAACATCAAACCAACTTTGGAGCCCAAGGACCTAGCCTTCCTGGACTCAGAGAGGGCTCTCTCTATTTGTGGAAAGGATATAAACTTGTTTGCTTTCTATGTTTCTAATTTTAGGCTAGTTGTTAAGTGTGTTTTGGTTTGTTTTAGGTTTTTGAGGGAAGAACTGATCAAAATATAAATAGATAACAAGATATCAGATCAACTGGGCTATGGGGTCAATAAGGTCGAGACTGCCTCAAAGGGTGGAGAAGGTATATTGCAGGGCTGATTTGGTCAAGGTAAAATGGATTCTTTTAGGTGGAATGAAATGGGATGGATACTAAGTTTGTGAAATAAAAAGATATTTTAAACATGAATAGTTAATAAGCAAGCATTCATAAGTTAGGGCTAACCATTGGTCTTTATGAACGAAACTTAAACTAATAAATGCATAAAATAAACATTCCAGTGATGCATGGAAGTATAAGACCCTCCAACTTTGGGAAATCACCTTCATATGTTTGGGAAAACAAATAATATGGACAAAAAACTCAATTTACGAAGAGGGAACTCCTACACATCATATTTTGAGCTATTGGGAACTTTGAAAACAGAATGCAAATTTTTTAGGCAAAGGGCAAGATCGAAACAAGACCTCCTTGGTTCAACTAAGACAATCAATAATTCAAAGAGAGTTTTCAGAGATGGAGCTTTGACCAGCCATGAGTAAGCAGGGCGTACCGTGAATCATACTTAGCATGCATAACAACCATAAATGAAACAAGCAACAAGTTCTTCAATGATCAAAGAGAAATTAAGAATTCTTTGATATGACTAAGAAGGAAGAAAAACATAGAAGTTGTAATAAAATCAGGAAACTTGAGGTGCCTCAATGGGCATGTCTCAAATCTATTCTTTACTGACCTATAGCAAGCAAGAAACATGGAAACATGTATGATAAACTAAGGAAAACATACAGATAGGAAAACTATACCATTTACCAAGCCAAGGAATCCAACAAACAGTCCTCTTCCACCATCCAAGACAAACAAGAAATCATCCACATCATGAGACAAAGTGTTTCTTCAAAGCTTGTAATATCATGTATTGCTCTATATCATCAAGTTCAACCTTGTTTACAATGAAATCTCTTGAAATAAATAGGCCAAAGAGAAGGAAAACCTTCTAGAGCAACTAGCAAGCCCATTGGCCCATTACAAATATCTGATTTTGTTCTTGAGGCTTTGCAAAGCCCAAGGCACAAAATATCTATGAAAATATCTTAAAAATGTTAAAAAAGGAAAATAATTTGATTTTTCCCAATTGAAAATGGCTAAAAAAGGCTAAACGCACATTTTGAAAAGCCACTTTAGAAAACTGCATTTTTCACCAAAATGCTTCAGAAAATTAGCAGTAGAAAATTCCCTGTCTTGTGAGAAACTTTTGAAGGACCTCCCGATGTCAAAATGGGGCTCGTGATGGCTTGTTAGAAAGATCTAGATGTCTAATTTCTGAAAATACTTATTTTTCCTAAAAATTATCACTGGAAGTATGTGAAAAACTGACCTGAGTGGAAACAACCGGAAATTATCCCTTTGCTGATATGTGGGCAGTGTCGAAAAAGTGAGTGTTTTTTGCCTCTTTTGGGGACCAAAACATCTTCAATTGATCTGAAATTTTCTGAGTAGATGCCTATGAATTTAATGCATCCAATGGTACCACTCTCAATAGCTGAGGATGCTCAAAAAAAAAATGGCAGTGCCCATGATTTTATGCAATTAGGCCCAAAAATGTCAAAAAACAAGAACATGCCAAAATTTGTTCAATTTCGGTGAGCAAACCCCTTAAGGGTGTTTAGAAACATGCTTAGAAGCTCGGGCCAAAATTCCAATTTTAGATGTGTCTTTTCCACTTTTTCTCACTGGGCGCCCTCTTTGGGCGATTTTGAGTTTGTTTCGTTTTTTGGTTGTCTTCCTTGTTGTTTTGGCATTTTTAGTCTTTGGTGAAGAAGTTATGGCCCCTTGCCTAGGAGAGGCAGCTAGCACATGATTTGGAGAGTGCCCTTCATGCTCTATGCTTTGTGTTTGCTTGCCCTCATCATTTCTTGCTTGGGGGCTGCCTTATTTGTCCTTGTCACTGATTTCTTCATGACTGTCATGCTCTTTCCCTTCACTGTTTTGTACTTCATCACCCTTGTGCTTGCTACTGTGTAGGCTGCCATTATGTTCCTCTTCATCATTACCTTGCTGCCCATCACTTCGCTTTTCCTTGGAGGAATTGTGCTTCTGATACTCTTTATTGGCTTACCAAGGCAAACTGATTCAAATGGTCACTGAAAAATGGTCTTCAAACAAAAACACCTTTTCCTCTTTGCAAGACTAAGTTTGTCCTTAGTTTTTAAACATGTTTTTGATAAGTGAAAGAAAAATTACTTCTTCAGCACTATGTTTGAGCAAAGAAGACTTTTAACAAGATATGTTTGTGGTCTTTTAAGAGAAGTCTCCTTTTGTTTTTGGCATAAAGACTCTTCCCCTTCAATCACTGTTTTTATCCTTTTCTATTCACAGCGAGAAGACCTCCTTTAGACTGTCACTAAGCCCTTATATTTTATCACTATCTCTCTATGGTTATTTGAAGAAAAAAAGGGTGCTCTTTGAAATCACTTTTTTGATCTTGATAAACCTGGTAGGTTTGAAAACAAGATGTATTTTTTCCCTTAACCACTTGCAAACTCCTTTCAAATTGTCAACAAGCCCTTGCACCTTTTAATCACTGTCCCTATGAAATCACTGTTAATGGGACTCCTTTAAACTAATCATAAGCAGAACTTTCTCCCTTACTTACTGTTTCTCTGTGATTTTGGCAAAGAGGGCTTTATTGAAAACAAAAAGGTTCCTCCTTTTCCTTTGGGCACCAAAACTCTTTCTCATTTAAAGACTACTATTTTTAACCACCCACAGCAATAAGACTCTTTCAAACTATCAACAAATATTTCTTCCAATCACTATTTCCTCTATGGTTTTTAGACAAACAGGCTGCTCTTTGAAAATTTCTATGTTTCTTCTTTTGAAAATCACTGTTTTTCTTTCCTAGGTTGGCAAACAATGTCTTTGATGAAGATCAGTTCTTTAGCACACAATGTTTCTCCATTGTTGGTTTCAACCCGGAAATAATTTTCCAATATTGGGAGAAAAAATTTGAAACATATTGATGCTCAAACTCTGTTTTTCATTTGAAAACCCTTTTTTAAAGTAAAATTCACCCCTTCAGCACTGTATCACTTTGAAACTCTAGACAAGGCCCATGTGGTTTGTTTATGAAAAGGGTTCTCTGTCTATCTTTTTGAATATGTATTTAGATAGATTATAATGGTCTTCTCCAAGACTGTGAATGAGTATACCATCTGAAAGAAGCTCATAAAAACACTACTATTGCAACATTTTGACACCATAAGGTAAATCCACTGTTTTTGATGAGATGAGGGTCTTTTCACCATGATTTGGTCTTCTGCTTTATATGATGAAAGAGGCCTCCAAACCATGTTTTGATCCCCTGATTGTTTACCAAGGAGGTCATCCTTTTAATACCATTAATGCAGCCTCTTAAAACCCCTATTGTAGCATCTTAAAACCACTATGTAATCCACTATTTAAGAGGTAGAGGAGGTCCCTTCAGTTTGGTCTTCTAATTGTTCATGAAGGAGGTCTTAAAACATGATTTGACCTTCTGCTGGTTTACATAAAGGAAGTGAAGGGGATCTTAAACCATGTGCCTTATTTTCCTTTTGAATGATCTGGAAAGGTAACTCATAGTGCTGCACAGGCGCACCACACACTTTTGCAGCTCGTTTTGGAAGCCTTCCCGGTGTATGAAATGGGCCTAAGATGGCTCGTTGGAAAGCTATGGAAGTATAATTTCCAAATATGCTTGATTTTTTTCATTTGGTGTCCATTTGGTTGTTCAAAAATTGATTTTTCCAACACTGGTAAAAAATGGTGAATCCTGGTGCAGAAATGCATAGTGCTATTTGCAGGCCACTTTTGGATGCCTTCTTGATGTCGGAATTGGGCCTGAGATGGCTTGTTTGAAATATATGGAAGTATAATTTCCAAATATGCTTTATTTTTTTCATTTTGTGTCCATTTGGTTGTTAAAAATTGACTGTCCCAACACTGGTAAAAAATGGTGAATGCTGGTGTAGAAATACATAGTTTTGTTTGCAGGCTACCTTTGGATGCCTTCCCGATGTCAGAATTGGGCCCGAGATGGCTCGTTGGAAAGACATGGAAGTATAATTTCAAAATATGCTTGAGGTTTTTCATTTGGTGTCCATTTGTTTGTTCAAAAATTGACTGTCCCAACACTGGTAAAAAATGGTGAATCCTGTTGTAGAAATTCTCCCGTGACACCTGTATTTTTTACATTTCTCACAAGCGATGATACCTGTGTAGAAACTGAAGGAGGTTTTTCTTCTTGAACCTATAATGGAAAAAAAAATCTCTTAATTTTGTCAATTTCATCTCTTTTTGGTCAGAAACTCATTTTGAAACAAAATTGGCCCTGGGCGCGACTCATGGCTTGTATCGTCTTTTTTCTTATTTTGAAGGAGGAATTTAGGCTATGTTTTGACCTTTTCCACTTGTCATTTTGAATATCATCAAAAAATGGTGGGCCCTCTGCTTATTTGTGAAGGAGGCGTATGTTTGACAAACTGCCTGGGTGCTCCTTAATCTCTGTTTTTGTGAAGTGAAAGAGATGTTTCTTTGACTGAAAGTGAAACATGTTTATCACCTTTTTATCCTTTAGAAGATGGCCACTTCAAACTAAAGACTTGAATTAATCCTCTGATTTGGAACAAAAAACAAATTGTTTGCACTCAACAAGGCTTGTTTTCTTATATGTCTGCCTTATCTTTTGGATAAGATGGTCTATGTGAACTGTAACCTCAAATGATAGCCTTCTAGTTAAACATTCCACCCTCAGTTTACACTTTGAGATAGGCCTTTGTAAACAGAATAAACAGAGGCTTTTCAACCCCGTAATGTCACTACTTTGCTGATGATGTAACACATGACTTCAACCTATAAACTTTCATTTGCTTCCCACTGATTTCAACCTTGACATTCCAATAGAAAACTTTCTTAAACATAATTTTAAACTCTGCTAATGCACCTACTGTTCATCTTTGGAGGAGGTGGCTCATAATAGCTTTTGAAAACACTTAAGAACATGTTGGCCCTTTGCTTGTTTGTGAAGGAGGCCACATCATGTCTTCCTATCCCTCTGCTTTTTGAAGGAGGCTCTATCACTGTGCTTCTAATCATTTGCTTTTTGACCGGAGGAGGTTCTCACTGTAGATATGTCATTTCATCTATGTCAAAACTGTATCACCTTTTTGCAAATCATATGTCTCTCCCTTGACTGTGTTTGCAGAGGCATGTTGAAATTTCTTTTTGGAGGAGATGCTGAAAACACTGCTGATCAGCATAACATCAGCCTTTTGCATTCATATGACTTGGAGGCTGTTCTTTGTTTTTTAGGCAACTTTGGCTTTCAAACCATACCTATTGGTATCCCTTTACTTACTGTATTTCATTTGTTTTACTAATGGCGAACTATCTCATCATGAAGGAACCTTTTGACCTTGTCCTTTTGCTCTTTTGCACGTTGATCATCACTGCAATCACACCCCTGCAGAGATGTAAAAACATATGACTTTGAACCTTGGAGAGCTTCCTTGGTGTCTTATGGAGATTTTTCCTGACCTAAGCATATTCTTTTAGACAATGAACATGCTTATCTTCTTCTGTTTTGGATCTTTGTTGAACTTCTTCTGGACTAAGACAGAATGACCTCTTAGTGGTGCGCGACCTATGGATGGATCAAGACTTGTTTTGCAGATTATGAAATAATTCAGGGCTGACTGGTACTGAATAGAGGCTTTTGGCTCAGGATGTTTTTTCCAAGGAAAGGACTCCCTAAAACACCACTATTTAACTTAGGGGTTATCTTGACATATTCCAAGTGTTTTCTTTGGTATGATTAGATCTTCAAATGATAGATAACTAGAGATAGGGTTGTAGACACTTTTGTCAATAGTTGGATAATGAATGGCTTGAGGAATAAGGGTAAATGACAACAGATAACTTTCAGCTATGACAGCTATGGATAGGGTTATTTTGCTGAAACCAGATAGGTCTTGACAAATAGGTTTTTTCTCATCATAGGCTGACCAGAAGGGGTAGGAGGACAAAAATTGTTCTGGGGTGTTTTCTAGATGACAGATTTGACAGTTTGGAGATCAGCTTCTAGAAAACTTAGCTAAGGAAACTAGTCATCAATAATAGGTAAAATATTGATGACTAATAGGTAATCTTCTTGATGGTTCATTCATACCTATGGTTCATCATACCTTCACTTTGGTTTTGGGTCAATGCTGCCAACTCATCTCAGTGTCGCCGATATGTTCAGAAGAAGTCATCTAGTAAATACTCATCCTTCTGCAATACTCATAAACCTTAATTCTCATGAGAGTCATCCATGAAAATTTCTATATCAAGTCACATTCTGTCTTTGAAATCAGTAACTCCTGTTTCACGATAAAGTGGCTTCCTGTCAACATCAAATCATCATCCAGGAAGTTTACTTAGAAAAATCATCTTCTGGTACCATGAGGCTTGTTACAGCATCGACAAGATCCTCTCTTCCGGACCTTTGACCGAAAGATTTTTTTTGGCGTTCGACATCAAATCATCTATTCATGCCTTATGAAATGTACTATAGTACCTTGAGGGCCATTAACATCAATGGTGGTTCTCTCACGTTTGTTAAAAAATCACATCATTGGTTGGTAATCAAACAATGTCTTACCATGTTTGACTACAAATCATATATTCACATGGCTATACTTGTACCTAAACGATTGAGTGAATGAGATAAGAAGACCTCGGATCTCGTTTCAACCATCAGGGCTGCGATTTCTAGGATTGTTGTATACATCATCTGTACGGTGAACTTACATACAGATCGTCATTCAAACATGAGCCTATATCTGTAGGCATGTCTGTATTGGGAAACATTCCAATGTAGACGAATTTCTGCACTATGTACATGTTATTAGATAGTTTATGTGCTGAGCATGGTAATGCCTCCCTCAACAATTGGTGATCAAGATGAAAATACCATGATGTAATGTATTGTAATATTGATGCAGGTCGCCACTCTGCTTCAATTCCAGCCCATCACATCGTAAAGCATCTTATTCAAAAATATTGTTATTATTTTAACTTCATGCTTTAGGGGGAAATTGTTATAGGTCAATTTGGGCATCATCCCCCATGACTTGATCAAATTGGAAATCATCCCCAAGAACAATGAAATAAGGTCTATCATCCCCTATCATTTTAGTTGCTACATAACCTAAGACAGGAACAAATCATTCATGACTTCTATTGCAAGATTTCCAAGGTTTGAAGTATATGTCATATCACTTATGAGCTCACCAACGCTGCCTCTCAAGGGACTAAATGCGTTGCATATGCAGTTACCTCCATTCAAGGGTGAACTGCAATGCACTTCCCAACATTCAAGGGTGCGTTGGTCAAATGGGAGCAAAATTCTCATTGTTCTTGAATCTCCACATGGCCAGTGCCTTCTAGAAGAGTCCATATGTGTCAAACTTTGAATCCAAGTGTTCATCCAACACCTCTGAGCTTGGGAACATGTATTTCCTATTATTAGAAAATCATTGATTGAGAAACTACCATCAGTTGCCCTATAAATTGAGCACAGATCCTAGTGCTAGGGAAAAAAGAATTTTGGTAAAGAAATGCTGTTGGATTCTCAATTAAGAGAGTGAAAGAAGTCATATGCTGTTGGTGAGATGTTGATTATGATGAGGCTAGGATGAAGCTGGAGCTAGTGACATCAAATCAATCATCGGTTGTAACCTCCCCATTCTACTCTTTAATAAATATTGATGTTCATTTTCCCATATTTGTATCTGTTTATGTTTCTATTTCTCATGCAATGGACTCTTGAATGATATATATGTTTCATGTCTAATCGATTTAACTGATTAAGATAAATAGGCATCTGTATATTGCAATCTCTTTGCTCTTCTCTGTTTATATTTGTAGGAATCAATTGGGTGATCTAAGTTGGATTGGAGGCTACAACAAAAGCGACAGAAGGAGAATAGGAAGCACTTGTATCACAAGTAGGTTCTTCTATCTTTCTGTATGTCTGTTTACTCCTAAAGAAAGTGATAGCAAAGTCTTTAATATGTTGTTCTAAATGGATAGCACCACATTTAGGGAATTTGATTTATTCGTAGATCAGGTTGGTTTAAATCCAACCCCCAGTTGATTTTGGAGTATCTATAGGATGGTGTGGACTTCCGGGGTGATGCAGACATGGGCATCCCTCCTGGTTATGCAAGGGGACCAGTAGGTATGATATTTGTGTTTTCTGCATTTCTGTATTTTTTACATGTATATATGTATGTTTTTTTTATGATGACATTGATACCGTGTTTGTTTACTTGCAGATGCAGGATCTGGGGGGTGACCATTGGCCTACTTGGTAGGCAACAACCCTCAAAGCATGGGTGTCCTAGGAGCAACACTCATTCCTTAGAGACAAAGAGATGTGAGGCCTCAAACTAGGCTTGCACGACCGGTGCTAGAGCACTGGTTAGACATTGGAGGACACTTTGGGGAGGGTGGTAGTGTCGCATCAGCTGGGGATGTTGAGGGGTGGCATGAACATGCTGAGGCAGCATAGGTTCACTTGGTGGCAGTGGAGGCCAAGCTACATGACTATCATGACACTTGGGACGGGGTGGAGGAGCTGAAAATGGGGATACACATGAGGGGCTATGATGATTTTTTGGAGCTGGTCATGGAGACAGGGATGGCTCAGGAGCAGGCGCACCATCCGAAATTGCGCCATATAGAATTTGCGGTGGCCAAGGTTGGCCTTATTGCTAATATCGATCAATGAAACCAAGATAGAGGCTTAGCCCTAGACTTTGCTTATATATGTACCAGGGTAAGCACCCATTACAAGGATGCTCCCCTACCTTATTGATGCCATTTTTTTCCTGGCGATGAGCCAGTGGACTCATTTTTTGTACACTAGGACACACACATATTTTTTGATATATATATTGGAGATGTATTTTTACGACTCTCATGATGCGTGCATGGATATTTTTAATGTTTTGTTATTAGTATATGATGGATTTTATGCTTTTATGGTCGATGGTATATTTGTGATGCATTCTAGTCTAGGATATGGTTAGCTATGTGATCAACTACATGATTTTGATATATTGGTATATATGTAAATGTGATGTGATCAAAACTTCAGGATAATATTTGTGCATGCAGGTATTTCCTAAAGAGGCGTGGATCACACACTTGAAAGGTTTAGTTTAACTGTGATACAACCCATTGGGAATCAAGGAATACATGTAGATGGTGGATGCCTTGGAGAGAGGCATTGATTAAAAGTCTTATGAAAACATCATATTTGGCTTGGTTGTTGGTGGCTGACTCGATCCAAAGTTCATTGGCAAGATACGGTCACTGGTTAAGAGAGTATATGGCCCAGGTGGCAAAATTTAGGTTTTGTGACCATCGAGAGGCACCATCAATGAATTCTTAATGATAGATTGGCAGGCGATCCATCTGCAACACAAGATGAGAGAGAATTTTTAGAATAAGTCGATGATGAGCTGATCATCATAAAATTTATGGTGCATACATATTTATTCTAGGGTACTGATGACCTTCCTTTATGGGTGAAAGTTTTGGAGGTAGAGTCCATTGATGGGATTTTTTAGGCATGTCCCATTGAGCTATGTTAAAATGCATGCTCCCTTAAGGAGGAAATATTTAACAATGTGTGGACCTTTCCATAATGTCTTAAACTTCCCGGATCCTAAATATTCTTGGGTGACATCATAGCCTAGGACTAATTCTTCCTCAGTAAATGACCGAGGGGTGATGTTGCGGTCAAACGATGATTTGAAAATTTTCTTATGGGCTTTTTTATGTTGGAGAGATTCTCATCAAATTGTCGATGAATTCTAACTGTATTGGCATTTTCTTTAGCAGTTTAGTATCAACGAGAAATTTGATCGTCGAATGAGGGTGGGGATTTCGTGTTCGATGGGAAGCACAACGTCCACCCCGTAGAATAATTTGAAGGGTGTGAACCCTGCTAACACTTTTAACACTGTGTGGTACACCCATAGGGATGCGAATAACATGTGGTGCTAATTGGTTTTAGGTTGTTCACCATGCACTATAACATTGTCTTAAGAAATTTTTTGACAACTTATACTTGACCATTAGACTGGGGGTAGTATGGCGATCCAAACTCGTGAGAAAAACCAAGGTGTTAGGATAACTCCTGGAATATTTCATTTTCAAAATGTTTCCCATGATTTGACACCAACTGGGGAAACCAAACTGTTCGATGACATGGTTGAAGAAAAATCATATAGCGGTTTCTGCGGTGTTGTAGTATGTATGCATGGCTTCTTCCCATTTGGTGAAATAATCGATAGCCACAACTATGTATTTGTGGTTTCTAGATAATAGGAGGTTCCATGTCATGAAGTCCGTGCCCCATTTACAAAAGGGGCCTACTACAATGACAGGGTGTAGGGGAGCTAGAGTGGCTTATGCTTTGTGATTGTAGCATTGGCATTGCTCGCATCGTTTGATTGCTTGGATGTAGTCGTGAAAGAGGGTGGGCTAGAAGTAACCGACATGTAGGGAGTTTTGAGTGGTGGGAATCCGTAAGAGGTGGCCGTTGCAGGCCCAAAATTGACAGTCGTTTATGACTTTCTTGACTTGGTCATGAGTGAGGCATCGCAAAATGATGGTGTCGACACCTCGTTAGTAAATGACTTCCCTTAAAAGAAGGTATCAAGGGGCCTGATGGTGTATGCGCCTTCAGTCATCACAAGTCAGATGAGGCTTCAAATTTTGAGTTCGTAATAAGAGTAGGATATTGCCGTACCAAGGGTCCTCCGTTGACACTAAGAAAATATGTTTGCCTGGTAGTGCATCATTAATGTGGGATCCTTGGGTCTCTATTGGGAGATCTGTGATGAATTCAATGACGATGAGTGCCTTTTTGCTTTTAGGGGAGCTAAATTGCAGATCAAATCCTTGCAATATAAATACCCATCAAACGTATTTATGATTCATCATACGGGGAGTGAGAAAATATCACATGGGGTTGATAGCCACTATGACAGTGGTGGTTCGAAGGATGATATAGTGCCAAATATTTTTTACTGCATGTACTAGGGCTAAGGATTTTGTTCTTTTGGCTCATACTTAAATGTATGCCCGAATAAGTTCTTTATTATGTAATAAATTACATGTTCCCTATTGGCTGGTTCGTCCTCGACTAGCACCCCCGCAATGGCTACTTCTGATGCAGATAGATATAGGGTGTAAACCCTATTATGGTTGGGTGGGATGATCAAAGGAGTTGAAGACAAATGGTCTTTTAAAACTTCAAATGATTTTTGGGCTTGCTTATCCCATTGGAAAGGGATGTCTTGACAAAGGAGACACAAGAATCACTGTGCAAAAGTGGCGTAGTTAGGGACAAAACGTTGTAAGAAGTTGGCCTTACACTGCAAGCTTTGTAATTGGTTCAATGTTTTTGGAGGTGGTACTTCTTTGATTTCTTGAACTTTGAGAGGGTCGACTCTAATACCTTGCTAGGAAATGGTGAATCCCAACAATATTTTGGCGTTAACGCATAAAACACACTTGAGAGGGTTCAAGCATAGGTTATATTTTCAACATCATTGAAGAACTAGGCAGAGGTCTTCCAAAATGGTCAACACGTGTCTTGGATTGTACAGTGAGGTCATCCAACTAGGTGAAGATGAGATGAGCCAAGTCATGAAAGATATAGTTCATGGCCTGCTTGTTAAAATTCAACATGAAAATGCACCACATACTAGTGTGGGATTCCAGGTCACACATGACTGAGGAATTCAGTGACACATTAGTGCTAATGTGGGCATCCAATTTTTAAATAAATTGGAAAATAAATTGTAATATTATCTCATAACAACTTGTAATAGTTAAATAAGTGTGATAGACCTATTTAGCTCAAGAATTTCGAGTTGAGGGTCAAAGGATAGGCATGTAGAGTGATTCTATTATTTACAGGGTCCAGTTGCAGTTGTAGCACTAGTGTGGTGTGAGTGCAATCAGTTAACTCATTAATTGAGTTAAAATCAGTTTAACTAGTTCTAATTGATTGATGAGCTAGTGGAAGATCAAGTGAATTAAAATAGATTTAATTCACAAGTAGTGATCTTCCAAGTAACTGATGATTCACTATTAATAGCTTCATGCATGTCAATTCTTATGACGACCCAGTTGAGACAAAGGTTAAAGGTAAGTAAACTATCAGTATTATTATTAGCGAATTGCCCGAGCACAATTATAAAGCCAAAATATGCCCATGATGTATTACGCAATCAAGGAAGGTTGAATTTCCAATTTAATGGGGGTTTATTTCTCTAGGGATTGCGTGAGCAAGGCAGGATGAGGGTAGGCAGGAAATTGGCTATGTGTTTTTCCAATTTTCCTAGATCAATGTGAAGCAGTTGGTAGAGTGTATGAGGTTGTGGTGAGTAAACATGCATTGTATTATTTCATGATTCCTTGGTTGATTATACAATAAAGATGGAGGGGTTTTGAGCAGTTTCTTTCCTCGGGAAAATCTTGTGTTGTGCGATTGATTTACTTCTTTCTCTTACTTGCATGTGTTTGAGCGATCATGATATATATTCTACAAATATTGTAGAAGGATTCAATATCTTGTTTTAGTACATTGCATGATTGGATTGAATCCATTGGTGTAATTTCTACATGGTATCAGAGATGTGTTAGAGATTTTGTAGAAGGTATTAGAGCTGTGTTAGATATTTTCTACACGGTATTAGAGCGCTAATAATTGCAATAGTGGAGAAGAAATTGAGTTTGTGTTGAAAAATATTCAAATTTGTAGATACTTTTTTTGGAGCTAGAAGCGGATCAATATGTCTTGCAATGGATTGAGACTCGAATATGCACTCGAGGGAAGTTTGAATTATATTGCATGGAAGGAAATGATGGAGGAAATGTTGAAGGAAAATGGGTTGAAGGAATTCATATATAATGATATTCCCAAGCCCGCATTAGCAAATGCCCAACTTCTTGATGCATGACAAAAGAAGGTAGAAAATGCCAGGAGAATCCTCTTAAAGGGAGTTCTATATCATATTGTCTCGAGTCTCCATGGAAAGGAAACTCCATATGATATGTGGAAGGCCTTAACAGATCTGTTTCAAAGTAGAAGTGACCACAAAAAATTGGCACTCAAGGACAAGCTCAGGAAAATCAAAATGGAAAAGGGTGACACAATCCATAAATACTTGACCAAGTTCACTCAATGTCGAGATGAGCTTGGAAGTGTTGGGAGAACTGTAGCTGATGATGAATTTGTGAGCCTAGCACTTCTAGGCCTTCCCAAGAGCTGGCATAGTTACCAGGATTCTGTGAATGGGAAGGATAAGTTACCATATTGGGAGCGATTATGGTCAGATTTGGTACAAGAAGAGTTTAGATAGAATACTAGGGATGGATCCTCATCCAAGACTGATGATGAGGAAAATTGTGCCTTGATTGATAAGGGAAAGAAAGGGAAGGGAAAGAAGTCCCATTCCAAATATGAGACTAAAAAAGAAGGCAAGAAGCATGACATGTCAAAGGTGAAATGTTTTCACTATCATGATCATAGACAATATACAACAAATTGTCCACAAAAGAAGAATAAAAACAAGAAGGCTCTGGAAGCTGCAGCAGGTGAAGCTTTGGACTCACAATTTGAGTTGGAATTCAGTCTCATCGCATGCATGGTGTCAACTGTGATGGGATCTATATGGTACTTGGATAGTAGAGAATATTGCCACATGACAGGAAAAAAATAACTCTTTAGTAGCTTGGAGGAGAAGGATATTTAGATGCACATCAAGATGGGTGATGATGGGAGGTATAACGCTACCAATATTGGTACAGTTACTTTATAGAGACAGTCAGGTAAACCTTTCATATTAAAATATTTCATGCATGTACTAGGCTTGAAAAATAATTTAGTTTTAGTTGCTATGTTGGAGGATCTTGGATATGATGTGGTTTTCAGTGAAGGAAAGGTGTTCCTTCGTCACAAAGCAAAAGGGACATGTAAAGAAGATTGGGGTTCATGTGAAGAACCTCTATAAAGTTGAGGTAGATTGATGCACATCATTGAGCAGTAAAGTAGGGGAGGTGGTGAATCGAGATAGAGGTGAGTTATGGCAAAAAATATTGGGCCATCTACACCACAGTTCTTTGAGGATCATGCAACAGAATTCTATATGTTTTCCAAAGGGTACTTTAATAGATAGACACATGCAAGGGAGGTACCATGGGGAAGTATACTAAACCACTTTTCATGAGAAGGAGAAATGAGCAGCGAAAATCCTTGAGAGAGTTCACTCAAACATGTGTGGACCATTCTCAATAGCTTCCACACAAAACCACAAGTATTATGTGATTTTTGTTGATGATTTTTCTAGAAAGTGTTGGATCTTCTTTCGGTAGAAGAAAGATCAGATGTTATCCAAGTTTTGTGAGTTCAAAGCACTAGTAGAGAAAGATTCAGGGAGCAAGGTGAAGGCTCTAATGAGAAGAAATGGTGGTGAGTATATCTCTAATGAATACAAGAACTTCTGCGTCAAAGAAGGAATTCAGAGAGATTGATTGCACCTTATAACCCACAACAGAATGGGGTTGCATAAAGAAATAATTGAACAATTATGGGAGCAACATGAGCTATGTTACATGATCAGGGCCTACCATTGCATCTGTGGGTAGAGGCATGCACCACAATGATATCTGTGCAGAATCGTAGTCCTCATTGGATACTTGGCATGAGTACACTAGAGGAGGATTTTTCAGGTAAGAAACTAGATGTTTCATATTTTAAATTTTTTGGCTTATTTGTCTATTTCCATGTGACAAAAGATGCTAGGAAGAAGCTAGAACCAACAACAGAGGTTGGGATATTTGTGGGGTACACTTATACTCCCCACAACTATCGGGTGTATTTTCCAGCTAACAGGATGAAAGTTGTCAGAAGAGATGTTAAATTTGATGAGGAGAAATTTATGTGATTGTCCTTTGAGAGGGATTTTGACTTGCATACATATGAGGAACTCTTAGTTCCAAAGGATGAACCTTAGGATGTGGAGCAACCACAAGCAGAGGATCATGGAGTGGCAAAAACCACTCATGTAGAGCCATCCACCAGAAATGGTAGGAAGCACACCAGAGAGGCTGACAGATTGATGCTAGATGCGATAGAGCATGTAGGTGCACCTACATCACAACACATGCATAGAATGTTCCCAGATAGGTATACTAGATACATGGCTCTTATGAGCGAGTGTATTGTGACAAAACCATCCTCTTTTGAGGAAGCAGTGCAACAGCCAACATGGGTTGATGCCATGGTTGAGGATTATGACTCCATTATCAGAAATAGTGCATGGGAAGTGGTCCCAAGACCAGTGGGAAAGTCAGTGGTTGGATCCAGGTGGATCTATAAGATGAAGCAAGAAAAAAATGGGAGTGTGGAGAAATACAAGGCTATATTTGTGGCCAAAGGATTCTCACAGGTAGAGGGGATTGACTATGAGGATACTTTTGCACTAGTTGCAAGGTACTCATTGATTAGATCTATCCTTGCACTCTCAATGCAGATGGGGTGGCAGATACATCATATGGATGTAAAAAAAACTTTCTCAATGGAGTTATTGAGGAATAAGTGTACATTGAATAGCCATAAGGTTTTGAGACCTTTGACGGGGAGTCCCATGTGTGCATACTCAAGAGAGCACTGTATGGGCAGAAGCAAGAACCTCGTGCTTGGTACACCAATATTGACAATTATTTCACTGGGTTGGTCTTCACAAAGAGTGAAGTGGATACGAACATATATCATATTGTGGTTGATGGTAAGATTTTGATTATTGTAATTTATGTTGATGATCTTATACTGACAGGTGATGAGAACCTCATAAATTCTTGCAAAGAGGATCTTGCAAGAGAGTTTGAGATGAAGGACATGGGCCTCTTCCACTATTTCCTTGGCTTGGAAATATGAAAAAGAAATGGGCAGATATTTGTATCTCAGGGAAAGTATGCCAAGGAAATTTTGAGGAAGTTCCACATGGAGGGGAGCAAACCCATGGAGACTCCTCTTGCAGGTAACTGGAGGAAGGAGGATGCTACTTTAGGTGAGGTAGTACATGTTACTATTTATAGGCAGCTTGTGGGTTCACTTATGTATTTGGTGAACACACGATGAGACATATACTACACAGTTAACTAGCTTAGTCAATCTATGGTTAAGCCTACCAAGATCTTTTGGAAGGCGAGGAAGCATGTGTTGAGATATCTCAGGGGCACTACAAATTATGGATTATGGTACAAACAGATAGAGGGAGTGAAGCTTCAATGCTTCACCGATGAATATTGGGTAGGTAGTCCATTAGACAGGAAGAGCACACCAGGGGGAATCTTCAACATAGGATCAAAAATAGTTTCTTGGTACAATAGGAAACAAAGATAAGTTGCACTGAGTTCAGCTGAGGCAGAGTACATGGCAGCTAGTCAGGCTACATGTGAGGCCATCTGGATGAGGAGGATAATTTTTGGTTTGTTTGGTCATCAAATGGATTTGACGGTGATACATTGCGATAAATAGAGTTGCATAAAACTCTCGGTTAATCCGGTATTCCATGACATGTCCAAGCATATTAACATCCAGTACCACTATCTCAAATATTGTGTTCAGGGGCACATTATGTTGTTGCAGTACATTCCCATGGAAGATCATGATGCATATATCTTGATCAAGGCACTTGCGAAGAGAAAATTTGAATACCACAGAGGCAGGATCAGGGTAGTAGATAATCCATTTCTTGTTGAGAGGGATTGTTGAAATTCAACAAGAAAATGCACCATATACTAGTGTGAGATTCCAGGTCACACATGAGTGAGGAATTCAGTGACACATTAGCGCTAATGTGTGTAGAAATTATATGCACTAAGCATGCATATGTCCAAGATCCACTTGATCTCACACTATTTAACTTTATGCAAGATACTGAATCTATTCCACTTGTTAATCTTTTGCGGAAAAATTAATTGCACACATATGTGAAGCATAAACAAAAATATTCAATTGTACATAACACAGTTTTTAACTGGGAAAGCCTAAAGCTGAAAACCCCAACTATATATTATGTAACATGGAGATCATATGACAATCTCATACAAACATACAAGGCTTATCACAAGCTCTCAGTACAATACAATCGTCATATACTAATCAGGCCTAATCTTGCAAATCCATGCACTGATCTTTGCCACCTGCTAGCCTGTCTCCACTGCGCAATATATGATGAAGAATAGCTTTGAATGAATTTTAATTACTCCATCCTTGATTGTGCAATCCTCATTGGCATCTCCACTGAGTGTTGGATGCAATCAATGCATCACTATAGTCACAACAGATAGTCTATCTTTCCCTTTCACCTATCTCTCCAATGGTCTCCACTGAAACTGCCATGCACTGTAGTTAATTGATGTATTGTTCAGTTGATTAATGAGTTATTATTTGTGAATTAATTAAATAATTAATTCACTCCACTCTCACTAGTGTATCAATCAGTTAGACTAGATACAACTAGCTCAACTGAGTCTAACTGAGTTAAACTAAATACAACTCCATAACTACTTCTTCCAATTGTGTCATAACTCTACCACTTGAGTTCTAACCGAGTCCTCCATGCATTAGCTCCAGTAAACCCTTGGGAATTGCGTAATTTCCTTAGTCCACTGATGTGCCACATATGTGCACTGAACTGAAGTGCTCCAAGAGAATAAGTTATTGTTTAGTGTCTGATTATTATTAAGAGCTAATAATAATCGACATGCATCTATTTTTAGATTGACGATCTATAAATAGACTTTCTATTTTCTAATATTATAAAAAAAAAAGTCCATCTATTTTTCCAACTCGACCAACCATCCACAAATAGCATCCTGCAACTCATAGAATATGATCGACATGTCTAAAAATAGACATAGTCTAAAAATAGACTTTGCGCCAAAAATAGCCTCCGGGCCCACTTAGTGAAGGTGACTCTTTTCACTAAGCTCATCATCTTGTTGAATCTCAACACTCCCTCTCAACAAGATAGATTATCCTTCACCCCGATCCCCACAGTATTCAAATTTTTCTCCGCCGAGCGCCTTTCGTCGAATATTTGCATCCTGTCCTCCATGGGAATGTACCGAAGCAACATGATCTTCATCGCACACACGATATGATGATGGCTCGTATATCAGCTATGTTTAGATCTATCATGAAACACAGGATTAACCGAGAGTTTAATGCAACTGTGATTATCACAATGAATCACCATGGGATCTAAATGTTAACCGAAAAAACCAACCAGAATCTTCCTCATCCAGATAGCCTCACATGCAGCTAAAATTTCTGCCATGTATTCCGCTTCCACTGAACTGAGTGCCATAGATCTTTGTTTCCTACTGTACCAAGAAACTGCCATAGATCCGATACTGAAAATCCCTCCTGATGTGCTCTTTTTGTCTGTTTGGCTTCCTGCCCAATCTGCATCCATGAAGCCATGCAACTTCACCTCATCCGTCTGTCTGTACCATAAACCATACTCAGATGTGCCCCTGAGATATCTCAGGACATGCTTGCCTGCATTCCAAAACAGCTTGGTAGGCTTAACCATCACTTGTGAAAGCTGGTTCACCGCATAGCATATGTCTGGTCTCGTATTGACTAAATACAAGAGTGAACCCACCAACTGTCAATAAACAGTGGAATCCAGTATCTCCCAGGCATACTTTCCTTGAGACACAAACAGTTCACCTTCCCACTGCCATGTTTCCAATCCAAGGAAATAATGAAGGAGGCCCAAATCCTTCATCTCAAACTCCTTTGAAAGATCTGCCTTGCATGAGTGTATCAACTGCTCATCACTTATTAGTATTAAATCATCAACATAAAGTACAATGATCAAAAGCTTACCCTCAACCACAATCTGGTATAGGTTTGCATCCACCTCACTCTTGGTGAAGCCAAGTCCAGTGAAATAGCTGTCGATTCGAGTGTACCAAGCACAGGGTGTTTGTTTCAGCCCATACAATGCTCTTTTGAGCCTACACACATGCGACTTGCTGTTGAAGATCTCAAATCCTTCAGGATGCTCAATGTACACCTCTTCCTCAATGATCTCATTAAGGAACATAGTCTTCACATCCATCTGATGAATGTGCCAACCCATCTGCACTGAGAGAGAAAGGATGGTCTGTATGGAAGAATACCGTGCAATAGGTGCAAAGGTTTCTTCATAGTCAATCCCCTCAATCTGTGAGAAGCCCTGTGCAACAAATATTTCCTTATACTTCTTGACGTTCCCATCAACAGCTTGCTTTACCTTGTAGATCCATTTTGATCCTACAACTAATTTTCCCACCGGCCTTGGAACAATATCCCAAGCACTGTTTCTGACAATGGAGTCATACTCCTCTACCATGGCATCTACCCATGTGGGCTTCTGCATTGCTTCTTCAAAATAAGATGGCTCTGTCACAATACATTTGCTCATAAGAGCCATGTATCTAGTATATCGGTTAGGTGACTGTCTTTGTCTGTGTTGTGATGTAGGAACTCCTACATTTTGTGTCGCATCCACCTTTAGTCTCTCAGCTTCTATGGTACGCTTCCTGCCTTTTCTGATGTTTGGTTCTGCATGAGTGGACTCCTCCACTCCATGAATCTCCTCCTGTGGCTGATCCACATCCAGAGGCTCATCTTTGGGAATAAGAAGTTCCTCCTTCACATGCAAGTGTAGCTTCCTCTCAAGCGACAACTTCATGGCTTTCACCTCATTGAATTTTATATCCTGTCATAATAGTCATCCGACTGTTTGGAAAATACACATGATAGTTATGGGGTGTTTTCGTGTACCCCACAAATATCCCAACTTCTGTAGTCGGCTCCAACTTCTTCCCGGCATCCTTCGTCACATGAATGTAAACAGGTGAGCCAAAAATCTTCAAATGAGAAATATCAAGCTTCTTACCAGTGAAATCTTCCTTGGGTGTACTCATACCAAGTACTCTATGAGGACAATGGTTTTGCACATAAACCGCAGTGTTGCATGCTTCCACCCACAAGTGCAATGGTAGGCCCTGTTCATGCAGCATCGCTTGTGCAACACCCACGATCGTTCTGTTCTTTCTCTCTGCGACCCCATTTTGTTGTGGGTTATGAGGTGCTATGAGTTCTCTTCGAATTCCTTCTTTGCTACAGAAGTCTTTGAATTCACCAGAGATCTATTCACCACCATTATCACTCCTTAGAGCTTTCACCTGCTTCCCCTACTCCTTCTCCACCAATGCCTTGAACTCACAGAACTTTGAGAACGTTTCACTCTTCTTCTGCATGAAGAAGATCTAGCATCTATGAGAAAATTCATCAACAAATATCACATAATACTTATGTTTCGCTGTTGAAGCAACCAAGAATGGTCCACACATGTCTGTGTGAATTCTCTCTAGGATCACTGAAGCATGGTTCTCCTTCTCACAAAAATTGGTCTTCACAAACTTACCCATTGTACATCCTTTGCACTGATTTGACTGCGAAATAATACCCTTGTGAAGTCCTGTAGAAGTTTGCTGAAAAATCTTCAAAGCACCATGGTGAAGATGGCCCAATCTCTTGTGCCATAACTCGCCCTCATCCTGGGTCACCACTTCTTCTACTTTGCCCACCATTACAGCGTAGCCATCAACCTCTAGCTTGTAGAGATTCTTAATTCAAACCCATATCTTCTTGGTTTTACCTGTTGTTTTATGTTGAAGGAAATATTTTCCCTCACTGAAAACAACATCATAACCTCTGTCTTCCAGCATTGCGACTGAGACCAAGTTCTCCTTCAGACCTAGAACATGCATGAAATTCTTCAACAAGAATGGATTACCAGACTCCCTCTCAAAGGTAATGGTCCCAATGTCTGTCGCACTGTATCGACCATTGTCGCCCATCTCTATATGCATCTGGAAGTCCTTCTCCTCCAAGTCACTGAACAACTCTTTGTCTCCCGTCATATGGAAAGACGCACCACTGTCAAGATACCACACCGATCCCATGCAGCTTGAAACCAAGCATACGATCAAGGAAAAATCTATCTCAAATTACGAGGCTAAGGCCTCTCCAGTTGCAAATCTAGCAGCCTGTTTATTCTTCTTCTTCTATGGACAGTTAGTGGCAAAATGCCCATGCTCGTGACAGTGAAAACACTTCACTTTGGACAAGTCCTGCTTCTTGCCTTTCGCACCGGATTTAGAAGGATTTTTGTTCCCCTTCCCTTTCCTTGCTTTGGTAGCCAAAGCGCAATTCTCTTCATCTTCATTCTTCGATGAAGATCCAACCCTGGTACCCCGCCTTATCTCCTCCTGCACAAGATCAGACCAAAGTCACTCCCATCCTGGCAGTTTCTCCCGTCCATTGACAGAGTCTTCATAGCTATGCCAACTCTTCATAAGCCCAAGGAGAGCTAAGCTCACCAAGTCTTCTTCATCAATAGTAACCCCCACACTTCCCAACTCATCCTTGCAGTGGAAAAACTTCGTGAGGTATTTTGGAATACTGTCGCCTTTCTCCATTTTTATCTTTCTGAGCTTGTCTTTAAGCGCCAACTTCGTCTGGTCACTTTTTCTTTGGAAAAAGTCTATAAAAGCCTTCCACATTAAGAATGGAGTGGCTTTCTCGTGAAGGCTGGAAATAATGTGGTCCTTCACACCTTCCAACAGAATCCTCCTTGTCTTTGCAATCTTCTTTTGCCATGCATCAAGTAATGTAGCATCGCTAGATCCAAGCTTAGGAACATTGCTATCGATGAATTCCTTCAGCCCATTATCCTCTAGCACCGCCTCCATCTTGTCCTTCCAGGATATGTAATTCGATCTCCCATCAAGGGCATAATCCAATCTCAATCCGTTAAAATAAATTTCAATGTGTACTCGATTTTTGCACCAAGAATCTTCTGTAGAAAATCCGAATTGTCCACCAGCACAAACTCACTTCACAATTGCAATCTTCAATCAACAATGCTCTGATACCATGTAGAAATTATATGCACTAAGCATGCATATGTCCAAGATCCACCTGATCTCACACTATTTAACTTTATGCAAGATACTGAATCTCTTCCACTTGTTAATATTTTACGGAAAAATTAATTGCACACATATGTGAAGCATAAACAAAAATATTCAATCGCACATAACACAGTTTTTAACCGGGAAATCCTGAAGCTGAAAACTCCAACTATATATTATGAAACATGGAGTTCATATGACAATCTCATACAAACATACAAAGCTTATCACAAGCTCTCAGTACAGTACAATTGTCATACACTAATCAGGCCTAATATTGCAAATCCATGCACCGATCTTTGCCACCTGCTAGCCTGCCTCCACTGCACAATCTCTGATGAAGAATAGCTTTGAATGAATTTTAATTACTCCATCCTTAACTGCGCAATCCTCATTGGCATCTCCATTGAGTGTTGGATGCAATCAATGCATCACTATAGTCAAAACAGATAGTCTATCTTGCCCTTTCACCTATCTCTCCATTGGTCTCCATTGAAACTGCCATGCATTGTAGTTAACTGCTGTATTGTTCAGTTGATTAATGAGTTATTATTTGTGAATTAATTAACTAATTAATTCACTCCACTCTCACTAGTGTATCAATCAGTTAGACTAGATACAACTAGCTCAAATGAGTCTAACTGAGTTAAACTAAATACAACTCCATAACTACTTCTTCCAGCTGTGTCATAACTCTGCCACTTGAGTTCTAACTGAGTCCTCCATGCATTAGCTCCAGTAAACCCTTAGGAATAGCGTAATTCCTTCTGTCAGCTGATGTGCCACATCTGTGCACAGAACTGAAGTGCTCCAAGATACTAAGTTGATGTTTAGAGTCTGATTATTATTAAGAGCTAATAATAATCGACATGCATCTATTTTTAGATTGACGATCTATAAATAGACTTCGCCCAATATTATAAAAATATAATTTCATCTATTTTTCCAACTCGATCAACCATCCACAAATAACATCCTGCAATTTCTGAAATATGATCGACATGTCTAAAAATAGACTTGCACCAAAAATAGCCTGCAGGCCCACTTATTGAAGGCGACTCTTTTCACTAAGTTCATCATCTTGTTGAATCTCAACAATGTGGGCATCCAATTTTTAAATAAATTGGAAAATAAATTGTAATATTATCTCATAACAAATTGTAATAGTTAACTAAGTGTGATAGACTTATTTAGCTCATCGAGTTGAGGGCCAAAGGATAGGCATGTAGAGTGATTATATTATTTATAGGGTCTAGTTGGAGTTGTAGCACTAGTGTGGTGTGCGTGCAATCAGTTAACTCAAATTAATTGAGTTAAAATCAGTTTAACTAGTTCTAACTGATTAATGAGCTAGTGGAAGATCAAGTGAATTAAAATAGATTTAATTCAAAAGTAGTGATCTACCCAAAAATTAATGATTCACTATTAATAGCTGCATGCATGTCAATTCTGATGACGACCCATTTGAGGCAGAGGTTAAAGGTAAGTAAACCATCTGTTGTATTATTAGCGAATTTCCTGAGCGCAATTATAAAGCCACATGATGCCCATGATGGATTGCGCAATCAAGGAAGGGTGGATTTCCTATTTAATGGGGGTTTATTTCTATAGGGATTACGTGAGCAAGGCAAGAAACTGGCTATGTGTTTGGCCAATTTTTGCTAGATCAGTGTGAAGCAATAGGTAGAGTGTATGAGGTTGTGGTGGGCACACATGCATTGTATTGTTTCATGATTCATTGGTTGATTATACAATAATGATGGAGGGGTTTCGAGTAGTTTCTTTCCTCAAGAAAATCTTGTGCCGTGCATGCGATTGAATTAATTTTTTCTCTTACTTGCATGTGATTGAGCGATCATGATTTAAATTCCACAAATATTGTAGAAGGATTCAGTATCTTTTTTTAGTACATTGCATGATCAAATTGAATCCATTGGTGTAATTTCTACACCGTTGGAAGGTGGCGCGAGTGTTTTTAAGGCTGAATGGAATAACTTGGTATGCAAAGGTACCCCAAGGGGTGGTAAATACGATTTTGTATTGGCCTGTGTGGAGGATATGGATCTGATTATACCCAGATAATCCATCCATAAAGGATAGGGCCTCATAACTGGCACAAGCATCTATGCTTTGGTCGATGAATGGTGTGGGGTAATTTTCCTTGGGACAAGCTTTGTTCAAATATCAGAAATCGATACAAATGTGGATAATGCCCTATTTTTTCATGAAGGGTATAGGGTTAGAAGCCTAAGAAGTGTAAGAGACCAGGTTGATAAATGATTCTATGTGGAGTTTATTGATTTCTTCTACCTTAGACGTGTGTAATTGACGTTGTTTCTGTCAGACAGGAAGGGTGTCGGGCCATGTATAAATATGATGTTCCATGATGGTGGGAGAGATGTCTAGCATATTCGAGTAATCCCATGCAAAAAATATCCCTATATTCTTCTGGAGAGCATTCTGTCCCCAACGAGATTTCTTAGACCTTGCTAGGTTTTTTCGAAATATTCAGCTTAACGGTAGCTAAAATATTTGACATGTTTCCTTCCTCAAACACATCGGGCACTAGGATAGGATTTTTGAAGCAATCTAATTTTTCTGACAGCAGGAAATATTTAGATTATATGGCGTAAATATCATGGGTTAGTGTGCTTCTAGGCACAAATTCTTATTTAGGTCGAAAAAATGAATGATGGTGCTTGGCGTCTCATGGACATTCATGTTCCTTAATTACTTCTAGAATATCTTCATCTGAGTGAAAGATTAGGTAAAGGTGAATTGGTTTGCATGATGTCGTGATTCAGGAGTTCAAGCCTAACCAATGTTTTTTGACAAGAAAGAATATGTTTTAGTGGTTGATGTTGTAGAACCAAGTGAAGTTGACAAAGCACATATAAAATGGGTCTGCACCGTCGATGGTATAACTACTGGTATAGTTTTTGTAGCGGTCTCGACACTAAAAAATGATGACAAGACTACTCGAATCGTGTTTCCTATGGATGATGAGATGAATCATATGTGATGTTGTGTGTCATCAGCATTAGGTGGTAGAAGAATTTCCGTAATGGTTGGTTTGTATTCAGCAAGGGGGAGTTCGTGCGACCTTGTTGGTGTACAAGGGGAAAATGTATCCTCTTCCATAGGAAACTAGCACTGAATCCTAATACACCAAAATGTTTGTAACATAGGGCATGATTTTGTAATATCAGAGCTAGTGGTGCAAATATCGCACACCGGGCAGGTACTGACCAAGTAAATGGTATGCGAACCAGTACTACTCACGACATAAGATGACGATGCTTGTTTGGGGTCGTGAGATTGGGCATTTCTATGTGCTCTCCATCTCTAGGTATTAATTTTAGCATGATGTGGCTTCCTCGGGTGGTTTTGGTTTAACGATGCTCTAGCTACTTGTGATTGTGGAAGATATTGACAATTATTTGTGTGATGAAATTGAGAGCATTTGCGACAAAAGAATCAAGTAATTTTCTCTTGGTTGGAGAGATGAATTTAGGGGATGAGGGTTACTATGCGAAAAATATCAGAAAACCTGGCCAACTCGTGGCATTGGTTAACCAGGGGGTTGGGTTTATCACATAGGGCACATGGGAGGTTTGGTTTAGACCATTGTTTTTTTGGGAATTTGGTATTTTTCCCATATCTAGGTCAGTGATAGTGAAAAGAGGTCGACAAGGTTTCTGCTGGTTTTTTCTCTTGAAACATGCACAAGATGGATCTAGATGATTCATTCCCTTGAATTGTGGTACTGTTCGAAAGTTTCGAGTCTAAATTGACTAAGTCATAGTTTTTAGCGATGAAATGACACATGAAGTGTAAAATAGAGCGAAATCAGGAAAGGTGGGGACACTGTCGCACATGATGGTTACTTCCACATATCTGACAAGTATGATGTCTATGCCTAGATAAGTTACATTGGGAAACAAGGTTGAATGGGTACCAAATAATAAATACCCTTAAGTCCAAGCATTGAGTGATCAAATGATCATGTTAATTACATAAGGAAAAAACTGGGACATGAGGTCTAGCCTATGTTGTCTTCTTGTCGCCTACAGGGTTGGGTGTGGAGGTTACAAGCATGATGCTGGTTCTTCGTGTATGTATACGATTGTCTTGGATCCTATTGGAGCGGGGCCCTCTGCATAAAGTTTAACATATTTTTGTACTATTTTGTAATAGTTTAGTCTAGCGCAGGGGATTTGGGGTGGGTCAAAGCCCCTAATGAATTGTAATGGGTCAAAGGGTAGAACAGGGGTTCGAAAACCACGGTTTGTGGCCCATAGAGTAGCACAGCCTAATATTATATAAATAGGTGGATAGATTGAGTCTAGAAGTAGTTTTTTGATAATTTTGGATGCGAATACTAGAGCTTTGATATCTGTGGTGTGGATTGTCTAGGTAAGGGCTCCTATTGGCTTTGTGCGTGGAGACCCTAAGTCCTACTGTGTGCAGACCCTGCTAGCTATGTGCGTGGGTTGATAAGAGTCTGTAAGTGGGATATAAATATTAATGAATGAGAGGATTGTTTTGCTGATACTAGAATAGTTCTATGTTATGTTATTGGCTGCGCTATCTATGATTTCTGAGATTATGTCTGTTTACTGAATACTATTAGTAGTTGATGCGCACATGGATGTGATGCTTTAAAAGGGTAATGAATGCTTAGATCTAGTTGTGTTGTTCCTTATTATCTCTGATTACTGGTTAACTTATGATTCATGAGCTTCGCTTGAGTTATTCTATCAAGTACACTGTTACAAGTTTCCTCAGCGTAGGTCTGTTTTAGGTCTAAAGATGCCCACATTATTAAAATTTCTCTCTCTCGGTGCAAAAACCTGGTTCCAACACCCTCCCATAATACTTCGGGTGAGACCTTGACCTGTGCAAGCAGGCCATTTCTGAAAGGGCCAGTAGTACAGGGGTTTTTTGGTAAAACCTAAATATGAACCTGGGTCACGATTGCTCAAGCCAACAAATGGTTCTGTTTCTGGGACCGGGAGAATTTTGAGAGAGAGATTGGGTAATTCCACGAGGTCATTGGTTTCCATTAAAGCCTGAACTTGAGGACTGGTTTGAAAAATAGATCTAGGAGTTTGCCCTAAAATAAACAGAAGTAAGAATTTATCAGCTGAAGAATGGAAGAATAAGTACATTTTCACAGAGATACATGAGATCTTCTTCGTAACCTTCGCACACAAACTGCAGGAGTGGTTGGCTAGGTTAGCGTAGTTCAAAACCTATTGGAAAGATGATCAAGTCACACAGTGGACCCCTGAATTTATCCAATAGCTGGAGAAGGATGATAACAAAATTACGTGGACTGTAGATCACTCGGTTGATAGCGTGTTAGGTGGATTTGTAATTGAATTTGCAGTTGATCAGTTCATTTCCTACTCTGAAGCAGAAAGAAGTCTTTTCAAAGGGTTCAAGGGTAAGTTCTTAAAAACATTGCAATTGTTGATTAAGATGATATTGTGTGAAAAGGGTGTCTTGTGCAGTCATACTCGGTGAATGACCTCCGATCAGAGCGGAAGCACGGTGCAGAGCAGTAAATATTATCGAGTCAATCAAGAAGGAGAAAGATCAGTATTCATTCTGCTAAGGAATTTACTTGATCTTAATGGAGGCGGGGTTGCAGAAACCAGTCCCCTGACTATGCCACCGTCGAACCAACACAAGGGTAAGAATCCTCCTACCTCACTTCCACCTCTTCTAGAGGATGATATGGACGCGCATATGAATCTAACCAATTTCAAAGGTACGGGGGATGAGGACATGGACTGATTTTGGTTCATGGTGGACGAGGTATGGGCTGCACATAATATCAACAATGATGTTGTAAAAAGTGCGCATCTATCGCTCGATTTTGATAGGCGAGCTCTGGATTAGTTCGTGGGATACGCTGCTCAACATGCGAACCCTACAATACAGGAGATCAAGGATGCACTGAAGCAATAGTTCCAGAAACCTAAGTCTTATTCTCAATGTGCAGTAGAGCTGAAAGATATTAGACAAGGACCTACGAAGTCTGTATGGGAGGTTGATCAACGGCTAAAGAAGGTCATCAGTGATGGAGGATTTGTTTATGATGACAAACAACATAAGGAATGGTTCATCGCCATGCTATTACCACATCTGCGTGGACCTATGGGACACCAGAAGATTGATTCGCAGGAATAAGCCTTATAGATCACTATGAAGTTAGAAGCTGCACCAAGAGATGATGTTCAAGTTGGGGCGCTACAAATCCAGAGCTAATTATAGGTGATGCAATTATAAATTTAGAACTTACGAAGAGAGAGGGGTAAAGAAGCTAGCGCAGATGTCTGGTGCATACACTGCAGGGTATCAGGCCACACCAAATATCAGTGCCCTTTGCTATTGGATTATATGCAAGCTGGGGGACCAAGTCAACTATGCCCAAGATGTGTTGCTGGACCAAGTAGTGCCCTGTTGTGGTACGCTGACTGTCAGGTGGATGTGAGACATGATACAGACCACTGCTCGCGGTTAGGCGCCTATGTCCCAGAACTAAAGCAACATTGGTGCAGATTCTACTCGTCGGTGGGTCACAATGAGCACAACTGCCGAACATATGACCTGATGATTGACAGAGGGAGCCTATATAGAGTGCAGATGGACCCGTTGTCACCAGTATATCCCTCTGGGCGAGGAGGATCCCTGGAGAAAGGACGGGGAGGGGGGGATGCAGCGTAGGTCGAGGAAGAGGGAAACTAATTTTCTAAAACTGTGGGGACACTAGACATTATGCAAGAGACTGTCCAAACCCTGCATGCCAATCCTGCAGGTATTGCAAACAGTTCGATCATGTAATTGAAGATTGTCCTATGTTGATAGCTAAAATGCATGAAAAGCAGCAGACACCAACACAAAACATAGATCGAGTTAAGGTTGAACCACATGACGATGGGCCTAGTATAAATGTAATTACACGTAGTGGCATTGCCACTGGTGGAGCGAAGGAAAAATATGTAGCTGGACTGCTAATTAGGAAGGAATTTGATAAAAGGAAGGCCTGGACCTGTAGAAATAAAAATAGACATTCATCGAAACCAGGAAGGATTTTACCAAGGACAAAGCATCCACCTCAAAACCTTTCGCGGATCTTATAGCAGATGAAGTAGTCAAACCATTCCTTCAGGCATGTATGAGGCTACTGCGCAACGAGAAGGCGGTGGAGAATCTCCAAGTATTAATAGACAGCTGCGCAGAAAAGGAAACCCCTGACTAGAGATTAAGGCGGTGAATAAGATTTATAAGAATAAGAAGCAAATCGTTCAGGAGATGCGTATTACTACAGAGATTGGGGAATATGAAATGGATCAAGTCATACTGGATCTGGAATTGGATGCCAATTTCCTACCCAAAAAGAATTGGAAGAGGATGGGAGAACCTATGTTGGAGTGGTCTACCATTCAATTATGTATAGCTAACCAATAGAAGATCATTCCACTAGGCAGGCTGTTGAAGGTTGTGGTAGAAATTGAGGGAGTTAAAGTATATGCAGACTTAGAGGTATTCCAAATTGTGGATGATGCGGACCCTTATCCTGTGTTCTTAGGGATGGATTGTGCTATTGAAATGGGAGGTATCATCAACCTAAAAGGGAGCATGGTATTTGAGAATGATGGTACTCAGGTAATAGTCCCTCTGGATCCAACAGAAAGTTAACGTTATACAGAGCTGGTGCGCAAAGAGGAGGATGTTGACCATATTTACAAATTGAATGCCTGGGATGATGATTGGATCAACCCTACAACAGATGACATGTTGTGCTGGGAAAAGGACAATGCATGTCTCTTATATTCATATGGTGAGATAGAAAATAGGAAGAATTGGTTGCATGACATGTCTGCGTTTCAATGCCTCAAGATCACGAAGAGCTTCCGATGCATTTCCTCATAGGTAAGAGAACTACCTTACTTTGATGGTTCTGGTAATATTAAGGAATTTATTTATGCATTAGAAATCGAAGTCCCTGAGGAACAGAGATTCTGGGCACTTGATTTGGCTATGCACGCGACTCCTGCGTGGTGGTGGGAAACCCACAAGGGAGCTTTTTAGGACTAGGAGGAATGTCAAAAAATGATGATCTTGTGATTCGAACCTCCAGTCAACCCACCCATGGAGCTATTTTCGGGCCGAGGGGACATGCGCAAGCACTTGGCTATATGGATGGAGCTGTGGAATGAAAGAACCTGGAATGAGTGGGTCCATATGTTTATTTATTCATTGGGGCTAGTGCCTACCACCTAGTATTTAGATGCAGAGCTTCACCAATGCACTTGCCATTGGGATACGATGACAAAGGATATCAAGGCAACTTTCAGATTGGTTGGAGGGATAGAGAAATTAGATGAGACCCTACAGGATATAGATTCCATTATTTTTTATGAATCTTTGCCTTGGAAGGAATGCGTTGCGCCAACTTGGGATGTGCAGATGCAAGATATTTTCAACTATATAAATTTGTCGATAGAAGATAGCGATGAGGATCCTAGGAACATCACAATCCCATAATCTGAAGGAGAACCTACAGTCGTCAGACCCTCGTTGCAGGCAGTGGACGTTACCAAACCATTGAAGTTGAAGGAGGTCAATATTGGGACGGAGGAACAACCCAATTTAGACAATATTTGGGATTACTGGGATGATGATACTGTGGGAAAGATTGTGGTACTGCTAACTGAGTACCATGACCTATTTAGTACCAATTTTTCTGAGCTCAAGGGAATCTGGGGGTTATAAGGATCACCTTGAAGCTAGATGCACATTCGGTCAAGCAGCGTCCCTATCAACTGAACCTTAAGTATAAGTAGAGATTCAAGGAGGAGTTGGATAAGATGGTGGCTACAGATATCATTGAGCCCATATAGCAATCTAATTGGGTAAGCCCAATGGTAGTCCAAGAAAAGAAAACAAAGGAGAGATAAGGATCTGCATAGACCTGTGCAAGTTGAATGATGCCTGTGTACATAACCCCTTCCCTACGCCATTTTATGATGAAATCCTAGATAATGTGGGGGGTCAGGAATCGTACTCCTTCAATGATGGATTTTCAGGGTACCATCAGATCATAGTCACACCCGAAGACCGTAGCAAGACAACCTTAGCAACTGATTGGGTATCCTTCTAGTACACTGTTATCCCATTCGAGCAGAATAATTCCCCTACCATATTTTCACGCGTAGTTGTAGCAGTATTAAAAGAATTTATCCACAAGTTTCTGGAGGTTTATTTTGATGACTGGACAGTGTTTGGGTTGGTAAAGTAGCATGTATCGAACCTACGCTTGATGTTGGAAACTAGTGGAAACCTTGGTCTCCTCGTTGAATTTGAAGAAGTGTACTCTTCCCATGTACCTTGTTAAATTTTTCTAGGGCACATTTTATGTCAAAAAGGATTGATGGTGGACCCAGCCAAGATTGTGGTTATCATCAATTTAGCACTCCCCACCACTGGGAAAAAAATGTGCTCCATATTAGGGCACATAGGGTACTACAGGAAGTTTATTCAGGGGTATGCCTTGATCACTGCGCCGATGGAAAAGATGCTAAATAAGAATGTGTCCTTTTTCTGGGATGAGGAGTGTCAAAAAAATTTTGAGCTGCTGAAAGAAAAGATGGTCACTGCCCCTATTTTAATATTCCTGGATTGGGCAAAGGTCTTTCATGTGCATGTGGATGCATTAGGAATAGATCTTGGGGATGTCTTAGCACAGCCAGGAAAAGGATACATTGATCATCCAGTTTCTTTTGCTAGAATAAATATCTCTAACGTAGAGTGCAACAATTCTACTACTGAGCGAAAAGGGCTCGCGACGGTATATGCATTGCAGAAATACAAGCACTACCTATTGGGAGGACACTTTAAAATGTTCACTAATCATTCATCTTTAAAATACCTGGTCAATAATCCTATGTTGGGGGGGAATATTTGTATATGGTTACTGCTATTTCGGGAGTATGATTTTGATATTATTGTGAAACTCGAGAGATTGAATGCAGGACTTGATCACTTGTCTCAGATTGAGAGTCAGGAAGAACCAACTAGTCTGAAAGAAGGATTTCCTGATGCATAGCTGTTTGATATCAAGGTAATATATGAAAAATTTGCGAAAATTATTCACTTTTTGACAAATGGGACAACCCCTGTAGAGTAGTCAGTGCAGTAGAAGAAAGATTTGGTGGCTCGTGCAGTTGATTTCACTATAATTGCAGGGAAATTATATAATTTGGGCGTAGATGAGGTATTGAGGAGGTATGTATTAGAACATGAGAGACAAGCTATTTTGGCTAAGGCCCATGGAGGGGTGGCAGGAGGCCACTATGCAGGGAAAGCCACTATGCAGAAGGTGTTGTGGGCTAGGTTCTGGTGACCCACATTGCATGGCAATGCACATGCATACTGCGTAGCCTATGATGCCTGTCAACGGATGGGGAAGCCTTCATGCAGAGATGAAATGCCCCTGCAAACGAAGATGGCCTTGAAGGTGTTCGAAAAATGGGCTATATACTTTGTCGGACCAATCAATCCCCCGGGAAAGAAGACTGACACATTTATATCATTACTACCATTGATTATGTTACCAGATGGGTGGAGGCCAAGGCTTTCAAGGATTGTACTACAGACACCGCTGCGCACTTCATCTTCGAGCATATTCTAACTAGGTTTGGTTGCCCAAATATCCTAATGAGCAATAGAGGTACGCATTTTGTTAATGAAACTATTGAAGCTTTGGTAGAAGAATTTCAGATCCACCATGCGAAAAGCACCCCATATCAACCACAAGCTAATGGCGCAGTAGAGGCTTTCAAATTTTTTTTGGAAAATGCACTAACTAAGGTCTGTAATGCCGATCAAAGTGACTGGGATGTGGGAATCCCTTCAGTACTTTGGGCTTATAGGACTTCATGCAAGAAACTGATCGGAAAGAATCCTTTCTAGATGGTCTATGGAAAGGAGGCCATAATGCCCATGGAATATATTATCCTCAAGCCTGCATATTGCAGCTTTTACTGGTATGGCGGAACCTGATACCATGGAGGAACACTTGGCACAGCTAGTGGCCTTGGAAGAATATCGATTTGTTTCTCAATTTCATCAACAGGTACAAAGGCGTGAGAAAAATCTTCGCATCATCGGCACATCCGAAAGAAGGTGTTCAAGGAAGAAGAATTGGTTTTACTCTATGATAGAAAATTTTCATGCCACTTAGGGAAGTTTCGAAAGCATTGGTTGGGACCATATGTAGTAAAAGAAATCATTGATGGAGGTGCGATACACTTGGCCATGCTATGCAGAGACTACCTCCCCAGGTACATTAATGGTAGCCGTCTGAAACCATACTGAGACAATCTGGTGTCAACCAAATGACTATATGGCTGGAGCATCAGAATTGGAGGATCTGTGAACGTTATGGGAAGCAGGAAGGTGTGGTGGAAGCCCAACAGTAGTATGAAGGTAAGGAGGTACGGGAATGTGCATCTGCGGTTTAGGGGTAGTGCATAGCTTGGAAAACTAGCCATTGGAATAGTGAAAATGGATAAAACCATGATTTTACCATTGGAGGGAGTGGGTGTTTGGAAATTAATGAATGATCTTGGAGGTTTTTTTACTGTTTCCTTGATGGTATTCTCATTTAATGATAATTTGACTGTTTTTATCCATAATGGCCTATAAAAGGAAGGGCGCGGGTCATAATCGATTCCTTTTCTCTCTGATGATCTTATGCCATGTGTTTTGTTGTGAATCCTGTGTTTTTTCTGACCACACCATCTGTATGTTTAGGAGAGCTACCCCATATGACAGCAACAACCCTGAATTTTATTTCGAGCAAAAATGATTGCCTCTAACCCCGCCATGTCGTTGCCTGTTACGACCTCCGCTGAAATAGGGTCCGAAGATGTATTTGAGATTACCCCCGACATCGAAGAGGTCGTTACCATGCCGACCAAAGGCAAGGGAAAGGGGAAGGAAAAAGGCAAGGAGCAAGGAATGAAGAAGGGGAAGGGGAAATCCATGAAGTGGGCTTTGGTGAAGCCACAAACCTCCCCCAAAATTGTGCATTCCCCTCGGCAGGTGCCTGAGGCATGCCCGTCAATCCTTTGAAGTGACCTATGACAGCCTAGGAAGAAGCTCTGCTAGTGGCTCCACTCTCATGGTTACTAGCATATGTTAAGCCAAGAAAGCTGACAGTGCGCACCCCCAAAAGCATGGATGTTGTTCGCGAATATCTCCAAATGCCACTGGTTCCGCAGGAGGTCCCTCTCATCGGGGACATGTTTGGCAACATTCTGTCCATAAATTTCGATACCAACGACTTAGCGAATGAAGAATATTTCCTGGATCTGGCCCCCAAAATGTACCTCGAGTAGGTGCTATATGATAAGGTTCCAAAGGTGGAACCAATGCCATGGGCATGGAGGCTGGAGGGCTTAGTAATTTTGAACTTGCTGCGCATCCACCACTTTGGGCGTATCCTATCATCGGCTTGGTAATGCGCCAGTTGCTTGCGTTGATCCATGATGGATTCTTGTGGATCCAAGGCCACATCCTGCTTTACACTGCGCTCATTCATAGAATCACCGACCTGCCCATGAAGGGGCCTCACCCCATGAAGGGATTCGGGAAGAAATACGAGCAGAAGGTGACTAAGGATGTTTGGGAAAAATACAAAGTGGATCATGATAAGTGCAGATTCCTAGTAGAGACCATTAGTGACCCAGGAGTGCGCATGGGCACTTTACTGCTTGCATGTAAGATGATGCGTAAGTGTAGGGCATTGAACATCATTGCCATGTGATTCAGTTTCCAAGATGGTGTGAGAAGGGGGTCTACTACAACTTGTCATAGTACCTATGTGAAGATTTTCTAGACAATGTGCGCGAGGTGCAGGACCAGGGAAAGTACTTCTATTACTCCTGGATGCTGCTATTGATTGCCCTAATTATGTGGGAGACACTTGATGATGCGGTGCTCCTTGAGCTCATGCCTGATGTATGCAAAGGCACACGGTATGCGAACTTGTGGGATTCTAAGGATTCAAAGCACATCGAGGGGAATAAGGTGTTCTGGGTGATGTTCGATCGTGCGCTGGCAACGATGATCCATTCTAGGCCACACTATTCCAGGCCACGCTTATCGTCCACAGTGTACAAGAAGTATAAGTGCTTCACTAAATTTCATGTGGCACCATGCACAATGTGCAGATCAGGGCTTGAAAAGATCCAGTGTGGTACAACCTCCCGTACATGGTCACTGAGGTGGAGGTCGATCAAGCCATTGCCACCTAGCTTCCTACATGGAAACTTGGCCTTAAATCCTCTTCCCCAGTCACAGTGGGCACCTCAAGACAAGATGTAGCACCAAAGGATATGGTCCCGCCGAGCATAGAAAAGGATACTAAGGTGTGCTCCACTGAGAAAATGACTACCAAGGAGACCCCCAAGGATGCCACCAAGGGGGCGGAGCAGGAGCCTGATGAGGAGACTGAAGGAATTGGTGGGGAGGATGCAGAGTCCCCATGCAGGACAAAGCACACTAGCGAGTGTCTCAAAGGGCCGCGAAAGAAGCACAAGGCCGAAAATACTGGAAGAAAATTGGATGTTACACTGATAGAAGAAGATCTGGACAAGATCACAGACATTGTTGCTACTGCCTCCCAGGATAGATGGACTGCTTTGGAAGATTAGCAAAAGGCCACGATAGAAGCATTACAGTCTGGGTTACAAGTGCTCCAACTCAAAGTAGATGGCTTTCAAGTAAGCATGACCCATGCAAGGCCGATTCAAGAGAGCCTGCCAATGAAGACCATCATTACAGCCACAAAAAGCAAAATTTTCCCCTTCTCGGGCGCGACAGTAACAATAGAACCATCAACCATGTTATTACCAAATTGATCTTGATAGGATACTCATCAATCAACTCAATGTAACTCTTTCAAACCACTTCTAACTGAAGATTAGCCTCTTCAGTTTGAGAGGGCTCTCTAAAAGGGGATTTATGATTTTTAATAGAAATAATACTAGATGGCTAACTCTATGAACTGTAACTTGGTTTTGTTTGATTTCAGGTTGAAAAATGAAGGCTTGTTACCATTGGGATATGGAGTCAACATCAGTGAACTTACTGACTATAATTATTCACATGGAAGCTGAGGCGAATAAAGGTTTTTAATAAAGATGATTCATACACACAACATAAGGAAAACATATCAACTTTACCCCTAAAGGAAGTCAGAGCATGAAAACATGAATTCTGAGTAATTAGAGATAAAATTCACTCCAAGTGACTAGAAATAATGATACAGAGCAACAAAACATTAAACACCTCATTGGAATCTTAGGTTTGGAAGTAAAATGTCACTGTATATTACTGATAATGAGAAAAACACACAAGTAGCAATTTGGTGCAATATTCTCCAACCATTTTCTATTCGATTTTCAGTCTATAAATAGACATTATTTACAATGTAAATGATCTGCTCAATTGGCTAGATCCTCGAACTCTAACTCTGACACCTAACATAACTGAAACTACTATCTTGGAACAGAAAAAGTACAAATATCCTATAATAAATCACATTCCTAATAGGACTCTACCTCCTATTTATTACATTCAGTTTCCTTTAACAGTAAAATAGTTACATGATATAGATCACATGTTCGAGAGACAATTCACCATTACTTGACATATTTAAAATATCCCTATATTTAGGAAACACAGTCCTATTTTTTAGGAGTGTATAATCTTCACTTTAATCATTGAATTTTGTAGAAATTATATGCGCTAAGCATGCATATGTCCAAGATCCACCTAATATCACACTATTTAACTTTATGCAAGATACTGAATCTATTCCACTTGTTAATCTTTTGTGGAAAATTTAATTGCACACACTTGTGAAGCATAAACAAAAATTATCAATCACACATAACACAGTTTTTAACCAGGAAAGGCTGAAACTGAAAACCCCAACTATATATTATGTAACATGGAGATCATATGACAATCTCATACAAACATACAAAGCTTATCACAAGCCCTTAGTACAGTACAATCGTCATACACTAATCAGGCCTAATCTTGCAAATCCATGCACCGATCTTTGCCACCTGCTAGCCTGCCTGCACTGCGCAATCTCTGCTGAAGAATAGCTCTGAATGAATTCGAATTACTCCATACTTGACTGGGCAATCCTCATTGGCATCTCCATATGGAGTGTGTGATGAAATCAATGCATCACTATAGTCACATCCGAGGTCTATCTTGCCCTTTCACCTATCTCTCCACTGGTCTCCACTGAAACTGCCATGCACTGTAGTTAACTACTGTATTGTTCAGTTGATTAATGAGTTATTATTTTTGAATTAATTAACTAATTAATTCACTCCACTCTCACTAGTGTATCAATCAGTTAGACTTGATACAACTAGCTCAATTGAGTCTAACTGAGTTAAACTAAATACAACTCCATAACTACTTCTTCCAACTGTGTCATAACTCTGCCACTTGAGTTTTGAGTCCTTTATGAAATAGCTCCAGTAAACCATTAGGAATAGTGTAATTCCTTCTGTCAGCTGTTGTGCCACATCTATGCATTGAACTGAAGTGCTCCAAGAGAAAGTTGCAGTTTAGAGTATGATTGTTATTAAGAGCTAATAATAATCGACATGCATCTATTTTTAGATTGACGATCTATAAATAGACTTCGCCCAATATTCTAAAAATACAATTTCATCTATTTTTCCAACTTGATCAACCATCCACAAATAGCACCCTGCAACTTCTGAAATATGATCATCATGTCTAAAAATAGACTTGCGCCAAAAATAGCCTGTGTGCCCACTTAGTGAAGGCGACTCTTTTCACTAAGCTCATCATCTTGTTGAATCTCAACACTCCCTCTCAACAAGATAGGGATTATCCTTCACCTTGATCCTGCCTCTATGGTATTCGAATTTTCTCCTGGTGAGCGCCTTCGTTAGAATATCTGCATCCTAATCCTCTGTGGGAATGTACTGAAGCAACATGATCTTCCGCTACACACAATCTCTGATATGATGATACCGGATATCAATATGTTTAGATCTATCATGAAACACAGGATTAACCGAGCGTTTAATGCAACTGTGATTATCACAATGAATCACCGTGGGATCTAAATGTGAACCGAACAAACCAACCAGAATCTTCTTCATCCAGATAGCCTCACATGCAGCTAAACTTGCTGCCATGTATTCTGATTCTGCTGAACTGAGTGCCACAGATCTTTGTGTCTTGCTGTACCAAGAAATTGCCGTAGATCCGATACTGAAAATCCCTCCTGATGTGCTCTTTTTGTCTGTTTGGCTTCCTGCCCAATCTGTATCTGTGAAGCCATGCAACTTCACCTCATCCGTATTTATGTACCATAAACCATACTCAGATGTGCCCTTGAGATATCTCGGGACATGCTTGCCTGCCTTGAAAAATAGCTTGGTAGGCTTAAACATTGCTTGTGAAAGCCGGTTCACCACATAGCATATGTCCGGTCTTGTATTGACTAAATACATGAGTGAACCCACCAACTGTCGATAAATAGTGGCGTCCACTACCTCTGCCGATGTAGCATCCTATTTCCTCCAATTTCTTGGAAGAGGAGTGTTGATAGGCTTGCAGCCTTGCATGTGAAACTTCTCCAGTATCTCCCGGGCATACTTGCCTTGAGAAACAAACAGTTCACCTTCCTGCTGCCATATTTCCAATCCAAGGAAATAATGGAGGCCTATCCTTCATCTCAAACTCCTTTGCAAGATCAGCCTTGCATGAGTGTATCAACTGCTCATCACCTGTTAGTATCAAAGCATCAACATAAAGTACAATAATCAAAATCTTACCCTCAACCACAATCTGGTACAGGTTTGCATCCACCTCGCTCTTGGTGAAGCCAAGTCCAATGAAATAGCTATTGATCCGAGTGTACCAAGCACGGGGTGCTTGTTTCAGCCCATACAATGCTCGTTTGAGCCTGAACACATGCGACTCGCTGCTGAAGATCTCAAATACTTCAAGCTCCTCAATATTCACCTCTTCCTCAATGATCCCATTAAGGAAGGTAGTCTTCACATCCATCTGATGAATGTGCCAACCCATTTGTGGTGAGAGAGCAAGGATGGTCCGTATGGAAGAATACTGTGCAACAGGTGCAAAGGTTTCTTCATAGTCAATCCCCTCAATTTGTGAGAAGCCCTGAGAAAAAAATCTTGCCTTATACTTCTTGACGCTCCCATCAGCAGCTTGCTTTACCTTGTAGATCCATCTTGATCCTACAACTGATTTTCCCACCGGCCTTGGTACAATCTCCCAAGCACTGTTTCTGACAATGGAGTCATACTCCTCCACCATGGCATCTACCCATGTGGGCTCCTGCACTTCTTCTTCAAAAGAATATGGCTCTATCACAATACACTTGCTCATAAGAGCCATGTATCCAGTATATCGGTCAGGTGTCTGTCTCTGTCTGCGTTGTGATGTAGGAACTCCTACATTCTGTGCCGCATCCACCTTCAGTCTCTCAGCTTCTGTGGTATGCTTCCTGCCTTGTCTGATGTTTGTTCACATATGGATCCCTTCTCCATCATGTAATCCCTCTCCTCTCTGGCTGATCTCACATCCAGAGCTGTGTCATCCTTGGAAACAAGAAGTTCCCTTCTAAGAGCAAGCAGTTCTCTCTCAAGCGACAACTTCATGGCTTTCACCTCATTGAATTTTATATCCCATCGCATAACAGTCATCCGACTGTTTGGCAAATACACATGATAGTTATGGGGTGTTTCTGTGTACCGCACAAATATCCCAACTTCTACAGTTGGCTCCAACTTCTTCCTGACATCCTTCGTCACATGAATGTGAACAGGTTAGCCAAAAATCTTCAAATGAGAAATATCAGGCTTCTTACCTGTAAAAGCTTCCTTGGGTGTACTCATGCCAAGTACTCTATGAGGACAATGGTTTTGCACATAAACTGCAATGTTGCATGCTTCCACCCACAAGTGCATTGGTAGGCCCTGATCATGTAGCATCACTCGTGCAACACCCACGATCGTTCTGTTCTTTCTCTCCGTGACCCCATTCTACTGTGGGTTATGAGGCACTATGTGTTCTCTTCAAATTCCTTCTGTGCTATAGAGGTCTTTGAATTCACCAGAGATGTATTCACCACCATTATCACTCCGTAGAGCTTTCACCTGCTTCCCCAACTCCTTCTCCACCAATGCCTTGAACTCAAAGAACTTTGAGAACGTTTCACTCTTCTTCTGCATGAAGAAGATCTAGCATCTAGAAGAGAAGTCATCAACAAATATCACATAATACCTATGTTTCGCTGTTGAAGCAACCGAGAATTGTCCACAAATGTCTGTGTGAATTCTCTCCAGGATCACCGAAGCATGGCTCTCCTTCTCATGAAAGGTGGTCTTCACAAACTTACCCATTGTACATCCTTTGCACTGATCTGACTATGCAAGAGTACCCTTGGGAAGTCCAGTAGAAATTTTCTACAAAATTTTCAAAGCACCATGGTGAAGATGGCCCAATCTCCTGTGCCATAACTCGCCCTCATCCAAGCTCACCACTTCTTCTTCTTTGCCCACCATTACAGTGAAACCATCTACCTCTAGCTTTTGAAGATTCTTAATTTGAACCCCTATCTTCTTGGTTTGACCCATTATTTTATGTCGAAGGAAAGCTTTACCTTCACTGAAAACAACATCATAACCTTTGTCTTCCAGAATTGCGACTGAGACCAAGTTCTTCTTCAGACTTGGAACATGCATGACATTCTTCAACAAGAATGGATTACTGGACTCCCTCTCAAAGGTAATGGTCCCAATGCTAGTCGCACTATACTGACCATCATCGCCCATCTCTATATGCATCTGGAGGTCCTTCTCCTCCAAGTCACTAAACAACTCTTTGTCTCCCGTCATATGGAAAGATGCACCACTGTTAAGATACCACATTGATCCCATGCAGTTGGAAACCAAGCATGCGATCAAGGAAAAATCCAGTTCAAATTGTGAGGCTAAGGCCTCTCAAGCTGCAGATTCAGTAGCCTGCTTATTCTTCTTTTTCTGTGGACAGTTAGTGGTGAAATTTCCATGCTCGTGACAGTGAAAACACTTCACTTTGGAAAAGTCCTGCTTCTTGCCTTTCTCATTGGATTTAGAAGGATTTTTGTTCCCCTTCCCTTTCCTTGCTTTGGCAGCCAAAGAGAAATTATCTTCGTCTTAATTCTTCAATGAAGATCCATCCCTGGTACCCCGCTTTATCTGCTCCTGCACAAGATCCGACCAAAGTCGCTCCCATCCCAGCAGTTTCTCCCGTCCATTGACAGAGTCTTCGTAGCTATGCCAACTCTTCGGAAGCCCAAGGAGAGCCAAGCTCACCATGTCTTCTTCATCAACAATACCCCCACACTTCCCAGCTCATCCTTGCAGTGGAAAATCTTCGTGAGGTATTTTGGAATACTGTTGCCTTTCTCCATTTTTATTTTTCTGAGCTTGTCTTTAAGTGCCAACTTCCTCTGGTCACTTCTGCTTTGGAACAAGTCTGTCAAAGACTTACACATTAAGAATGGAGTGGCTTTCCTGTGAAGGATGGACACAATGTGGTCCTTCACACCTTCCAACAGAATCCTCTTCGTCTTTGCAGTCTTCTTTTGCCATGCATCAAGTAATGCAGCATCGCTAGATCCCGGCTTAGGGACATTGCTATCGATGAACTCCTTCAGCCCATTATCCTCTGGCATCGCCTCCATCCTATCCTTCCAGGCTCTGTAATTCGAGCTCCCATCAAGGGCATACTCCAATCTCAACCCGTTGAAAGACATTTCAATGTATACTCGATTTCTACACCAAGAATCTTCTGTAGCAAATTTGAATTGTCCACCAGCACAAACTCACTTCACAATTGCAATCTTCAATAAAAATGGCTCTGATACCATGTAGAAATTATATGCACTAAGCATGCATATGTCCCAGATCCACCTGATCTCACACTATTTAACTTTATGCAAGATACTGAATCTATTCCACTTGTTAATCTTTTGCGGAAAATTTAATTGCACACACATGTGAAGCATAAACAAAAATTATCAATCGCACATAACACAGTTTTTAACCGGGAAAGCCTAAAGCTGAAAATCCCAACTATATATTATGTAACATGGAGATCATATGAAAATCTCATAAAAACATACAAAGCTTATCACAAGCCCCCAGTACAGTACAATCTTCATACACTAATCAGGCCTAATCTTGCAAATCCATGCACCGATCTTTGCCACCTGCTAGCCTCCCTCCACTACGCAATCTCTGCTGAAGAATAGCTCTAAATGAATTAGAATTACTCCATCCTTGACTGCAAAATCATAATTGGCATCTCCACTGAGTGTGTGATGCAATCAATGCATCACTATAGTCACATCTGATAGTCTATCTTGCCCTTTCACCTATCTCTCCATTGGTCTCCACTAAAACTGCCATGCACTGTAGTTAACTGTTGTATTGTTTAGTTGATTAATGAGTTATTATTTGTGAATTAATTAACTAATTAATTCACTCCACTCTCACTAGTGTATCAATCAATTAGACTAGATACAACTAGCTCAACTGAGTCTAAATGAGTTAAACTAAATACAACTCCATAACTACTTCTTCCAACTGTGTCATAACTTTGCCACTTGAGTTCTAATTGAGTCCATGCAATAGCTCCAGTAAACCCTTAGGAATAGCGTAATTCCTTCTGTCAGCTGTTGTGCCACATCTGTGGACTCAACTGAAGTGCTCCAAGAGAATAAGTTGTTGTTTAGAGTCTGATTATTATTAAGAGCTAATAATAATCGACATGCATCTATTTTTAGATTGACGATCTATAAATAGACTTCGCCCAATATTCTAAAAGTAGAATTTCATCTATTTTTCCAACTTGATCAACCATACACAAATAGCATCCTGCAACTTCTGAAATATGATCATCATGTCTAAAAATATACATGCGCCAAAAATAGCCTATGGGCCCACTTAGTGAAGGCGACTCTTTTCACTAAGCTCATCATCTTGTTGAATCTCAACAATTTTTCCTGTTGAGATGGAGGTGTGACACTCATTTTGAAGAATGAGTCTTTGCTGGGATGGTCCACTGACAGGCCAGAAATCTCCAGGTGGCTGATGTGCTATTAGAACCTTCAAAAATCTTCAAAAGACCTCTTGCTTCGAAACATGGCAGTTTTAGGTAGTTTCGTGGCGAGTTTTCGTAGCGTATGAAACCTTACCTTTAACTCCATCTCCTTGCCATTTTTGCTGATAAAAAACCTTTACCATGCCAAAAAATCTTGAAAACAAACAACTCCCCTCCTTAACCCTTCACAAAACTGAAATTGAAAACAAAATTTCATCTTCAAAACTTTCGTAGCATTTTTCTGGCTTCAAGCCTAAAACACGCTACGAAACTATTTAAAAAACCAGATTTTGCTATTTTTGTGACTGTCTTGAAAAATTGATCTCTAGAGGAAAAATTTAGGTTCTTTGCAAGCCATGAATCTCATAAAACTTGTTTCAGCTCAATTTTGACTTGTTTGGAGTTTCTTCTTCATTGACAATTAATTGACTTATGGTTTCTTCAACCACTCTCATCTTCAACCCTTTCTTCTCTAGCTCAACTTGGATCAAGTCCAGTTTCTCTTGAAGGTCTTTCACTTGATATTTTAATGCTCTATTTTTATATTGTAAGTTTAATTTCATCTTTATAATACGTTTTACCTCCCCTCTTAATGGCTGAGTCCATTTCAGCAACATTTCATAATTGTCCAAAGAATTTGTAACACTCGAGACTTTCTCATCCCATATTTTCGTCATCTGTTCAAATTGAACCTTCTCAGATCTGTGCTTCTTTGCCTCTAGCTTCAAATCTAATATCTCTTTACCTACTTCCTTCAGTTTTTATTTGAGGGATTATATTTCTGATTTTTCAACTATTTTCTCTTTTCCCTTTCTCTGTCTGATAACCACTTTTTCCTCTGCTGACGCAGACAAATATATGATGCTAATTAGCTGAGAAGCTTCATTGATTTTCTCTGTCTTTTTTCTCTCCATGGACTTCTTTGCATGTCTGGTCATTGGCTTCCTTGGCTAAAATATAAAACCAACATCATCACCTGCAAAATCTAATTTCTTAGCAATCTTACCTTTCTTCAGTTTTCTTCCACCATCTTCAATGTCTTAAGCTTGCACTATTGCTGACTCTTCAATGTAAATTGTATGAAGGATATCCTCCATATTTCCTTTGGCTGATGTTTGGATTCTAGTGATCCTCTTTTTTCCTTTTTACTAACTTTATGTTTCTGTTTTGCAGGTGCTACTTGAGGGGTGTCAGTCTCCTACAGAGGTTCTGCCCCTATGTCCATTGGTTCTATAGGGGGTGATCTTTTCTCTTCTTCAACTTCTTATGACATAGCTAGTGATATAGTAGTTCTATGTTTTGAGCTTTTATTTGGAGTGACCAAATCAATTTCATAACCACTCATAAAAAATAAAGAAATCCAATCTTTGTCTAACCTTCTCAATTCTTCCAACACTAACAAATTTATTAAAGCATGATGAAAAAGAGATGTATCATTTCCCTCAGTCTTGATTTGAACCTTATCTGACATTTTTTCTAGACTTCTGTATAAATAGAAAGGTAATTCAAGTGATATATTACCTAAAAAAGGTAGAAGAAGTCTTAGATGATATGAGTAAACCATGTGAAATATTCCATCACAGGTGAAATATTTTTGAATGACCATCAACAGTTTTTCATAATTCTCCTTCATAAAAATCCTAGGGATAGCATTTGTCAAATCAACTTCACTGCATTCTTTCTTGAGAAACTCCTTACAATCCTGCATTTTGAATTTGGTACCCTTAAACCACTCTTCACTGCCTCTAGGGATTCCATTAGCCAATGCTATGCTTTCTGGTGTCACTGTGAGATTCAGAATCCCAACCTTTGATACTATTCCTGTGAAGTTGGTGGAAAAATCCTTCGAAACTTGTACATGAAAACCTTGCAACCTCTGGCATAATTGCAAGCATCTAGTCCTCCTAAAAACCTCCATAGCAGTAGGGTCCTCATTGAGTAATTTCAAATCCATGGGTTCATACCTGTGACAATGGCCACCTTTTTTTAATTTATTTCTTGCAGCCATGGATGCTTTATAGTCTTCACTGCCTCGCCTGCTAATGACACCTGTAGAATTCTTATTTGACAGCAACCAAATTAGATTGATGAAGCAACTCTCCAGGGATCGACTCACATGCAAGGGTAAACAATAATATGACAAAAGGATGTTTGAGGTTAGGTTTAAAAGGTTAACTTACAGCTCGGGTTTCAATCATACCACATGCCATAAAAAAGGATCATGATGACATCACACACGACTGTGTACATTTTAATTTTACCATAACGACCTTGAATTACCTCCAACTTTACTCCTTTAATCATGTACTTACACATCACATAACTCTGATAACCTATCTAAAAAGACACATTTTTGTAGCAAAGAAAGTTATGCTCCTAACAGATTCACTATGAAATTATTAGGAAATTTCATAGCGAAAACTGCGGATTTCCTTTGTAAATCGCTACGAAATTCTGAAAAACTGACACGTGTTCACTTTTGAGTTTAAATTAGTGGGTAATGAAAATTGACATGATATGAGACTGATTTGATTGAAACTGCATGAATGGAGGTGAACATAAAACTTAGGATAGGCTTAAAAATGCAAAAAATTTCATATATCACATTGAAATGGCTTAGGAAGAGCTTCTCTATTTGGTGAATGACCTGCATGACCCTATCAAGAAATTTTTTGCAACTAATAAGTGATAACAAGCCCTTTGCGCCCAAGTCCATGCATGCGGGGAAGTTGGCCTTGACATCGCAAAAATAACGAGCGGGAAACTACACGCTCTCCACTTGTTCATGTCTGTCGAGCTCCAGAATAGAGAAGTCCGAGCGTAGCACCAGTTAAGTGAAGCTGAGTAGATTATTGATGCTAAAAAATGCCGAATCCACCCAAGCTCAGGCATCATAGATCACAACAGTTGCACATCAAGAAGAACTAGAGCACCTGAATAAACGGTTATGTGAAGATATGCCAGAAGTGATTCCCACCTCTGTTGTGCCATAGGCAAAATTTGAGGGCTTGGTTGCTACCTTGAAGGCATCCAGGATGGAAGTACAAGTTGTCAAAGTGGACCTGGAGCAACAAATTGTTTCACTGCAAGCCAAGCTACAGCCAAAAACCTCTTTGGAGGTGTGCACCCAGTGATCCATGCTAGTAACAAAAGCCACAAGTAGTATTTCAGCACATATCACCAAGGGGTCAGAATATTTAGATACCGCTATGGGACTATGGTCCACGGTGCACCGTGATCCCCTCCTTCAACAATTCAACTAGGAGCTGCGCTAGAAAGAGTAGGACTTTGAGCAGATGGAAGCTACCATGCCCACCCTCGTGGAAGCACATCGCTTAGCATGTCTTCGTACCAGCCATGCTCTCAAAGATGAAATTGAGGAGCTCCACCACAAGAAGTAGGTCCTCAGCGACCATTTGAATCCATGGGCAGATGAAGCACTTAAAATCTCTCAAGACTTAGACATGGCAATAAAGCAACTAAACTAGACCTTGGATAGCGTGAATGTGGCTACTAAAGGAATAAATTTACAAAAGTTGGTCGAAATCACCCAGAACATAGCAGCACAGAGTGAAGGCATCCTGCCTCCATTTGTCATCATCATCGAACAACTCCAAGCCAAGATGAAGACCCCACTGTCGCTGTGAATCGGGATGATTGTGTTGGGGGCCTATTGGAGTGGGGCCCTCTACATAAAGTTTAACATATTCTTGTACTATTTTGTAATAGTTTAGTCTAGTGTAGGGGCTTTGGGGCAGGTCAAAGCCCCTAATGATTTTTAATGGGTCAAACGGTAGATCAGGGGTCCACAAACCATGATTTGCGGCCCATAGAGTAGCGCAGCCTAATATTATATAAATAGGTGGATAGATCGAGTCTAGAAGTAGGTTTTTGATAAGTTTGGATGCGAATACTAGAGATGTGATATCTGTGGTGTGGATTCTCTAGGTAAGGGCTCCTGTTGGTTGTGTGTGTGGAGACCCTAAGTCTTGCTATGTGAGGACCCTGCTGGCTGTGTGCGCGGGTTGATAAGAGTCTGTAAGTGGGATCTGAATATTAATGAATGAGAGGACTATTTTGATGATACTAGAATATTTCTCTGTTATGTTATTGGCTATACTATCTATGATTTCTGAGATTATGTCTGTTTACTGAATACTGTTAGTAGTTGATGCACATGTGGATGCGATGCTTTAAAAGGGTAATGAATGCTTAGATCTGGTTGTGTTGTGCCTTATTATCTCTGATTACTGGTCAACTTATGATTCATGAGCTTTGCTTGAGTTATTCTATCAAGTACACTGTTAAGGGTTCCTATTTAGGGTTTCCTCAGCGCAAGCCTGTTTCAGGTCTGAAGGTGCCTACATCATTAAAATTTCTCTCTCTCTGGGTGAGGAAACTTGGTTCCAACACCCCCCCATACTAATTCAGGTGAGACCTTGACCCGCATAAGCATGCCATTGCCGAAAGGGCCAGTCATATAGGGGTTTGTTGGTAAACCCTAAATCTGAACTTGGGTCACGACCCCTCAAGGCAACATATCCATCTTCCCCTATCTGCATGGGTGTTGCAGATGGATTCCAAGAATTAGATTGCACAAGTGTGTGTAATTCATCTCTGTATCGAGGGATTTAGGGGCAATGGTGTGTATAATGCTTATATTCCACACATATAACACATGCATGGTTGGTACGTAATGCCTTACTTTGTACATTTATGACAGTTTCCCAAGTAGGTGGAGTTGGTTTTAAGCTCATACTTTCGACATATATAAGAGCTTTCAACTCGTCTAACTATGGGCAAGTGTTGGTAGGATGACCAACAACGTTGCATAAAGCATAAGGTAAAGTTCTCCTAGGAATCTTAGGAGTGTCCACCTTCTTCCCTTTTTGCTTTTGCTTTTTAGTGGCACCAAATAATATATCTATGGGTGCTTCCTGAGTTATTATGGCCTCCATGGAGGTGAATGGAATGACACCTATAGAGGTGATACATGAGTTTCCTGACGTGGCCAGAGGGGAAAAATTCAAAACCGGTATCGCAAGAGCAATGTTTGGCAATGTAAGGGTTGCCATGACTTGGTGCGAGACAAAATTAGGTGGGGGGTGGAAAAAGGGGGTTTGGGTGATGGAATATGGGAGAAATAATGATTCAGTAACGGCGACACTCATGGTGTCAGGATCTAGTTCTTGACTCAGTTGGGTGTTTGATGAACTCATCATGCATACCACAACTCCTGTAGTTGTTGGAATTTCTTAACATGCAGAGGGGTTCTTGGTATGTTCCAAGGAGGGTGAATGTTTTCAATTGACCAAGAGAGAACTCCGTGTAAGTTGTAACCAACTCAACAGAAGACTCTACATATGGTAGAACACCGTCAAGGGCCGTTACTTGATTATTCTCATAATATGTGTGTTGGTTGATGGTAGCGACTTTCCCTTCATGGGGGAACATCATTACCTTGAATCCATAGGATGCTACAACAATAATTTTGTACATATAGCTTCATCCAAGAATGATATTATAATCTAGCTTTGCATCTAAGAATTCAATGTTAAAGAGCACAATATTTTTGGCGAGATGTACTGGTACGTCTTGAAATAGACCTTCAGGGGTGAAAGGGTGCCTGTCATATGCTCTAAGCATGATGTCAAATGGTTTGAGTTTTGGAGATCCTAACTTCTGCCAAACCATTTTTGGCATGATACATGTGGACGCTCATTCGTCCATGATGCAATGATGAATGGTGATGTTCTAGATTGAAACTTGGATTTGAAAGGCAACTAGAGAAGGGAGTTGTGGGCTCTCTTTATCTAGGTCAAAAACCATTAAGCAAGAATCAGAAGGGTCGATCATGCCTAATGAAGAAAGTAGGGATTTCCATTGATTTGGGTGGTGAACCCTGGTATTGCACCAAGGGCGTTGCAACTCCCAGAGGCTACTCAACTTTACTTTATCAACCTGAGGTTTGTACAAACTTGGAGGTGACAGTGCTATATGCAAAACATATGAGCTCTAGTCATGCAATCATCATCTTAGTTCTACAATGAGGTGCTAGTAACTAGGGTTATTGTGAAAAAGGAAGTCTATCACACTTCTAACTACAACATAAGTCTAAAATTAGATCATAACCATCAATCTATTGGAAAGAAAGGAAACTACTCTATCTAATGTATACTTTTTCAAGAAAGAAAAATTCGCACTCATGCTAGTACAAGAAAGGAAATTATACTAAGTTGCATTCATTGTCCAGACTACTTGATTGAAGTGTAGAAAAAGAAATAATATATCCTTGCACACATGTTGAATCAATTACTAACTAACTTCTATACAATTCATGCTAACTACTGTGCTAATGAGGTATTTTATGATGGACTAATCACACTTGAAATTTCTTTTTTTTTTGCAGCAAGAGAAGAAGGTGCTTGGGTGGGTGTCCTAAGGGTGTCCCTAAACCAAAGATTTATATTTGGAGGCCTACTGATGGCTTTGATAGGATTAGGTGAGGTGGAGGAATGATTTTGGGATGAAGGAGAGGGTTTTTGGAACTACTACAGGATTCATGTTTTGCTACAGGATGTCTTATAATGCTACAGGAAATAGGCTGAGAGGGTTTCTAGGCCAAAAATGATGAAAATAAGGCTAGGGAAGGTGAGTGAAATGTGGATCCAAGGAAATGGAGGGTGAATAACCCCTTTGGTTAGGCTCAGAGTTCTCAAAAGGCTTGTCTTGCACCAAAAAGGCTGCTCTTAGTGGTGTGATGATGATATAAAAAACAGGGCTGTGAGAGATTTGAATGGAAGGTGATTAATGGAGGGTGGAGGGTGGAAGCTCAGGATGATGGTGCTGAAAGGTTCCTTATCTACTGCTCTATCCAAACGTGAAAACAAGAAATATAATCATGCATTCATCATCAACAAACTTATCATTGAAATGGTGGGAAATATGAGTTGAATTTAACTAGAACTACTTATGCATTTGAAACATAAATATACCTATAAATATGCAACATATTCAAGCAGAAGAAAAGTAAAATCTATCCTAAATTTTCCAAGAAATCATAAACTGAATATATTTCGTCTTTGGTGGAAGACCTTCCTCTCTCAAGCTCCAATGGAAGAGGTGAGATAGGGAGACTTGGAAATAACATTTTAATGTTTTATATGCTACAAAAATGCAATGGAAGTAATCAATTACTGAAGCATAAAGGAAAGACACACATGTACACAAGAGAGACTGAAGCCAATGGATTGGGCCTTAAGCCACAAGCTTAGCTCCCCGAAATCAACTTAGTGAAAAGGAAACCAAAGGCTCATCTTTTTTCATAACTAGTCTCTTACATTAACAATGAAGGTAAAAAATGTCTAATATAAAGCCAAGAGTGCTCTAGCTCCATATAAAATACAATTCCTAATGAGCTCTTGCTCTTGTATATTTATGCTAGAGAGTAGCTACCAAAAAATCCTTAAAAAGTAGGTCTTTGTTCCCTTGGAACTCGAGAGAAGTCAAGCTTGGATCCCTCTCATCATCCACTTTCTCGGCTGCCTCTGACTTCGAGCTTTTTGAGAAGGATCTGAAGAGATATTAGATTCTTTTAGGAGTTAAGAAGTTGGTCAACCTCCCTATGATTTCTCTTCACTGTCTACTCTGAGACCTAACATGGAATCTCACTCAAACATAAAAATTATTCCCTTTATTTCCTGCATTTAAACCACATTAGGTCTCAAGTCATGACAACCCTTTTTACACAATTCTCACTAAGCAATATATGACAAATTTTAATTAAATGAGAGAGAAAGAGAGTAATTAAGCTGGAAAGGTGATATTTTAACGCCTTAAAATATACCTAATGATGGTCCTCATCATCAACCCCCTACTAAATGGTTTCTCATCCTCTTAGAAACTCAATCCTCTTTCTTGATTTCTTTCAAAGCCCTTGTAGCTTATCTGACATCCCAAGGTAGCATGGAAGGGGTTCCTTCAGGTGGGTAAAACCCTGCATTATTTTCTGCTTCTTCCCATTCCTTGTCCTCCTTAGTTTGATATTTTCTTTCACTCAACCCCAACAAAAAATGTGGGACGAGCTTTAATACAAGCCACTTGATCTTCATTTTCTACATGGCTATTTTGTATAAGGGTGCTCTTTCCAGGGAAACTCTCAATCTGTATGGAGTATGGTACTCTAGGTCCCTTAAGCTAATGGGAGGCCATTCCATCTTCTATGACATGCCATCACATAATATTCTCCTATTAGTATGGAGATATCATCATAATATGAAATTTATTGTTCTTGGGTGTTGATATATCTGTGTGCAAGGTTAGCATCATTGGATATAATTGGTGGTTTTTTATGACCACTCTAGGGCTGATTAACTCTACCCTGATTTGGAGAGGTTATTTTCCTTCTCTCTTCATCACCTTCTTGAATTCCTCTTCCCTGGCTTCTTCATTGGCCATCAAATATGCTAAGGCCATCAACTGCATATCTCCCAACATGGAATTTGGGTCTTAGATGTTCATACCGGTTAGGATAATATTATGCATGTAGAACTCTGCCAACCTGGCCCTTTCTTCTATACTTGACTAACTACAGAAATAAATAAATTTCCTATAGTTTTGGAAAGGAAATGACCCATGTTGTGATAAAGTTTTGATTCGAAACTATAGCCACTACTCTTTAAAAGAAATGGCATAATAATTTGAAGGATTCTTGTGTTGCATTGCCTCCATACAAAGGTTTTCCATAGTGGCAATTTGTTGTCTTTTTGTTGTAATTAGCCATTCAATCTCACATTATCTGCTTGTGCCTCTTGCAACCGTTCTTTTAACATTGCCTCTCTAATCTTGACATTAGCCAAATATCTTCCCATCTCACAGAGTTTTTCTTCCATTATTCCCACATCTTCAACATTTCTAACTTTTTCAATTTGCATCCATTGGTGGGTGCGCCCCCTCTCTCTTTCTAGCTCATAGAATAGGGGAATGGAGATATTCTTAGGGATCATCGTCCCTCCTTCAATGAATTTCTAATAGGAGCTTAAGTTTGTCTATGGGATAGGATGTTGGAGTGTTGTAATGTCTTTTTGGACAATTTGTGGAGAGGTTGCTTCTTCTTTTGGATTATACCTTGCAAGTGGTTCCTACTCTTTCATCTTTTTCTTCTCAACTTGGGAACTCTGCCCCTCAATTTCTATCTTTTGTTCATCAAACTGGGAATTCTTCTGTTATAATGGTGCCTTATTCTCTTCCCTTTGGAAATTCTAATCTTCCTATAGAAAATTTTGAATTTCCTATAGCAAATCATGGGTTTCCTATAGCACACTATGTTTTTCGTGTTAAATGCCATGTTCTTCCTGTAGCACCTCCTTTATCCTACTTGGAGGTCCATGGGTGGTTTTTATTGTTTAAGGGATGCTAGTTTGGAGGAGCGCCTTATTGTGTAGGTCATAGGTGTATTTTATACTATTTTGGGGGAAGAGTGCTCCAAATTGATGTTGTGCTTCTTCATTTCTGCTTCTAAGGTTTCCATCTTCTTAAAACATTAGGACTCTATATGGCCATCACGATTACAAAATTTGCAATGTCTATCTTTCTTCTTCCCTTTGTTTTTATTTTCCTTATCATTTTGGTGAGTTGATTTTTCAGTTTGCGGCTGAAATTGCTTAGGACCCTTGTTTCGTTTAGGACCATAGTTTTTAGGATACTACTTCTTGGGATTCGTTTGATATGGTTGTTGTTTGGCTGCTAAGGCTTTCTTAGAAGTTTTTCCAGAAGTGATAAGACCAAGGTGTAAGAGTTTTTCATGTTCTCTTATCAAAGAATCAAAAAAGGCATCAAAAGAGGGGTTCTTGTAGGCGATTCGTGAAGAAATGATGGATTCTCTAATGGAATGGAAGGTGGAAACAAATATAGAGTATGCAAGGCCAATCTTAGAAAGAATGGAATAGATGAGGCTACCATCTTCCTTTTTGACCTTACAACCTTCTAAAATAATTCTAAGGGTATTTAATTTGGACAAAAAGTATTCAATAGAGGAGAAATTATTAGGGTCCAAAGTAAGCAACTCATTTTCAAGTTGGTGGGCCCTGATTTGATTTTGAATGCCAAAAACAATATTTAGCTTTTTTAGGGCTTCATCAGGGGTGTTAATGTCAAGGATATGAAATCGAAGATCTTGAGCAATGGATATTCCTATCAACCCTCGTGCTTGATCTTGTTTATTTTCCCATTTAGCGACTTTATCTTCATCGGAAGGTTTAGTTTCTAGTCTTGCGGTTATTCTATAAAGCCCTTTAATTCTAAGTATATCTACCATGTGACGTAGCCATTGGAAATAATTGGTGCTGTTAAGAATAATTGAGCGTGCAATTTCCATTTAAAAAAAACTATAGCTGAAAAGAGCTAAAACTAATTGATGTCGATTAAAAAAAAAACGACTTCCGGATGAAGAAGTTATGCCTTTTTGAAAAAACTAAGTTGTAGATGCCAAATAGTTGTGGAAACGGTTTGAAATTTGGTGATGAAGTTCAAATTTTTAAAAAATCCCGCCACTTTAAAAAATTTATTTTACAAAAAGAAGCTTGATAAAGAGACTTGAACCCAAGACCTCTATTCTCATAAACTAACTTCTCACCAAGTGAGATAGTAAAAGGATTCTATAATTGTTTGCAATTTTTTTTTCTTCGGTGTGCGTGCTTTTTCCTGCACAAAAAACACAAAAATTTGAGCAAAAAAAAAAGAAAAATGCAAGCCTTCTAGTAGAATGTTAGATTCTCGATTAGCCTTACCGACAACTATCTATTTTTTCACTATTTCTGATTTCTTGAGATCGCACAAAGTTGTAGGGAAAGAGCATACGTAGCAAAAAAATCCCTTCTTCTTGTTTCTGATTTGCCGAGATCGCACATAGCGCAAAGCAAAGAGCATACATAGAGAAGAGGGTATATATCTGACAAAGAAATAAAACCTAAAAATTGAAATAAACAGAGGGAATCGAAATAAGCAGAACTATTAACAAATATAACTACAAAACAAATACTTTATACCTCCAGATCTAGATTGTCATAACTTAGGCAACCAGAAACCTTTTCGCATGAAATGAAAGGGTTTCCTCACTGTAACCCGAGAGAAGGGTTGGCCCTTTTCCAAGGAAACTAGCTCAAAAACAAGGGCTTTAACCTTGCTGCAACAACTCTATGAAAAATGATGCAGTTCCTGCAAGGGACTGCACTATAGTAGATGAGTAACAGTGTGGTCAACTGCCAAGATGTGAAATAAACTCAGAAATCTTCCTAGTTGACCTCTCAAGAGAAGGAAGGCACCCTCTACTAAGAAACAGACCTGGAAGTGGTGTTATCAAACCTCCACTGCAACACCTTGAAACACAACAATATTCTACTATAGAAATAATACTGAGGCTGAAGAATGGTGCTTGGCCTCAAGCCTGGATGTGGAGAAATATAGAACAAAGCTCCCCCAAGAGGCCTCTCAAGGTAAGAGGTGGGATTCCTCTCGGGAACATCGTGTGCTAAACATCACTGCAACCCTGCTAAACAGCAAGAGGAAGCCAAGTCTAAACAAATCAAGATTAAATGATCATATCCAAAGCATGAATAACAAAGGCTCCCATCCTTTCCATATATAGCAAGTGAACCTCTTCACATTGGGTCCCATCCATATGTGCCATCAAGCTCATGCAAGTTGTCCTCCACCAAAACTGCGATGTTCATCAATGAGATTCAATGTATCTAGACAACTTTGTTGACTTGGTCATAGTTGACTGAATCAACATGATCCCATCTTTGTTCACACCCAAGGGTGCTCAAATTAGCTGCTTATTCTTCATCCTTTCACATTAGGAGTGTTATTGATCCTTCTAAAGAGGTTAATAGGCCTCCCTACCCATTTATTCATCTACCTAGTGATAAAACAACTCTAATATTCCATTTAGCTTGAAGGCTAAAATTTTGAAATATTACAGTCCTCCCCTCCAAAATTTTTCTTGTCCTCAAGTAACTATATAAGGAACGAAAAATTCCTCCCCTCCTCTTCTTGTGGCCTCCTCATCAAAAGTCCCCACCATTGCTCAAAATGATCTGCTACAAATCTGTCCTCCAATGTTTCCTCCCGAGCATGCAAAACCATATGGCTTACATCATAGAAAGGTAGAAGGTGTAAGTGGAAACCTCCTTGCTGTCAAATGGCCTCCTCAAGGTAGGAGTGATGACAAAAATGGGGAATATTATTCCCAATGACTGATTCCCACACCCATGCTATCATCGAAATGAAATGAGCCAATCTAGGTAGCTCAAAAAGATCCTCAACCCTCGGTTCATACAATGTGTTGGGGCTGCATGGAGAGATTGGATCCTCCCATCCAAGTGGTTTCTTTCTCCATTTATGGTAAGTATGGGGCTGCTGCTGATCTTGGGATGAAATTTTATGTCCTCCAAGAGTGGCCCAAGCTACCCCATCAAACAAATAAACCATGAAGTGCCTCCTCCAAAAACTCAAGTTCTTCAAATGGCTCCTCCCACATGAAGAAAAGAGATGTAGTTTGGAAATCATGGGCTGCCCATTGCTTCTCCTGAGACATGCATCATGCAAAGTAGGGAGAATAATACTACCAATGCACATCTCCAACTCATATCCCACTCTCTAAACAAAGCTCCCCATGAACATAAAAATATCAGCAATACATGGAAGCAAAAAGCAATAGAAACAAGTTGTCATATGACAACCAGAAAGTGGATCAAGGTCCCACACATGGAACCAGCGTAGTGCATCCTTTGCCTGCATCAAATAAAACATTAACAAGTGCTTTTCCAGCCACTTTTTTTCTGCCACAATTATTTTACAAGATAGAAACATGAAAGTACAAAGTGGTGTCAATGGTGCACACCAAAAATCATGTGGCTTCCCCCACAAACCACCAATAAGATAACCAATCTCAATGCTAGAAATGACTTCAAGTACATCATCATACAGTATGCAAGAAGGGATAATCCTCCTTGGTACAACATGCTGCTCATATAAAGTAAAGAAGTACAAAACATAATGTGGAATTATACATTCTCCACCATGTACTTGGAACCTTGAGCTGAAATGGCTCAACTGGAAATTCTCCCTCACCTCCAAAGAGTAGGGAAGTGGCTGTGACATCCTCTCTATCACCATTCGGGCCATGCATCTCTCCATATGCTGAAATATATCATGCTGTATGCCCTCCCAAATGAACTCCTCTGCCAAGGAAAGGTATCCATCAAAGTGCATGGAAAAGAAGTCCTCATGTGCTGCATGTAGCAGCTTCTCCTTGAGCTTAGAAGCTCTAGTCAAGAAGAATTTGTCATAAGAATAGATGACCACATCATCCACCATATATCTATCATCTCCATCAGGGCCATCAAGAATCATGCAAGCACCAAGATCCTTGAGTACTCTACCAAGAGTTGAGACCTCCAATATGGATCAATCCTCCTAAGAGATAGCGCTGATGATATGCAATGTGAAGCTCCCCACATGCTGTTGTATTTTCCTTTGACCTCCCCCATTCCAAATTCATCCTCCAAATTGTTTCCATGCCCATCATGCAGCTGCTCATTCTAAAAAATAAGTAGTGATCTTTGGAAGTTGGCCTCCCATGAGAAGCTCTCATCCAAAAATAATCTCCCAATCTTGGCCCATGTAAGCATGAGTGGCCTCCATCTACTCCAATGTATGGAGGATTCCTTCCTCAAAGGAAGTACCCTTTGTTTCTCCAAATCCATGGAGCAGCTCCCTTGCACCATGAAGGTGCCATCCTCCATCACTGCAACAACTTTTGTCAGCGTAGTATAGATAGTGAGAGTGGGTGGTACTGAAAATGGGAGAGTGCCTCCCTCCTCCTTGAGACTATCCCAAACTCTCTATGTTGTACTAGACTCCTCCAAAGTCTTCACCTCTCCAGAATCTAAGAGGGGTGAACCAAACGGAAAGATTCCTCTCACCAACTCTAGATATGGTGGCCTCCCAGGTGGAATTCCTCCATGTAGTGAGACATCAATGTTAAGAGGAGACTGTACATATATCTGGGCAACCTTGCCCTTGCCTTCATAGTGCAAGTCATTCTTCCTCTTCCTTGCACCAACTCTCTGAAATATATAAGGGTGTGTGCTCCTCATCAAATGATGATGTCCTTCCTCCCTACCTTCTCCTTCCATCAGTAATATCTCACAATCTTGTTGCTCATTGATTGTGCTTTGTCTTCCATATGTGAGATCCTAGGGAACTTCTTGCAATGATACAAGAAATCCTCTTGTTGGAGTAAGTGCTCCTCCTTCCTCTGCATGAGGTACTAGATATGCTCTAGATGTGACAGCATTGTGACCCCCATCCTTCTCTTCCTCTTCAATATGAATAGGAGGTAACTGATCGATAAGAGAATCCTCTTTTGAAAAAGGAACCTTCATGCCCTCTTGTCCAAAGGTATGAGACAAAGATTTTTCCTCTATCAGTGTGTTATGCAAGATGTGAGCCTTTCCTTCAGTTTTATGAAGTGGTTTTGATTTTTTAAGTTCTTCCAACCCATGCACAAGTTTTGGTTTGTTTGGCTCAACCAAGAGTGTTTTAGAATGCCTCCCATCAGACCTCTCCACTAATCTCTTAGTGAAATTTTCATAAGAAGAAATATTGGCATTTTTCAATGAAAATGACTCAAAAATCCACTAAGCATAGGCCTTACCTTCAAAGTGCAGCACTGCAACTCTGATGGCTTCATCTTCAGAAACTTCATTAGGGGAATTTTGAGGTCTAAAATGGGCATCCTAAGGAAAATGTACAATCAAAATTCACTTTATGAGAACCAATCAAATTTTAGGGGATGACATCATCCCTAATGGTTGAGGTGGCATTGCTTGAGTTAAAGGTACTTACTTGTTACATTCTCAATGGTGGATAAAAACTCATGGTTAACCATGGTAGTGCTCTAAGTACTTTTAAAGTTAAAGTAAATTACTCATAATACATGTCATTTCACACTTTTTGAATAAAAATATATTATTGTCATTTCATATTTCTTGAAAGAAACAATGCATGTCCCTAGAAATTTATTATATTATATTATTTATTTTATTTTTATATAGTATATTAACTACATGTTATTATACAATTTAAGTAATATAAATTTTAATTAATAGCATATAATATAATTAAGAATTTATAAATTTATATTTATATTTTATCTTAAGTTAAGTACAAAGGATGAATGCATTAGTTGTTCAATGATAATGATTTTTTCTTGAAAATCTCATTCTTATTTATAGTCACATCAATACAATTTTTTTATTAATTTTATTTTGGCACAAATTTTGAATTGAATTTAACTATGGTTACATGGATTGTGGTGCAAAAAGTGAATTGAAAATTCATAAATATTATTTTATTGGTTTAGCTATTATTTTATTATTTCCTTAGGAGACCCATTTTAGACCTCACAATTCCCCTAATGTGGTGTTGTTGCAAATAAGTGTGTAGCTCCTCCACCCAAGCTTTGGCTGAACATGTTGGGGACCCATCAAAATCAGATAGAGTAAATATATCCATGTCATGCCGTCTGCTCCTCTCCACCCTGATCTTGCAAAACTCCTAAAAAGTGATATGATCTCTAAACCTTTCAGTTTGAGATTCATACTCCTGAAGAAAATCACTAAGAGTTTCCCTCTTAGGCATTCCTCCTTCTTCCATATCTCTTATGATAGATTTGGACATTTGACTGCATTGTGCATAAGAGGGTGTAGTTGCATGCTCACACCTACCATATGCACATCTAGATCCGGCTCTAGATTCAAACTTCTCTGGAGATTCCATCTCCTCTTTCATCTTCTTAAGATCTTCATTGATGCTCTGCATAGATTTTGGAAGAAGCTTTGAGAGCCTCTCTTCCTTCCTTCCTCCACATAATGGAGTCTTCCTTTTGTTCATCTCTCCTTCTCTTGATAGCATCATGGCTTATTTCCATAGGCTGAGCCAAGACTATGCTCTAATACCACTGTAATATCCCAAAATGGGAATGCAGCAGTGTATAAGCACAATACTGGAATAGTAGGGTGAAATTAAGTAATAAAATGTGTTGAGAAACAAATAGCCATAAAATGAATGAAACAAAAACAAAAATAAGCACTTCTACATCCTCCCAAGTGGGGAAAATGCAGCAAATAGACCCTAAAAACTTTATTTCCTGAAGATTGAGTTATAACATGGGAAAATAAAGGTTGGATCCCTTATCATATGTATTAAGGCCCTCACATACCAAAGAGAAACATAAAAAAATCTCTTTTGATAAGTTAAATAGATCCCCCGACCTTAAAATGATTTAAAAATAGCCAAACCCCATGACTTAAGCTATACAGAAATTCCTAAAGCATGCACAATGTGATTTTAGAGGGTTTCTGCAAAATTATAATATGGAATCATGGATTTGGAATTTCATTGGACAATATGCTAAGAAAACAGAGATGTGGCCTCTTTAATGTATTATGGAAATAACCCGGCAAAAGGGTTTCTTGAGAGCACAATTACAAAAAGAGAAGATCTGAATATTCATCTCTGAACAACGCAGTCTTACTGCAACATTATAGAAATATGGCTGAATAATACAAAAGAGGGATGAGACTCCCTTCCTCTAGCTTTTCAGGAGAAGGGTTGGCCCTTTATCAAGGAAACTAGCTCAAAAACAAGGGTTTTAACCTTGCTGCAGCAAATCTATGAAAAATGACACAGTTCTTGCAAGGGACTGCACTGTTGGAGATGAGGAACAGTGTGAGAAACTACCAAGATGTGAAATAAACCCAGAAATCTTCCTAGCTGACCTCTCAAGAGAAGGAAGGCACTCTCTACTAAGAAACAGACTTGGAAGTGGTGTTATCAAACCTCCACTGCAACGCCCTGCAACACAACAATATTTTGCTACAAAAATAACGTTGAGGCTGAAGAATGGTGCTTGGCCTCAAGCCTGGATGTGGAGCAATATAGAACAGAGCTCTCCCAAGAGGCCTCTCAAGGGAAGACGTGGGATTCCCACTCGGGAACACCCTGTGCTAAACAACACTACAACCCTGCTAAACAACAAGAGGAAGCCAAGTCTAAACAGACCAAGATCAAATGATCATATACAAAGCATGAATAACAAAGGCTCCCATCCTCTCCATATATAGCAAGTGAACCTCTTCACATTGGGTCCCATCCATATGTGCCATCAAGCTCATGCAAGTTTTCCTCCACCAAAACTGCACTGTTCATCAAGGAGATTCAATGTATCTAGACAGCTTTTTTGACTTGGTCAAAGTTGATTGAATCAACATGATCCCATCTCTGTTCACACCCAAGGGTGCTCAAATTAGCTGCTTATTCTTCCTCCTTTCACATTAGGAGTTTTATTGATCCTTCTAAAGAGGTTAATGGGCCTCCCTACCCATTTATTCATCTACCTAGTGATAAAATTTATCTTGAAGGCTAAAATTTTGGAAAATTACAATCTAGAAAGCGACAGTCACATGCAGTCAATCCGGCTTCAGATTTGGATCGACAATGGATGCAACCCTCAAAATAACTCTGATACCATGTAGGAATTTACGGGGTAAGTTCTGTAGATCAGAAACCAAAGTTCACCGCTCACAAACAAATTAAAAATCAGTACACCAGTATTATCACGTGGTTAAAACCCTCGAAGAGGGAAACAGTCCACAGTATGAGCCAACGCAGCCACTTCAAGAAATTTATTAATATAAAAAGAAAATTTACATATGTTTCTCTCATAAATGGTTACTGGAAAAATTACCCTCCATGCTCTTTAAATAGAGATCATGGACCAATCTAGTGTTAAGCCACGGATCAAGTGTCATTAATACCGAGGAGAGACTAAACCGTTAGATCACTACAAATCGTGACTGTTGGATTATAAGTTACAAATGTATATGGTAAAGAAACACACTTTACCTAACTCTACACTCGACTAAGTTATTCTTAAATATTTCCTATGTGTTGGAATATCCTAACACTCCCCATGGCATGCAACTCCACCAACTTTTCACTTTAACTGTCAAGGGTGGCCAAGTTAACTGACCACCTTTTTTCTTATTAAACCCTATCTTCTTGAAATTTATTCATTTAGTCAATTGATGCATAGTGAGAGGGTGAGGGAGTCATACCTGAGCCTAATTAGTTGCTGATGAGTTGCAGGATCCTTGATGTAGGGAGCTGGAGCACTGGAATGGTCACAAAGACTACCTTTCATTTGTTGTGTTTTTATTTTCTGAGTGAGGTGCTTATCGTGTATTCTGTAGGTACCTAGTGGAGACCTCAGTTTGCTGCTCCTAATGTAGCTTCCTTTTTGGAGTCCCCTAGTGATCTTTAGGATCGAATCTTCAACATAATTCTTCTACTTTTGATGTGCTAGATGGTGGTTGAGAGGTTCTGGTGCATGCACAAGTGTGCTACAAGAAGTGGTCATCTTCATGTAGTAGTCCCTTTGTTACAAATCCAGAGCTCAAAATGACATGAGGAGGGGAGAAACATATGTAGAGATGCTAGGGGTGGTATTAGGATGTTGATGGAGTGTAGTTGATGAAAACATGAGAGAAGAGGCCTTGTGTAACAAGCTGATTCACAGTGGCAAAATAGAGGGTTTGGTCAGGGATTCTTCATGCATGTGATGGAGTGATGGTAGACATAGGTGGGGTAGCATTTTTTTATGTATTTTATAGGGTCAGAGAGCCTTAGGTGAGCTTGCCTAGCCTCAGGTATCCTTCCTATAGAGTTTTATGATTTCCTGTAGCACTACAAGATTTTCTGTAGCAGCCTAGGACATCCTGTAGCATTGTAGAGATAGGAGAAAATTTGGAATTTTTTCTCACCTACTAGTAGAAATCAATGGAGGAATGAATGTTGGGGTTGGATGTGGAGTGAGTAGGTATAGGAGAGAAAGAGATATGGAAAAAAAGTTTCTCCCTTTGTCCATATTATCTATGTTCAACAACTTGTAAAACATAAGCAGGTTAGTGCATTGATACTATTTTATTCTTTTGAATCTTTTTCTCTCATTTTTCCTTTTTTATTTTTTTTTGAAGGCAGGTGGGATGCCTCAACAGAAGTTTTCACCCAAGGATATTTTATTTCTCTGTTTTCTATCTCTTTTTTTTTTGCTTCAGGATTTCCTCATGGAGGTTTTCAACCCTGGAGTTGGCCTTGAATGCCTCAGAAAGGTTTTCACCCATGCCTCTTTATTTTTCTTTTTACTTTTTTTTTTTTTTCTAGGAAGGTGAGGGACTGGAAGTTATGAAGCTTCCAATTACATTCACCTCTCTTTTTATTGTGTTCATGAATTTTGCCTTGGACAGGGGCCTTTTGTACATCTTGAGTCTATAACTATTGACAAGCAGAGGGTTCCCCTCCTCATCTATGGTTCTGATTTGAACAACCCCATTTTCATGGAATTTCTCCACTTGATAGGGTCCTATACATCTAATCATCAACTTTCCCTTGAAGTCCTTGAATATGGGGTCATAGAGCAGAGTCCAATCTCCTTCATGATATGTATTCTCTTTGATGCGCTTTCCATGCCAAAATTTCCTCTGTAGTTGGATTAATTCTATCTGAAGGAGTGCCTGCATTATAAATTCATCCAAACTATTCAGCTGAAGTAGTATTTCCTATTATGCCTTTGTGATTTCCAAATCCAACTAAGCTTCGATTCTAATGGTGTTATACTCAAAATCAATGGAAAGAAAATCTTTCTTCACATAAACTAGATCATATGGAGTAAACCTTGTTGTTGTTTTCCAGGTGGTGTTTTAAGCGCAAGTGGTCTCCACCAATCTATCTGCCAAATATTTTCTGTTGCTACTCACAACTTTGGTAAGAATTTTCTTTAATTCTCTATTGGTCACTTCTACCTACCCATTTCTTGAGGGTGATAGGCAATAGAAGTATGGTGCTTGATTTTGTGCTACCTCATGAGGTTCTCAATGAGATGAGATGTGAATTGAGCCCCCAGATCGGTGACTACCTCTTTAGGATATCCAAATTTGTAGAACACATTCTCTCTAAATAATTCAACCACCTTCTCTTATGTTTCTATCTTGACAACTCTTGTCTTAGCCCACTTGGTCCAATATTCAGTGCAAAATATGATGCATCTGAGTCTTCCCGGATGGTGGATCAATAGGTCCAATGATTTCCATGTCCCACTTTTCAAATGGATCTAAATCCACCTGAGGTAGTAAATGAATTTCATCCCTCAGTGTAGGTATCCCCATCCTCTGACATTGATCACACCTACTGGTGTATCGTTTGACTTCCTGATGGATATTAGGCCAATAGTAGCCAACTTGCAAGGCTTTGAAGGCTATCCTCTTAGCATCACAATGACCCCCATAGGCCCATCATGACATCCTGAGAGGATGTCAAAGACCTCCTTTTCCCTGACACTTCTCCTGAGGATTTGATCCGGTCCCAATTTGAAAATATTGCCACCGATCCAAGTGAAAGGGGCACTCTTTATTATATTTCTAATCTTTTCTTTGGATGAAAGGTTTGGAGGAAACCTCTCAGCAACTAGGTAGTTGGATATGTCATAAAACCAATGAGAGAGTATGAAGATAGCAAATAAATGTTCATCTGGACGCTGATCATCAACCATCTCTTACTCATCTGCATAAAAAGTTAGTTGTTGTCCTCTGAGATAATTGGGGTCAATTAATTATGCCAGAGCATCTATAATATTTTGTTTTGTTTGTTTTAAGTTTGGAATTTTTGGATGACCAATGCATAAAACAATTTGGAATGGTTGTGTATAAACTCTAGATAATATTAATTTACAAGGAAAAGGGTTGTTTCTTTACTTCACATAGTGCTTTAAGATTGCATGAGTTTAAGCAGAAAATGTAAGAAGATATGATTACTTAAGTATTCAAATTGAATGTTTTAAATAACCATAGGTGTGAAAGCTTTCAAAAAATGTTTAATAGCTTAACAAAACATATTTAATATTATGAAGATGCTGATAATTTATTGATGTAGAGGAATTACATAAACAAGCAGTTCAATAAGCCATTCTCTAATATAAATGATAACCTCAAGGGATTTAAGATAAACTAAAACTTAGTTATTTCTTACCTAGTTATCTCCATAAAAATTAAATATATGCAGAGAACAAGATGTAATGAAAAACATGAAAACTTACAGGAGAAAAAAACTATTTGAAACAAATCCAGAATCCTTTATTTATCATTAATGATCAAAGCTTGTACATTGCTGCTTACAAAATTCTCATCCAAGGGTGCAACCCTTAATAACTCACAATGAGAGTTATTTATACTAGTTTCTAAGACTAAGAAAATATATAGAACTAATTACAATAATAGTATCAAATAATAGGAAAATGAAACTGTTGAATGATATGTCACTGTTTTAAAGGAAAAAATTGATGATTTGGCCCTCAAAATGTTGTTTTTATGTCATGCTGTTGGGATCAGAAATTACTCAATTGTTTCACACAATTTATCCCATCTTTCTTCACTAGGGATTTCTAAATTCACCACCTTTCCGAATACTTCATCTACCTCTGTACACCTTTCAAAGGCTGGCTTGTTGATAAATAGATGTTTGATTTCATGTTTTATGATCAAATCAAACTCTAAGGCTTCAAGAAAGGCCTTCCCTGTTATGTGTCCTTTGATTCCTGCAAACTTGGATTTTGTTTTGTAGGAAAATCCCCTCTGCGGACAAAGGCGATCCTTCTAGCCCTAGGGTGGGTCTAGCAACAAGGGAACATGCTAGTTTCTAAATTCCTAGATCATAAACGAAAAGCTGATTGGAGTAGATGTCCTACCTCAATCCAACACTCTTGATGTAGTACGATGCAAGGATCCCTCGATCTTTGTCCTTCAAGCCTTGCATTCTGTTGCTAGTGATGTTCACACACCTGCACAAAGATCAAGCAAACACTAAAAGCATACAAGCATACATATTCATTTAAAACTATCCAACTAGTCAAGGAGAGTTAGAAACTTTGAATACTAACATAGACAAAGATGGAACTAGAAATCAGTCATGTCATATTAATATATAAAGAGAGTTTACAACCTGCACCTTGATGTTGTAGACCTCCTTTGACGGGTTCAGTCGAGCATGTCTCAAAGCATTTATTTGTCAATTCAGCTCAATGAGGTGAAAGGCTCAAACTCTCAATCACAACTACGAACTATTCTCTGCTATCAACTCTTGGTCTATTCTAGTTAGCAGAATCAATGGGATGAAGAGGGATTTATAGGAGTGGAGGAGAATCTTTGGGATCCACTTATGATGGAGGAAAGGTCTATCCCTTTGGGAAGTTGCATTTTTGTAGGAACTAAAAGGCCAAAGGGGGAAACTCGACCACATCAAGTCGAACAAACATCCATGACTCTACTCATGAATTTGTTACATCTTAGAAGATTCATTTCCATATTAAAAAACTTTCCAAAAGTATCTCGTCGCAGGCTCTCTTCAGAGATAGAGGGATGATGGTGTGGGGCTTAGTGCAAATATGTCCATGGGTAGGGGGAGATAACCACACCCCAACGCTGACCCAAAACTACATGTTTTTAAGGGTCTACTTCAGGAATGGTCCACGGATAAAGTTTTCCTTACATTTTAAGGGATGCAATGACATTCATTATGATGTGTGACAATACACAAGGGTCACTATGATGGTCCTCCAGTATTCGAAATAGGCAATGCAGGGACGGTGACAAAATGATGTGTAACAGCTTTATCTATTGCAATGGTATACAACTTTTTACAATAATCTTCTAGATTGACCAACCTATAATTTGGAGCTACTAGTCTAGGTAGTCCTTTCTAGTTCAAAACATTGAACTTTGAAGGAAACATTTTTACAACAATGTCCAAGGTTTGACATTTTGTCTCCAACTGATTAATAAAATTCTTCTTCTGTAAAACATTCTTAATTTCTAAAATGGTGGTTTTTTTTCAACAATATTTATTTGTTCTAGCTCTTCTATTCTCGTTGAATTTAGCATCTTTATCATATATGTGGCTTCTGTTGGTTTGGCCTTAAGTGATTTTTCTCTTTTTCTATCATTACTCTGCATCTAGTAATTAGTTCCTGCTGTTCAAAGATGATCTGTATGGATGGCCATACATCTGTCATTGATTGGATGATCTATGTCCAAATACTTTCCTTGGCTTGGGCCAAGGTATATTCCATTAACAAATCACTTTCTAACTTTGTAATCTTGAAAATAAGTTTCAGGAATGGTCCACAGAAACTTATTTTCCTACTTCTGTGTGTCCAATTCCTATGTTATCTTTGCTAGATCAGCTGTTGTTGATGTAGACTCAATTGTTGTTAATGATGAACTGGGTCTTATAGGGACTACTATGACTCGAATCATGGAAAGATGAGCTTTTTCTTTCTCTTTAAGTAATCCTTCAATGTTCTCCTCCATTTTCTTAATTTGGATATTTTTCTCAAAAATAATCTTGAGCATTTCTTCTCCATTCTGCTCACTTTCTTCAATTTCCTTGGTCTGTGGGTCCTCTGTAGAAGGAAATTTCAATTTTTTTTGCAGAGATGCAATGTCTGCATTTTTCTTTTTAAGAATTTCTTCTACTGCCTTACAGTTCTTCGGATCATATCCAATTCAGACTACAAGGTCTTACAAAGACTTAAGTTTGTTATCTTTAGCTAAGGAAGAAAAATTTTAAATCTTAAGATGAGATTGAACATTGGATAAGGAAGTCCTAAGCTTAGAAAGAGGCATAGCTGTAGTAGTCACGGTGGAAAAAACCATCTCACCAGACTTTCTGTGCATATCCATTTGATAAATTGGATGAATTTGATTGGTATCAAATGAAAATATAGTTTTCTTGTAGTCTGATGTATATTTTGGAAATGGAACACGGGCTTGTAAGAAATCCATTGCATCCTGCCTTTCTCACTGTCAAAGGTAGAGAGAAGTTTGTGTTGAGAAGTGGAGGTTTTTTTCTAGAATTGGATGTATACATTAGACTTCAGAGCTTCATTCTTCTGTTTAATTTCCAGGAACTTTAAAAAGATGTTTTGGTCATTAGTTGAGCTAGTTCAAGTAGTATGAATGATCTCCATAGGCTCTGGAGAAGGTGAAGATGTAGGAGGAGTGTTTGGAACACTTGTTCTCGATGATGTGGAAACCTCTGGATCTCCAAGGTCAACAATCTCTAGTTGTTTCTCTTCTGTAGAAACTATCAATCCAATATTTGGCTTCTTCTATTGAACTATGAATTCTTTGATTAGCTCCATGGTAGATGGAGTCTCTTCTCTTACCCTTTTTTGTTGCTTACTCTGTGCAACTGGAGTCTGTACATTTGAGGTGGATAAAATCTACTCCTTTTCTTCTTGAAGTGTACCATCAACCCACCGCTCCTGATTCATGAAATTTTCTATCTCTGGTCTTGGAGTATGATTGTAGGGAGTTGTTTTTAATTCAATTCTTAAAGCTGAAATTATATCAAAAGGGTCATAAGACCAGGTAAAACTAGGCTGAAAATTCATGTTCTTCAATAATGTATCTGCCTCAACACCATCTGATCTAGTGTTGCAGATAAATGAGCCCATCTTTGATTTTATTTTGAATTTTTACTTTCTCTTCTCTGACACAAAGTGCAGGTCATTCATGTTGATCATCTGCCTAATATATTCCAGAGAGAATATCCTCATAGGAACATACTTTGGTAGCTTATATGGTGCAAGTTTACAACCATATATCCTTATTTCTATATAATTATGGTATAAATATCAGTCACTAGTCTTGACCTGATCACTTAAGTGTAAAATTCTTTTTACTTCTTCACCAATCGGAGGCTTTTTCTGGCTGCCGAGGAGCTGTGCCACTGGATGCATGAATGCATCTATGAAATCTGAGAAAGTGAATTTGGTTGTAATAGTTCTAACTATATCAGTCCAATGGATAACTGATTTATTCACTCCTTGTTCATCTTGTTTGCTGAGTGTGATTCACAATAAATATCCCTGCTAAAAAAGAAACATATGAACAAGTACAAAAATGTACTTGAACATTCCATGTGTAGTCAAATTCATAAACAGTTCATGTATATTATCATCCAAAAATTGATACATGAAAGCAGGTTGCTGATCTTTATTAAAAATGGAAAAGAATCCAGGGTTGGGTTCACCAACAATTTTTTCATCTGGATAGCCTAACAGGTAAGAGATTAGAGAAATATAATGTCTTGAGGCTTCATGAAATATTGAATATGGATAGGGTGGATTTTTTTTGGTAATTCAACATCTTCTGGTAGGAAGGTCTCAAAGATCTGGGATTTTTGGGGAAAGGTCAAGTACTTATGGTACATATCCATAAGTGCTACTGGTGAAAAATGGCTCATGGATTCTGGTTGAGGAATTAAGAGCATTTTATTAATGGTTTCAGCAGTAATGGTGATGAGAATGTCTCCATTCTGAGCCACTACTGCCCTTTTAACAAGGTCATATCTAGTTTGGCACCTGATAACCAGTTATGGAAACTCATAGATTTTGGGAAAGCTAAAGAAAGGTAAGAGTGATTCCCATAATCTGATGGGATATTGCTTGTCAAGGTATTTATGCTTCAGCCACAAGTGCAGTTCATGGAAATCGAACTCACACTCTATGTCAACAATTTTGTAGAAGGAGTCTGCGAGAGGGATATGGTCGAGATCAACCAAGGTGATAGTAGCAGGGTTTTCTTCTACATTTGGTTTCCTGAATTTCACCTTTGGAGACATGATGATAGATATAAGGGAAAGAAATGGATAATTTGATGATTCAATGACAGAGGGAAACCAACTAAATCTGGTGTTTGGGAAATTTGACTTGCTTGGTGACTGTGCGTAATATAACTTTAAAACCTACAAAAAACAATAGATGGATTAGACAAAAGTGATAAACAAGCGAGGTTTGGATTATTTATAGCATAAAAGGTTTATGGTAATGGTTTGATAGGTGACTGTAGCATCTTAATGGTACTAGAGTGGTGTAATAACATGGCAAGTTAAATGTCTGGGAGCAGAGCTGCAATGGGCGAATAGGATGAATGGATAGGGACAGATGGGCAAAAAACAAATGTGGTGGCAACGATTGGTTAGAAAAAGGCTAACAGTCAAAGCGCAGGGGTCAAGAACTGTTTTGTGGAAGGAAAACCACAAGTGGATTTCAGAGGGGGTAGCGGGTGGTTTATGGTTTTGTGTCGGGGGGGGGGGGGGGGTGGCGCGGGTGGGGGTGCAAAGTCATGAGAGAGCAACACGTAAGGGTGGCCTGCCCTCCATTAAAACTACTTTTTAGAACCCCCCCATTAATGGGAAATGGAAGAGGGGGGTGTGAAGTGTTTCCCTGCCGTTGATCTAGGCGAAGAAAGATCTGCCATTGAAAAGTGTTCGGAATTTATTCACAAGACGAAAAACTGTCTTGTCCTTTAGTGACCTTAGCTTTAAAAAAAATATATGCGCCATGTTTATAAATTTCTACGCTTAATAATTCAAAAACAAAGATTAACTCTTTTCAAGCAAATTAATCACAAATTAATGAAATACAAAATTTTAATGGTGCATTTAAACAAGCAACCTTTTACAAATTATCTCTTTTGAAACTAAATCATCCATTTTTATTTTCTTTCCTAACATTTTTTGATGCCTTCATTTTTTTAGGGCAGTCTACCTCTATCATTTTATTGATATGAATATATAAAATAACCATAGTCCTAACATTTTTTGATTTCTTTTCTTTTTATTCATATCCTAACTTAGCATTTTGATTTTTTATTTTTGTCTAATATTCTAAGTTGTCAAAACCAAATAATGTTACAACATCGGCTCCAACTGGGGACTGCTTCCTCTTGTGGGATGCATAGAACAAGCATATCCAAGTGCCTTCTCCTCGGGCTAATGGAGTCTTTGATGTGAAAAATAAAACAGACTTGAATTTTTTTAAAAAAAACTGGTAATATACAATGATGATTTTGAATCTTCTTTAGAGTCTTGAGTATTGGATGTAATGTTTCAAAAATATTCCATTAACAGGCAATGAAGAAAACTGTCCTTCCAAATTTTGTAGAATGAAGGTGTTGTTACCTTTTACTTCAGTAATGCTGAAGGTCTAAACCAAAGGTTATCAAATTTACCATGTTTACTTTTGTCCTCCCTCTTGGCATCACATCTCAAAACTAGATCTCCTTCCCTAAAGACTCTTTCCCTAGCCTTTCTGTCAAAAATACTTTTCATCTTATTCTGATATTTCCTTTGTTTGTATTGATTCTCATCTCTATTTTCATTTAATTCAATAATATAATTTATCCTTCTAGAGAAATCATCAGGTTCTTCACTAGCCTCTTGTAAAAGTTTAAGAACAGGAAAAGCCAAATTGGTAGGAAAAATGGCCTCTTTACCATAGAACAACTAGAATGGATATTTACCTGTTGATCTCTTGGGAGATATTCTGTTAGCCCATACTGCATAGATAAGGTGACTGTCCCAATTCTTCTTATGGTCTTCTAGAGTCTTTTTAATTACCTTGACCAAGATTTTTCTTGATGATTCTGCAAGACCATTTCCTTGAGGATAGTAAGGAGTAGAATGATGGAGTAAAATTTGATATTTTTGACATAACTCAATAATTTTTACACTACTGAATGTTGTAGCATTATCAGTCACTATCTGTTGAGGACAACCAAATCTGGACAAAATGTTTTCTTCAATGAATTTAATCACTACTGTATCTGTACCATTTCGGCCTGGAATGGTCTCCACCCATTTGGTGAAGTAGTATGTGGCAGTTAAAATCCATCTGTGTTGATTAATTGAGGTTGGGTGAATTTCTCCTATAAAATCTAGTCCCCATTGTAGGAATGGAGCTGAAACAACCATTGGAACTAGTGGAAGAGCTGCTAGTTTTTTCTTTCCAGCAAACATCTGACATGGAATGCAGCTTCTAACCTTTTCTCCTACTTGTGAAAACAAAGTAGGCCAATAGAATCCTGCCTTAGTATTTTGTATGTTGTGGCTTTCCGAGCATAGTTTCCTCCACATATCCTTGCATGAAACTGCCAAATGATTCCTTCAGTTTTAGTTTCTATTAAACAAAGTAGCAGAATGTTGAGAGGATATTTCCAGTACAAGTTGGAATTTATGATACAATACTTAACACATTTCAACTTAAGTGTCTTGCATTGATTTCTTGAAAATTGACTAGGACACTCAAAATTAATCAGAAAATGTACAATTTTTGCATACCAATCTGATAGTAAAAATTTTTCATTAATGTGAACAGGAACTGTTTTACTTGAAGGTGAAGGTTCTTGTGTGTTCTTTCCTTCAGAATCCTAGGAAGGTTCTTATGGATTCTCCCCTTCTGCATTTAAGGAAGGTTCTTGTGTATTCTCCCCATGAGATTTGGAAGAAGGTTCTTGTGTATTCTTCTCTGATATCTCAAAAACAAAATTTATTCTGAGGACATTGCAATTAGATTCAGCTAACAATTTAGCTAAAGCTTGGCCTTTTACTATAGTGGTTTTGATACTGAGATCAAACTCAATGATTTGGGTGACCCACCTTCCTCTTCTTCCATCAGTGTCTAGCTGGGTAAGAACAATTTTTACAACACTGTTAGGAACATAAGAAATAATGGTTGAGTGAAGAACATACATTTTGAAATATTTTAAGGCTTGAACTAGAGAATATGCTTGTTTTTCAATAATGTCATACTTGAGTTCTACATCTTGCATGACTTTAAAATTCTATGGGTTGATAATCACCATCTTCATTTCTCTGCAAAATAACAACAACTAGAGTGTTTTCAGAGGCAAAGGAAAATATGCTAAAAGGTTAAAAATAATTAGGGTTGGCTAAAGTGGTTTATTCAGAGATGGTCTTCTTAATCTTATCAAAATAATATCTAGCAGGAATATTCCATTTAACTTCATGATTCTTTTTGAGCATATCAGTTATGTATTTAACTATTTCAACATAGTTAGGAATGAATCTTCTTAAGAAGTTAATTTTTCCAAGAAAAGCTTGGTTCTCTTTCTTATTCCTTGAAAATGATAGTGATTGAATGGATGATACTCTTTTAGGATCAATCACCACTCCTTCCTTTGAAATGATGTGACCCAACAACTTTCCTTCTTTGATGGAAAACAAAGACTTCTTAGTGTTGAGAGATATCCCAAATTTTATACACCTATAAAAAGCCTTCATCAAGTGTTTTAAAATTTTCTGATCTGAGTTAGAGAAAACAGTGAGATAATTAAGATATATAACAAAAAACTTATTTGTATTACCAACAAAATCTAAGTCCATAGATCTTTGAAATGTTTCTCCTGCATTTGATAACCCAAAGGCATTCTGGCTACATGAATGTGCCCCAGGGAGTGGTAAAGACAATCTTCTCTCTGTCTTCTGGATTCACCATTATCTGGTTATAACCAGAGAAACCATCAAGCATGGAAATTCTATTAGCACCTGAAACCTTTTGGATTAACTGGTCCATCATGGGTAGTGGATAGTTATCCTTTAAAGATGATTTATTAAGGATTCTGAAGTCTACACAAAGTATGATTTCCCCATTCGTTTTCCTAACATGAACTAAATTGGCTACCTAGTATGAATATCTTAAGGGAAAAATTATTTGAGCATCAATAAGCTTCTTAAGTAATTTTTTTATGGTAGGAAGCATAATTGGATTAATTCTTCTTAGTTTTTGTTTGTAAGGTTTTGCTTTAGGTTTTAGTGTAATTTTATGCTCTATAAGAGATGTGTCATAAGTTTTCAATTCAACATAAGACCAAGAAAAAAAATGTTTGTAATTTTTAAGAAGTTTCAGATATTCAGTTTTAACTTCAGGAGTTAAATATGTGCACATTTCAATGTTTTTAATGTCTTCATCAGTTCTAACGTTAGTTTCTTTGATATCATCCTCTGGTGAAATTAACAATGGATTTATAGGGACATCATTCTGATCAAATAATTTTTCTAAAGGAACAAGGCCTTTAGGAATGAAATTGTTTGACAGTTGGATAATATTAGGATCAACTAATTTTGAATTTAAGTTAGAGTTTTCATTTTCTTTAGCAACTTTATTCATATCTGATTGATCTTCTTCAATTTGTAAAACATATAATTCATCAATGACTTGAAGAAAAGATTTAAGCTGTTCATCATCTTCAAATATTTGTCAATATTTTAGATTATCTAGAATGAATGGCCTATATTTGACTTGAATTTGGTATTGTACCTACATTTGATTTGGTATTTTGAAAGAACTTGCAGAAACAACTAAAGAGTCTACATGAATGTTTTCATTTCTAGGGATGGCATTTATATTGAAAGCATAAAAGGAATTTTCAATTGATTCCGAAACTTCATTCATGTAATACCTAAGCCTAGGATGATTTTTTTGACAAATATTCCTAACCTATCTCACGATGAGTTCAGAATCACTAAAAACACTTAAATTTTACACCTTTAAGCTTCTAGCTAATTGTAAACCTAGAAGGAAAGCTTCATATTCTGCACCATTATTTGTGACATCAAAATCTAATTTGTAGGATTGGGTTATATTCTCTTTCTCTGGTGAAATTAAAACAACACCAACTCTAGCTCCATATTTAGTACAAGATCTGTCAAAGTAAAGTTTCCAAATATTAGTTTGAACAGATTTAGGAGTTTCAACAACATCTTCAATCTAAGTTGGGAATTTTGTGAAATATTTGAAGACAATTGGAAACAACCAAAATCTTGGTCAACTGAATAAATGGGATGATTTATGGCTTGTTTTTCTTTACTAACAGTATGTATAAATCTGACGTCTCTATACAACCTAAGATTTTCTCCTCCATACACAGGAATTGTAGCAAAAGACATATCCATCTTAAGACTCCCTCCTAGTTTGGCACAACAAGATCTTGAAAGAAGCATTCCAAATTTGGGAGGAATATCAGTGACAAGAATATCTGGAACTACACTTTTCATTGGTATTTGAGCTAGAGTAACCACTAAATTTTGTATAAGTCCTAAACAAGGTACTCTTTTAGAATCAAAGGTGTATAGGTCATGATAAGATCGAGTGATTTCAAAGTTTAATTGATCCATAATAACCTTAGGCATAAGGTTATGTGAGGCTCCAGAATCTAACATACAATTATATAGCAATGAATCATGGGCTTTCAAAGTTACATAAAATGGTGGTACAGTTTCATCTATCATATCAGAACTTGGACCAAAAACTACTAATGGTTTTTCATCTTGAAGGCTAATAACATCTCCTTCAAAATCTACACTAGAGTTTTGGATCCATTTTGTGACTTGACTCTTATATCCAAGATTTTTTGAAAGTTATAAAAGTGGAATATGAATTTTAACTCTTTCTAACTCTCTTTCAACATTAAAATAAGTCGAAATTGTTCTATCAATTTGTGTAGTATAATTTGGCTAATTTAGAGGTTGAATAGTAGTAGTTTGAGTTTCAGTAGATTTCACTTGAGGCTCAATTATGACAGGATCTTTAGGAGGTCTACCAGTACCTGCTCTTGGTCTTAAATCATACCTTCTATTAAGCTCAACAATTAAAAATCCAGAGAAGGCTTGATATTTAGAGACTTGAGAATTTTCTTGATCCTCTTGGGACATTTGACTCTGAGGGATAGGGACAATAGTAGTATGAAAATATGTATTGTCTAGGTTATTAATATCTTCTATGATTGAGAGAGTATTATCAATAGGTTTTTGATCATCAATCAACAAAGGTGTAGTTACTTTCTAGTCATTATTTGGTCTCTGAAGAATAAGCAATTGATGAGATTTCTTAAATTGACATTGGGTTTGTGTTTGGGGTCTAGCAACAGTTTGCTGGACTGTTCTAGGTTGTGTTTCAATTTTATAAATCCTATTCGAAAGGTTTCTAATTAATGATGTGATTTCATTTATTTTTTGATCTTCATTTTTGGATTTAGAGGAAGAAGAGGCTTCTTGATTAGATTTTAATTTTCTTTGGGATTTTTCAGCTTTGGCTTTTATCTTAGTAGAAGCATTCCTATTGGCTTCAACCTCAATAGCATTTTTTTGCATGTCTTCTAAGTTACCGGTTGTTCTCTCCCTTAACATGACAACAAAATAATCTTCAAAGGCTTTAAAGAACCTAACCTTTGCTGCTGCTACTGGTGGTTTATAATCAGGAGGCATCTTGCGATAAATTTTATTAAATCTCTTGATGAAATCAACTATTGGTTCACCATAATTTTTCTTAAGCTCTTCAAATTCTGTCAAGAAATAAACATGATCTTTTTTCACACCCCATTGATTCTTAAATATAGTTTTTAATTCTTCCCAAGATCTAATATAATTTACTAGTAATTTTCTAAACCAGATCCTAACATTTCCTTCTAAAGACTGCACAAACAATCTCATATAAACATTTTCATGTTCTATGTTCATGTTCTCAGCAAAATATAGAAATGCTGCTAGATGATCTTCAACTGAAAAACCAATTTTCCCATTAAATCTTGGGAGGCATTTCAAATATCCAGTAGGAAAATCATTAGGTATGTCTGGGAGTATTAGGGAAACATATCGTGCTTGAAGAATAGGCCTAAAACCAACCATACCTAGTGATGAAGATGAAGAAGATTCAATGGTGGTGGTTATAGAAGTAGAAGATGAAGTAGGGGAAGAAGAAGAAGGTGAAGATGGAGGGGTAAAGGAAGGTGGATGATGAAATGGAGTTGAAGATGTTTTTAGGGATTTCAAGGGTGTTCGAATGAACAAATTTTGGACCTCTTCTTCTCTTATTTGTGCTCAAATAAAGGATTTGAATATAGAGAAAAGAGATCTTCTGGTTGTGCATAAGTAGATGGAAGAGAATATGAGGTAGGGATATGAAATCAGTAGGAGGTTTCAATAAAGGTAGATGTAGATCCAAATCTTGCTCTGATGTGGGGGATTTAGAAGGTACCTTAGGTAATTTATAAGACTCCAAAGAGTGAACTAACAAAGAATATTGAAAATCCACCGCTTTGGATACTAATTCATGCACTCTAGGAGGTAAGTCTTCAGAATCTATGGGAATAGGTCCAAATCTAAAAGGATCAGTAACTATGGTGGTCTCCTATTGAGGAATAAAAGAAGGGGTTTGATGTCTTCTTCTAGAAGAATATTTCCTTACCAGTCTCTCTGGATCTGATAGAGGTAAGACAATTTCAGAATCAGAATGAGACCTGGTATGCCTTGAAGGAGCCAGCTTAGGTTCAATGAAGTCGCCAGGTGAAATTTTTTGACCTAACTAGACCTTTAATCACCTTTAAAGGAATAGGATTGCCATTTTCCTAGGGAAAACAAAAAAAATTCTGTTCCTCGACAACAACGCCAGTTTGATGTTGTCCTCTGAGATAATTGGGGTCAATTAATTATGCCAGAGCATCTATAATATTTTGTTTTGTTTGTTTTAAGTTTGGAAATTTTGGATGACCAATACATAAAAAAATTTGGAACAGCTGTGTCTAAACTATAGATAATATTAATTAATAAGGAAAAAGGTTCTTACTTTACTTCACACAATGATTTAATATTTTAGGTGTTTACGCAGGAAAGGTAAGAAGATATGATTACTTAAGTATTTAAACTGAATGTTTTAAATAACCATGATTGTGAAAGTTTTCAAACAATGTTTAATATATTAACAAAACACATTTAATATTATGAAGATGTTGATAATTTATTGATGTAGAGGGACTTACATAAAAAAATAGTTCAATAAGCCATTCTCTAATATAAATGATAACCTTAGGGGATTTAAGATAACCGAAACTTAGTTATTTCTTACCTAGTTATCTTCATAATACTTAAATATATGCAGAGAACAAGATGTAATGAAAAATAGGAAAAATTACAGGAGAACAAAACTATATGAAACAAATCCATAATCCTTTATTTATCATTAATGATAAAATCTTGTACACTGTTGCTTACAAAATTCTCATCCAAGGGTGAAACCCTTAATAACTTGTAATGAGAGTTATTTATACTAGTTTCTCAGAATAAGGTATCTAGAACTGATTACAATAATAGTATCAAATAATAGGAAAAGGAAATTGCTGAATAATATGTCACTGTTTTAAAGGAAACATTGATGATTTAGCCCTCAAAATGCTGTTGTGCTGTCATGATGTTAGGATCAGAAATTACTTAACTGTTTCACACAATTCATCCCATCTTTCTTCACTTTGGATTTCTAAAATCACCACCTTTCTGAATACTTCATCCACCTCTGTACACCTTTCGAAGGTTTGATTTCATGTTTGATGATCAAATAAAAATCTAAGGCTTCAAGAAAGGCCTTCCCTATTATGTGTCATTTGATTCCTGCAAAATTGGCTTTAACTATTGCAATGGTATACAAATTTTTGCAATAATATTCTATATTAACCAACCTGTCATTTGGGGCTACTAGTCCAAGTAGTACTTTTTGGTTCAAAACATTGAACTTTGAATGAAACCTATGGAAAACAATGTCCAAGGTTTGAAATTTTGTCTCCAAATGATTAATCAAATTATTCTTCTATAAAAACTTCTTAATTTCTAAAATGGTGGTTGTTCTGTCAACAACATTTATTTGTTCTAGCTCTACTCTTTTCTTTGAATTTAACACCTTTATCATATATGTGGCTTCTGTTAGTTTGGCCTTAAGTGTTGCTTTCTCTTTTTCTATAACTGCTCTACATCTGGTAATTAGTTCCTGATGTTCAAAGATGATCTGTATAGATGACCATACATCTATCATTGATTGGCTGATCTCTATCCAAATAATTTCCTTCGCTTGGGCCAAGTTATCTGCCATTAACAAATCACTTTCTAACTTTTTAATCTCGAGTCCCAATCTGTGGGACTTCTACATTTCCTCCATATACAGAGTATTATTCTTGATTTTATGTGTTTCTAAATTTTTAAACCTTTCCAACAACTTCTCATTTTCCTGCTTCTGTGTGGCCAATTCCTATGCTATCTTTATTGGATCAATTGCTGTTGATGTAGACTCGATTACTATTGATGATGAACTGGGCCTGTACCTGCAACTTCTATAGGGACTGTTGTGACTGGAATCAAGGAAAGATAATCAGTTTCTTTCTCTTTAAGTAATCCTTCAATCTGCTCCTCCATTTTCTTAATCTGGATATTTTGCTCAATAATAAGCTTGAACATTTTTTATTTGTTCTGATCACTTTATTTAATTTCTTTGGTCTGTGGGTCCTCTGTAGAAGGAAGTTTCAATTGTTTTCGCAGAGCTGCAATGTTTGTGTTTTTCTTTTTAAGAATTTCTTCTACTGCCTCACAGTCCTTCGGATCATATCAAATTTTGACTACACGATCTTCCAAAGACTTAAGTTTTCTATCTTTAGCTAAGGAAGATAAATTTTCAATTTTAAGCTGAGATTGAACATTGTATAAGGAAATCCTAACCTTAGAAAGAGACAGAGTTGTAGTGGTCATGGAACCGTCTCACCAGATTGTCTGTGCATATCCATTTGATCAATTGGATGAATTTGATTGGTATCAAATGAAAATATAGTTTTCTTGTAGTTTGATGGAGATTTTGGAAATGGAACTTGGGCTTGTAAGAAAGCCAGCTGCATCCTGCCTTTCTCACTATCAAAAGCAAAGAGAAGCCTGTGTTGAGAAGTGGAGGTCTATTTCCAGAATTGGTTGTATTCATAAGACTTCAGAGCTTCATTCTTCTATTTAATTTCCAGGAAATTTGAAAAGATGTTTTTGTCATCAATTGAGTTGGTTCCAGTAGTCTTAATTGTCTCCAGAGGCTCTCGAGAAGGTGAAGTTGTAGGAGGAGTGTTTAGAACACTTGTTCTTACTGATGTGGAAACCTCTGGATCCCCAAGGTCATTAATCTCTTGTTGTTTCTCTTCTGTAGAAACTGTCAAGCCAATCTTTGGCTTCTTCTATTGAACTATGAATTCTTTTATTATCTCCATGGCAGATGGAGATAATTGTAGGGAGTTGTTTTTAATTCAACTCTTAAAGATGAAATTATACCAAAAGGGTCATAAGACTAGGTAAAAATAGGCTCAAGATTCATGTTCTTTAATAATGTATCTACCTCAACGCTAGCTGATCTAGTGTTATAGATAAATGAGCCAATATTTGATTTGATTTTGAATTGTGACTTTCTCTTTATTGACACAAAATGCAAGTAATCCATGTTGATCATCTGCCTAATATATTCTAGAGAGAAGATTCTCGTAGGAACATACTTTGGCAGCTTATATGGTGCAAGTTCACAACCATATATCCTTATTTCTATATAATTCTGGTGTAAATATCATTCACCAGTCTTGACCTGATCACTCAAGTGTAAAATTATTTTTACTTCTTCACCAATCTGAGGCTCTGTCTGGATGCTGAGGAGCTGTGCCACTGGATGTATGAATGCATCTATGAAGTCTGAGAAAGTGAATTTGGTTGAAACAGTTCTAAGTATCTTAGTCCAATGGATAACATATTGATTCACTCCTTGTTCATCTTATCTGCTGAGTGTGATTGGCAGTAAATCTCCCTGCTGAAAAAGAAACATATGACCAAGTACAAAACTGTACTTGAACATTCCCTATGTAGTCAAATTCATAAAAATTTCATGTATATTATCAACCAAAAATTGACTGTTAATGTACATGAAAGCAGGTTGTTGATCTTTATTAAAAATGGAAAATAATCGAAGGATGGATTCATCAACAATTTTCTCGTTTGAATAGCCTAACAGGTAAGAGAAAAGAGAAATATAATGACTTGAGGCTTCATGAAATATTGAAGATGGATAGGGTGGATTGCTTTTTGGCAATTCAACATCTTCTAGTAGGAAGGTATCAAAGATCTGGGATCTTTGGGGAAAGGTCAACTTATGGTACAGATCCATAAATGCTGCTGGTGAAAACTAGCTCATGGAGTCTGATTGGGGAATCAAGAGCATTTTATTAATGGTTTCAGCAGTAATGGTGATGAGAGTGTATCCATTCTGAGCCACTACTGCCCTTTTAACAAGGTCATATGTGGTTTGATACCAAATAACTAGGTCTGGAAACTCATAGGTTTTGGGACAGTTGAAGAAAGGTAAGAGTGATTCCCAGAATCTGATGGGATCTTTCTTGTCTAGGTATTTTTGCTTCAGCCACAAGTGCAGTTCATGGAAATTGAAATCACACTCTATGTCAGCAATTTTGTAGAAGGAGAGTCTGCGAGAGGGATATGGTTGAGATCGATCGAGGTGATAGTAGCAGGGTTTTATTCTACATATGGTTTCTTGGATTTTCCCTTTAGAGCCTTGTTGATAGATATAAGGGAAATACATGGATAATTGGATGATTAGATGACAGAGGAAAACCAACTAAATATGGTGTGAGGGAAATTTGACTTGCTTGGTGACTGTGTGCAATATAACTTTAAAACTTGCAAAAAACATTAGATGGATTAGAAAAAAGTGATAAAAATGTGAGGTTTGGTTTATTTACAACATAAAGGGTTTATGGTATTGGTTTGATAGGTGACTGTAGCAGCTTAACGACGCTGGAGTGGTGTAATGACATGGAAAATTAACGGTCTAGGAGCGGAGCTGCAATGGGTGAATAGGATGAATGGGTAGGGACAGATGGGCAACAAACAAATGAGGTGGCAGCGATTGGTTGGACGAAGGATAACGGTCAAATTGCAGGGGTCAAGAACCATTTGGCTGAAGGAAAGCCACAAGTGGATTTCAGAGGGGGTAGTGGGTGGTTTATGGTTTTGTGCGGGGGAGGGCGAGGGGCGTGTGAAGTCGTGAGAGAGAAACACGTAAGGGTGGCTCGCCTGCCATTAAAAACTTCTTTTCGAATCCCCCCCCCCCCCCCCGGCTCTTGACCCAGAGGACCCGGAAATGGACGAGGGGGGTGCGAAGTGTTTCCCTGCCGTTGATCTAGGTGGGAAAAAGATCTACCATTGAAAAGTGTGTGGACTTTATTCACGAACCAACAAACTGTTTTGTCTTTTAGCGACCTTATCTTTAAAAAACAAATATGCGCCATGTTTATAAAGTTCTATGCTTAATAATTAAAAAACAAAGATTAATGTTTTTTCAAGCAAATTAATCACAAATGAATGAAATTTAACATTTTAATGGCACATTTAAACAAGTAGCCTTTTACAAATTATCTCTTTTGAAACTAAAGCATCAATTTTTATTTTCTTTCCTAACATTTTTTGATGCCTTTTTTTTTTTAGGGCAGTCTACCTCTATAATTTTATTGATATGAATATATCAAATAACCATAGTCCTAAATTTTTTTGATTTCTTTTCTTTTTATTCTTATCCTAAATTAGCATTTTGATTTTTTATTTTTGTCTAATATTCTAGTTTATCAAAACCAAATAATGTTACAACATTAGTCTTGATAAGAAATATGCAACAACATTCTCTTTTCCAGGCTTATCAACAATGGTAAAATCAAACTGTTGCAACAATAATAACCATCTAATAATTTTAGCATTGAAATCAAGTTTTTTCATTAAGTACTTAATTCGTGCATGGTCAATATGTACAAAAATTTGATACCCAATAATATAATGTTTGAATGTAATATTCCTAAATTAGCATGCAGCTAATAGGAATATTGATTTTTCTTTTAACACCTAGTTAGATGAATAAATGGGGAAGGAGACCCATACTTATCTTGAATAAGAATAAAACCCCTCTTGATGTGAAAAGGGATCATGATAATAACTGGATCTAGCACTCTCATGTGTGAACAAGGACTAATGGATGTGGATAAAGTCAAGTTTGACCAAGTCAACAACACTAATGTGGGAGGAGTGGATCATCAATAAAGGCGGCTCAATATGAATGTGGATTAGTTTAGACGGCTATATAAGAGTTGGATTGAAGACCCTTAGGTGTGAAAAGGGTTGGAGCAGGTTGAAGAGGTCAACCTTGACCAAATCAAACATCGCTGTTATGGAGGAGTGGCATTGATGAAGGTACATTGTAGTTTTGGAGGGAGATTGATTGTGTGATGGTGGAAAGCCTAATGAGTGGGACCCAAGGTGAGAAGGCTCACATTGTTTATAAGGAAGAGGATGGCAGCCATATGGGGTTAGCTTATGAATTATATTTTGATATGTCTGTTTAGAATTTTTCTCTCTTTAGCTAAGATTGTTGGTGCTGTTTACCACAAGGTATTCCTGTTTAGGAATTCCATATCTTTCCTTGAGAGGCCTCTTGGGAGAGTCCAGATCTATCATTCCACACATCCAAAATTCTGTCCAAGCTTCAGTCTTCATCTACAACACATTTTCTGCAGAATATTGTGTTGTGTTGCAGGGTGTTGTAGTGGAGGGTTGAGAAACCCTCTTTCTGAGCTATTTTTTCATAGGAGGAAGGATTCCTTCCCTTGGGAGATCAGTTTGGAGATTTATTGAGCACATTTAAGATCTTTGGTAGCAGGCCAATCTATTTCCATCACCTACAATGTAATTTCAGTCTGGAATTGTGTTATTTTGGAGGGCAGCTTCAGTGAGGGATCTTGTGGCTTTGTTTGAGTGTTTTCCTGTGATTGAAGGGTTCAGCCTTTCATTGGAGGAGACCTTGGAGTCGATCTGCATCAGATCTATATTATTTCAGCCTCCTATCTTCATGTGCTTTATTTCTAGTGACTTTTCAGTCCTTGGGTTGTAGATCACCATTTGTATTTGGTTGTATTCCTAGAAACCCTTCTCGGGTTCTCTTAGAATGATGTAAAGGAGACTAGATCTCATTTTTTGAGCATTATTGATTAATATAACATCAGATCTATTTGTATCTATAATTTATGAGTATAAACCCTCATTAGATTGCGCTGTCACTTTATGCAGTAATTCTATGTTGCAGTAGTTTTGGGGTTTCAATGTTTTGAGCTATACTAGGTGTGGGAGGCTTGTTTACCTCACCCATCATGATTTGTTTTTGATCTCCTCTTGGATTTAGGTGTTATGATGTTAGATATAATGGATCCATGGGTTAATTTTGATTATTATAGCATACATTTCTAAAAATTCATTTGTTTTATGCACGTGTTTCCGAGTTTCCCCATTTGGGAATATTACAGTGGTATTAGAGCATAATCTTGGCTCAGCCTGTGAGTTTTCAGCCAATATGCTATAAGAAGAAGAAGAGAAGGAGAAAGAGATATAAAATGGTGGAAGGAATGAGCTTGGTCTCATCACTTTTTAGATCTATGAAGAACCTCTCCAAGGAGGTTAAGTAGATGAAAGAGAACAGATGCAATGAGACCTTTAGAGGGTTTCAAGAAGATGAAGGACCATGTACTTCCTATTCTCAAAAGAAAGAACTAGTGTTGCAACAAGCTCCAAAGCATTACACCTTTCCCTTTCCTTTCAATGGAGAAGACAAGAGGCATGGAGATGGAGGGCACTTGGAACATGAGATCCTGAGTGGATACCTTGCAGAATACAAGTCTCAACCTAAAGCTTTCAAGGAGACTCTAACTCTTCCTCAATTTATTCAGCTTGAAGAAGATAGGAGGCCTTGCAGCCATAAGAGACTGAAGGGCAATAGATTTCTATTGTTTACTTTTGATGGAACATCCACAGGTACAACAAGGGCTTGGGTGATGAAGCTAGATGCATTCTTCCTACTACATCCAGTGGTAGAAAGAGAGGCTGTAGAGATTGCAACACTGCATCTTGAGGGTGAAGCAAGCACATGGTGGTTTAGCCATTTGAGTCATGCAAGAGTAACTACTTTTGTAGATTTCACTCAAAGGGTGATCAAAATATTTGACAAGAAGAAATCAGAAGGGGAGGAGCCTTCACCACCACTTGAGGAGACTTGTACTAGCACTGACACAACTATGGAGGAGTAATTATCATCCTCAGTAGTCGGGGAAGCCAACACATTGGAAGGAGGAGTCATTGTAGCCATACAAGATGTTCGCAAGCTTCACCAAGGTATGCATGAATTTCCACTTTCTGTTATTTCAGAAAATATTATGGTGGGTTGTGGAAATATTTCTTTGCATGACCAAGAGTCAACACATACTGCTGATATGGAGCAGCAAACTTGCACTGTGCTGTGCAGTCTTGAGTTGTTCAAGGAAGGGATAAGCAATCATCCTGATGTGTCATTATTGAGCTGCACACAACACTTGGGGTTGGGTTGTGGACTTGTAGAGGATAGGATGAGCTTTGTCCTAAACAATCCAATGCAGAACTCTATGTTCATCATTGAGTTTGAGCATGAGACAAAAAATACACCATTGAGGAGATTAACAACACTGTCATTAAGCAATAGTGAGGAGTTGGGGGCCTAGCTATCATTAGAGAATTTTGATGACTATTACACTTGTATGACATTGGATGAGCAGTTGATCAATGAGAGACACTTTTTATTTCATCATTGTGATGGACCTATTAGGGTGATCGTTGTACATGCCTATGAGGAGGTTTTTCCTTCATCACACTTGGATCTTTATGGATTCAAGATGGAAATTGATGTGAGGTATTCTCTAGGAGATCTCCAAGAGGTTTCATTTCAATATCCCATGAAATGAAAAGGTAGAAATCTGATTTGGGAGGATGGTAGTCTTCATTGGAGGAGTACCAAGATGGAGCATGGTAGGAGACACCCACATGTGGATGAATGGGTGTGGATGGTGAGTAAGAGGTTGGTGAGCCACTTGCATATTTATGACACTGGGCAGAAAGAGGCATGGTTGCGTTGGCTACTCTTGAAAGATTTTGGACATCATGTGACGTATACTTCTCCAAAGGGTATGTTGGTAGAGGAAACTTGGCAAGACACTTGCATCATATGGCATCAAGGAGTTTTGGTGCGTTATGTTGATATGACATTCTTCATGTCAATCATCATATATTCACCTCATGATTTTTATGATGAAGGTGTGAGGGAGCAGCAAGGGTTATTGTTTCTTTGGCTACTCTTGGGAGAGTATGGGTAGATTTTTTCCCATACGTATCAAGATATTTCAGGAGAAAGGGATGTAGATGCAGAAGTGTCCTCAGACACATAACTTTATTGATCATAAAAAATATTACATATCAAATTTCAGGAGTTTACAAACGTAAACTCACATTCTCACATTACACTCACATTGCACAATGAAATTAGGAAACAATCCTATTTATAAGCTCTATGTTCTAACTTAATCTAGTTATGGATCACTTGGAAAATCAACAAGTGTCCATTTACAATAAATGACCTTCTAACCATCCCACTAAATTTATTCCTATTTTAGAGCCTAGGAAACGACTCAATTCTAGAGTCCTATTTTTACTAACAAAATACATCTCTAATATTTATTAGATATTCTAATTTAATAAATATATTTCTCCTAAATTTACATTATTCAATTTATGTATTTTTGGATTTATAATTTCCTTTATGAAAGAGGCTAACATTCCCCCCTTCAAGGATAAATCCAAAAGAAGAACGAGGAACCATCTTCCAAGTTCTCAAGTTGATGCTGAAAAAATCTTCAATCTCAAGAGACCATGAGTCAGGTGTATGTCTGATTCATCTCTGAATGTTGCTTGACAACTCCAATATGTGCCAAGTCACAAAAGGATCCATCTATCCTTTGCATGAATTCAGTATCAAAATTTTTGTTCAAGGCCCACTGGCTGATGATGTCAAAAACAACTCATTGTTGCTTTTGTTATGCTGAAAACTGTTCACTTCTTCTGTGCTATCGATTGCCCACTGGCAAATTTGTTGATGCCCACTAGCAAATTTGTTGATGCCCACTAGATGCTTTTGTTGGTTTTGTTGAGACTTTCAGTCTGACAACCACTGTCAATCTCATTGACATTTTCCCCCCTTTGTCAACTGAAAGGAGAGACACTTCGCTTGGAAAGTATTCTTGAACTCCCCCCCTTCAGGTGTAGGAGTTTTACACTGGTGTACTCCACTGTTCAACTGAATGACAGTACCATCATCTTTTCACTGTTGGCTGCACTATGTGTGATCGTATGCGGTTGTAGAACTGAAGCAATATTTTAACTGTGGATGACCATTCCCAAGGGTCGATCCATTCATAATGTATCTTCAATCTGGCTGAGATGTGTTGATTGTGACATTTGTCTGAGGAATGATTGGACTTGCCACAATGGCGACAATGATGGAGATCAAAACATTGATCTTCCATATGACCAGTTCTCTGACAATGAGAACATTTCGGTTTGACTTCAACTTCAGGTTGTGTGGAATTCTGTTTTTCTGTAACTTTGGGTTGCAAGAATTGCTGGTTGTCTACAACTGTCTCTGAATGTGTTGAGGGGATCTGTTCAAGAAATCCTGCACTAACGAACTGAATGGGCTTGGAATAATCAGGAATATGTAAGTTGGCGTCATATTGGACATATCCTAAGCCTTGTCGATTCTTGTTATTCTGAATTTCTTCCCAGGGCTTGATGATGGGCTTGGAAGAAATTGCATCTGGAACAACTTCGACACTTGAAGCTGTTGGAATGAAAGACTTATCATCTGGATGGTTCAAAGACTTGAAAGTATCACTCTTTTCTTGCAATTCAATCCTTTGAAGTTGTGACTTGAGCTGAAGAAATTCAATAGTTTCATGTGTTTGTTGTAGATGCTGTGAAAGATCAGCAAGAGTTTCTTTGCTGACTTGCACCATGTCTTCATCATTGGATATGATCAAACTATGAAGAATGTTTAAGAACTGAATATGTTGCGCCATCTGAACTTGCACACTTGAAATCAGGCTCTCTTGTTGTAGATGTCATACTTTGAACTGTTTCACTTGAATGACGGGCTCGCTTGAATGTGGCTTAAATGGCACGCTCTCTTGATTTTTTGCTTATTGTGCTTGCTTGGAGCACTTGCTAGAGTTGTAGAATTGTCTTGCTTAAACTATGGAATTCACGCTCGCTTGATGACGATCGTGTTTGTTTAAGCATGCACTTGACTTACTTGATGACTGCACACTCACTTGAATGAATAGCCACGCTCGCTTGATGTCGATCTCAACTTGCTTGATTGTTTTAACTTGTTTGGTTGCTGTGATGATTGCTACAATAAAATTCACTCTGGCTCACTTGAAGGTTTGATCATTGTACTGAATTGATGCAAATTGCTTTAATGAATAATCACGCTCACTTGTAGGAGATGTGAACTTGTTGCTTGTTTGATTTAGAAATTCATGCACTCACTTGATTTTGTGTAAAGGAAGGGTGTCGAACACTGTCGACAATGCACCCAACAAAGCTTACAATGATTCACTTTAAAAACAATGAATTCGATTACAAGTTCTGAAATGGATTTGCAACAATGCTGATGTAGACTTTGCTTTCAAATGCATTAACTTGAGTAGGTGAATTTGATTGTTGATGTAGTATGCTGATGTAGACAATCTTCGATTATATGTTGTTGTTGTGCAGATGCATGTGTTGATCTTGCAGCTATTTCGTTATAAGTGTTGTGCTTGCTGATATTAAACTTTATATACGAAATTATTAATGTGTCACAACTAGACACAAATTAAAAAGCAACAACATGAAGCCATAAAAAACATGCGCCATCAAACACACATGGTGTACCTAAGATCCCCTTATTCAATTTCGGGCGGATCTAGGACACATCAACACCAAAAAAATGATATCTTTATTAATCACTGGAGTACATCATCTGAAGCAATGATAATGCCAAGTTGACAATCCTTTGAAAGCAAATTGTCTTCAAAATCTGGATATTCACCAACTCAATCTCTCTCAAAGTAAAACAATACTTTGAATTACAACAATGGCTTTTCCTTATCACTCCAAATACAAAATATGCACCTTATATCTCCACAAAATATTCTTCAAATTTACAAAATGTAATGCACCTTATCACTCCAAATACAAATGGAAACACTCCTTATTTCTTCAATTACAAAGAGAGTCACATTTTCTCTCTCCCATTCACTCATTAAAAAAAATACATCCTTTTCTCCATTACATTAAGAATAGTCCTCATTACAAAACTTTAAAAGTTTTATGAACTCTCTTTAAGGAATATAAAAAAAATATTAAAAATTACTCCATTTAAACTTTCCACTTCACCTTCAACATTTCACCTTTGAATTTTAAAGACATGCCTAGTACTTCATTCTTCTCGTTACCAATTATGCAGCAATATATGTTTCTCACAAAGTTGGCAGAGGGGTTATATTTCGAGAAAAATGTTTCACATCAAACACAACGCAGCGCGCAGTTGGAGGAACCTTAAGGCGCCATGGTTTCATTGAAGGCTAGTCTTTCTTTTCGAGGAAAATAAAGTCCGATGTAAATGTACCTTCTTCTCTTGTCAAAGAGGTAGAAGTGAGAAAGTGGCCACTGTTTCATGAAAAATGATAGTTCCTATAGCCATGGAACATGAGGGATATGGGATTAAGAAAGAGAGTGGAGTTCAGGACAAATATGTTTGCTGCCTTCATCCATGTCTTGGAAGGAAAACTAAATGGAGTCTGTTTGAGTTAAACCGACACAGGGAGAGATATCATGATGCAGGTCCTGTTTCTGGGCGCTTGAGAGGCAAGCAACGGTTAGGAAAATGGCCTCAAAGATCAAAAATAGTGAATGAAAATGATTTGAAGAGGGAGAGGTTAGATGTGAAAAAGAAGTGTGATAAGCAGGAGACTACCTATAGACATAGATTGATTAAAGAGGCAATGGCTGCAGAGGGTGTCTTTGTTGCAAGTGAAATGAGTGAGGAAGCTCAAAGAAACATCCGAGAGGCTTTGAACGAGTAAAAAAATCAATGGGCAGAGAGAGAACGTGCTACATTGGCAAGGATCCAAATGAAGGAGAAATTGGCTTTAGAGACAGATTGTCGATATCTGTCTTCGAAATGACCTTTGAAATGTTTAAATAGAAGTTGGCATGTCAGCCATACAAGCAGAGTGTGATTATGTAATTCATGAGGATTTTATGAAGGTTGTTCGACGATGTTTGAAAAAATCCAAACAGAAGCTCCTCCACTTAAAATATTGTTGGACTTTAAATGCAAAGAAACATAATACCAACATCAATTCTCACACATAACAATGGCTCATAGAAGTACCTTTTTTTTATGATGGCAAAGACCGCAAAGACAACAGACATTCTTTAAAAAATCGCTAAGGCTACTGGTCCATTTTATTTTGAGGCACATACATGTCTATGATTTGCGCTTGGAATCCCTTCGTTCTGTGTTGATCCCTCCTTGGATGTATGAAATCCACTTTGCTACAGACCCTCGAATCCCTGTGCTGGCCAGTCCATGAACTCTCTGAACTGTTACTGACCAACACTGATTCTCTCTTCATTTCCAATATAGTCAGAATTGGACTGCCGAAACATTTTTCAAGTTGCAGTACTGATCTCTGAACCACCACTGCAAAGCCAGATTTTTTATTTTGTTTTCTAGGCATATCTTGATCACAAATAGGACCAGGATCTAGATCGATGCTTCTCCACAATCGATCAACATCACAAATCTATCAATCGCAGCTTACACAGCAAAAGAGGTTATGCTGCCTCTGGCAAATTGTATCACTGTTTCAATGATCAATTCGACGCAGAAGTTTGCTCTCTGCGTGCACTCCAGATCGTATTTAGCTTTAAGAGTCGGCGACTGTCAACTTAATTCATCAATCAAAGCTTCAGGCAGATTATACCACTGTTTTGACGCAGATCCTGCACTTGCTTAATTCCATTAATCTCACCACGAATGGCTGACTCAAACTTACCAATCACCGACCTTCACATCAACACAGCTTCAGCTCTTCATAGACAACGTCTGCACCCAATTCCAACGCAGAGTCTGCCCTGCATGTGCTCCAACTCAACGCCGAATTCCCTTCTGTGTGCACTCCTTCAAAGAACCCAAAGGTTCGTGGATTTACGCCCATGAATCCACAACAATGCCACGATCCAAAATCTCACCGCATCTCTGATACCACATGTAGATGCAGAAGTGTCCTCAGACACATAACTTTATTGATCATAAAAAAGATTACATATCAAATTGTAGGAGTTTACAAATGTAAACTCACACTCTCACATTACAGTCACATTACACAATGAAATTTGGAAACAATCCTATTTATAAGCTCTATGTTCTAACTTAATCTAGTTATGGATCACTTGGAAAATCAACAAGTGTCCATTTACAATAAATGACCTTCTAACCATCCCACTAACTTTATTCCTCTTTTAGAGCCTAGGAAACGACTCAATTCTAGAGTCCTATTTTTACTAACAAAATACTATTTCAAAGTATCTCTAATATTTATTAAATATTCTAATTTAATAAATATATTTATCCTAACTTTATAAGGGATGGCACAATCAAAGTGCAAAGAGGCTACCCTTCAGCATTGGAGGATAAGGAGGTGCTTCCACAAAGGAAGGAGATATCCCTACATAGCAGCATGATGGTGGATGACTTTGGCATGGGGCATGTCAAATAAAGGAGTCATGGTGTGAAAATAGCCTTATCACTAAGGCCAAAAATGTTATCACTTGGGAGTATGTTTCTATTGATGGATTGTTCCAAGGGAAATATGCTTCCTTTCATTTTGCAGACTTTTATGAGAAGATTCTCATGGGAGGACTCATCCATGGACCTCACTTTCAGCTTACTCACTAAGCATGGTAATAAATGTATTTATGTACTTATTGATTATTCCATTGAGTATTTGCATTATCTCACCATCTATGTACAGTGCATTGCTCCACAAGAGGGCAAGTTTATTTTTGGGTTTCATGGTCATTCTAGGACCAACAGTTATGATGATAACCTTTCTCTACATGACTTTGGGCAAGTGTGTTGTTATTTATATTATGCTCAGCTGATATATAATGCTATATACTACCTCATAATGGATAATCAAACATGCACAACTAGCAACTTTTTAGAGGACAACTTGCCACATGATGTTCTAAAACAGTAGTTGGAAATACTGTGTTGTATTCACTGGAAAAACCATTGGGACCATCCAAAATTGCACATGACCTTCAACATTTTTCTGATTTGGATACCATATGGTGATGATGTACCATTCACTTTGTATGGGATGGATTGGGCCAGCATGAGTCATGTTTATATGGAGAGGATCATTGAAGATCCAGTCTTCTTCTTGCCTCTTGAGGGCAACATTGTTGTAGCCCAAAATCATCAGCTACTCTAAAATTATCATAAGTGGAGAGAGGGATGGCGTGGGGTAGGATATTTTGTCTACCATGTCAGTTATTCAGCCCACCTACATGGCAGGAGCCAAAGGTGGAGTAGAATTTTCATGAGTTAGCATTTTGGACGGTGGCTCATTTTGTATGGATGATAGCTTGGGGATGGGATATTCACATGGGGATGATAGATCCCAACATATATTAGATGTCATGCCTCAAGAAGGCCTATAGAAAACACATTTTTTCCTCCATGGGTGTTTTACTTCTACATGATGATAGCTATTTGGGATGGTCACCAAAAGCTAACTTGTATATTTGGGAGGGGCAACTTGGAGATGTATTGATGAGACAACATCTTGTTCCTTGGAGGAATTTATCATATGAGGATGCTATAGGAGGAGGAGATGAGGCTTTTCAGTCCTATCCTTGTAGTTGCTTGAGGACAAGAAAAATTTGTGAGGGGAGGACTGTAATATTCCTAAATTAGCATGCAACTAATAGGAATATTGATTTTGCTTTTAGAACCTAGTTAGATGAATAAATGGGGAAGGAGACCCATAATGATCTTGAATAAGCATAAAATCTGTCTTGATGTGTAAAGGGACCATGATAATAAATGGATCTAGCACTCTCATGTGTGAACAAGGACTAATGGATGTGGACAAAGTCAAGTTTGACCAAGTCAACAACACTAATGTAGGAGGAGTGGATCATCAATAAAGGTAGCTCAATATGAATGTGGATTAGTTTAGACAGCTATATAAGAGCTGGATTGAAGACACTTAGGTGTGAAAAGGGTTGGAGCGGGTTAAAGAGGTCAACCTTGACCAAATCAAACATCCCTGTTATGGAGGAGTGGCATTGATGAAGGTACATCACAGTTTTGGAGGGAGATTGATTGTGTGATGGTGGAAACCGTAATGAGTGGGACCCAAGGTGAGAAGGATCACATTTTTTATAAGGAAGAGGATGGCAGCCATATGGGGTTAGCTTATGAATTATATTTTGATATGTTTGTTTAGAATTTTTCTCTCTTCCGTTGTTTAGCTAAGTCTATTGCTGGTGCTGTTTAGCACAAGGTATTCATGTTTAAGAATTCCATCTATTTCCTTGAGAGGCCTCTTGGGAGAGTCTTGATCTATCATTCCACACATCCAGCATTCTAGCCAAGCTTCATTCTTTAGCTACAATGCAGTTTCTGTAGAATATTGTGTTGTGTTGTAGGGTGTTGCAGTGGAGGGTTGAGAAACCCACTTTCTGAGATAGTTTTTCATAGGAGGAATGATTCCTTCCCTTGGGAGATCTGTTTGGAGAGTTCTTGAGCACATTTTAGATCTTTGGTAGCATTCCAATCTATTTCCATCACCTACAACGTAATTTTAGTATGGAATTGCGTTATTTTGGAGGGCAACTTAAGTGAGGGTTCTTGTGGCTCTATTTGAGTGTTTTCCTGTGATTGAAGGGTTCAACCTTTCATTGCAGGAGACCTTGGAGTGGATCCAAATAAGATATATATTATTTCGGCCTCCTATCTTCACGTGCTTTAGTTCTAGTGACTCTTCAGTCCTTGGGTTGTAGATCACCATTTGTATTTGGGTGTATTCCTAGAAATCCTTCTCGGGTTCTCTTGGAATGATGTAAAGGAGACTAGATCTCAGTTTTTGAGAATTATTGATTAAATAACATCAAATCTATTTGTCTCTACAATTTCTGAGTATAAACCCTCATTAGACTACGTTGTCACTTTATGCAGTAATTTTGTGTTGCAGTAGTTTTGGGGTTTCAGTGTTTTGAGCTATACTAGGTGTGGGAGGCTTTTTTACCTCACCCATCATGATTTTCTTCTGATATCCTCTTGGATTTAGGTGTTATGATGTTAGATATAATGGATCCATGGGTTTATTTTGATTATTATAGCATACATTTCTAAAAATGTGTTTTTTTATGCATGTGTTGCTGAGTTTCCCCATTTGGGAATATTACACTGAACTTATTCAAAGAATGGACAATAAATAAAAGCTCTTTTTCAGTGACAATATAGTTTAGTTTAGACTTAGAAAGATTCTAGCTAATGAAATAAATGGCATAGGGTAACTTATCATCCAATTTTCTCAAGGCTACCCCCACATCTTTATTTGGAAGGGCAGAGCCCAATTGGGACCTTGAAGTATATGGGTAGTGGTAAGTTTTTCCTTGATGATATCAAAAGCTTCTTGACAAATATTTGACCAACAGATTTGGAATCCTTTGCCAGCAAACCAAAAAATGGTGAACCCCCCTTGTTGAAATCCTTGATGAACCTCCTATAGTAATGAACCAAGCCTAAGAAAATCCTGACATCCCTATGATTATGGGAATTAGGAACCATTTCTATTATGGAAATTTTATTTAGGTCCACCTGTATCCCTGCTTGAGATATGGAGTGGCATAGGACAATCCCTTCCTTTTTCAAAAATTCACACTTCTCAAGGCTTAGAGAGAGATGCATTTCAATGCATTTCCTCATCACGTTACCCAGATTGGAGAGAGCCTCATGGAAATCATACCCATAAGGTATGAAATCTTCCATGTAGATATCCACATAATTATCATGGAAAAGTTCTGAAAAAATGCTCAAGGTTTCTCTCTGGAAAGTAGCAGGGGCATTGCACATGCCAAAAGGAAGGACTCTATAAGTGAAGGTTCCCGAAGGACATGTGAATTTGGTCTTGTCTTGGTCCTTAGGGCTGATCTGAATTTGGTTATACCCACTGAATCCATCTAGGAAAGAGAAAAACCTCTTTCCTGCAAGACCATCTAGGACTTTACTAATGGAGGGAAAAGGGAAATGGTCCTTCTTAGTGGATTTGTTTAGTTCTCTATAGTCAACACAGATTCACCATTCCCATTCTTCTTTGGGACTAGAACAAGAGGAGATATACAATCATTGTTTGATATGGGGTAGATGAACCTTGCATCCAATAGCTTCTCCAGTTCATCCTTTACTATTTCCTTTAAGTCTGGGTTCATCCTCTTTTGGGGCTGGCGCACAACATTGCATCCCTCTATAATATAAATATGAAGTGTGCACACTGAGGGATGCACCCCTTTCATGTCCTTGTAATCCCAAGAAAAAACATCTAATTTTTCCCTCAGGAGTTGGCCCAATTTCTCTTCTTTTTTGGTTGAGAGAGATGAGTTGATCTTTAGGGATCTAGATGGCCAAATTCAATAACTTTAGTGGCTTCAAAGGTTGATTCAACTGAGTGAAGCTAAAGCCAAGGGTGGCTTTCAGTTTCTCTCACTAGGTCATCGAGTGGAATGACAGAGGGGGGATGGATTTGAAGGATGTGTTCAATGAGGTCATCCTCATCAGGTTTCCCCAATCTAAGAACAATATCTATGGTACAAATGGGGTAGGGTGTGGTATGGTACACTTCATCCTCTTCTTCTTTATCCTCCAAACATAAGGGTAGGTCATGGTCAATGCAAGGCTGGGCAGGAGGATATAATACCAGTTTTTTGGACAAGGTCCCTTTCTTGATAGTCATGTTTACAACCCTACATCTGATATAAGCATCGACAATGGATAACCGAGGTCTTCCTAAAATGAGAGGATATCCATTAAAATTGGTTTTCAGCTGAAGGACCAAGAAGTCGGTGGGATACTCCCAGGAGTCAATTGATACCATAACATCCTCAACGACTCCTTTCGGAGTTACTTGGATCTATCTACAAGTTGCAAAACTATGGTCGTATTTCTCAAGGCTCCTTGGAGGTTTAGTTTCAGAATGGTTTCCCTAGTCATCATATTGATGGCAGTCCCAAGATCAATAAAAGTGTGGGGGACAATTACACCATCGATGTGTACTTCTACTACTGGACTCCAAGGGTCCAGGTACTTCGGGAAGATCACCCTTCCTAACATTAATTTGGATAGCTTTCCTACAGCATTGATGGTGGGGGTGTCTTTCTTCTTTCTCCCAGGCTTTTTAAAGCATTTTTCTTTGATGAGCCTATTGTAAATAGGAACATCCTTACTGGTTTGGAGAAGGGGTATTTTTAAACACAGATTCTTCATTTCTTCCAAAAGTTCAGTCTCTTCTAGGGTGTGTTTGATACGGTGGATCAGTCGCTCAGGAAAAGGAGGTTGATTGGTCTAAGGGTTGCTTTACTCCATTTCCTCCTCAACCTCTATAGGTGGATATGGCGGATGATTGTCTAGGAGCACTCCCCCAAACCTAAGGTTTATTTCATGTATCTCCATAGAATAGGATGTATAGGATGTTTCTCCATTGTAGACCTACTGTGTCTGCTTGTTGTTTGAGTTTGGATTGGGCTAGGCAGGCATCTGAGGCAACTTAAGGGGATAATAATGAGTGAGATGAGGTTTAGGTTGGGGTGGAGGAAGTAAAGAAAGTGATTGGTTGAGTTGGGGCATCCACGCTTGTGATGGGTTGCTCCATTGAGGTGGTTGAGGAGCATATTGATGGAAAGGTTGATTTATAGGTTGAGGGTGATAAGAAGGGCATAAGGCCAAGTAGGAGGTATAGGCCATGATGGAGGAGTGGAGGAACACCAAGTTTGCATATGTGCATTATGGTTTGCATGGTAGTAGGAGTAAGGTGCACCTTTCATGCCCTAATGATATGGACGAGGCCCTTGAGGCCTCCTCTGATTTATGAAACAGAGTTCTCTGGTCTACCCTCCACACCTTGATATAAAAATTTGAGGCCTTAGCGAGGAAGGACATTTTTCGGTGGCATGATTCTCTGGACAAACTAAGCAAACCTCTATGACATTCAGTGGTCATTCATTTCGAGGGTGTTTTCTGGTACATCTAGGGAAAAAGATAGCCATGTCCCTCTCTTCTTGCTCTTTTTTCCTCTTAATCTGCATTGTCTCCATTTTCAAAGAAAAGGTGTGCAACATATCACTTTTGAAGTCCTCCAACATGTTTCCAATCTCATACTTGATGGAGGTGGAAGAGTAAGGGGTATTGGTTATGCTTTGACTAGCTCTACCTTTTTTCCTAGCCGCCCTAGAGTGGTTTCTAAATACAATATTGATGTCCTCATAAGGTAGCTGGTAGATATCTCCTCCAGAAAGCATATTAAGGGTTTCTATCACCTCTTCCCTTATCCCTTAGAGAAGTACTAACTTGAGTGATCCAGGATCAAGGGTGCAGTTGACTCTTTTATAATTCAGTTGGAATATTTCTTCATAATCCTCCATGGATTCATCAGGTCCTAGGGTCATCTTAAATATCTCCTCCTTGGTCTCTTTGGACCTGAAATAGTATCTATATTTTTTGTTGAAGGATACTTGCATCTATGCCCAGGTAGTGATACTGTTCCTAGGCAAACCCATGAACCATCACAAGGCTACATCCTTGAGGGTGGATGGGAACAGTTTTAGCTTTTTCTCATCTAGGGCATAGTCATAATTCCTACAAAAAATAGCAAACTCAAACATGGTGTCGGGGTCCTCATAAGTTAAGTTATGGAAATGTGGAAGGACTGAAGGACTAATGTTCTTCATTCTAATTTCTCCATCAATTTCTCTAATGTGAAAGACTCCTTGATTCCTAGTTTCATTGGTGGCTTGAATTGGTGAAGCAGGTTCCTCTGGTGAAGCAAGTTCCTCTTCTTCCCCAATAGGCTCTTTAAAGTTTTCAAGTGGCTCACCTAGAGGGTGTTCTACCTCACAGTCACTGAAGAAGAGTGAAGGGTGATTATGTGGGGATGTGGGGGTTTTTGGTAAGAATTTTCCTTGGTTGTCCCTACTCCTATGAGGCATGAAAGTCAAATTGTTATTGTGTTTTTCAATATTTTGGAACTGAATGTAAAACAGAAAGAAGAAAATAATGTTCAATAAGAAACAAACATCTGCTTAGATACCTCCCTGGCAACGATGCTAAAAGTGGTGAGTTGTGGTATTGCACCAAGAGTGGTGCAACTCCTAGAGGCTACTCAACTTTACTTTATCAACCCAGGGTTCGTAAAAACTTGGAGGTGATAGGGCTATCTGCACAACATATGAGATCTACTCATGCCATCCTCATATTAGTTCTACAATGAGGTGCTAGTAACTAGGGTTATTCTAAAAAAGGAAGTTTGTCACACTTCTAACTACAACCTAAGACTGAAAGCAGATCATAACCATCACTCTATTGGTAATAAAGGAAACTACGAGTCTATCTAATGTCTACTTTTGCAAGAAAGAAAGATTCACACTCATGCTAGTACAAGAAAGGAAATTATACTAAGTTGCACTCATTGTCTAGAGTACTTGATTGACTTGTAGAAAAGGAACTAATATAGCCTTGCACACATGCTAAATCAATGACTAACTAACTTCTATGTAATTCATGCTAACTACTGTGCTAATGAGGTATTTTATGATGGACTAATCACACTTTAAATTTCTCTGTTTTGTAGCAAGAGAAGAAGGCACTTGGGTGTCCTAAGGGTGCCCCTAAACCTAATATTCTGAGAGTTGGATGTCTACTGATGGCTTTGTTAGGCTTAGGTGAGGTGGAGGAATGATTTTGGGATGAAGGAGAGGGTTTCTGGCACTGCTACAAGAAGCTACTACAAGATTCTTGTTTTTTTATAAGATGTCCTGTAATGCTACAGGAAACATGCCAAGAGGGTTTGGAGGCCAGAAATGATGAAAAGAAGGCTAGGGAAGGTGAATGAAAGGTGGATCCAAGGAAATGGAGGATGACTAACCCCTTTGGCCAGGCTCAAAGCTCTCAAAAGGCCTATCATGCACCAAATTGACTGCTCTCGGTGGTGTGATGATGATCTAAAAAACAGGGTTGTGGGTGACTTGAATGGAAGGTGAATGATGGAGGGTGGAAGCTCAAGATGATGGTTCTAAAAGGGTCCTTCTCTGCTGCTCTATCCCAACTTGCAAACAAGACATCTACTGGTGCATTCATCATCAACAAACTTATCATTGAAATGGTGGAAAATATGAGTTAAATTTAACTAGAACTACTTATGCATTTGAAACAAAAATCTACCTCTAAACCTACAACATATTCATGAGAAGAAAAGTGAAATCCATCTTAACTTTTCCAAGAAATCATAAACATAAGATATTTGTTCTTTGGTGGAAGAACTTCCTCTCTCAAGCTCTAGTGGAAAATGTGAGAGAGGGAGACTTGGCAATGTAAACATCACGATTAGAGTTGTTATGAATGTTCCCTCCAGGGTTTTTTTGCTGGGGTGGTTGATGTTGTTGAGTATTAACCACTCCTTGATGGGGAAAAGGTTCCCGCATTACTGCAATTTTTTGGTTTTTCCCTCCTTGTCCCATATTAACTTGAATTATTTTTAACTCAGGGAGATGAGGACAGTGGTAACATAGTTACCGATCAAATAGGTAATTGAACTGGTACCTACTTTTTCGAGGTAGCAAAAAAAGCACCCGATTTTGAAAAGTGGTGATGCATAATCACCCTTTTTTTGGAGCATATTTTTGACACTTTAAATTTTTTTATTTGTGAAGTATGAACATTTGTTTTCAAATGTTAGTGATTTTCATGCTAATTTTTAAAGGTGGTGATGCAGCATCAACCATTTTTTTTAGAGGTGGTTTTCATGTTGGTAATAAAACATAAAAATAAAATTAAAAAACATGACAAAAAACAATCAAATATAAAAAAATATATTAAAAAATAAAGAAGCAAAACTAACTTGTAAAAAAAAAATTTAAACAAAAATAAATAAATTAAAAAAAAAAAAACAAAAAAATTTGAAAATTAAAACACATAATTTAAAGAAAAAAATTGAACCAAAAAATAAAAAAAATATCGAAAACAATTTTTTTAGTTAATAAAAAAAAAACCACATAATTAAAAACAAAAAATGATAAAAAAAAAAGTTAAAAGAGAAAATTAAAAAATTAAAATACAACAATAAAAAAATAACTAAAACTTAAAAATTTAAATTAAAAAAACAAAAAAATTAATAAAAAAATAAAAATTTAAAAATTTAAAAATAATAAAAAATTAAATAAAAAAAAATTTTAAAATTCAAAAAGAAAATAAAAATAAAAATAAAAATAAAATAAAAAAATTAAGATTAAAAACCAAAACAAAAAATTAAAGAAACATTTTAAAATAACTGAAAAAAAAATAAAAATCTATTTAAAAAAAAAATTAAACCAAAAAAATAAAAATAAAAAATAAAAGTAAAAAAAAATTAAATTAAAATTAAAAAAAATTTAAAATTAAATTAAAAAATAAAAATAAAAAAATAAATAATCTTAAAATATTAAATTAAAATAAAAAAATAAATTTATAAAAATATTAAATTATATTAAATTAAAAAAAATTAAAAATTAAAATTAAATTAAAAAAAGTATTAAATTTAATAAATTAAAAAAAATATTAAAATTTAATAAATTAAAAAAAATTAATTAATTTTAAATATATTGAAAATCACGCTGCCCAAGTGGCGGCGGGGGCCGGCCTCTGGGCATGCAGCCTTCGTGCCCGTCCAGCGGCCGGCCTCTGTCGCTACCTGGGCGGGAAAATCATGATTTTTTAAACTAATTTTTTATTTATTTTTAATTTTTAATTTTTATTTAATAAATTTTAATATTTTTTTAATTAATTTAAATTTAATATGTATTTTTTTTTTAAATTTTGTTTTTGTTTTTTTTTTAAATTAAATAAAATTTAGCATTTAAAATTTGAATTTTTTTTATTTAATTTTAATTTTAATATTTGAAATTAATTTGTTTTTTATTTTTATTTTTTAATTTAACAATTTAACTTTATTTATTTTTCCCATTTTTAATTTTTAATTAATTTTTCTTTTCTTTTTAAATGTTTATTTTAAAAGAGTTTTTTATTTTTTATTTATTTATTTATTTTTTAATTTTCTTTTTAATTTTAAATTTTGTTTATCAATTTATTTATTTATTAAAATTTAATATTTTTTTCATTTAATTTTTGATGTCAATATTAACCTCTCTTTTTTTAATTTTACTTTAAAAAAGTTTAGTATATATGTTTTTTTAATTTGATTTTTATATTTAAAATTTATTTGTTTTTTTAATAATTGTTTTTTAATTTAATATTTTAATTTTAATTTTTTAATTTTAATTGTAAATCAATTTTTAATTTTTTTGAAATTTAATTTAAATAAAGTTTTTTTTTTGGGTTAATTTTTAATTTTGATTTTGATTTTTTTAATTTAATAAATTTAATATATATTTTTTAAATTTATTTATTTATTTTTAATTCAATAAAATTTTTCTTTTTATTTTTTAAATTTAATTTGTATATTTTAAATTTATTTGATTTTTTAAATTTGATTTGTTTTTTTTTTTAAATTAATTTTTTTTATTAATTTTTTTATTTTTTAATATATTTTTTAATTTTAATTTTAAAAATGTTTATTTTATTTTATTTTAATTAATTAATTTTTTTTTAAAAATTTTTACTTTAAAAAGTATAATGATTTTATTTATTTATTTATTTTTAATATAAATTTATTATTCTAAAATTTTTGTTTCAACACTTTCCATTTATGGGGTGTTTTTTGCACAAAAAAAAAAGGCTTTTACTTCCATTTTAAAAAAATGTGGAAGATTTAACTAGAGAAAAAAGGTTATTGGAGAATAATTTTTTTTTTTAAATGTTGAAAATTCACCTAAAAAAAAGAGAGGTTATTCCAGAATACAACTTTTCGTTTTCGGGTTGTTTTTTCATGGTTTTTTGATGTTTTTTTGTTTTGTTTTTTTTTTTTTTACAGGAACGGGTATGAGTTTCTATTAAAGAGTGGCGAAAGCCTTCATCGGTTACAAATTGTCGGGACTAGCCCTTAGTCTTTCAGCTTTGGTCTGATCGTAGACCCCAAAATTTGGAAATCCACAGATTTTACATTGGGCTAGAAAGTCTATCTTTGTTATTTTTCCTAACTTATAAAGACACACAAACTGTTGTAAGATGATGCGGAAAAACATTTCAGCGTTATGGGATAGAGTCCCACTCCTCCTTTTCGTCTACCAGGAGGGAACCTTCTGAGAGGGACACCGCCCTGTTGGCTTCCAAATCTGCTTCTTTATTATTTGCTCTCAGTACATGGAGGAAACTTGCTATTCTGAAAGATTTCGACATGTTTCTTATTCTTAAGATTACTCTAGCCAATCTAAGATCTGCTGGATTGGTATCCTCCACTAAAAATTTAATGATGGACTGAGAATCTCCTATTACACTTATATCTGAAATACCTGTTGCCTTTGCTTGCTTAAGACCCTGCAGGAGTGCCAAGGCTTCTGCTTGGATGCTGGTGGAGTGCCCAAGACCCCAGGCATATTTTCTCACTGTTATGCCCTCCTCATTTTTAATAATTCCTCCTGCCCCAGCCCAACCGGGATTGCCTTTTGCAGCCCCATCAAAGAATAAACATGATCTGTCTTGTCTGAGTAGCAAGTCTGACAGCTCTTGCTCATTTCCTCTGAATTGCCACTCTTTCATGCTCTTGGACTGCCTTAATTCGCCAGTGAACTGAAGGCCCAACGAGTCTCCCCAACCTAAATCATTTGGATTTAAGTTGACTTCCGATAGCTGTTCACCCAAAGTTTCTTTCCAGAGGCTTTTGATTTTGCTGATGATGAGCTGAGGATTCAGTTTTTCATCCCTAAAAATTCTTCTGTTCCGCTCAAGCCAGATTTGCCAGCATATGAATTTTGGTAAGGAGAACCAAGCTGCTTTAAATCTTTCATTTTTTGGAAGAGTTCCTGTATAACAAGTGTGCCATTTGGAAAATAAGTCAGTAATGTTCACAGGGAGAGTGAACTCGGTCTTCCAGTAATTCATAAGAGTCTGCCATATTCTTCTTGAAAATTTACAGTCTAACATAATGTGCTGGGCACTCTCTTCGTTTTCGCAACATAGGTGGCATCTTGATGGACCTTGGAAACCTTTTTTCTTCAACTTGTCATCTGTTAGTATTCCTCTGTGGAAAAGCAGCCAACAGAATATGTCAACCTTTGGCAATGATTTATATTTCCACAGAGTTTTCCAAACAGCAGGGTCTGGGGCAACATAAGGACGTGCTTGAAGGCGGATGTACCCCTGCGCAACTGTATATTCTCCTGTGGCTGGCCCCCAACCCCTGACATCTCTCTTACCTGTGCGTAATGGCGCCTTTCCATTTAAGAGCTCGAGCAGCAGTTGTTTGGCATGCGCAAGTTCTGGTGGCGTTGGAGGCAGGCACCATTGCTGCCACACACCATCGGACCACTGTGAAATATCCCACAGCGTGGTGAACCCTGCGCTGTCCAGCCAATTTCTCAACGGATGCAGAGCTCTGTTCAACGCTAATGGGGGCTGCTGCATTATACTGTCGTCCCAAATCTGAATGCATTTCCCATTGCCCGGAATCCAGAACGCCCCGTCGTTAATGAGATTGATTGCTTTATGACTGCGTTTGACCCAATGTGATCCTGTCGTGGGATGAAAGTTGTCCAACGCTCTTTTTCTGCTCCCTGTGAGGTATTTCCTCCAAATTGCGCGTTGAGCCCAGCCAGGATGAGGAGCAATGACGCGCCAGAGTAGCTTGGCCCCCATTGCGATGTTTTGAAAGCCAAAGTCTTTGAAATTAAGACCTCCTTCCAGCAGAGGCTTACACAGTTTCTCCCAACTGACCAGAGGAATTTTTCTGTTGTTGAGTTTGCCTCCTGTCCAAAAAATTTTTCTGATGAAGCCTTCCAATTTTTTAATGATGCCTACAGGTGCTAGAAGCACAGAAAATTGGAATATGGGAAGGCTGTTGAGGACTGATTTGATTAGTATGAGCTTGCCTGCAAGATTCAACCAAGAAAAGCCCCAGGCCTGGAATTTTGCTTTGAATTTTTCCAAAAGGGGAGCCCAATCTCTACTATAAGCCAGCTTGCGAAAGATTGGCAGTCCTAGGTAAATGAAGGAGGACCAGTTTGTGGTAGCAGTGAACCCCAGAATTCTGGAGATGGCAGACAGAGTGAGAGCAGAAGTATTCCAGCAGAATGCTTTACATTTCCCTTTATTTAAACTGCTTCCTGATGCTTCACTGAAATCATCTAATACCTCTTTAAACCTTGAGGCTGATCTAGCTGAGGCAGCTCCCAACAGAAGAGTGTCATCTGCAAAAAGAGTGTGATTTACATTTTTCACCCCTCTGGCTATATTAAGCCCCATGATCTCCTGTTCTACCAATTTCTGATCAAGGAAGAAACTTAGGGCGGAGACTTGAAGAACGAATAGCAGCGGAGAGAGGGGGCAGCCTTGCCTGAGCCCTCTTGAGGCTTTGAAAAATCCAGCTGCTCTTCCATTTACCAAGGGGGCGATCCATGGGTTAGCAATACTTGCTCGGATCCAATTCACAAACCCCAACCCAAAGCCAAACTTTTTCAGAACTTCCCAAAGGAAACTTTGCCTGACACGATCGAAGGCATTTGCCAGGTCTAATTTAATCACCATACCCTTCTCTTTGCGAAGTTGACTTGAGTGGATCGCCTCTTGTACCAGGATGTAATTGTCAATAATCTGTCTCCCCTGAACAAATCCACCTTGATTCTCAGGAATGATTGCTGGAAGGATGCCTTTTAGCCTATTTGCAATTACCTTTGTGATTAATTTGTATCCAATGTTGCAAAGAGAGATTGGGCGGAACCGGTTGAAATCCTTTGCCCCCTTTTCCTTGGGGATAAGAGCGAGAAAGGCAGAGTTGGTGCTGCCCCCTATTTTTTGAAAATTTTGTGATTTCTGAATCATCTTGAAGAGATCTTTCTCCATGATCTGCCAGCATGTTTGAATGAATCTGGCTGTGAAGCCATCCGGGCCTGGGGCTTTGTCAGGCCCCATACTATCGAGAGCATCTTTTATTTCTTGGATGGAAATCTTCTCTTCGAGCTGCTTGTTAATAAGAGGGGAGATCCTTGTAGGTATCACCTCCAGGAATTTGGAATTTGGATCAGTCTCACCTTCTTCTTTATACAAGTTTTTAAAGTGATTGTAGGCTGATTTCTTTATACTCTCAAAGTCTTTGTGGATCAAGTTGCCCTCTTTGATTTCTGCTATGGAGTTAAAGCTTTTTCTTGCTTGGGCTTGTTTATGAAAAAAGGCAGAATTTCTATCTCCCGCTTTAAGCCATAGGCTCCTAGATTTTTGTCTCCAATGCTCTTCCTCTGCAAGGCAGGCTTTGTGGAAGGTTTGTTGAAGCTCCACTTCCTTGTTTATAACCTCAGTAGTGATTTCTAAATCTTCACAATGGGCTTGATGCTGTGTAAGGTTATCTTGGGCCTGCTTTCTTTCTTTTGCAGGAGTGGGTAGGCCTTTGGCCCATGATTTGAGGGCAGCTTTCAATCTTCTTAGTTTTTCCTCCCATATGAAGAAGGGAGAACCCTTCACTGACAATTTCCAGCTGTCCTGGACCACATTCAAGAACTCAGGCTCCTTAACCCAAAGAGCATTGAACCTGAATGGGATGGGACCGAGATCCTTGTGGCCTGACATCTCTAGCAAAATGGGCTTATGATCTGATACACTGCAAGGAAGGATGTGCAATCTGGATTCTAAACCTAGCAAAAGAAAGGAACTCTGCACTAAACATCTATCTAGTCTAGCAGCAATATGACTAGGACCTATTCTCTTATTGGTCCAGGTGTACTTACCGTTATCTGGAGGGGTATCAAGCAGATCCCAGTCCTGCATGAGATCTTCCACCCACTCCCTTGCTGGGTCCCTTACGATTGTGCCTCCTCGCTTTTCATCAGAGCGTAGGGTGAGATTTAGGTCCCCTGCAATAATAATGTTTTCTAGATTCTCGGTCTCTGCCAGCTGTCTTATGGAGTCCCAACACTCCTTTTTCTCCCCTATGTTGTTAGGAGCATAAACATTGAACAGACAGATAGTCTCCCTTGTTTCTATTGAGTGTAATTTCAGGAATAGCCAATGGCTATTATGTGCCTCCAGGACCAGGCTGAACTTGAGGGGGTTCCAGAGAGAGCCCAGTCCCCCAGAGGCTCCCCTTGAAGATACTGCTAGGCCACTACTTCCTTTCCAGATCTTTTTGCTGATTTGGAGAAATTCAGTTTCCTCCATTTTGGTCTCCTGGATCAGAAGAATGTCCGGGGTTTCCCTTCTAATCAGACTTCTTACTGCTTCTTCTTTTACTGTACTCCCCATTCCTCTGCAATTCCAGGAGATGGTCTTCATCATTTGATTCTTTGATGTGGGGCTCCCCTGGAGCCATGAGCTTGATTTTTATCTGCCCTCGGATTCTTGCCAAGGAGTTTTTCCAGCGTAGGCTGGCTACCTTGAAGCTTGTCTTTGTAGGTTTCCCGATCTCTCTTTTCTCTTGCAGATTTTCGGCCGCTTGCAGATCTTCTAACCGACGTCTGCGTATCTCCGATTTCTCCATCTTCTTCGGACTCCTCTGAGTCCTGTTCCTCCTCGGAGGCTTCTGTTTGCTTTTCCTTGTCCCTTGCCATGTTACTCTCTTCAGGTCTTATTCCTGCTGAGTTCGATTTCTCTGCTGGCTTGACAGTCCTTTCCTCTTCTCTGGGAGTTTCTTCCGCTGAGCTTAGGATCTCGAACCTATTTTCTTGACTTCTTGACGAGGATACATTTTGAGCAGCGGCAGTAAGAGTTCCTTGTGCCCCGGACTTCTTATGGTTTATCTTTGATCTCTTAACTTGGTTCCATCCTTCGTCCTTCCCTTTTTCTGTTTCGCTTTTGTTCGGGCATCCTCTGGCGAAGTGGCCGTAGATGTGGCATTTACGACATTTGAAAGGAAGCTGCTCGTAATCCAGCACTTGAACATGCATCCAGCTGCCGACCTTTAATTTGATGGCCTCGGGAAGACCTACCTCTAAATCTACTTCGACACAGATCCGGGCGTAATCATATTGGTCATTGTTGTTGGCTCTGTCGATGAACTTGCCCAATGTGTTGCCAATATGTTTAAGGGAGTCCCAGTTCCAACAGTGAACCGGAAGGTTGGGGAGCCGAACCCAAACAGGGACAGCCGATGGCACATCCACAGCGGGATCAAAATCTGGGGTCCATTTATTGAGATAGAGACCTTGTGGTCCCATGAAATAGGGCCCATTCCTGAATATCAGGTCTTTATCCTCCTTGGTGTTGAATTCGAACAGGAAGTAGCCTCTTCCAAGAAAGTACGAGGTAACTTTATTCTTGATCAGCGGAATCCAATTCTTAACAACCCAGTTTTCCGTTGATTTAGGTGAGGGCCAGAGGCCCGTGAATTGACCCACCAGGGCGTGATCTGAAAGAGACAAGGCGACCTGGATCGGTCCCTCAGGAGGTAGGGTTACCTCTGGAACATCTTCGATCTTCTTCACGAACTTGGAGGCATCTGATTTCTTCTTCTTGGGTAGCGAGGCGATCAGGCTTGAAAAGGCAGCGGAGGCATCCGGAGGCGGAGACTGAGAGGGACCTAGAGGCGATCCTTGTGTCTCCATGGTCAGCAGAAGGTTTCAGCGGCACACCCGACCTGCTCCAGACATCACCAAAATCGATCAGCAGTACAGATCTGAGATGCAGCTCAAGGTCTGGGCAGCAGAAGGACGCAGATCTGTATTGTCCAATCCAGATCTGAGAGGGGATCCAATCAGATCCGTCCTAGATCGGGGTCCCCAAAGGCCGAGAGGGCCGAGACAGCAGGAAGGGGGGCTGTGGGCAGCGCCCAAGCAAGGCCTGCGCAGGCCTGCTCCACGATCTCACGCACCACCATGGAGACGGCCTCTCAGCATAAGGCTGTACCATTGTAATGTATGTTTTTTTGTTAGAGTTCCCATTCTGAGGTAATAATCTCACGGATCAATAATCCAGTTTGGTGGGTATAACGGTTGGAAATATGATGGTGGTTGTCCCCCTTGGCGGGAAACTCCACCGAATGAAGATGAAGACATGCGATCAAATGAGCATGTGTTGTCCTTGAATATGCAACCACCTGATGAAGTTATGCTTGACTTGATGGACTTGTTAAATGATGTAAATCTGAAGTGATATGATGATTGTTGATGATATGATGTTTAGTGTTGTACTTGAAAGGAAACCCACTTGATGAAGATGATGACAACTTACTTGATGAAGTTGTGTTTGATAGAATATGTCCTTGATGAAGGAAATCTGATGTCTCTACAGTATTTACAGTAGGCAATGAAGAAAGGATTTCAGAATGTACTCAGAGAATGATGAAAATTATGCCCCATGAATACGCCATGTCTAAAAAGAACGTGATAAGTCGCGTATGGAAAAAGCGCTCAAAAAGTGCAAATCCAGGGGCCCGTGGTATTGAAGGCTCATGGTATTGATGACTCGTGGTATTGAAGACTCATGGTATTGAAGAATCGTGGTATTGAAGGCTCATGGTATTGATGACTCGTGGTATTGAAGACTCATGGTATTGAAGACTCATGGTATTGAAGGCTCATGGTATTGGTTTGACTCGTGGTATTGAAGGCTCATGGTATTGGTTTGGCTTGTGGTATTGAAGGCTCATGGTATTGTTTTGGCCCATGGTATTGAAAAAGATAAACCTATATAAGGAGCAGAAATTCATTGTGCAAATCTACAAAGGGGTGCAAGATGTTCCAGCTTGAATGAATACTTCTTTGAAGTAGATCCGAATGGAAAGGGTTACACTTGGAAGATAAATCCAATGTATGATGCACCAATGATGAAGAAGGGGATACAGATCTGAAATGCATTTGTATTTGCTAGATCTGATTATGGAAGGCTTAGATCTGTGATGAGGCGAACATCTAGGCGAACATCTGTCCGAAGTGAAAGGGTACAGCCATCCGGACCGTTCTACCGTGTTTCGCTTATCCGGATTCAGATTCGTTGGTGATGTATGTTTGTGCTTAAAAGCATGGAAAGGGTTCGGTCTATGATGAATTGTGGCCTGCAAGTTGTGTTCTATTGAAGTTGTTGGATCCAGTGTGAAAATTGATGAAACGTGGTCCAAGGTGGTGCTGAGGGTTGTAGCCTTCAGTCAGGGGGTTGTAGCTCCCTTCCAGGTGAGGCTGGTAAACGAGATCGGGGGGTCGTAGCTCCCCTCCAGGAGAGGCTGGTAAACGAGTCAGGGGGTCGTAGCTCCCTTCCAGGAGAGGCTGGTAAACGAGCGCAGGTGGGTGCCTGCGTGCTGGTCAAGTCTGCGCCAGCACATATGTTGTAAGATGTTTTCTCTATAATAAAATATTGGAGGCTGAGCAACTGCAGCGGTGGTTTTCTCCCGATTTGGGTTTCCACCTAAAAATCCTGGTGTTCATGTGTGATGCTTTGTGTGATGGTTTATTCTGTTCTTACTGCACATGTTTACTGTTTATCGAACATCTGATGAATGAATGATGGATTAATAGAAGTGAAGATTTAATGACATATCTAGATCTCTGTGTATACGCTAGTTTAATAAAGGGGATCCGCGTATATACGCTAGTTTACTGAAGGAAAGTAGCGTATGGGTTTTAAGGAATGAAAAAGTAAAAAGATTTGATTATGCAGTAAATACTGATTCACCCCCCCCTCTCAGTATTTTTCCCAACAATTGGTATCAGAGCAGGTCCTTGTGCAGAAGCTTGATCGCTTAAAGGAGATCCGCCGCAATGGGAAGTCAAGAAGGAGTAATGTCTATAAAGCCACCTCTATTCAATGGAAGCAATCTGATATTCTGGAAGGTACGTACAAAAGCATATCTGCAAAGTCTTGGTGCAGATGTATGGGCAATTGTGGAAGAAGGTTATCAATACCCGGCAAGTATTCCTACTGATGCAGCTGAAAGAAGGAAGTATGAAATCAATGCCAAAGCAGTGAATGTCTTATTGGGAAGCATGTCTGAATCAGAATTTGCTAAAGTGATGCAGCTACATTCGGCAAAAGACATATGGGACAAAATCATTCTAAGCTATGAAGGAGACACAAAGGTAAAAAGTGCAAAACTCCAAACTCTTAGAATTGAATATGAAAATTTGAAGATGCATAGTGATGAGAGTGTTGCCAATTTCTTTCTTCGTCTGGATGATATTGTAAATCGAATGAGAAATTTGGGGGAAACCATAACTGATACTACTCTGGTGGAAAAGGTCTTAAGATCATTGACTTCAGAATTTGACTCTAAAGTTTCTGCTATTGAAGAAAGACAAGATTTGCAAACTCTTACTATTGTTCAATTACATGGTACTCTGACTGCTTTTGAAATGAGACAAGGAGGCCCTTCTCAAGTAAGAGAAGCTGCTTTTAAGGCATCTACAAAAGGAAAGGAAAAGGAAGTTGTCAAAGAATCCAGCTACATATCCGATGAAGAAGAAGCGAATTTCGTGAGAAAGCTCCAACTAGGTACTGGAAGATTCAAAGGTAAGCTTCCCTTCAAATGTTTTGAGTGTGGAAAAGTTGGTCATTATGCTGCTAAATGTCCTTATAGAGAAAAGCATGGTAAAGGGAAACCATTTGAGAAGAGAAAGAGTTATTATGCAAAAGAAGATGATGATGAAGTGTCCAGTGAAGATGAAGAAGATTCTGATCAAGATCTGAAAGTGCTCATGGCTAAGAAGCAAAAGAAGAAGGTTACTCGAGGAAAGGAGATACCACATAAATCATGTATAGCAAAAATTGAAGAAGATGAAACAGATTCTGACGAAGATCTACAAGCACTCATGGAAAAGAAGAAAAAGGAGAAGGCCACTTGTAATACTCTTCTTTGTGCAAACAATAGTGAAAGTAAAGTTGTGGATCTAGAAGAAGCTCTCAAGATTAAAGAAGAAGAACTACAAATTTCATACAATAAGCAAGAAACTATCTACAAAGAGATGATCTCTCAAATGAAAGATCAAATAGAAATGCTGAATGAACAGGTGGACAAGTATCAAAGGTTTCATACTTATGCATCCAATCGAATTAAAGAACTAGAAGCAGAAATCAACGATCTAAATGCAGATCTCGAAAAATCAAGCAAGAAGAATGAAGGACTTGAAGTTGCAATCATCTTTCTACAAACAGATCTTGAAGCATCAAATAAGAAGAATGAAGAACCTCTGTCATTTGAAAAGGAAGGCCTTGAAGCAGAAATCATCTCACTCAAAGAAGATCTGGAAAAATCAAATAAGAAGAATGAAGAGCTAGAACAAACATGTGAAGAAAATGAAAATTGGTTGAAAGAAGAGATCCTAAATCTGAAGGATCAAGTAGAAGATGGAAGAAGGAAAGAAGAAAGCATGACAAAGCAATGTCAAGCCTTAGAGGTTGAGTTAAACATTCTCAAAGGTAAATTAGAAGAAAAGGTTAAACTTTTGAGATTTCATGATAGTACTAATATCTTGGACAATATTCTGAGTAATCAAAGGTCTCCTGCTATCAAACATGGTCTTGGTTTCCATGAAACTGTTAAAGGAGAATCTAGCTCACAAGGAAGTGCAAAAAATTCAGAAGATGTCAATGCAAAACCTGATGTGTTGAAAGAAACAAAAGATCAACCAACATTCATGAATTCTCGAAGGAATTCATTCAAGAACGTTGAATGTTTTAAATGTCATAATCATGGGCATGTTGCAGCAAATTGCAGAAGCAAAACAATTCAGCCACAAACAAACAGGTTCTACTCAAAAAGGTACTCTAGTAGCTTCAAGGGATACTGTTTTTCATGTAACAAGTATGGACATAAAGCAGCGGATTGTAAAAGGAGGAAGAATAGAAATACTCATTATGATTCTTATGATTATTTCTCTGACCACATGAGATGTTATGCTTGTAACAAGTATGGACATGTAGAAAAAGAATGCAGGATGAACAGATATGGGAAAGTGGACAATTTTCAGCACACAGTTGGAAAGCTCAAGCAAATTTGGAAAAAGAAGGAGGACCGATCAGAAACGTAGGGAATTCTGACCCTACAGCAGTCATCCGCTTCTGAAGTTTACTTCTCTGATTGACTGCAGGAATGATGTGAGATACATTATGAGATCTAGTAATGTATCGTCACAAGGGGAGCAATGTATGATGTATCTCATGGTTTAATAGATTATTTTGGTTATATGTATTTCTAACAGAGCATCTAGTGTGAAGAAAAGACAGGAACAGAAGGTAAATTCTCAGGGGAGATGAAGGTGTGAAATTTTCTATATTTCACTTTCTATATGCAGTTTCTATGAAACAAAGTTGCGTATACACGCGAGTTCCAGCTGACACAGTCGCGTATGCATTGATGATAAGAGAATTTATCTGATAGATGAAGATCTAGAGCAGAGGTCCAGGGGGAGCATCAGTCTGACTGCTGATGATTGCACTGTTAGCATCATTCTAGTTATACTCATGATAATGAAATGATGCATGGGTTCTTGTGTTGAAGATTATGGATGAAGCCTGGTTGCTTTATGATGAAGAGCATTCATTGTTGAGATGAAAGTCTTATAGTTCAGAGATGAGGACAGATCATGCAGGGATTGTTGTTGATGACTTGCTGTTGAAGGTGTCTCAGATTGCACAAGTTAAGGAAGAAGCACTGGTTTAGGGGGAGTAGCAGGTTGAATTCTAATGGTTGCATTGTTGGAAACATGACTGCTTATTCTTTGGTCTTGATCATATAGAGTTTGGTTGCTATGGTTGAGATCTTTTTCCTACATATGTTACTTCATGTTACATCTTGAAGATCATGGTGATTTTGGACCACATGGATGATTGCTTGACACATATCTGAAGATGCTGTTCTGGTATGATAATCTCTTTTGGAAAGAATGTATTGATGCTGCAAAGGATCCGAAGGCTTGGTTACTAATGGGCTTATGCTACAACCATTGGATGATGCTTGAAGACACAACTACACTATTCTGTTATATCTGTAGTCCAGGGAAGCAGTCAAATATCTCAGAAAGAAGTTGAACATTGTCTTTGCCTTACAAAGAATCAGATCTGGTTGAAACTTAGAAGGTGTCTTGGGATACGCGGGTTTCCTGAAACACAGTCGCGTATGTACGCGAGTTCCTGCACATAAAACCACGTATGGTTGGTTGCTGACAATTCTTGGTTGGTTCAGCTCTCTTCAGCACAGCTGCAGTGCTGTTTGGTATCTCTGGTGGTGTTCCAGTTCTCATAAATCTATTTCTAATGTTTTGATGAAGATGCCTTGATGATTTGTTGGTGAAAATGTTCAGGTTGCACAAACTAAGGGGGAGCCTTAGTCATATGAAAAGGATGCATGGATGCACAGATTCAGGGGGAGCATTAGTGTTGTTGAGTATAATGCTTTGTTGGCATTATGGTGGTTCTGTTATATGATCTCTCTTGAGGTCTTCTTGGTGTTGGTCATAAATGGTCATATTTATATTTTGGTGAAAAGGTCTTGTTGAGACCCATGTTGTAAAATTGTAATATTCAGTCATGTAAGGACTTGTCAATTTGTAAACCCACTTGGTTGGGTAGCTGAGTCATGTTTGTAAACCCACTTGGTTGGGTAGCTGAGTCACATTTGTAAACCCAATTGGTTGGGTACTTGACTCTTCTATGTAAATCCACTTGGATGAATCTTTGATGTAAGTATGAGTCATTGGTGATAGGAATGTCATAGAGTCATGTACTTCATTGAAAAATATGTTTGAAGATTCAGCATGAACTCAGGGGGAGCTTGGCCACTTCAGTATACATCAGATCTGCAGAACGCTTCTTCTACATGAGGAGAAAAGGGGGAGAGTATGTTGTTGTGGATCCGCCCGTTGCCCTTGATGTCAAAGGGGGAGAGTGACATAGTGTTTGAATGAAGATAATGATGTGCACTTTGCCCTTGATGTCAAAGGGGGAGAGTAACATGGTGTTTGAATGATGCCAAAAATGGAGAGAGTGACATGGAAAATAGGGAGAATGACATGGTGTCATTGTACTATTATTGTACTTATCTGTTGTGGTAACCAAACACCATCATGGTTGCCATCAAGTCCAAAGGGGGAGATTGTTGGAAATATGATGCAGAGTGTTGTCCTTGATGGCAACCCACTGAATGAAGATGAAGACATACGACTGTTGACATGTGTTGTCCTTGATGGCAATCCACCTGATGAAGTTATTCTTGACTTGATGGACTTGGTAAATGATGTAAATCTGATGTGATATGATGTTTGTTGACAATATGATGCTGAGTGTTGTCCTTGAAAGGCAACCCACTTGATAAAGATGATGGCAACTTACTTGATGAAGTTGAGCTTGCTAGAATATGTTCTTGATGAAGAAAATATGATGTATCTACAGTGTGCAATGAAGAAAGGAATTCAGAATGTGCTCAAAGTATGATGAAAAAATTATGTCTCTATGAATACGCGGATATGTCTAAAAAGAACGTGATAAGTCGCGTATGGGAAAAAGCGCTCAAAAAGTGCAAATCCAGGGGCCCGTGGTATTGAAGGCTCATGGTATTGATGACTCGTGGTATTGAAGACTCGTGGTATTGAAGGCTCATGGTATTGATGACTCGTGGTATTGAAGACTCATGGTATTGAAGACTCATGGTATTGAAGGCTCATGGTATTGGTTTGACTCGTGGTATTGAAGGCTCATGGTATTGGTTTGGCTCGTGGTATTGAAGGCTCATGGTATTGTTTTTGCCCATGGTATTGAAAAAGATAAACCTATATAAGGAGAAGAAATTCATTGTGCAAATCACAAGTGTGGGTGCAAGATGTCTGAGCTTGAATGAATACTTCTCTTTGAAGTAGATCTGAATGGAAAGGGTTACACTTGAAGATAAATCTGAATGTATGATGCACCAATGATGAAGAAGGGGATCTAGATCTGAAATGCATTTGTATATGCTAGATCTGATTATGGAAGGCTTAGATCTGTGATGAGGCGAACATCTAGGCGAACATACGTACGAAGTGAAAGGTATGAAATATCTGATCTGATCTGCTGTGTTTCTGCTACTGATCTGTGTTGATATGTATCTGTTGGTGATGTATGTTTGTGCTTAAAAGTATGGAAAGGGTCTAGTATGAAAATATGATGAAATGTGGCCTGCAAGTGGTGTTCTATTGAAGTTGTTGGATCCAGTGTGAAAATTGATGAAACGTGGTCCAAGGTGGTACTGAGGGTTGTAGCCTTCAGTCAGGGGGTTGTAGCTCCCTTCCAGGTGAGTTTGGTAAACGAGAGCAGGGGGTAGTAGCTCCCTTCCAGGAGAGAGGTTTGGTAAGCGAGTCGGGGGTTGGAGGCTCCCTTCAGGGAGGCGTGGCAAGCGCGAGGTGGGTGCTGCGTCTTTGGTCAAGTACAACGCTTGACACATATGTTGTAATATGTTTTCTCTATAATAAAATATTGAAGGGGTGAGCAAGCTGAGGCGGTGGTTTTCTCTAGGTTGGGTTTCACATAAAAATCCTGGTGTTCATGTGTGATGCTTTGTGTGATGGTTTATTCTGTTCTTACGCACATGTTTTACATTATTGAACATCTGATGAATGAATGATGGATTAATAGAAGTGAAGATTTAATGACATATCTAGATCTCTGTGTATACGCTAGTTTAATAAAGGGGATCGGCGTATATACGCAAGTTTACAGAAGGAAAGTAGCGTATGGGTTTTAAGGAATGAAAAAGTGAAAAGTTTTGAGTATGCAGTAAATACTGATTCACCCCCCCCCCCTCTCAGTATTTTTCCCAACATAACGACCGTTGATGTTTTTTGTTAGAGTTCCCATTAGAGTGGCAATTCCCATTTGATCAATAACTATGTTTGGTGGGTATACTTATTGGTATTCCCCACATATGGCGCAAGAATGATTTTTCCTTATATTAGTGGTCTTGTTTTTTCTTTGAGATTTGTTTTTGGTTTGTTACTGGTTCTAATTTTGGTAGGGGTTTCCCCCACATTGTATTCGCAGGGGGTGTTGCTGATCACTACCCCCTGTCCAAGATCTCCCTTTGGTTTGATCTTTGGTTTTTTCTTAGAAACATTAGGGGGATTATTTGTGTTCTCGTTGTCAAATGACGGTTGTTGTTGAGCTTGGAAGGGTTGGAATAAATTAACCCCTGCATTTTTTGCTCTGGTGGGATATTTTGTTGTTGTGTAGGGAAAGGAGAGTATTGGTTTCGTTGTCCCTGATTTATGTATGCATTATGGGATGTGGACCTTATGTCGGAGTTCCTAGATGAGTATTGGTTTCCCTGATGGGGAGTGTATGGTGCTCCCTACAGGGGATGATATTGGTTAAACCTGCTAGCCTCATTTGCAATGATTCAGGTTGACTAGGGTAGTATTGTGTATGCGGTATGTTTTGCATAGTATTAAATGATTAAATATTGAAAAAATAACCAGGATATTGGTAGATGTTTCTGGGCCAAGTTTGGGTTAAGGACCCTATCAATCCATCAACAACATTAGATGCGCCTGGTATCTCTTTATAATTTTGTAGGCACGGGTTGTCTGGAAGAACGTGATAGAAATATCCTGACTTGGTGTATATAAACTCTATCTGTTGAGCTTTGCTAATGGCTTCTTCCTCATTGTGCAGGGATGAATTTTCCATATCTTTTGAAATTTCTGATTTGACAGATCTCAAAAATAAGTCCAAGAGGACTCTATCTTCAAAATGGGCTTTACACAAGCTAAAACGTTTCCTCCATTCATGGATATGGTCTGATATGTGTATGGTAGGTGTCTGTTTGAAGTGGGTGAGAAGTTCCAATCCTGAGATGTGTCGAATAAGGAGATGGAAGAATGTGAGGAATGATATAGCTAGGGAACTAAAGCTTCCATGTGACGCAGAAGGTTGGTTGATGTACCATTTCATTGCAGGCCCTGTAAGGGTGCGTTGAAATAGTCATAGCCCAATATTATTGTCTATAATACTATTCAACGAACACCACAGGTGAAAATTCATGACATGGTTTCTTGGGTCTTCCCCTTGCTTTCCTTCAAATTTTGGAATGTCTAAAGGGAGCTTATTGGGCATGGATGGCCAATTAAGTCCATGCATAATTGGCTCATTCATTAGCTTACTTAAATCAGGTATATTTAAATATGCTAAGAAATGTATTTACGAGTTATCTGCCATCATGAAATGATTTTGAACAACTATATGTAAAGGGGTCCTCTATGGGGAGGCTGGAGGAAGACTCCCTTGGTGGGTGATCCTAAGTCTATCTAGAGGAGTGGTATGTGGTCTCCCCAAGGGGTTAGTGATTGGCGACCCTTGCAGAGTCATGAAAGGTTTATTTTGTTAGGGAGGAGTCCTAAGCAAAGTTTCCCCGATAAAGGAAGATCCTATAATGGTGGTGGCATGACGTCCTCTACGCCTAAATGGTAGGAGGCCTAGCGCAACTCCCCGTAATGGGGGGATGTTTAAGAAACACCTAGATCGACGGGCACCGTGGGGCCCCCTATGGTGTCAATTAGTGTGTGAATGACTTTGTATTTTTTTAGGGAATAAGATCTCTATCAATGCAATATAATCACATACATAAAAAAAAACCGAAAATGGAAAGGTAATTTTCCTTTAGATTAAGCTATGTGATCAATCAAACGAAACATGGTTTTTTTTGTTTGTGTATGATAAAATTCCTATGTAGACCTGATTGTCCTTTCCACTCTCAAAGTAACTGGGCCTTACAGAGATATCTTCTAATGGGTCCTAGGGAAATGTCCCGAAAGAAATGGCGACACCTTCCAGTAGCCGAAGAATCAACCAAGGTAATGGAAATGAGGATTGAGTGTTGCCCACATTGTCTCCTATACGGAAAGGATGCCCTATATTTTTGCCACTAAAGTACCTTCGTCCCATGTAAGCATTCGAGTCTTTAGCTTCTTGGTAGTCAATCACCAAAATCGAGCACTAGATGGGTTGGGTAGCCCCAAAGAGTAACACACACGCTAGACCTAAGCCGAACCCCCTCTGAATCGGTTCTCTGTTATGCTCGGGTATTATTTTCCATGAGATGATTGAAGGATCTTAAGCTCCCTAGAAGTCAAATTCTATGTTTCATAGATGTATACTCACCATGGCGGCTTATGGGATTCCTACCCCCAATGGTCTTAACCTAAAATATTAATTATTTTATGACCCCTATGGGGAGAGTTAGTCGGTTCAAGTTATGGTTGTTTTTAACTATCTTGAGTTTTCTTAGGGTGTGAATTGGTAAGCAATGTTAAGCTAAGTGAAAAAATATCCAAGCATTGGATTCCTTCTTATGCAAAGTTAAAAAATGCTTAGTGTGTGGCGAACTGAACATACAAAGTGTGATAAGATGTGGATATGCGATGATCCTTTACTGTATCCCTCTAATTACACTAAGTGTTTTTTGTTCCTTGCATAAAATATAAATGATGTGCAGATAATGGGCCACTTACGCTCCTTCCTATTACATTATGTGAGCTAAAGGGAGATGGGGAATCTAAATGATTTGAGAAAGCGTTCATATGCAAACCCAGGTTCACCTAAAAGGCATAAGGGAAGCAAATATTACTTGCTTTCTGTACTAACAATTGGCCCTAGTCCCAAAAATAATGAAAAGAAAAAATAGTTGTTTCATAGCAAGATTTGTGGATTATGGGTCACTTAATTCTTTACTAATTAAACTATGTGATTTGAAAAAACTTTAGAAAAATAGTTTTAAAAACATATGTGGAATTTGGCCACTTACTATTCTCCCTAATTAAACTGTGTGTTCTTGCAAATATAAAAATAATAAAAAATCTAATTTCTCCACTAATTATGGTTAGCACAACAATTAGGAAAACTGAACATAGAATAACACAATGCATAGGTGAAGGAAATTCACTAAAGGCTGCCAATCACCTGAAAAAATAAAAATGCAAGGGTTTTTCTTGCTTTCTAGTGATGCACGTGTTTTTCCAACACAGATGCATCATGATGCATCTGTTAGAGAAAAATCCACAAGGGTGAGAAAAAAGAATTAAAATTCACTGTCTAAGGCTCAAAACAAATCCTAGGGGTCATGCAAAAAATACAGAGAGGTATTTCTTGCCTTGTAGTGTGGTTATGCAGAGAAGAGGTCATGCAAAAAAACCGTTAGAACAAAGAAAAGAAACCAGTGGAGTTGATGATTCCGTGTTAGTGTTTTTGTGGAGCTGGAGTACCCAATAACACCTCCTTAAATGTTGGTTGTTCCTTGAAAAGGATCACAAAGATAATTGGTGTTGTTAGTGGAAAAAATTAAACAAAACAAAGCATTGCAAATAGTGAAAAAAATGCATCTACAAACATGAACTTAAACAAAAGAGACAAATGCAAACAATGCTCTTTTAGCCACCTATAATATTTTGTCAAAGCAAACAGGTGGCTAAATATGTTTCTGAGTCTTCAAGAGAAACATTTCCTTTTTAAATCTATCATTCTTGAAGCCTCCATGTCTTTTCTATCCTTCAGAATTATCTTCATTGCTATTTGCCCTGCTGTTTATGAAAGAAACTGTTTTCAAAGGCCTTCATCTTCCCCATTTTCCCTCATTCATACTTCATTTTCCTTCATTCCCTTCGTAAATTCCCTTTGATAAGGTTTAAAACCTCTTTTTAAACCTTATCAGACCCCCTCAAAAACTTCAATTTGGCCTAAAAACCCATTTTTAGGCATTAAGGCCTTAAGCCCCTTTCGGCCTTAGCCCTAGCCCCTTTTCCGCATGTGACCCGGAGCCATAACTAGGCGCTAGCCCTTATCGCTCATCGCAATCGAAGTTTCTTTTCCCAAATTTTCCTTTATTCTTCCAATCTTCCGATGCGATGAGCCCCTTCTCCTCTCGACCTTCGATTTAATCTCCACCGTCGATAAAGTTAGATCCAATGGTCCATGCTCAATCGCATCGCTCCATCGGTTCTTCGCTTTGCTCATCACTCGTGCCCACCGATTTGATCTAGACCGTTGAATCCACAAGAACCAAAGGCCAGGATCTCATCGAACTCCGCCCATAGCCCTCCGTCATCACCCCGCCGATTTAATCTTGACTGTTAACACTATTACTGATGAAATAGGTAACCACACTGTTATCTACCTTTTTTTGGTAGCATAAAAAACACCCGATTTTGAAAAGTGGTGATGCAGAATCACCTTCTTCTTTTTTTAGCACATTTTTGACACTCTAATATTTTTATTTATGAAGTATGAATATTTGTTTTAAAATGTTAGTGATTTTCACGCTAATTTTGAAACGTATTAATGCAGCATCAACTCTTTTTTTCGAGCAGTGATTTTCATGCTAATTTTGAAACGTATTGATGCAGCATCAACCTTTTTTTTTAAGAGTGGTGATTTTCATGTTGGTAATAAAACACAAAACTTAGATAAAAAAATATATATAAAAACAATAAAAATGTAAAAAAAAAACAAAATTAACTCGTAAAAATAAAAAAATTTAAACAAAAATAAATAAATAAAACAAAAATATTCGAAAATTATATCAAAAGAAATGACAAAATTTGAAAAAAAAACACATAATTTAAAGAAAAAAACAAAAATGAACCAAAAAATTAAAAAAAAAAAACATCAAAAACATTTTTTTCTAAGTTATTAAAAAAACCATATAATTAAAAAAAAAAAAAATTAAATAGAAAATTTAAAAATAATTTAAATTACAAAATTAAAATTTATATAAAAAAAATAAAATACAAAAAATAAAAAAAAATAAATTTAAAATTTAAATTAAAAATAATAATAATAAGAAAACAAAAATATAATTTTAAATTAACAAAAAAAAATTGAAAAGAAAATTAAAAAAAAAAAAAAAAAAAAAAAAAACTATCATTAAAAATAAAAAGAAAAAGAAAAAAACCACGTGCAAATAATTAAAAAACAAATATCCATAAATTTATTGTTTTTTTTTTAATGAAACAATTTATAAATTTTAAAAATGAAAAACTAAATAAACTAAAAGATTAAAAAAAAAATTTAAATTAAATTAAAATTTAATAAATTTAATAAATAAATTTTAAATTTTAAAAAATAATTAATCGAAAATATTAAATTTAAAAAAAAAACAAAAAAAATTAAAACAAATTAAATTTAAAATAAAAAATTTGAATTAAAAAAAATAATTTTAAACTTTTTGAATTAAAAAAAAAATAAAAAAAAGAAGAAGAAGAAAGAATTTTTTGATTGTGGTGGCGCCGCCAATCGGCCTCCCGCCCAGGTGGCGGCGGAGGTCAGCTGCTGGGCGGGCGGGGAGGCTGCATGTAGCCCCCCGCCGGCCCAGTGGTCGGCCTTCGCTGCCACCTGGGCGGGAGGCCGATTCTGGGAATCGCCCTCCTGCGGCCAGAGGTCGATTCCGGGAATCGCCCTCCAGCGATGTGATGACGATTCCGGGAATCGCCCTCCCACGGCGGGAGGGCGATTCCCGAAATCACCCTCCCGCCGCGACAGGCCGATTCCAGGAATCACCTTGAGGCCGATTCTGGGAATCGCCCTCCCGCCCTGAGGGAGATTCCTGGAATCAGTCTCAGGGCGATTCCCAGAATCGGCGTCCTGCCATGGGTGGGTGATTCCCGGAATCGGCCTTGCACCGCGAGAGGCCGATTCTGATTCCCGGAATTGGCCTCCCGCCCAGCAGCCGGCCTCCGCCGCCACCTGGGCGGGAGGTCGATTGGCAGCACCACCACGATAAAAAAATTCTCTTTTTTAATTTTTAATTTTTTAATTTTTAATATATATATTTTTTTAATTTGATTTTTTTTAAATTTTTTAAATATATATATATATATATTTTTTTTTTTTAATTCAAAAAATTTATTTATTTATTTATTTTTAATTTAATTTTTATATTTGAAATTTAATTTTTTTTTAATTTTTTTTTTTTTTTTAAATTTTATTATTTTTTTGTTTTTAATTTTTTTTCTAAATTTTGTTAATAATTTTTATTAAATTTTGTTTTGTTTTGTTTTTTTTTTTATATTTTTTTAAATTTTTTATTATTTTAGTTTTTTCATTTAATTTTTTAAAATTTAGTAAATTTTGTATTTTTTTTTAATTCATTTGAATCTAATACTTTTTTTAAAACTTTTATTTTTTTATTATTATTTTTTTAATTACACAAAATTTTTATATATTTTTTTATTTCAATTAAAATTGTGTATTTAAAATTAGATTTTATTTATTTTTATTTTTTATATTTTTATTTATTTCTTTCTTAATTTTTATTTTTTTATTTAAACTTAATATTTTCAAATTAATTTGTTTTTTATTTTATTTTTTATTTAATATATTTTTTTCAATTTTTCAATTTTAATTGATTTTTAAAGTTTTATAACTTTTTATTTTAACACTGTGTTTTTTATTTTTTTCTCTTTATATTTAAAATTTATTTTTTATTTCAAAATTTATTTGTTTATTCATTTATTTATTAAAATTTAATATATTTTTTTTTAAATTTAAATTGTTATTTTAATATTAACATTTTTTTAAAAATTTAATAAAATCTAATATATATATTTTTAATTTAAGTTCATATATGTATATTTTATTTTTTATAATTTAAATTTAATTTATTTTTAAAAATCTATTTGTTTTTTTAATATATATTTTTTTAAATTTAATATTTTTATTGTATTTTTGAAGATCACTATGGCTGCCGAATCGAGGAAGAGAATCCGGAATCCGACTAATTGCTCCAGGACCAATTCTCAGTATGACTTCTGTGCTAGAATTTTTGATAAATTTCTGTTTTCAATGGTCACTCACAGCAGACAAAGCTGCATGTATTTTTTGGCACTTTTTAGTTTTGATAATCTGTATGTAAGTGATATAAGTGACTTAGCGCCGGTTTCCCAGTTCCTGGGCGGTGGCAACTTTGACAAACAAGCTGGTTTCCCGTTAATGGGCGTGCCTATGTCGAGACGTACGTTGACATCAAGCCGTTCGTGCTTCTCACCATGCCGCAGTGCTTTGTACTTTAATGTTTATAATAGAAATAGCGTAATTTAGAAAAAAAAAATATTTTTATTGTATTTTATTTTCATTTTTTATTTTTAATTAATTTTTCATTTTTTTACTTTTAATTTAAATAATGTATTTTTTATTTATTTATTTTTTTTTTAATTTATTAAAATTTAATATATTTCTTTAATTTTATTTTTTTTTAATTTAATAAACATTTTCTTTTTCTTTTTTAAATTTAATTTCTATATTTTATTTTTTTATAATTTTTTTTTTAATTTAATATTTTTTTTTTCTATATATTTTGAAATTTTTATTTTGTTTTTATATTTTATTTTTTATTTCTATATATTTTGAAATTTTAATCTTAAATTTTTATTTTTTCTCTAAATTTTAGGTTTTTTTTAATGTTTGAATTAACATTTTTATTTTGTTTTATTTTTATTTTTTTATTCCTATATATTTTTAAATTTTTTACGCTATAAAATGTTTTTATTTTTTAATTTTATTTATTTTTCTTAAATTTTAGGTTTTTTTTAATGTTTGAATTTTAAAAATTAAAAATGTTATTTCTATTTTTAAAAAAATGTCAAAAATATGAAATTTTTTTTGTTATTCCAGCATCAACTGGTTTTGTTTTGAGGGTGTTTTTTCAATCCTTTTTTCAAGAAACAATTTTGTTTTTAGCATAATTTTATAAAATGTTGAAATTTAACCTTAAAAAAAAACCAAGTGTGTTCTGGAATACACTTTTTTTGTTTTTGGGGTGTTTTTTCATGTTTTTTGAGTCTTTTTGGGCTAGAGTTCCCGTTTTGAGGTCAGCTTACCTATTTCATCGGTAACAGTGTTCGTTGATCTCTTCCGATCCTACGGCCAGCACTTAATCGCACATCGCAAAACACAGTTTTCCCTTTTTTCTTTTCCTCCGATGGCTCGATTCCCCGATTTGATCCTGACCGTCAAATACACAAGAAGCGATGGCCAAGATTTCATCGCACTTCGCATTTTTTCCTTTCTCCTTTTCACTGTTCCACTGATCGTCGATTAGATCTCCGCCGTCCATTCCTATAGATCCGACGGCTCCCATCTTTCCGCTCATTCACTTACCCTATTTTCCTCTTGTTCAAAAACTCTGCTTTCTCTTTTAATCTCAATCGTCTGATCCGCAGATCTAACAGTCCTAACTCAACCCCACCATATGTTCCGCTCGCACACATTGCTGCCTATCGCTTGCAACCAGTGCCATTCGATCTGACACTCCAGATCCGATGGTCGCTATCCAATATCGCGTAATTTTTGCGCCCAAGAGTTAACGTTTCAAAATTACGCGATATGGGCAGTTTTCATTTTCCATGTGTCAGTCAGTGTATGGAATCACGCTCCAAAAGGCAATACCACCTCCCCCCCATTTCCCCGCGTGAAAACCATTCCCAGTTTTCTGCTATACTGCTGCCCTTCGCATCGTTGCCTTTCACATTTTTTCCCAGCCGTCGATCTCTGAGATCATACGGTTCTGATTTAATTTCGCCCCCATCCATTCTCCATTCATCTGATCTTCCAAATGACTCCATCGAAAGATCTTCACCGTTGATTGTTCTAATCCAACGGTCCACATTCATCCTCAAACCCAAACCTCCATTTGCACCTGGTTAGCTGCTCTGCCAGGTTTTTCACCCATTTTTCTGCTACGCTCACATTTCCCCTCACTGCTCCTCCACCCTCATGAGCCTCTGAAGCAGTTTTTCCCACTCGCACAGGTTTTATTTAATTGGTTCGTTTATGTTTGCAGGTTTAATGGTGGTTCTTGCTAGTTTATCCCACAGTCACAGATAGGTGACCAAAAGGTTCTAGGGTGATGATCTTGAGCCTGAATCAATGTGGAAAGGGGACCAGCAGGGTTTTTAATTCCATGTTTGTCGATGAATCATGATCATCGGCCCACGAACAAATCCTCCAGATTAGCAAACCCCGGACACCTGTACAGAAGAGTAGAGATAAAGGATTAAGGCATAATATTAAATACTAAGAAGCCTAATCCATAGTCAGCAAGGATTAGAACCATGCAGATGAATAAGAAGGATTAATGAAGCCTAAAGCACACATCAAGCCATATCAGTGATTTATCATTAGCAGAACGTTCTTTCTCCAAGAAGGACTAGCTACACGACCTCCTCCATTTTCCATCGAGCACCAGAACAATTATTACATTGATAAAGGCTTTTAAAATTGTCAAGACAATAGTTATGGAAGTATGGAAGACCTGAGAGACCTTCTATCACCTTACTTATCTCAGAAGAAAAAACAGAGTACCAGCAGCCAAAGAGTACTTCAAAGAAACATCCCTGAGGTTATGGTCAATCTGACAAAGACTTCTGAACCAGTCTAAAGGGTACACACAGTTAATGCAAAGTCATTATGCAGAGTGGGCATTCGAATACTTCCTCCCGTTTGCCTTAATGAATCAATTAAGCTCATATCTACTACTACTATCACTCATTCTCCTATAAGAACCCCTGTAAATTACATTGAAAAGGTTGTTGGTTGTTGGGATTTTATTGATTGTTTGAACTGTTACTGAGGGGAAGTAGCTGAGTAGTTTTTAATACAGTAGGCTAGGGAAGAGAAGTTTGGACTGTAAAAAGCCACTGGGCTCAAAGTATGTGACTGGTTTTGCACATCAATTGAAAAAGAAGATTCACAGGATTCCGGTTTATATTATTGGTGATGTTTTCCTTACTGTAATTGTCTCCTTTCATGTTTTTTCATACTGTCCATTATTCTCTAATAAAGAATAGCAAGCATAGATTAGGACATATTGTTGGAAGTACCCTAAATCTCACTATTAATCTTTATCTCTATGTTTTCCTCCGATTGTGTATTTTAAGGATAATTCTATAGAGTATAACCATTCAAGAAATGTTGGTGAGCCCATGTCTTGCTGAGTACAACTTGAAGTATTGTCCTTGAAAGATATTTTCATTTCATGCTAAGTAAAGATTAAACTAGGGAAGTCTATGGTTAGCCTTATCCTCTAGTTTCTTCTCCAACAGTTTGTCTTGAAAGTTTCCCTGTGAGTTGGTGTCAAAAGCAGAGAAGGTTAAAAGTCTTTCTCTGATCTTAGGCCTTGCTCTGTGTTTAATCTTAAATTTTTTCTACTGTTTGAAAGAGGTTATGAGGATTGCTGGATTGTTTTCCTTAAGAGTATGCTAAAAGCAAGCTAAGTTAAAAGTCTTTACCTGATCTTGAGCTACCCTTTGTGTCTTTATCGAGAGTTTCCTTTGAAGTATGTCAAAAGCAGGATAGGTTAAAATTCCTTACCTGATCTTAGGCTGCACTCTGGTTTCTTTCTTTCACCCATTCTTAATGTTCCATCTCACCATCTATCTAAAGAGATCCTTTGGTATAGATGACTTGCCCTATGAAAACCCTTGGATAGTTGTTATGCAAGTAAACCCTTTATGACTCCATAGCCCAATGGATTGGCACTTCTCTTGACCCATCTTGCCATACTGAAACATCCTTCTATTTAGTTCCTTTTTCACTTCACATAACCTTCTCAGTTAATGATCTCCAACCAAACAAACAAACCAAAACCCCTGTGCTTCATACCTAGCCTAATACCATAAACTAACCTTAAAGATATATCATTCTTTGCATTTATAGAGAGATCCCTCTTTGGATCCAGGAGGGTTAGATCATAGGATCCCAAAGTGATTTGATGTTGTCTTGTCATTTGGTATTGCCAAATCTGCCAAATCAAAGGAACCACAACATAATGACGACTCCACTGGGGAAGAAGACCAATTAGCCTCTATTTGGTATAATTGTTGATGGTGGACAGCAATCCTCATTAAAAAATTGAAAATCCTCCGCCTGGCGACTCCACAATTTCCTAACAGACCTAAGACTCCACTGGAGGAAGAACCTGAAACATGACCAGACATTCTAGAAGGATAGAACATTCAGGCCTGATTTGGTTTCAAGATCTCATTGTTTTTATCTACAACTACGTTCTATCCTACTTCAAGCCTGACCAAGTGTACAAGGATGAGATCCACATTGATTATTGGGAAAATCTCTAGCCTCAGATTTCATACCATGAGCAGGCCTATACACCTGTGAAAAACCTAGTGAAACAAGAGCCTCATGTTGTATCTCTTACCCCTAATGAAACTTCAAGCAGTCATAGGTCTCTTGTTGCACTACCTACACCCACAAAGGTCATAGAAGGATATAAGCCTCTAGTTTTTCCTCTTATCTTGCAACCCCTTCATGCAGAACTTACAAATAAGTTGCCCCTTTTTTATGGAGAAAATACAAAGATCACTGCTGAGAAACATGTTCAAAATCTTGAGGATTTACTTGACTTATTTGAAATAGAAGAAGATGATGTGCGTATTAGAATGTTTTCCTTATCATTACAAGGAAAGGTTAAGAGTTGGTTTAAATACCTTCCAGCTGCAAGCATTATCAATTTTCATTAATTCACTCAAGTTTTCCTTGATAAATGGGCAGTCCTAGGAAATGTTTTCCTCATCCTAGAAGAATACCAAAACTTGAAAAGACAACCAGGGGAGACAATACAAAAATTTTTAGCCAGGTTCAATAAGGTATACAATGCAATACCTACTAAGATAAAACCACCATTGGGATGGGCCCTATTGCACTATCTGAGTTCTTTTGACCTTGAGGTGGAATTCCATATAAGAGAAAGAGAGCCTTCAAACCTGGAAGAAATGAAAAACATAGCAATTATTGTCGAATACAACATATGGAACAGGGAGGAAAAATTAAATGCAATAAAGAAGGTCCAAGTAGAGAAAAGAAGGTTGATCTCTGCAGAAACCAAGCTGGAAAGATTGATAGAGACAGCCAACATCTTGATAAACATAAAGGAGGAAGAATATAAGGTTGAAACTAGAAATACTTATTCGAAAAGACCCACACCTTGTCCTCAAGAAAAACAAACCAGATCACTACAAGACATAAGCAACATGCAAAGCATGTATTATAAACAAGATTTTGGATCAGAAAATGAACTTGCAGATCATTTTGAAGAAAGACTTGCTGAGAATCCAGTAGGTTTGACAGGTGAAATTGCTTATAATTATGATTTTCATAATTATGATCTATCTAATGATGATGTTCTCTGAATAGAAGTTGATCTTGCAGGGCCATCATTAGTATATTTGTGGGAGGAAGATCAGTTCCATCAACTTCAAGAAAGTAATGAGCCAAGTTAGGCTATTTATGATACTGATGAAGAAAGTTATGAAAGTCTATTAGCAGGTGAAGATTCATTGAATCTTCACTCTGCTTTATATTAGATCATCAGTAATGGTTTTCATGTGATTGAGAATCAGCAGCCTTTCAGCTCAGAAGATGAGGAGGAAAGCAATGAAGAAACTCTTAAGCAGGTTGAATATCCCGAACCTTCTCTTGAAAGGGTTGAGGTAATCAAAGAAACCCCTGGTCAAGAATATGTTAGTCTTTTCACATAGTTCAGTCCACTCAAGCAGAACCTATCAGGGTTACAAGAGGACAAAATTGCCAAATATGATGAGTCCTCCAGTTCAGATTACAATGAAGATGAGGGAGAGTTTCTTTCTCAGAAGAATCTTTTTCTTGATCCAGTGGAAGAGGAAGCAAACCTGGTTGAAACCTACTTGTCAAATACTCACAACCAGGCATTTTTTCAAGATCCTTATGCTCATTTCTTGCAGACATTTAGAGAAGGATCAAAAGTCATCAAGAGCAACTTATTGCAGACAACAAGAAACATTTTAGAAGCTGCTGTTAAAAAACAAAGAGAATGGGAGTGGCCCTGCCTGTCCAGCATGCTCAAAGAGATGAGCAAAGACTAGTCATGGGATCATCTGCTTGACTGGATGTATTGGAAAAGAGAGTTTGTCAGCTATACATGTAAATATCTCAAGTTAGAATAGGGTAGGTAGGAATCTCAATAAGCTTAGCCTGTGAGCATTTAGTTAGTTGTTGATTTTTTCTTTGAACAAAAAAATTCAAAAAATACAAAAATAGAAAGAGAAGGGTTCAAACAAGCTCAAAACTTAAACCAGTAGAGAAAATAAGAAGAAGCAACTCTAACAAGATCAAAACTAGAGCTGAAATGAAGAAAGAAAGGTGACTCTAAAAAGCTCAAAATCTGAGTCACAAGAAGAAGGAAGGATGCTGGTGATTTTCAGATCTGAAGCCTTCAAATTTTTTTTTCAATTTCTGCAAAGTTCAGTCCATGTGCAGCTTGTCTTTATGCGATGGATCCACAACAAATCAGACAGTCTAATCCTGGTTTTTCTGTATTTAAATTTTTGTTTTAGAATGTAGAGAATGAAAATCTGTCAGACAGTTTAATCCTGGCAGATATTAGTTTAGGTAGAGAAGCTATGAATCCAACTGTTTAATCTGGTCTCATGAAGGAATAACGGTAGAATTAGATTAGTTTTTGCTTTCAATAAAAAATTGATGATGTGAAAGTTCTGCAAGTCTAAATGCACCTTGAAGAAAAAAGGTTAGGATAGTAGGATGGGTAGGTAGTTGTTTGGAAAAATGTTTCTGCTGATATAATGCACATCATGTATGCAACAGTTGATCAAAGAAGAAAAGATGGTCAAGTACTAGGCATTTGGCCTACGTCCAAAGATTATATCTGAGATTCTTGGCACCTTCAAGAAGATGCCATCCCCATGTGGAGCCACTGTTAGCCACCTATGATATTTTGTCAAAGCAAACAGGTGGCTAAATATGTTTCTGAGTCTTCAAGAGAAACATTTCCTTTGTAAATCTATCATTCTTGAAGCCTCCATGTGTTTTCTATCCTTCAGAATGATCTTCACTGCTGTTTCCATTAATGAACCCTGCTGTTTATGAAAGAAACTGTTTTCAAAGGCCTTCATCTTCCCCATTTTCCCTCATTCCTACTTCATTTTTCTTCATTCCCTTCGTAAATTCCCTTTGATAAGGTTTAAAACCTCTTTTTTAACCTTATCAGACCCCCTCAAAACCTTCAATTTGGCCTAGAAACCCGTTTTTAGGCATTAAGGCCTTAATCCCCTTTCGGCCTTAGCCCTAGCCCCTTTTCCGCATGTGACCCGGAGCCATAACCAGGCACTAGCCCTTATTGCTCATCGCAATTGGAGTTTCTTTTCTTGACTTTTCCTACAGATTCGACGGCTCCCATCTTTCCGCTCATTCACTTACCCTGTTTTCCTCTTGCTCAAAAACTCCGCGTTCTCTTTTAATCTCAACCATTCGATCCGTAGATCTAATAGTCCTAACTCAGCCCCACCATATGTTCTGCCTGCACAAATTGTTGCCTATCCCGTGCAACCCGCGCCATCCGATTTGACACTCCAGATCCGACGGTCGCTATCCAATATTGCGTAATTTTTGCGCCCAAGAGTTAATGTTTCAAAATTACGTGATATGGGCGGTTTTCATTTTCCACGAGTCAGTTAGTGTATGGAATGGTGCTCCAAAAGGCAATACTGCCTCCCCCCCCATTTCACCACGCGAAAACCATTCTCGATTTTCCACTATACCCTGCCCTTCGCATCGTTACCTTTCGCGTTTTTTCCCAGCCATCGATCTCTGAGATCAGACGATTCTGACTTAATTTCACCCCCATCCATTCTCCATTCATCCGATCTTCCAAATGACTCCATTGAAATATTTCTATTGAGAATGCAACAAGATGATGAGCTTAGTGAAATGAAGTCGCCTTCACTAAGTGGGCCCACAGGCTATTTTTGGCGCAAAGTCTATTTTTAGACATATGTCTATTTTTAGACATATGGATCATGTTCTATGAGTTGCAGGATGCTATTTGTGGATGGTTGGTCAAGTCGGAAAAAATATATGGACTTATATTTTCAGACATACTGGGCAGAATCTATTTTTAGATTGCCAGTCTAAAAATAGATATGTCGAATATTATTAGCTCTTAATAATATTTGGACTATAAACATTATCTTAACCTCTTACAACACTTCAGTTTGATACCTGGATGTGGCACATGCAGCTGACAGAAGGAATTATGCTATTCCTAGGGTTTAGTTGAGCTATTGCATGGATGACTTCAGTTAGAACTCAGGTGACAGAGTTTGGTGGAGTTGATTGAGGAGTTGATGGAGTTTTGTTCAGTTTAACTGAGTTAAACATAGTTGAGCTAGTTGTATCTAGTCTAAATGATTGATGCACTAGTGAGAGTGGTGTGAATTAATTATTAATTAATTAACTAATTATTAACTCATAAATCAACTAAAGAATACATCAGTTAACTTCAGTGCATGGACAGTTCAATGGAGACCAGTGGAAGAGGTAGGTGAAAGAGCAGGTTGACTATCAGTTGTGAATATACTGGTGCATGAGATTTGCACACACATTTATGGAGATGCCAATGAGGATTGCGCAGTGCATGCCACGTGGATTCGAACTTGGATCAAGCCATTCTCAAGGTTGGATTGCGCAGTAGAGGCAGGCTAGCAGGTGGAGCAGATTGGAGCATGTGTTTTGCTAGATCTGAGCTTGTATAGTGTGTAACAATTGGAGATTGTACTGAGAGCTTGTGAGGAGATTGTACAATGATTGTTACATGAACTCTATCATTATAATATACAGATAGTTGGGGGTTTTCAGCTTTAAGATTTCCCATAAATACTGTGTTTATATGTGTGATTGATTATGGTTTTAATGTGCGCATGTGATTGTTTATATTTCCGCAATTAATGATCAATGGTAGAAGAGGTTATGTATTATGCATGAAGCTCAAATAGTGTGTGATAAAGATAATATCGATGAATAATTTAACTGTTATTCAAATTCCTACATGGTATCAGAGCGAGATTGATCATTGGGGCAATTGCAGTACATTGAAGCGGTTGAGTTTTGAGCTGGTGGAATTCGAATTTGCAGCAGTGTTTTCTTGGTGTCGAAGTTGAAAATGTATTTCAACGGATTGCGATTGGAGTATGCCCTTAAGGGTAGCTCAAATTATATTGCATGGAAGGACAGGATGGAGGCAGTGTTAGATGACAATGGGTTGAAGGAGTTCATAGATGCAGAAATTCCAAAACCTGCTTCTAGCGATGCTGCCGCACTTGACGCATGGCAAAAGAAGACAACAAAATGTCGAAGGATTCTGTTGGAGGGCGTGAAGGATCACATTGTGTCCAGCCTGCATGGTAAGGCTTCTCCATTCTTGATGTGGAAAGCCTTGACAGATTTATTCCAAAGCAAGAGCGACCAAAGGAAGTTGGTTCTCAAGGATAAACTCAAAAACATAAAGATGGAGAAAGGCGACAGTATGCCCAAGTACCTCACGAAGTTCGTCCAATGCAGGGATGAGCTGGGAAGTGTGGGGGTGACTGTAGATGATGAGGACTTGGTGAGCTTGGCTCTCCTTGGGCTTCCGAAGAGTTGGAATTCCTATCAGGATTCTGTCAATGATCGAGAGAAATTGCCAGGATGGGAGCAACTTTGGTCGGATCTTGTGCAAGAGGAGATAAGGCGAAGTACTAGGGACAGATATTCATCAAAGGAATCTGATGAAGAAAATTTCGCTTTGGCTACCAAAGAAAAGAAGGGGAAGAACAAGAGATCTTCTCAATCCGGTGCGAAAGGAAAGAAGCAGGACATGTCCAAGGTGAATTGCTTTCACTGTCACCAACATAGACATTATTCCACAAATTGTCCGTAGAAGAAGAAAAATAAGCAGGCTGCTAGATCTGCAGCAGGAGAGGCCTTAGCCTTGTAGTTTGAGCTGGATTTTTCGCTGATCGCATGCTTGGTCTCAAGTGTGATGGGTTCAGTGTGGTTCTTGGACAATGGTGCGTCTTTTCACATGACAGGAGATCGAGATTTGTTTACTGATCTAGATGAGAAATATCTTGGAGTGCACATCGAGAGGGGCGATGATGGTGGATACAGTGCAACCAGTATCAGTACCATTTCCTTTGAGAGGGAGTCTGGTAAACCCTTTGTATTAAATGATGTGATTCATGTTCTAGGATTGAAGAAGAATCTTATCTCTGTGGCGATGTTAGAAGACAAAGGATATGATGTTGTCTTTAGTGAGGGAAAGGCTTTCCTGCGTAGTAAGGCAACTGGTGACACTCGGAGGATAGGGGTTTGAGTTAAGAACCTTTATCAATTGCAGGTAGATGGCTACGCAGCAATGGGATGCAAGGCAGAAGGAGTGGTGAGCCGGGATGATGGCGAGTTGTGGCACCGGAGATTGGGCCACCTTCACCATGGAGCTTTGAAGATACTGCAGTAGATTTCTACTGGGCTTCCTAAGGGCATCTTTTGGTCAGATCAGTGCAAGGGATGTACCTTGGGAAAATTTGTGAAAGCCACCTTTCACGAGAAGGATAGTCGCGCCATGACGATCCTTGAGAGAATTCACATAGACGTGTGTGGACCTTTCTCAGTAGCTTCGATAGTAAAGCACAGGTACTATGTGATCTTTGTTGATTTTTTTTCTCGGAAGTGCTGGATCTTCTTCATGCAGAAGAAGAGCGAGACATACTCAAAGTTCTGTGAGTTCAAGGCACTGGTGGAGAAAGAATCAGGGAAGCAGGTGAAGGCTCTTAGGAGTGACAATGGTGGTGAATTCATCTCTGGCGAATTCAAGGACTTTTGCAGCTCAGAAGGAATTCAAAGAGAGCTCATAGCACCTCATAACCCACATCAGAACGAGGTTGCTGAGCAGAAGAACAGAACGATCGTGGGTGCTGCACGGGCGATGTTGCATTATTAGGGCCTACCCATTCACTTGTGGGCGGAGGCATGCAATACTACAGTATATGTGCAGAACCGTTGTCTTCACAAGATACTTGGCATGAGTACACCCGAGGAGGCGTTTTCTGGTAAGAAGCTTGATATTTCCCATTTGAGGATTTTTGGTTCACCTGTTTACATTCATGTGACGAAGGATGCCAGGAATAAGATAGAGCCAACCACAGAGGTTGGGATATTTGTGGGTACATTGATACACCCCACAACTATCGTGTGTATTTGCCAGACAGTCGCAAGACTGTTGTGCGACGGGATATCAAATTTCAGGAGGAGAAAGCCATGAAGTGTTCGCTTGAGAGGGAGCCACACTTGCATGCAGAGGAGGAGCTATTAGTTCCTAAGGATGAGCCTCAAGATGTATATCAGCCACAAGAGGAGGTTCATGGAGTGGAAGAGACCACTCATGCAGCGCCAACTATCAGAGGGCGGAAGCGCACTACAAAAGCTGAGTGACTGGCTCAAGATGCAGAGAAGGTTGTAGGACCACCTACAGCACAGCGCAGACAGAGACAGTCACCAGACCAGTACACTAGATACATGGCTCTTGTGAGCAAGTGTATCATGACAGAGCCATCCTCTTTCGAGGAAGCTGTTGAGGATCTCGCATGGGTAGATGCCATGGTCAAAGAGTATGATTCGATTGTCAGAAACAGTGCATGGGAGATTGTCCCGAGGCCAGAAGGGAAATCAGTGGTGGGTTCGAGATGGATCTACAAAGTGAAGCAGGCAGCTGATGGGAGTGTGGAGAAGTACAAGGAAATATTTGTTGCCCGAGGCTTTTCACAGATTGATGGGATCGATTATGAGGAGACCTTTGCACCTGTCGCAAGTTATTCTTCCATACGGACGATTCTTGCTCTCTCAGCGTAGATGGGGTGGCACATTCATCAGATGGATGTGAAGACTGCATTCCTCAACGGAGTCATTGAGGAGGAGGTGTACATAGAGTAGCCCAAAGGTTTCGAGATCTTCAGTAGCGAGTCGCATGTGTGCAGGCTCAAGAAAGCGCTGTATGGGTTGAAACAAGCACCTCATGCTTGGTACACATGGATAGACAGTTATTTCACCGAACTTGGATTCTCCAAGAGTGAGGCAGATCCTAACCTATACCAGATTGTGGTGGAGGGTAAGTTGCTAATCATTGTACTTTATGTAGATGATTTGATTTTGATAGGTGATGAGCTGTTGATACTCTCATGCAAGGAGGATCTTGCAAAAGAGTTTGAGATGAAGGACTTGGGCCTCCTTCATTATTTCTTGGGATTGGAAATTTGGCAGCGCAGTGATGGACTGTTTGTTTCTCAGGTAAGTATGCCCGGAGATACTGGAGAAGTTCAACATGCATGGTATGCTTAGATATGCATGGTATGCTTTATTGATACTTCTCTTCACGGAGGTTGGAGGAAGGAGGATGCTACTTCGGCGGTACGTGGATGCCATTGTTTATCGAACAGTTGGTAGGGTCGTGTATGTATGGTGTGCGGCCCGAACGCCATGCTATTGCTGTTAACCGGCTCTCACAAGCTATCGTTCGCTTCTCGGCTCTTACGGAAGCGGGGCAAGCATCGCCAGAGATATACGAGAGGCACATCGGGATATGGATTGTGGTACGGTTGGATGAGGTGAGGCTATGTGGCTTCACGGATGCAAGATCGGAAGGGCGGGAGCCCAACGGACATGAGCCGTATGGAGGGATTTTCAGTATCGGGTCGATAGAAGTTTCTTGGTACAGCAGGAAGTAGAGATCCGTGGCACTCAGTTCAGCAGAGGCCGAGTATATGGCAACAAGTTTGGCTGCATGCGAGGCTATATGGATGAGGAAGATCCTGGTCAGGTTGTTTGGTTCACACTTGGAGCCTACTGTGATTTATTGTGATAATAAGAGTTGCATCAAACTCTCATTTAGTCCAGTATTTCATGATAGATCCAAACACATTAACATCCGGTATCATCATATCAGATATTGTGTGCAGCGGAAGGTCATGTTACTTTCATACATTCCTATGGAGGATCAAGATGCTGATATCTTGACGAAGGCGCTCGCCAGGAGAAAATTCGAATACCACAGAGGCAGGATAGGGGTTGCAGATAATCCATATCTTGTTGAGAGTGAGTGTTGAGAATGCAACAAGATGATGAGCTTAGTGAAATGAAGTCGCCTTCACTAAGTGGGCCCGCAGGCTATTTTTGGCGCAAAGTCTATTTTTAGACTATGTCTATTTTTAGACATATGGATCATGTTCTATGAGTTGCGGGATGCTATTTTTGGATGGTTGGTCAAGTCGGAAAAAATAGATGGACTTCTATTTTTAGACATACTAGGCGGAATCTATTTTTAGATTGCCAGTCTAAAAATAGATATGTCGAATATTATTAGCTCTTAATAATATTTGGACTATAAACATTATCTTATCCTCTTACATCACTTCAGTTTGATGCCTGGATGTGGCACATGTAGCTGACAGAAGGAATTACGCTATTCCTAGGGTTTAGTTGAGCTATTGCATTGATGACTTCAGTTAGAACTCAGGTGACAGAGTTTGGTGGAGTTGATTGAGGAGTTGATGGAGTTGTGTTCAGTTTAACTGAGTTAAACATAGTTGAGCTAGTTGTATCTAGTCTAACTGATTGATACACTAGTGAGAGTGGTGTGAATTAATTATTAATTAATTAACTAATTATTAACTCATAAATCAACTAAAGAATACATTAGTTAACTTCAGTGCATGGACAATTCAATGGAGACTAGTGGAAGAGGTAGGTGAAAGAGCAGGTTGACTATCAGTTGTGAATATACTGGCGCATGATATTTGCACACACATTGATGGAGATGCCAATGAGGATTGCGCAATAGAGGCAGGCTAGCAGGTGGAGCAGATTGGATCATGTGTTTTGCTAGATCTGAGCTTGTATAGTGTGTAACAATTGGAGATTGTACTGAGAGCTTGTGAGGAGATTGTACAATGATTGTTACATGAACTCTATCATTATAATATACAGATAGTTGGGGGTTTTCAACTTTAAGCTTTCCCATAAATACTGTGTTTATATGTGTGATTGATTATGGTTTTAATGTGCGCATGCGATTTTTTATATTTTTGCAATTAATGATCAATGGTAGAAGAGGTTATGTATTATGCATGAAGCTCAAATAGTGTGTGATCAGGATAATCTCAGTGAATAATTTAACTGTTATTCAAATTCCTACAATTTCCACCGTTGATTGTTCTAATCCAACGGTCCACGTTCATCCTCGCACCCAAACCTCCATCTGCACCTGGTTAGCTGCTCTGCCAGGTTTTTCACCCATTTTTCTACTGCGCTCACATTTCCCCTCACTGCTCCTCTACCCTCACGAGCCTCTGAAGCATTTTTTCCAACTCGCGTAGGTTTTATTTAATTGGTTTGTTTATGTTTGCAGGTTTAATGGTGGTTCTTTCTAGTTTATCCCACAGTCACAGATAGGTGACCAAAAGGTTCCAGGGTGATGATCCTGAGCCTGAATCAATGCGGAAAGGGGACCAGCAAAGTTTTTAATTCCATGTTTGTCGATGAATCATGATTATCGGCCCACGAACAAATCCTCTAGATCAACAAACCCCGAACACCTGTACAGAAGAGCAGAGCTAAAGGATTAAGGCATATTATTGAAGACTAAGAAGCCTAATCCACAGTCAGTAAGGATTAGAACCATGAAGATGATTAAAGAAGGCTTAATGAAGCCTAAAGCACACATCAAGCCATATTAGTGATTTATCATCAGCAGAACGTTCTTTCTCCAAGAAGGACTAGCTACATGACCTCCTCCATTTTCCATCGAGCACCAGAATGGTTATTACATTGACATAGGCTTTTAAAATTGTCAGGACAATAGTTATGGAAGTATGGAAGACTTAAGAGACCTTATATCACCTTACTTATCTCAGAAGACAAAACAGAGTACCAGTAGCTAGAGAGTACTTCAAAGAAACATACCTGAGGTTATGGTCAATTTTAAAAAGACTTCTGAACTAGCCTAAAGGGTACACACAGTTAATGCAAAGCCATTATGCAGAGTGGGCATTTGAATACTTCCTCCCCTCTATCTTAATGAATCATTTAAGCTCATATCTACTACTACTATCACTCATTCTCCTATAAGAACCCCTGTAAATTACATTGAAAAGGTTGTTGGTTGTTGGGATTTTATTGATTGTTTGAACTGTTATTGAGGGGAAGTAGCTGAGTAGTTTGTAATATAGTAGGCTGGGAAGAGAAGTTTGGACTGTAAAAAGCCACTGGGCTCAAAGTATGTGACTAGTTTTTCACATCAATTGAATAAGCAGATTTAGAGGATCCTGGTTTATATTATTGGTGATGTTTTCCTTACTGTAATTGTCTCCTTTCATGTTTTTTCATACTGTCCATTATTCTTTGATAAAGAACAACAAGCATAGATTAGGACATATTTTTGGAAGTACCCTAAATATCACTGTTAATCTTTATCTCTATGTTTTACTCCGATTGTGTATTTTAAGGATAATTCTATAGAGTATAACCAGTCAAGAAATGTTGGTGAGCCCATGTCTTTCTGAGTACAACTTGAAGTATTGTCCTTGAAAGATATTTTCATTTCATGCTAAGTAAAGATTAAACTAGATAAGTCTATGGTTAGCCCTATCCTTTAGTTTCTTCTCCAACAGTTTGTCTTGAAAGTTTCCCTGTGAGTTGGTGTCAAAAGCAGAGAAGGTTAAAAGTATTTCTCTAATCTTAGGCCTTGCTCTATGTTTAATCTTAAATGTTTTCTACTGTCTGAAAGCGGTTATGAGGACTGCTGGATTATTTTACTTAAGATTATGCTGAAAGCAGGCTAAGTTAAAAGTCTTTACCTAATCTTAAGCTGCCCTTTGTGTTTTTATCGAGAGCTTCCTTTAAAGTATGTCAAAAGAAGGATAGGTTAAAAGTCCTCACCTGATCTTAGGCTGCACTCTAGTTTCTTTCTTTCACCCATTCTTAATGTTCCATCTCACCATCTATCTAAAGAGATCCTTTGGTATAGATGACTTTCCCTATGGAAACCCTTGGATAGTTGTTATGCAAGTAAACTCTTTTATGACTCCATAGCCCAATGGATTGGCACTTCTCTTGACCCATCTTCCCATGCTGAAACATCCTTATATTTAGTTCCTTCTTCACTTCACATAACCTTCTCAGTTAATGATCTCCAACCAAACAAACAAACCAAAACCCTTGTGCTTCATACCTAGCATAATACCATAAACTAACCTTAAATATATACCATTCTTTGCATTTATAGAGAGATCCCTCTCTGGATCCAGGAGGGCTAGATCCTAGGATCCCAAAGTGGTTTGATGTTGTCTTGTCATTTGGTATTTCCAAATCTGCCAAATCATAGGAACCACAACATGATCAATGGAGCAACAAGTCAACACAATAATGGAAAAAAATCTCTTTATTGACTGTTGGTGGTAGAAGAATACAATACAATACTAAAAGCACTTGCAAATAATCCTTTGACCTATGGTTCTCAAATATCCCTAGCAAGGAGGTCCCTTTCCTCAGTCTCTTTGTAAGCTTCTCCTATCTCTCAAAAGAAGGGTGAAGACTCTCCAATGGTGAAATATTCTGCTCTCACTAAGATGTTGGATTTCTTAGAAGCAATATGTACAACATACTAGTGCTATCAGTTCCTTTGCTTCAACAATGAAATGTGGTGTTTCTCTAATAACAATTTGGCCAGCATAACAATGTCTCATGTTTTCTCTTCCCATGGCTTGTTTATATAGAAAATTTTGAATCCATCTTCCCTCCCTTGGTCGAAGAGTGATAGTGACCAAAGAGCAGGACAAGATGATTCCAATGAGGGTTGCATATCTTCAAGGTGACCTCAAGTCAATTTTCCTTAGTTCACCATGTTAGGGAATCTCCTCCCAAGTGTGGGAAGTGGTCCCAGAATGTTGAGTTTTCCCTTCCTTCAACTGCATGAATTTCGAAGGAAAAGCCGCTCGGTCATGAATTTCCACCTTTCTTTTGGTGTGCGGTCAAAAATTTCCTCTTATGACCTTAGGAAAAGTTAAATTTTTATTATTTCGATGATGTCTTCGACTGAAATTTTTTTATTTGTACCTTTTGCTGGACAATCTATAATGTATTTTTTAGTGTACGATTTTCTGGTGTTAACACTAAGGCACAAGACAAATGAATCCTTTCCTTGCTACAATTTCAACACTCCTTCCTAGTAGGAAAAGGTTCCTGGACAACCCCAATCCATCTTTTGTAGGATGTATTGTAACATAGCTCCCTCTCACTATTTTTTTTTCTATTGCAAAAAATGCAACTAAGGAACATCCAAAATACTGAATCAACTATCTCCCGAGCATCTGACTACTACTAGTCTCTGCACTGTTTATTGGGAAATATGTGGTACTACTGAGCCGCCTGCTCTATTATCCACACTGATATGTGCTCCACAGTATATGACTTCTCCGACTGACATTGATCCTCCTACTACTAAATACTATGTGCCCCTGTAACAATAGTAATGATCCATGAGAAGAGTATACTGCAACTGCTACTAATCTCCTATGGACCCCACCAAAATCGTTGCAACTCTGACACTAAGGCTCTACATCACCCCACCTCACTCTTGGAGGTATGGCTGCATGCATGGAAAAATATACCTCTAGCTTGTAGATATTTTTCAATCTAAGTCCAATTTGTTTCACTTGTCTAGTAACAACATGCTTCAGAAAATATTTTCCCTTACTAAACACAACATCATAACCTTTTTCCTCCAATACAACTACAAAAATAAAATTTTTATTTAGCCCAATCACATACATTACATTTTTCAAGTGAAGATGTGAGCCTGAGTCCCTCTTAAAGGTGGAGGTACTAACTACTTTGGTACTATACCTCCCATCATCTCAAAAATCTATGTGCAATTTGAGATCCTTCTCCTCTAGGCTACTGAAGAATTCCTTATTTCTCGTCATGTGATATGAGGCACCAAAATCTAGGTACCACTAAATTCGTCTTACTGTGCTTGCCATGCAAGAAAAGAGGGTGAAATATAAATCGAATTGAGATTCCAGAGCATCTACTCCTACTCCCATTGCAGGATCCTTACTGGATTTCTTGTGCGGACACTTGGTTGCACATTGTTCGTATTTATGGAAATGGAAAAATTTTGTTTTGTTGAGGTCCTTCTTCTTTCCATTGTTCTAGCAGGACTCTGCCTCTCCTTGGGCCTTCTTTCCCTTGGAATTCTTTCCTTTACTAACTAGAGCACAATCTTCTTCCTCATCTACGATGGATGTGACACCATATCTAGTGTTTCCTATGATATCCTCCTGCATCAAATCATACCAAAGTCTCTCCAAATTTTGTAACTTGTCTCTACCATTAACTGAATCCTAATAGTTGTGCCAGGATTTTGGAAGGCCAATGAGTGCTAAGCTCACAAGTTCAGATGATGATACATTTCTCCTACTCCAATTTCACCTCGAACCTGAGTGAATGTAGATAAGTACTGAGGAATGCTTTCATTTTTCTGGATTCGAATGCTTCTGAGTTTATCTCTCAATGCTAAATTCCTGGAATCACTGCTTCTCTGGAATAGATTTTTGAGAGTTTTCCACATTGGAAAAGGAGTCTCCTTTCTATGAAAGCTCAAAACCACATGATCTCTAACACCCTCCAAAATAATCCTCCTAGATCTTGTTGTATCTTTCTTCCATTGAGAAAATGCTTGTGCATATGATGCTACTAGTTTGGAATATTAGTTTGTATATATTCCCATACTCCATTATCATCCAGGACAACTTCCATCCTCTATTTCCAAGTACAAAAATTCGAGGTGCCCTCCAATCCACACTCAAACCTCAATCCATTGAAAGACATTTTTCCCACACTGAAGAGAATCTTCACCGAAATATTTGCAAATAGAAATTTATTTGAGAGAATAACTGGAACAAGGTTTCTATGTAGTCTTATGATGCTCTGATACCATGTAGAAATTGCAAGAAATTTTCTACTGCTAATGAAATCGAGCTAATATCAAGAGACAAAAATTTCTTCTACTATAGTGCAGAAAGGAAAACACACAATAGAAGAACATGAAATAACATGCAACCATCAAAGCAAAAGGAACACAATGATTTTATAGGGGAGCCCAACTGGTAAAAACCCCTCCACTGCTTTGAATTAATTCAGATGAGAAAGAGAAACAATTACCATGTCTTGCTTCAACTCTGAAGCACATCGTGGACTATAAAATTTTTCTCTTTCTTATTAACATGCTCTAGCCAAAACTTAGCCAATTCAAGCCTCATCCAACCTCCTATTTCCTTGCACAATCCTGGAGGAATTAAGCTCCTAAATAATAGGAAAATTCCCTATTTCCTTATGCAAATACGAGGGGAATTGATCACCTACTCAGTGAAAAAGCACTGTACACTCAATAGTATACAATTATAAATACAAATGTGCCTTTTCCATCCACTCAAATAGGAAATTAGAATTCCATGCATGACATGGTTTATTTTTAGCTTATTGAATAGTTAACTATGAGATCAGTGAGTTAACAAGAGTCATAAATTTTAGGAATATTGCTTCCGTGATCCATAAATTGTGAAAAAATCTTTCGGTAAAAATAACATCCAAATAAATTTGGTCGACGCATTTCGAACCAGCCAGTGTGTTTCATCATCTCCTGATGATGAACCACACTGGCTGGTTCGAAACGCGTCGACCAAATTTATTTGGATGTGATTTTTACCAAAATATTTTTTCACAAGAGTCATAAATATTCAACTAACCTTCAAACTCAACTAGTGACTAGGGCTCAATTAACTGAGTTCAACTAACAATAACTCGAGTAGATTGCTATATCTTAGCAATCAAATCATGCACAACTCTACTTCTAGCCTACAAATTTTAATTTATTGACTTAACTAGTAGACAAAGCCATGTTACTATAGCTAACTACAATCCAAGTCATCCTGCTGATGTGGAAAATATTTTTTTTTCCATTTGACTAAGGCACAAGTCAAATGAAACCTTTTCTTGCTACTATTTCAACACATTATAATCCATAAACATAACATCCTTTGGAAAATATTAAACTAATGAATCTAAAAAATCTCTTTCTCAAGAGGTTTTGCTTAAGATGCTTTCCCCCTTATTGATATCCTATATATTGTCCTCAGTAAGCATAGGAGCCTACTCTTTGTTCACAAAAATGATGCCCTCACATCGAGCCTCCTTCTACATGCCTTTAATCAAACCTTCATCCCTATAGTTAGAATCATCCATTCATTATGTTTTTTTCTCTTGTGCATGAACGCTTGGATGAGCTATGCACTCTAGGTCGATCCCTAAAATACTACACAACTCCCACACCTTCACTTAACCCCGAACTACTAGTAACTAGGGCTTATCCCTGAAGGCCCTTGGTCCATGCACGAGCCACCCCTAAGAAACCATGGTGATGACCAGGAACTCCCATTCAAATTGGCCCATGAATTTATGACTACGATGAAAGGGGAAAGATCTACGATGTGGATGGATTGCAGGGGCCCTCCCCCTATGACATAAACAAAGGGATAGGGGTGGCCATATCTTGTCCCTCGTCACCAATGAAATTGAATGACTACAGTGGGCATAAGATGGATCCATGATGGATGGGAGATTGGGGCCCGGGTATTCTCAATGAAATAGGAAAAAGGTAAGGGGGGGGGGAAGGGGGCGCAAAGGCATTCCTGTTATTAATGATACAATGACTATCGTGGTGGAGGTAGAATCCACAACTTGGTTGGATTTAAAAACACTACATTTCTTATCCCACAAGGCTTCCTGACATTGTATAATATCTCATGCCTGCAACCTTAGCGGGATCACCCTAGCCTCCTAAAGCCTCTTTCCAGGAAGTCTTTTACCTTGCCAGGACTATGTTTCTACTAGAGTAATTTCATTTGAATTTATTTGATTTTTGATGTCCACCAACGCTTAAATAATGCCTCTTCAAAACATGCCTAAACAATGACCACACTCCTTTGGTAGAAATTAAATAAGGAAAATAGAGTATAAATCAATTTTCAATAAAATTCCTTCGACATCTTACAATGATTTTCTTGGATTAGTTTCACTCCGTTAAATTCACCCATGGACTACATGTGCTCCACTCCTATTCATACTCACACACAAAACCTTTGATCTAATAAAATGAAACACAAAGAAGACCCGATTTGGCATCAATTCCTTTCTTCAATGTAGGCGTTCACAAGCCTTCCACAATTTGATTCCATAATTCAATTACACAATCAGTTTTCCTACAAATATTTTTAGAGTCTTAATCCAATAATCAAAACACAGATTCCTTAGATCTGCAAAAAGATATTCAATCATAGAGTCTTGGCTCATTTACCCATAAATGAAAATTCATCATCAATGAATTGACCACAACTTGTTCACGATATTTTGTTGGATATAAAAATTGGTGTTGTCTCTCTCAGATATCGTACCCTTTAATTGGAAATGAACGAACTCAATGAAAAGTAACTCATTTCGATTTTAAGAAACACACATGTAAAACCATTCATAATTAACATAAAGACATGTAATTTATCTCAAAGGTAGGGATATTCATGAAGAAAATAAACACACATTTCATTAATCCATACTTTATACACAATATAAGCATCTAATTACACAACTTGGGCATACTCTTCCCCTCTTTAGAGATCTTTTTTATTTACATACTAACATATCCCCTGTTGTTTATATTCCTATTCCCTATAGAATTATATGTCAAACTCTCCTCCTCACAATTCCCTCTCAAAACCATCCTTTTATGCTCTAACTTTACATGCACATATAGCTTCTTACACACTATAAAATATCATAACAGAACAAATACTAATTAGAAATCTATCCCAACTCCTAGAAAACTGCCTAACACCTCAACTTAGCATTTGTCACACTTATTATTTGCCACATGGCTAAACTTCTAGATCAACAAAACTTCCTAACCACCTAGATTCTCTTTAGAACCTAGAAACTTATATTTATATCAAAATTTCCTATTTCTGGATTTATACACATATTTTATGTGGGAGAATCTCTCCCCGTTTGGGAAAATTTCATGACCCTCTTGGGTCTAGGAAAAATTGTCACCTAGTGGTTTGATGCTCCTGCATCATTATTTGATTTAAATATCTTATCAATTAAATTTAAATTGCTAAAGCTAAAGAAGAGGACCAACCTAGACGGATCCAAATGTCTGAAAGGAAGTTTTGATAAGAAAATCATTAAGGGATATTTGTAAGTTTCGTATTTTCCCTAAATTTAAGGTTTCTAATCATTGATGTTATAGTTAAACCACCCAACTGCCAAATAAGTTATGAGAGAGATCAAGGAGCATTAGAGGAAATTTCAACCTAAAAGTGTGCATGCAATTTTCATGTAATTTTGATGGCATAATATGTAAACCAATCAAAATCCTTTAAATTTAAGAAAAGGTAAGTGTAAACATTTTGGAGAGAAAAGAAGAAAACCTACTTAGTTGTATTTTGTGCTTATCTATTTATAGATTTACTCAAGTCAAGTGTAGGCACTCGTTGAATGCAGAATTAAATTCCACATCCAACAAGTACCCATTATGCATGCTTTTGAGAAGACCCACATTAACCAAAAATAATAATACATAAAAAAAACGAAACACTGTTTAGCTCCAAAAAATTTCTACTCTAAAGTTAATCATAATTTGGAAAAAATTCAATTAACATTAACAACAAAATTTTACACTTTGATTTATTAAAATTCGCTTAAAATTTAAAGGCTCTCCAACTTACTCTTAAAATTTAATTAATAATTAAATATTGATACTAAACATAATTATATTTTAAAATTCTAAAAAAAAAATTATATTGCAACTTCAATAAAGATAACAATCTTTAAATTATTCTTATCTTATTGTAAAAAGTAATTTCCTAAAAATTTCCAACCTCACCAAAAAAACATTTCAAATATTTTTAATAAAAATACAAACTAACTATGTTTTAAAAAAATGGTTTGTTAATAAAAATACAAACCAACGTTATGTAAACTATAACTTCATGGAATTTCCATTTTAAATAAAAGCAATGAATATAACTCCATGGAATTTCCTTTTTAAATTGAAGCAATAAATAAATCAAAAGGAGACAATTCCATTCTCATGAATATACAAGGAGGAGAACATTTCACCCTAAGTATGGGTACGGTACGAGATGACTGTCAATAAAAAATCACACTTATTTTACCCTAACATGTTAAGAGAAAATAAGGTTTTTTTTTTCTAAGTAAGACTAATTTCTATTAAGTTTAAAAGCTATAGTACAAAACTGCACCAACGTCAGCTATGGAAGCCTGACGGTTGGGCTTGATAGTCAAGCAAAACATGCGAGTTTTGGACTGCCCGAGACGGGAAACCAGTCCTTTCAACCAAAGCTTCTGAACCGCCCAACAATGGGAAACCGGTTTTAAGTTTATAGTAATAAAAAAAAACACTAAGTCTGAAAAACATACAGTGCCTGTAAAGCAAAGCAGCATAGCTGTAAAACAGAAGATTTCCAGTAAAACGAAACAGAGGAACCTGATAAACCAAGCAGAAGCTATTCATGAGTGGGTGAGGGCGATTCCTCAATAATTCTGCAAGCGAACATCTTGCCTCTGTCCACCGATTCCTCCCTGAGAGCGCGTCCACCTTCTTCACGAACGTTCGCCATGCTGGTCTCGTGCCGAGGAGCTGAGTAGGCAAGGTCAACAGGAGGCGGGTTGGTCCTGTTCGGAGAACTGGGCGGGCCAAAATTCGGAACTTCTTCCCGGAGCGTGACCATAATAGCAGCAGTGAGGATAGCGTTGCAGGAGGTGCAGTCGAACCTTAACTCAGCACGCTGAGAGGTTTGACGGATGGAAGGCCTGAGAGAGCGTTGAGCAGTATCAGTAGTGAACCCAGTATCCATCTCAGACAATTGTAAGCGGACTGAGTGCACCAAGGACTATGGGAAAAATGCAAATTGGGGGCCAACTCGATGCAGGCTCCTAACGAGCTGCGTTTCCCTGTGTGCGTCTTGAGGTTGGCTTCAGAAATAGCCGAAGAACAAAACGTGTGCAGTGGGATAGGCGAGGCTGGCTTATCCATCCCACCATTCAACCTTGCACAAATGCTATGAGCGCCCAGAATGACCGCCATGACCACCATAACGGAGAGCTGAATGATCCGATCGAGGAGAGGAGCCTTCACCCGGTGCGAGGAGTAAATGCTGTGTTTAATGGCGGTACCGGGAGCCATATGGGCTGCACCGGCTATTTGCATTGGGAAGTGGCCGGTGTGCCACGTTCCCATATGTCTATTGAACACCCGCAGCCGGGGAAGAGAAAATAAGGTTGAAATGCAAAAGATTTAACATTAAAAATATACATAGTTTAAGAGAATACATAAAGTAATTAATAATATAAAATAATTTATAAGTAAAAATTATAATGAAAAAATAAGTGATTTATAAATTAAGATAGGCAGATTGTTAATTATTTTTTTATTTTATAATATTAATAAAATAAAAACGGGAAGTTTTGTAAAATTATAAATGATTTATAGTTTTTTTATTTATTAAATATATATATATATATATATATATATATATATATATATATATATATATATATATATGAGGGTGTTTGGCAGTTTATTATATTAGATATTATTTTTGGGATTTAATTGCTTTAAGTAAATCATTCATCTATGACTATTTCCATGAGAGGTAGTAGTAACTAACTAATTTCTCATTATTTTTGAAATAAAATTTCCCAAATTTTAATTTAATTTGAATATTCATATATATTGAAGATTAAGATTTCTCTAAATTATCTTTATTTTATTTTTTAAATTAGGTTGATTAATTAAAAAAATGTCATATAAATTATGGTTTTCTCTATATGTAGTAGTAATATGTTATGGTATTGGTTCATGGTATTGCAACAAGCTTATTTACAACTTCAATTTTTTTTTTTATGGTAAAATGCAAATAAATCATATATCATGAAATAAGTGTTATGTATCATAAAATAAATGGGGAGTGTCGATAATCATTTATCAACAATTTAAATTATATAACTATATCAATTTAAGGAAAACCATATAACCTAAACTTATTGTGCACTAGTTATTCATCAAATTCGTGATTTCAATGAATTCACATAAAAAAATTCAAAAAAATTAAATGAGAAAAATCCAAAAAACACTTTCTAAAGGTCTCACTATTTATAACTAAAACTACGACCAATATCAAAATAAATAAATCAAAACCACTATCTACAACAAATATAAAAATAAATAAATCAAAATCACTATCATTGATATCTTGAAATGAACCGTCGTGACCAAAGGGTTACATGCGTCAAATGACCCACTGATGGTCATATAAATCAATATACAAGCGATGCCTAGATTGGTTCCAATGCCATTGAAACAAACACAGTTTGACCGGGGTTCGTATATTGTATTGGCTATACTTATAGTTTCAGGAACAGATTATCAGCACCCTCGATGTCGGCTTCTCCAAGTACGCTCTTGAACGGTTTTCATTATGGTGTTTCAAGCATAAAGGGCGACAAAGTAAAGATGGAGGATTTTCACAAGGCCACAACTCTCACTATTAGTCCTCTGCCAACTTCCAAACAATCAGAATCACAGTCACTCTATGTCCCCTTTTTTGGTGTATTTGATGGTCACGGAGGTAGGAAAGCTGCAAATTTTGCTGCTGAAAATCTTGGGCAGAATATTGTGGACGCTCTAGCCAATATAGACCTCAGCGCCAAGGAGATGGAAGACGAATTAAAAAAGAAGAATAGTATTGAGGTGGCAGTGAGAGCTGGGTACTTGAAAACAGATGAAGATTTTTTGAGGAAGGGAATTGACATGGTTAGCGGTACTACTTGTATAAGTGCTGTGATTATAGATGGGAAGTTATTAGTTGTTTCTAATGTTGGGGATAGCCGAGCAGTTATTAGCAGAAGAAGGGGAGAGGCCCAAGCTCTGACATGTGATCATAAAGCTGGAAGGCCAGACGAGCGACAACGTATAGAGAATCTGGGTGGACCTGTTTTTCCCATTGGCGGAGTTTGGCGAGTTCGGGGAAAGCTAGCAGTGTCGAGGGCAATAGGCGATGCCAACTTCAAACAATGGGTATCAGCTGAACCAGACACCACGATTGTTCAGATTACATCGGAATGTGACTTTTTAATTCTGGCATCGGATGGGCTTTGGGATGTGGTGAGTGATCAAGAGGCGGTGGATATTGCAAAGCCTTTTTGCCTAGTGCAGAATGATGTGCCTGAAGTTAATGGGAAACCATTAGGAGTTCCTTCAGCTGCTTGCCAGAAGCTGGTGGAGGTAGCACAAGCCAGAGGATCCGATGATGATATAACTGTTATGATAGTTCAGCTCTCACAGTTTTCGAAGGCTGCGGAGAATCTGTAGGGATCCAAACATTTTTTTTCCAGAGAATCCACCGTTGCCATCACTTTTTGGGAAGGCTGGAGAGAATACATAAAGATTCCAACGAACTCAAATTTCATCATTATATATGTTTCATAATAGGGCTCATTAACTCTGATTATTATATCTGTAATTTATATCATTCACCAACTAATCTGAAAGATAAATATATTTATTTGATGAAACATTCCTCTGCTATATTATTATATCTGTTTTTATTACAAGAATATTGTAATAAATCTGCTCTCTCTATATTATTATATATATATTTTATATTGTAAATATTACAAAATATAAAATAAAATAATAGGGAAAGCTTATTTTTCAGTCCATCGGCCCATTAATGCGTCCAGGGATGAAATCCCCACGGTCAGATTAAAGCAGTGCATCATCCTACGGTGGCGATTTCATCCCTCGGCGCATTAATGGGCCGATGGACTGAAAAATAAGCTTTGCCAAAATAATATATAAGTAAATTTATTATAAAATAAAATAATATGAGTAAATTTATAAACATTTAAATAAACAAATAACAAGATTTTAAACTATAAAGGTTTGGTTTACTCTATTTTATTATGATCACATATTTTGAAAGCTGTAGTCTAAAAAATTCAGATTAACCCAGAAATTCTGGTAAGATTCTGAAAAATTTGGGCAAAGATTTATTAGAATTTTGTTTATAGTTGTTAAACTTCAGTATTTACGGTGCCCGAAAGGTTTTTGATAGTGTTGAATCCATTTCCATTATCAAAAATTCAATTCAAACACTCCTATCTGGAAATTTTGTCTTGACATCTTGTAATCATGACATTTGTTGTGCACACAATCAATAGTGTGGAGTGTGAGAAGTGACAAGTGGGTAAGAAGTTGTCCGGAATAAAAGGTGTGTGGAGTTAGGATGTATCTAGAGTTAACCATGTGTGTAAGAGGGAAGGTGTGTGGAGTTAGGATGCATCTAGAGTTAACCATGAGTGTAAGAGGGGCTATCTGTGAGAATGACTGAAGTGTTCAAAGAAATTCATAACAATTTTTAATTAATATAGGGTTTAAGTTAGGTTTAGGGGGCTTAAGGCTTATGGAATTTAGAGATTAATGAGGCTCAAGTAGTAAGTGGTTATTGGTTAAGAGTTTAGGGTTGAAACATTTAGGTGTTAAGAGCTTAGGGTTTAAGGGTTTAAGGGCTTAATAGAATTACATACACACAAAAGAAATATCAATATTAAATAGAAAGACATACCCCTAATACTTAGATTTATACTTTTTAAAATTTAATAAAAGTTACATTATAGTATACATTTCTTTAAATAATATATCTCTCTCTATATATATATATATATATATATATATATATATATATATATATATATAAATAATTTTTTCTATGTGCCTATTTTTTTTTATAATTAAAATTTATAACTTTTTATTAATAAATATTAAATTTCAAACAATATAAGCAAAAAAATAACCTAAAATGTATCATAAAATTATGTCTTTAAAAATTTAAAAATTTTTAAATTATAAAAAATTCAAATTCAAATTATAAGTTAGGGTTAGTGGTTAATAGGTTAAGGTGTTAGGGGTTGATACATAGGGTTTAAGTTAGGTTTAGGGGGTTTAGGTCCTAGGGGATTTAGAAGTTATGGGTAAGGGATTATTGGTTAAGGGTTTAGGGTTGGATGGTTTAGGTGTTAAGGGTTACGACTTAGGGTTTAAGGGTTTAAGGGCTTAATCGAAGGACATACACACAAATGATGCCAATGATTTATTTGAATATATCAAGGAACCTCACCATTGTGGGTCATGTAATGGATGATATAGAAATCCTTATTCAACCAATGTTGTTGTCAAGTTTCTTTTTGGTCATATGATATGAGTTATATTTTGAGTGACAGATGAAGTTGAAATAAGAATAGGTTATTTTTTATAGTTTTGGCTATATATATCACAAGGTGTATCTCTTTCTACATGTCAAGAAAAGTAACATTTTTTCTAAAAATTTTCAACATATTCCATAAACATCTTGATACATTGCATAAATTTCATCATTGATTTGTTGTTTTTGTTTCTCGCTTTCACCTAAGTTGATTGCTCCATCTAGACAACCAAATCCTAAGTATCCCATCTAGTTGGATGCCAATAACCTATTAACCCCTAATGCATTAATCCCTAAACCCTCAGCTCTAAACCCCTTAGAAATTAAACCATGGTCTCTAATTAGTTGATTCAGGGAAAGTTCCCATCCACACCAAACTCGTGGTCTCGAAGTGAAATCAAGAAAGAATATGACATAATGATGAAGGTGAAATAAGAATAGGTTGTTTTTACTAGTTGTGAGTATATATCTCACAAAGTGCCTCTCTTTCTACATGTCAAGAGAATAACAATTTTCCTATATTTTTTCAACATATTCATAAACGTATTGATAAATTGCACAAGATTCATCATTGATTTGTTGTATTTGTTTCTGACTCTCACCTAAGTTGTCTTTGGTGTTGTATTTGTTTTCCTATATTATATTTTTAAACATTTGCATAGTTTAAATATTTGTTATATTCATCAATATTACTTGAATGTTTGTAATTATAAAGAAACAACGCCCTAGGGCACTGGCCATGGATGTGATTATTATACAAGCACTTGTTTAGGAGTATGGAGAAATATTGAATATAATGTTAATGATCCTATGGAAGAAGGAGATGATGCTAATAACACAGACTATGATGATGACCAACTAGAAGGTGTTTTTGATAAACCTCTAATTGAGAAGGCAACAAAAGCTTTTTATGAAGGCTCCAAGACAAGTCTTCTCTCTACTATATTGTTGCTGGTGAAATTAAAGGTTATGAATGGTTTGTGGGACACTTTGTGTCACATAGCTCCTACAATATGTAATATATTTTATGGCGTTTAGTACATTGAATATACAATGTCCCATCGTTGGATTCTTCTCATCGAATTTGTGTACTAGTTGATGGGATGTCGTGGGAAAAAACCATTCGGATCCAAATGGATATCCGATGTCAAATTGTTGAGCTACATGTCGGTTATTAAACACATTTTCCGCTACAGTGTGTTGGCTATCCAATGCCTCTTTTGTCGCATTGTGTTGTGGATGTTGTTGGATATCTGATGTCAGTGGCGCCGGATATCCGACGGACTATTTGTCCACTATTTGTTACTTATGGAATTAGTAATTCGATTGATCCATCATCCATCTCTGGTTCATCATTTAGCTAACTAGGGACCAATGTCGGATATATGATGACCATTTTTCCCTGCCATATTGTTCGACGAAGCTTCACGTACAATCCTAGAAAATAAGGCCCATCAGAGTGATGACACAAGTCTATCTAAAATATGACACAATGTTGTGATATTTTAGTGCACTATGTAGTAGTTATGGAAACAAGAATATAAGTGAATTACACAAATGTTTTGTGTATGAAGAATTTGTTATTAATGTTGTTTTGGAAAAAAATTAAAAATTGAATCACTTAATAATTTTGGTTTTACTCATGGAGATTTCTTATTTGATTCTCTCACTGTGCTTTTGCATAATAGATATCTTTATAGAATTAAGACAAGGGACAATGCAACATTTTAGGATTTTCTTGAAGAATAATTGCAATGGAACATTATTGTATCAAAAAAATGAGTTTAACACATATTCATCGATGGAAATGGAATGTCAATGATCTTGAGGTTTATCTTCAACGAATGTCACAATCAACTTCATTTGAACCCACATGGAAATAGAGAGGGATTTGAGGAGAATTTTTTTGTATATATTGGTTGTCAAAATGGATCAACATACCAATAAGAATTTGGTTAAAGATGCAAACTCTGGATCTATCAAGCGCTGAGAGGGATCAAATCTCTAGAGGTGAAAACCTCTTTTTTTGAGTGAAAAACTTGAGGAAAGGTTTGCACCTTGAGAGATTTGATCCCTCTCGGCGCTTGATAGATCCAGAGTTAAGATGGATCTAGGCTGGTTTCAGTCCTGTGCGGCCAAGGAAAATCTATAGAAAATATGATTAATTTTATCAATATTATGTAAATACGAATAATAGAAATATAATAATTTTATATATGCTAAATATGTCTGATATTTATCTGGTCATTTTAATTTTAAAACTTTCTTAGTTACCTCAGTTTTTTGAGATGATAAATATTGTTAATAAATTTAATGACGAAATAATTTTCTTGAATGCAAAGTGACAATGCAATAGTGTTGAATGATAGAAAATGAAAATAATAAGAATGTAGTCAATTACAAATAGTCTTCATTGTGATCAATCTCAAATTATTTTCTTTTTCTATTCTTATTGTCACCCTCGTTAGTTTTGTCATCTTTTCATATCGATTATATGAAAAGGACAATTGAAATAATAAACCATTTAAATATTTAGCTTGAACTATTGTACTAAACATCATACATTATCTCTTTCTCTTCAATATTAATAGGTTGATTTACTATAACACAAATATTAATGTACATTGTTAATAATTTTGTGTGCTTACACTAAAATCAATGCACAATCTTAATCCAATCACTTTAAAATTAATGTACCATCAATGTACATCAAATTAGAAATCAACGTCTACACTGAAATCAATGCACCTAATGCAAACAATCAAATAATATTACAAAACAACATCTACACTGAGATCAATGCATCTAATGCAGGTAATCAAATAAGATTGGAAATCAAAATCTATATTGAAATCAATGGATCTAGTGCAAGTAATAAAATAGGATTAGAAACCAACATCTACACTGATATTAATGCATCTAGTGCAAGCAATCAAATAGGATTATAAATCACCATCTACTTCCCTATCTCCCCCCTTGAACTACATCTCTCTTTCCCTCCATCTCTCCACTCGCTCACATCCTCCCTCTTCATTCCTCTCTCTCCATTTCTTTCCCACATATATATCTCCCTTTCTCTTCACCCTCCAACTATGTTACTCTCTCTCTCTCTCTCTCTCAACATCTACACTAAAATCAATGCATATAGTGCAAGAAAAATAATATTAGAAATCACCATCCACACTGAAATCAATGCATCGAGCGCAAGAAATCATCTTCCCTCTCTCCCCCCTCCAACTACATCTCTCTTTCCCTCCATATCTACTTCTCTACACTGAAATTAATGCATCTAGGGCAAGCAATAAAATAAGATTATAAATCACCATCTACTTCCCTATCTCCCACCTCGAACTGCATCTCTCTTTCCCTCCATCTCTCCACTCTCTCACATCCTCCCTCTTCCTTCCCCTCTCTCCATTTCTTTCCCACATATATATCTCCCTCTCTCTTCACCCTCCAACTATGTTACTATATCCCTCCCTCTCTCCTTCTCTCCATATCTCCTTCTTTATCTCTTTATCTCACCCCAAAACATATACACACGCTCTCCATATCTCCCTTGTCACTTCAACTCTCTCTCTAGTTCTCACTCTCTATATAATCATTCTTCCCTCCCTCTCTCCCCCTCCAACTCCATCTCTCCATTCTTCCATCTCCCTCCCTCTCTCCTCCTCTCACTCATCCTTCCTCTCTCTCCTCTCTCTCTCTCTCTCTCTCTCTCTCTCTCTCTCTTTCTTTGCCCTCCAATTTTCTCTCTTCCCCCATAACTCTCTTCCTCTCTCTCATGTCCTCTCTCTTGTCCTTCCTCTCCTACCTTCCTCTATCTTTTCCTCTCTCTCTCTCTTTGCAATATAATTCTCTCTCTCTCTCTCTCTATCTCTTTGCCTTCCAAACCTCTTTTCTCCCCCAACACACACACACACACACACACACACACTCTCTAAATCTACACTAAAATAAATGCATATAGTGCAAGAAAAATAGGATTAGAAATCACCATCCACACTGAAATCAATGCATCGAGTGCAAGAAATATCTTCCCTCTCTCCCCCTTCAAAATCCATCTCCCTTTCCCTCCCTCTCTCCACTCTCTCACATCCTCTCTCTCTTCCTTCCGCTCTATCCCTTTCTGTCCCACATCTATCTCTATCTATATCTCCCTCTCTCTCCCTCTCTTCACACTCCAACTATGTTACTATATCCCTCCCTCTCTCATTCTCCCCCCATTCCCTCCATATCTCCTTATTTTTCTATTTATCTCACTCCCAAACATACACATACTCCTCTATTTCTCCCTTGTCACTCCCTCTCTCTCTCCACTTCTTGCTCCCTATGTAAATACATTACTCTGGATCCAGAGTTTGATATTTTCTGTATTTACACTGAAATCAATGCATCTAGTGCAAGTAAGAAAATAAGATTAGAAACCAACATCTACACTGGTATCAATGCATCTAGTATAAGAAATGAAATAAGATTAGAAATCGTAATATTAATGTACATTGTTAATAGTTTTGTGTGCTTAAACTGAAATAAATGCACAACCTTAATCCAGTCACTTTAAATTAATGTACCATCGATGTAAATCCAATTACATCAAATTAGAAATCAACGTCAACACTAAAATCAATGCATATAGTGCAAGAAAAATAATATTAGAAATCACCATCCACACTAAAATCAATGCATCGAGCGCAAGAAATCATCTTCCCTCTCTCCCCCCTCCAACTACATCTCTCTTTCCCTCCATATCTACTTCTCTACACTGAAATCAACATCTACAATGAAATTAATGGATATAGGGCAAGCAATAAAATAAGATTATAAATCACCATCTACTTCCTTATCTCCCCCCTCGAACTGCATCTCTCTTTCCCTCCATCTCTCCACTCTCTCACATCCTCCCTCTTCCTTCCTCTCTCTCCATTTCTTTCCCACATATATATCACCCTCTCTCTTCACCCTCCAACTATGTTACTATATCCCTCCCTCTCTCCTTCTCTCCATATCTCCTTCTTTATCTCTTTATCTCACCCCAAAACATATACACATGCTCTCCATATCTCTCTTGTCACTTCATCTCTCGCTCCACTTCTCACTCTCTATATAATCATTATTCCCTCCCTCTCTCCCCCTCCAACTCCATCTCTCCATTCTTCCATCTCCCTCCCTCTCTCCTCTCTCTCTATCTCTCTCTCTTTCTTTGCCCTCCAATTTTCTCTCTTCCCCCATAACTCTCTTCCTCTCTCTCATGTCCTCTCTCTTGTCCTTCCTCTCCTACCTTCCTCTATCTTTTCCTCTTTCTCTCTCTCTTTGCAATCCAATTATCTCTCTCTCTCTCTCTCTCTCTCTCTCTCTTTGCCTTCCAATCCTCTTTCCTCCCCCAACACACACAAACACACACACTTTCTCTCTCTCTACATCTACACTAAAATCAATGCATATAGTGCAAGAAAAATATGATTAGAAATCACCATCCACACTGAAATCAATGCATCAAGTGCAAGAAATATCTTCCCTCTCTCCTTCTTCTGCTAATAACTGCTCGGCTATCCCCAGCATTAGAAACAACTAATAAGTTCCCATCTATGATCACAACACTTACACAAGTAGTACCGCTAACCATGTCAATTCCCTTCCTCAAAAAATGCAAAAGATGCCATACTTTCATTTCAATTCATCTTTAGATATGCACACATATGACATATTATTTCATAATGACAATCCCCTTGCTGGGCATTTTGAGCCACTATTTTACAAAAAAGAAAATGCACATGTCAATGCTCATGTCAATGTATCTTTCACGTAACACAACATGAATATGATGTGGATTTCTTACGTCGCATTATGGTTGAGAATTTATCAAATGAATTTTTCCAAAGTGGTAATTTGAATTACAATGCATAGACCACTATTTCAAACTTGATATACAAAATAACACAATATGAGTTTTGCATTGGGAGTGTAATATTTTTCTTTTGGCATTCCCATATGAAAAAGGATATATATAAGGTGGTATTTTTTTTCTTGGATGGCTTATGTTTTGGAAGTAGAAATTTATGTGTGGTTTGCAAACATGGGAGATATTTTGACTCGATTCAACTCAGACAACTCCAATTTAGGCACATTTAATGTTATTAAGTATGAGAAAATTAAGGTTTGGTGTTATTTTGAACCATTGCAACATAGAGGAAATATATTTATGCGTAGAATACCAATGCTTTCAATAAGTAAAAACTATATGGAATGGAAAAAAATCCATTTAAGAAATAAACAAATTCTTAGAAACAAAAATGAGAGAAATAAAAAAACAATTACAATTTTTTTGGTATAAGGTGAATTTTATTGGTCAATCAAAAATAAAATACATTATATACAGTCATGAATCTTTTCTTATCACTGTGTGCCATATGCTGAAAAAAAAATTGCTGATATGCATGAGACTAATAATGGAAAGAGATACATAGAGGAACAAAAGAAGAAATTACAAGGAAGTATCATCCAAATTAGTGTGTGTCCTTGGGGCAACATTTTTTTCCTTTTTTTTTCCGAAACATTGACCCAACCTTTTGAAGGAAAATTTATCAAGGAAATTTGAAGATTATCATTGTGTGTTGAAGGGGAATCCTTGTCATAGTTTGAAGAAGCTTACTCACGAGCTCACTTCAATGCACCTAAAGAAGCATTATTATTCATTATCTTTGTGCTTGTCGAAAGAGCATGGATCACAATAGGATGATCCTAAAGTGACTTTTGAGGACATGAAGTATGGACCTTATCCACTGAATGCAATTCATCATCTTTACCTAAAACATAGGACTCCTTATCCTCCATAGGAGGTGGAGGTGGTTCATAGGGCTTCCAAATTTTATCTTTAGAATTTCAACTATTCCATTTCTGGAAATATTTGAATAGAGCGAAAGAGTTTTGTAATTGGCTCTTTTGCTAATAGAGGCAACAAAAAAAAGAAATATTCTCATATTCCATAGCATGGTTCCAATGAAAGTCACCTATTTTTTAATTGATTTGGTCTGTAATCCTTTTAATGATATTGATTTCAACATAGATTCTACCATAGGTGTAGATGCCAAGTTGGACTAAAAAAAAATGAATTGCAAGGAAACAACGCAGGGAGTTTCCAATGCCATGAAAGACTATTAGGAAATGGGGCGCATATTGGAAACTTGTTAATGATTGTTGTATAAGGTTTAAAATATGGAAAACATAGGATTAGGAACAATCCAACATTTCCCTAGAACCATGGCCCTTTAGATAAAAATTTCTACTAATATTTCGATTCAAAAAACACCATGATGAAGAAGCATTTTAGGTAGAAAATAACCTTGAAATTCTTAGCCCATGATGAATGTATCCATTAGTAAATATTGGCTGAGCGGGGCCATGAACCATTAAAATGACAGATTATGGCCAAATTTTCATAGATCTGATGAATGTTCTCAAGAACATGGTGAGAAATGTTTATGGAGGGAACTTCCTCAAATGTTTCGACTAGAAATGGCCTATGATCTACCTGGGACTGAGTTGCCTCAAGGGAGGATTGAGCATGCACAACATATGTATAAGAAAATTCTAGAGAGGGGGAAGGATCCCCCCCAACCCCCTCGTAAGTGAAGTTCTAGAAAGACACTGATAACTTTACCAATATTATAAACTAGAAGAGGGGAATAATCGCCTAGCTGCTTACCTTAAAAAAGTAAGCATTACATGCTATAGGGAATACCCACCCATATCCCTATGGAGAGCTTGAGATACCATACTAAATATGTGGGGAAGACCCCATGGAGTAACGAATGTCGATAAAGAGGTTTGACAAAGATATGAAAATAATTTTGTGGATCTAGGGGCCAAGGGACCTTAATCAAGAAACAATAGAGTAGCAAGATTCCTCCATTGTTGTAACCACCATCACCTCTACCATCATGTCAGCCTCCATAGCCACCTCCCTAGTTACCTTGGAAAAAGGCTCCAACCCCCACACTTGCTGCATGCATTTTGGCCTTAAGGATCCTAGTGAATCTTCCTATCGGGAACTGTAAGCCAACCTTTTATGACCTGGACTTCCCACATTTTCTAAGTTTATTAGAATATATAATGTTTTTTTGGATCAAAATTTGGGCATGTATGTCCTTCACATAAAACTTCATTCTCTCTAGCCAATCCATCCCATTGCACACGTAATATTGGACATCCTTGGAAGAGGGGCCATTTGAGAGCATGTTGGAATTTTCATGCAAGTTGAGCCGATGGGGTAGAGGCCATTTGAAAATGTGAGCATGCATGAAAATACCATACCAAGGGTCCCACACAAGGTGAAGCCATTAACATTTGGAAACTCTGAGCCAAGTATCAACCCACATAAAATTGTGTTTCCAAGTAAAGAGGTAGTCGTGGGGTTTCAAAATCCACCTTTCTCAGGCCCCTAATGATTATTCACAATGATAGTCAATGATGATGAGACCTTCACAACAAAATAGCTTCGTAACAAATATATTGGCATTCACTTGGGCTTCCTAGCATTTTATCCATTGCAGACAAGGTTGAAGAATGTAGGTGTTACCCGGAGCTTGACAACCATTGCATGGTGTTACCCGGATAAATACCTCTTGCGGAAAAAATTAGTCTCCCTAGAATCCAAATGGAGAACTAGAAACAAACAAACATGGTAATATCTCTTTCCCTAAGCTAACAACATTTATATTATTAAAAGTAGAGGAAGATGATGATGCTCTTACCTTTTCAACGAAATTCCTGACGAAGTCCCTGCACTCTGTCCTGATGAAGCTCCTCAATGCTTAGAAGAAACCTACAAACCCAAATATACAAAGGATCAAAGCCATTTGCAACATAATAATAATCTAAAAACCAAATTAACCTAATGATTAAGGATATTAGGAAATGAAATTGTTTTAATGAATATATGAGCATGAACCATTCACATTTCCAAGAATAAAATATAGTGAGAAAAAGTATCCAAATGTATTATTCATGGATAAAAGAGAAATCTTAAAACCAAGCCTTGATGTCATATAGGTCCCTCCCGAATGCCTCCAATATTCCTCCTTGGTTAGCAAACTCTCTAATCCAAAATTACCAACATACGAATACTATAAGTGAGCCCCCTAACCCTGAAGTCTCAGCTCAATTTACTGGAGAAAGTGAGGAGGTTTCACATCCACCAAAGATGGGTGAGATCCACAAATGAGGGGATTAGGGTTCCATGATCCAAGGGAATTAGCTCCATGTTTGGAGGGTTTTGGCTTGAACTGATATGACTCAAAGGCTTCTAGATGGGATATATGTGCCCAACTATGCTTCTAGAACTTACTTTTATTTTTCACTTTAATATGAGTTAGGTGCGCAATTTTTAGTGGAAAACATAACACAAAATTGTGAATGGATTTTTGACAGTAACAAAACATGCTCATGCATTGACTGTAAAAAGTACACAAGTCATATTTAAGAGTTTAAAGAACCCTTTTTCCCAAAATTCATGATTTTGTCAAGGAATATGAAGGTTTGACTTGCAAGGGAGCATGAGTATGGATGGTGATAGATCCATTTTGACTGTCAAGTGTCATGGTGACTAAATGACGTGTAACATATTGCCCCCTAAAGTGAAAAGTATGGAAAGTAATTAAAAGATTGAAGCGCTTTATCATACCAAGGATTGGATCAGAGACACTGGTCAGAAGCTTGCAATGAACATTCAATGCAAATATGTAATCATCATTGAGGTATGAATTTCCATAATCATAGTAAAAACTAACTCTATGTACCGGTACATAAATAACCTAGAACTACATCAATAGTAGACACAGTATGGACACAACCATTTGTTATGAATTGGTCTACTCAAACATGAATATATAACTCCTCACAACCTGGATGGTAGAAAATAGATCCAGGGTCTTGATCTCCATCTCTTGATCTAGTACGAATCTAATCAAGTGATTGAATGTGTCGAAGTCGAACATGGTAGAGACCACTTGATTACCGGTCAATGATGAAAACTATTAACAAGTGCGAGAGAAACCATCAATAATGACAATGTCTCTCAAGGACCTCCAGTATAATCTATGAAGTGTGAATAGATCATCTTCCTAGATAATCAGCTGAAGTCAATAGGAAGCAACTTGTCGCATGAGGGCCTACGACATGAAACTTATTGTGTCAAGTTGAAGAAATATTTTTGCAAGGACTGACTTAGGGATGGTCAATGCGAATGGAGGCATATATTTGCAAGGAAATATGAACTGAGGTTGAACTTTCTCTTTAACACATAATGGCACAATAATTGACTTGGCAGAATTTGACTTAAAGATAATACCCAAAACCGGCTTAAGAATTTCAATGAGGTTCGATTAACTGTAAGACAAATAGATTACCCAACCCAGACACAAGTGTGACAAAGTGTCATGTTCAAGAGCAACATGCTACTTTTAAAACAAGTACAAAAGATGGATCCCTTTTCCCAATTTTCCCCCCACCATTACTGGCAAGTACCTCTTTATTTTTGTCAAGCTTGAGGAGGATAATATTTGCTTCTTTTCATAATCTCATCCTTCAGATGAGTCCTCCGAAGTATTTTTAATGAACCTTGGGAAGGAGTGGTTCGGTCCCGTTGTAATCGACGGGTCATGCACTATTGAATTTTAACAAGTCCAACGTAGGATCAACTCGATGTCGTTTTAATATTTAAAGAGTTTGAAAAGACACAAAAATAAAACTCAATCAGTTATTTCAACGTATATTTATAACGATCTCGAAGAAATAAAGACTTGGTGTTTTTCAGTTTTAGAGAGTTAAAGAAAAACATAAGTAAAATTCATAGTGTTCTTTTTCGTAAATTTAGTCCCTCAAGCCCGAGAAAGGATAATATGATCTAGGAGAGAACTCTATAGACCATGCTTAGTCAATGTATACCTTTTTCGTAAATAATCTACTTTAGTCTGGAAAAGGGGTAAACTTATAATGAATAGACAATTGTTCATTTACTTTAACAAGTTCGAATAGTCAAGTACTCGACAACCTTTTCATGTTTAGGGAGTCCAAAAATGGCTTAAAAAATGACTATAAGGCTTTCGTTTTTTCGTATTTTTCAAGAGTCTGAAAAAGTGATAAAAGTTTACTCTTTTGTCAAGATGATTCATTTTTTAAACATGATCTGTTATTTGCACATAAAACTCAATATATTACGATAACCACTCTTCATTATGGTAAAAATATTGAAAATTTGAAATTCTAAAAGGTAAAAGGAATAAAATAATAATATATTATTCATGAAAGCTTATAAAAGTTGAAAAAGACAAGTCATTTTCACCATTTAATTTTGGGAGTAGTAAAAAAGGTTTTTACCACAGAACATCTGGAGTTGATATCGGGTGAAAGAGTGAGTCATTCAACGAATCGTCTTTTCCAGGTAAAAAATATCTTCAATATCTTGAATTTCATTCATTTATATTTCCTTGTTAATATTTTAGGATTATTTTTAGGAGGGATTATGCTTTTGAAAATTTCCCACGGGGGTGCGTGAGTTTTCCTCATCAGGGCCGCACACCTTGATAATTTTATATGCAGAAAATTAACGTGGCTACATAGTTTTTCAGTATATAAACTGCACAAAAATGCATTTTGTGTAAAGAAAAATTGAGCAGGCACCATGAGGTTTTCAAAATACCATAATATCACCATTAAAAATATCCAAACTTTCCCCCACAAGTTTTTAATGTTCCTAATTGGTCATTTGCAGGTCATCTCAACCAATCATGCTCTAGTGTCAAGAATGTGAACATGAAACACATGATGCAGAAGCAATTGATAGCCCAACAACATTGCAGGCTCTGAAAAATTGTGGAATTTGTAAGTTTTGGTACATACAGTGGATGAAAGCTCAAGTAGAGTTGATGACTTAGCTAGTGAGGGCCTCAGATATCCAGGAACAATGTTTTTTTATTGCCGATTGCTGACTCATAATTGACTCGGAGGATATATACTTTATACTGGATTGTCTCGTAGGGTACGTGATATTTCCTTGTTTGGTGAGTGGCCCGGTGGGAAATCTACCATGTCCTATATGGTGCAATATTGTGCTCCAAATTTATAGCTCAAAGATGGAAGGACATAAATAAAAACTATCCAACGGATTGATTTAAAATTCATTGTTTTTATAGTTATGAAACTATGCGGTAGTGTGGCTCCCCCCGCGGATACCAAGGCTCAGATGCAGACTACGGTTATTTGGTATGTGTTATATTCTTTCCACGAACCCACCCATGGTTTTTTGCATGGGTTTACACATGGTTTTGGGGCATGATGGTTTTTGACCCTGGTATTTTGTAGATCTGTTCAAGGGAACTATGGTTATGTTCTAATCTAGGGTTAATGGATTGGGGTTTATGTATGCTTCGACATGTATATATATGTGTTGTAACACTAAAAGGAATATAATGAAAAATCAAGCTGGTAGTCCTGATTTGGGATCTAGGGGAAAATATTTATGTATATATGTTTTATGTTTTATGCTCTCGCTATTATTTATTTTCTGTTTTTAAGATTCATTTGTAGATAATTTCTGTGTAGGGTTAAAACCTATATTTGGTATCAGAGCTATTTTGGCTTCAAGGGGACGCCTTTACTGCTGAGGGGTTTTTTGCTCAGGCCTGTGGTAGACCCTGTTCAATGGGAGACATGCGGGATCGATTCTTGAGGTGAAATAATATGGTGAGCAGTGGAAAGATAGAGATCAAGAAATTTAATGGTTAAAGTTTTGAGTTGTGGAAGCTTAAGATGGAGCATCTGTGGGTGGAACAAGATCGGTGGATCGTGGTAGATCCGGGTACTAAACCAACGACAATATCAGATGAAGACCGGAAGAAGCTGGATCAAAAAGAAAAAAGCACAATACGGTTGTGTGTCTCAGATTCAGTATTGTTGAATGTATCTGGGGAAGCTACGGTGAATGCTTTGTGGGAAAAGCTAGGGACTTGTACCAATCGAAGTCTCTGGTGAATAAATTGTTCCTGTGGAAAAAGTTGTTTAACCTTAGGATGAAGAATGGAGACTTGGTGATAGAGCATCTGATTGCCTTGAATACTGTGGTAAGTTAGCTGTTATATGTTGATATTAAAATCTCAGATGAATATAAGTGCATCAGTTTGTTGTGTTCTCTACCAGATTCATGGGACAGTCTGGTTATTGCAATAGGTAGCAATACAAATACCTTGAATTTTGATGACATTGTCTCTGCCTTGCTGTTGGAGGAAATGAGACGGAGAAATATGGAGGGCCAGAATGGAGATGCTTTATTTGTACAAGGAAGGTCCCAGAACATAAACAAGAATAAGGTTTCGAGTGGGAGATATAAATCTCCAAGAAATTTTGTAAAGGTATGCTGGAAATGCGGAAAGGAAGGGCACTACAAAAACGACTGCAGATCTAAAGTTCCTGAGAAAGGAAAGGGATATGATGATGCTTCTTCTACAGAGGAAAAAAACACCTTGGATGAAGGTGGGGATGTGTATTTGGATTCTTCCTCAAATACACATGTAGATCATTAGGCATGGTTGATTGACTCAGGTGCATCCGTTCACTTCACTCCCCATAGGGAGTGGTTCTGCGAGTATGAGAAGTATGATGGTGGTGATGTCCTCTCAGGGGATGATAGGAAGGCCATAATCATTGGACATGGAAAAGTCAAGCTGAAGCTGCAAGGTGGAAGGATTAGAACACTCCCTGGTGTTCTACATATTCTTGCATTGGCCAAAAATATGATTTATGTAAGCAAGATGGATGATGCAAGTGTAAAAACAGTGTTCGAGAAAGATACTTGCAAGCTGGTTCGGGAGCACTGATATTAATGTGGGGAGTTCGGATTGGAAATATGTACAAGATTCTTTGTAGCACTATTATTAATGGGTGCAACAATTCTGTGGTTCCTGAAAATGGAGCGGAAAGCCTAACGGTATCTAGAGAAAAGACCATGCTATGGCATCAAAGGCTTGGACAGATTGGAGAGAAGGGCCTTCTTATACTGCATGGAAATGGTATGGTAGAAGGTAGGTCTAATTTCGTGTTGGGGCCCTTGTTTTTAAATTAAATAGTTTTGTGTTGCGGAGAACAGGTGGCGGAATGCAACCATGGTAGACAGAGAGCTGTCACGGTTGTGAAGAACTGAATAGCAGGTGGTGCGACTGTTGCGGAAGCAAGCGCAAATGGAAGAGGGAAGCGACAGAAGACAATCAGTGGAATTCCCAATAATAAGGGAAAAGCAGTAAACAACCGAGCGCAAAGGAAGGAAGGACTACCAGTCGCGCTAGCAACGGAACAAATAGGCAGCCGACCAGTGGAGAGAGGAGGTTGGCTCAGTAGAGATCAAGGAACATGAGTCGTAGGAGAGATTTGTTCATTTTGTTTTGTTCTGTTCTCTCCCTCTCTCTGATTCATTTTGTTCTATCTTATGAGATGCTATTGTAATTAGTTCTACCAGGAATGCTCTGAGGAGCATTGTAACTATCTTGTGCCATTAATGCAATACTTTCTAATATGAGGTTGTTGTTCTAAGTTCTGTCTTGTGTTATGGGTTAGTGGAACATGCGGGCTATTTTAAATTTTTGGTTAACATTCTGATCATGTTCATAAGTATCATTATCTGTCTTGTATTTACACTTCCTCGAAGTACTTAGTTCTGTGTGGGTTATGCATCTGTCATGCTCGATCGATACCTTATCTGATCCCAACCTTAGTAAGGTCGCGGCATGCCTCGGGTGAGACTCTTTGTTCCTCGGAGTAGGGTGAAAATGCTGACGTTGTGCTAGAATACTGCAGAAACCCTTATTGGCCACCTTCTTGAACCTGTGTCTCACCCCTGAGACCTATTTTCTTGCCAACAAATGGTTCTGTTTCTGAGACATGAAATCTCATTCTGGAGTTAGATCATGGTATCACGGATCTTAGAAATAAATACGAAACTGGTGGGATAACCACCTAGATTAGTTCATAGCACAGCAGGTGGAAGTCAGACAGCAAAAAGAGAAAACTGTTAAGAACCAGATTCTATTCTCTGAATCTGCCAGTGATATATATGAGATCTTCTGGGGAAATTTTCCCGAGGAGCTCTACAACTGGTTGCGGAGACTACAGACCAAGACAGTCTCGAGAGGCTTGTGGAAGGTCTGTCGTAGGTGGGTACACATAGATCTGGTAGCACTCCATCTGTTGGATACCAATTTGACTTGAGCTGTAGATTTCTGGGTGCAATCTACCTTGGAAGGATACATAGTAGAGTTCGCAGCTGAATGTTACCAGTCGTTCTCGAAAGCAGAGGACATATTCAGATCAGGGCTGCACGGACAGCTGTTGAAGGAGATCCCCCTGTGGATTAAGGCTTTGATGGTGGACGAAGGATTGATGGAGTTCCAAAAGTCTGAGATGGAGACCTAAACCTACAGTACTGGGGGAAGAAGCTGAGGGAGAGATGCTACAAGTACATTGAAAAGGGTAATAGGGATATGGATGATGAGACCTCCAGTAGGTTGAGGGAACGACGAGCACATCGGAGGGTGTAACTCACTGAGAAGTGGTGAGAAAGGGTGCTGAAAGAATTGGAAAGACAAGAAAGGAATAGAAAAGACAAGGAGGAGGTGCCTCAGATGAAGAAACAGATGGAAGGTCAGACAAGTTCCCAGGATATAGGGGGGACCACCAAGGAAGTGTAGCAGGTGTATAGGAGCCCAGCCCAAGCAGAAAAGGGAAAGGAGTACGATGGAAATGACACGCGCCCTAAGGAGACATCCGATGTGGAGTTTCATGTTGCGATGGAGCAGCTATTCTGAGAAGGATTGGCACCCATAATCCCAGGTAACTGTATTCCCCAAAGTTCAAGTAGCTCTAGTCCCGACCTTCACTTGATACTCTATCAGCCACTAGGTGAAATTTTTGTTAAGTTACAGGAATTGAGTAAGTCGAATAGTGTTTAGTCTACATCAGTAATACACACTAGCAGCAGTAATAGCAACACCATTTCACAACCGGGAGTCAGGGGTTTTGTTCTAGTAACCCCCACACAAGGAAGCATGGCAGGATCATTTACCCGGTACCCAGAGTTTTCTGGGAGGGGTAACGATGATATGGAACAACACTGATACCTCTATGAAGCCATATGGAGAGCTCGACAGACACCAGAAATAGTTAAGTTCGTAGAATTTCAAACTACTCTCAGGGAGAGAGCTCTGCACTGGTTTATAAAGTGGTCTAAGACTCATTAGAACCCAACATTAGACGATGTAGAGAGGGATTTCGTGAAGGAATTCAAATTACCCCAAATAGATCAGCAGGGTTTGTCAGAGATGTGGGAGATCAAGCAATGAGAAGGGGAAACTGCATGGGATCTAATGAGGAGATTCAAGGATGTAGTTGGAAAAATCAACTATCTGATTGATCCGAACCATCAAAGAGATTGGTTTATCAAGGTCCTTCCCCCACTGACAAGAACTCTGCTGACACAACAGAAGATCGAGACGTTGCAAGATGCATTGGAATAGGCTATGAAGATAAAGGCCATGGCAGGATATCCGCAAGAATTTAAAGGAGGAGCATCAGCTCAGGACCCTTCCATCCCGGGACTACAACATCAAATAACTAGCCTGATAGAAAAATTGAAAGAAATTCAACCAATGCGTCCAGCGAGGCCAAACGTATGGTGTATGCACTGTCTAATGGAAGGACACGTGGTAACCGAATGTCCGTGGCTGCGGGGCCAGAATGTGGGAACATCAACAACAGGGGCACCAAGAGCTCTGCTAGTAAGAGGGGTTGCGCAGATAAACACCCAGGATTTATATTTGCTGCAACTCCCATATATGGGGTTCCCTATGCAACAGAATTTAGCGACGACTGAGTATTGCGAGATATGTAAAAGCATGGGTCACTCACCCCGCCTATGCCCCATACTGCAAAAATACTCCAATGTCCTGAACAACGTATATTGTGAGTTCTGTGTGTCTACCACACACAGCACAGAGAAGTGTAGAGCTCTAGATGCCTTGGCGTAACGATTGGACAAACCTTCATATAGAGTGAACAAGGCTCGTAGAGGACGAGAAGGAGGCATGAGAGGAGGCCAAGCGGGAAGAAGGGGACCAATACAATGCTACAACTATGACCAAGAGGGCCACGTAGCTAGAAAATGTCCACTTCCTAGAAGACCCTGGTGCTCTTAGTGCAGGGTTAACATGCATGCAACAGAGGATTGCCCAGAGCTCATTAAAGGATGGGAAGAAAGAGCCAGACAAAGATGAACAAATCTGGTAAATGTAGAGCCGAGAATAATAGAGGCTCAAGCGATGCAGTACTTGGCCATAGTGACGAGAGGAGGAAAAAGAACCAGGGAAGATGCACAAATGATGGACCCGATAATATTGATAAGGCCAACATCTCCAAAGCCAATGTTCAGGCCTGAAAAATAGAAGCAGTTCTTTCAAGAAATAGTGGAAACATTTTCCGAGCTTGGGGAAAGTAAAGGCATTGAATTTCCACAAACTAAGGAAGATAATGAGAACCAATCCAGTTCAGGTACTACAATTCAAGAATGGTTCCGTCTATTTCTAAAAATTGTTAACAACGCGCTAATGCTCGAACAATTAAAGAAGAACATGGAAAGAGTAACGCAGAAGGCCACAGAGCCAGGAGAGTCAACTGACACAACACAGAAATATATACGAAGAGTGAAGAGAAATAAGATAAGGACATGAAAAGAGTTCCAGGTGAATACTCAAGTTGCGAGATTCCAAATTAAGGACACAATGCTTGACCTGGGGTCTGATGTAAATATCTTGCCAAGAAAGACATGGGAAGCATTGGGAAAGCTGAGGCTAACATACTCACCAATTCAACTCCGTATGGTGAACCAGTACTACATTATGCCCATAGGTAGACTGGAGGAGGTCGAAGTCGAAGTTGCAGGAGTAAAGACATACATGGACTTTGAGGTCATCGACATTATGGGAGATAGAGATCCCTATCCAACATTGCTAGGGATTGACTGGGCTTTTGAAAATTACACAGTAATAGATTTAAAGAAGGAACTGATGATCTTTGAAGATGGAGAGGTTAGAGTAACTCAACCGCTCGACCCGTATCAAGGTCCCCGATGCACAGAGTTTGTTGATAACAGATAAGATGCTCAGCTTCTTGACCATATTTATCAAATGACTGCAAGAAAAAGGGAAGATTACATCAACCTGACGGTGGGAGTATCTGTAAGTTGGAGAATCATTAAAAGCTCAAACTTGGGCTCAAAGATAGCCTGGAATGATTGGCAGCAAGGGGGATATGAGACCAACACAAGAAGATGCGCCACCATTAGAAGAATCAATTGGATCAGAACTGAGGTAAGAGGTTACCCAACTTTATCCGATATGAATGCTGTAAATACTTTCATTACCAAAATATAAGAAAAAGTACCAAAGGATCATAGGGTCCCACTCATGGATGTGGCCTTATAATCCATGTCTGCAAGATGGTGGAGTAACCATCGCAACTCACTGTTGCGATGGGACAGAATTGCAGCAGCACTGAAAGCCAAGTTTAAGGAAGAAGAAGGACCACAATGCACTCAAAAATTCCAAGGGGAATCAGATCCCAGAAAGCATTTGAAAGAGTGTGAAGATCAATGGGACACTACAGGATACCCATAGGAGCTGTGGGACCACAAGTTTATACACTCACTAGATGTGATTCCACAAGCCTAGTACCTAACGAAAGAAAGGAAAAGGGGAACTAGCACTTGGCAAGAAGTTACGGGGAAGTTTACACAGTGCTTCTTATTTGAAGGAAGAACAAAACCAGTCACCTAAGCATTACAAGCCATTAAAAGGGTATTTTTCTTCCCAGAGAATTAAGAGAAGGATGAGCAACCATGCCTGAACCAAAGCATCAAACTGATGGTAGCATGCAAAAAGATAAACAGTGAAATGGACGATGATGATCTAGAGGGACTTAGACATTTGTATTTTGAAGAAACAGAGGGGGAGAGGGATATCCAGGAAGACTCGACAACTGAAGGAATTCATTTGCTACCACTCAAAACCAAGCAAATGAACATCGGGACAGAAGAAAAGCCCAAACTGGCATCAATCGGTGATTATTGGGATGCTGAGACAACCAAGGAAATATTCAGTCTACTACAAGTATATGACGACTTATTCCCATTGTCCGTAGCAGACTTGAAAGGAATCAAAGGGGACCTAGGAGAAATGCGTATAATCCCGAAGCCTGATGCAAGACCAATTAAGCACAGACCCTATCGGTTGAATTTAAGGGTAAAGGAAAAGGTTAAAGCAGAAATCGACAAAATGCAAAAGGCAAGGTTGATATTCCCGTTGGAGGAGGCATAATGGGTAAGTCCGATAGTCATACAAAGTAAAAAGGATAAGTCTGAAATCTAAGTCTGTGTGGACTACAGGAGCTTAAATAATGCCTGCATACATGAGCCATTCCCTACTCCATTCAGTGATGAGGTCCTCGACAATGTTGCAGGGAACGAGGCATATTCCTTTACGGATGGATTCTCAGGATACCATCAGGTACGAATAGTGGAAGAAGATAAGAAAAAGAAAACGTTCACCACCGAATGGGGCTCCTTCCCAATCATGTGATGCCATTCGATTTGAAGAATGCGCCAGTAGTATTTTCATGCATTGTGATAACAGCATTCCGCGACTACATCCACAAATTCCTGGAGGTTTATATGGACGACTGGACCATCTACAGCCTATTAAAGGACCATGCAACGCTATTGAGAATTATGTTTGATAGGTGTAAACAACTACAAATTTCACTGAACCTAAAGAAGTGCATCTTTGCGGTGCCATTTGGGACATTGCTAGGACACATTGTATGCAAGCAAGGAGTTTGCGTGGATCCAACAAAGGTAGCAGTAATAATCAACATGGAGGCTCCGGAGACGGTGAAACAGTTGAGGCCACTGCTAGGCCATATAGGTTACTATAGGTGATTCATCCACAACTACGTGAAGATAAAAACCCCATTAGAGAAGCTATTGCAGAAATCAGAACAATTCATCTGGACAGAAAGTTGAGCGACGACCCTAAACACTTTGAAAGAAAAGTTGGCAAGTGCACCAATATTTGTTCATCCAGATTGGGACAAGCAATTTCATGTCCACATTGATGCTTCGAGCATCGCACTCAGAGTGGTTCTAGCCCAACCAGGGGACACTATAGTTGATCACCCAGTGTACTTTGTGAGTGGAAAATTATCAACAGCGGAATGGAACTACACCACGACAGAGAAGGAAGCATTAGCAATGGTGTATTCCCTTCAAAATTTTCGCCACTACCTGTTGGGAGGTATGTTCAAGTTTTTCACAGACCATTAATATTTAAAGTACTTGGTAAACAAACCGGTCTTTAGAGGGGAGAATCTGCAGATGGCTCTTACTCTTCCAGGAGTTCACCTTTGAGGTGATTGTCAAACCCAGGAGACTGAACGTGGGATCAGACCACCTATCATGGTTGGAAAAGGGGGAAAATGGAGGGTCCCTAGACGATCAACTACTTGATGCTGATATTTTTTGAGTAGAAGCCATCCCAGAATACTTGGACCAAATAGCAACCTACTTAACAACAGGACAGTGCCCAAAATAATATCCTACAGTACAGAAAAGACACCTGGTAGTCCAAGTAGCAAAGTACCATCTCATCATAGGACACTTGTATAAGATGGGGCTAGACCAAATTTTACGAAGATGCGTTCTAGACCATGAGAGGGAAGCCGTACTATGGGAGTGCCACTCTGGAGTTGTGGGAGAGCATGTAGGAGCTAAACTGACGGCGAGGAAAGTACATCAGGCGGGTTTATGGTGGCCTACAGTACACATCGACAGCAAGGCGTTCATAAAGAAATGCGATGTTTGCTAGCGGACGGACATCCATCGCACAAAGACGAGCTTCCACTGCACCCAGTAAAAGCACTGCAACCATTTGAGAAATGGATAGTCAATTTTATAGGCCCGATTGCACCCACTGCAAGACACTCACAGGCCCGGTATATCATCACAACAACAGACTATTTGACAAGATGGGCAGAGGCAATGCTAGTGAAGGATTGCACAGTCGAAACAATGGCACGGTTCATATTTGAAAACATAATCAGTAGGTTTGGTTGCCCGAAAAGTCTGACAAGTGATCAGGGTACGCATTTCATCAATGCTACCATTAAATCCCTGCTCGAAAGCTTCATGGTACAACATCACAAGAGCAGCCCTTACCACCCACAATCCAATGGTATGGTAGAAGCATTCAACAAGATTATGGAAAAAGGATTAACGAAGATCTGCAACACTCAACGAGACGACTGGGACAAACGTATACCAGCAACTCTGTGGGCGTACAGAACGACTGTTAAGAGGCTCAATAACCAAACGTCGTTCCAGCTTGTGTACGGGAGAGAAGTCATAGTACCAGCAAAGTTTGTCATACCCAGCCTTCTAATCGCAACCTCACTCCAGCTATCAGAGGAAGACTCGCTAAAGGAAAGGTTACAGGAACTACAGGCGCTAGAAGAGGACAGTTTTTTAGCAGAATTCCACCAAACTGTCCAGAAAGAAAGACAAAAGGTGTGGCACGACCGCCACATCAAGCGCAAAAATTTCAAGGTTGGCGGAAAAGTTTTACTCTATGATAGTAAGTACCACAATTTCCCAGGGAAACTACAAATGCATTAGCTAGGATGGTACCACGTAATCAAAATCAAAGAGTCAAGAGTAGTTCAGTTAGCACAACTGGATGGCCAGATACTGCCAGGATGGGTGAACGATACACGCTTGAAACCCTACCATGAGTAAGTTCCGCATTTCATTTTCAATAAGTCTCGCAACTGAGAGGAGTTAGTAAGGTAGATTAGACTAGATTAGATAGAGTCAATAACTCTCTCGCACCCGAGAATATTTTACATATGATTCCCAATAAAGAAACTTTGTAGCACAGGAAACATTCAACGTTGAGTTGCGGAGACTGCAACGCAACTGATTGTGGTCAGGGGGGGCGGGGTAGTGTCCAGCGTGTCATCCACGTCAGAAGGAAAAGCGTGTCGAACATCATTCCATCATCATTATTCATAGTACGCATGTCAGTGTGTAGGATTACCGAGATTTGAAAAATAATTGCCATAATTAGTGATGTAAGAGCATCGAGAACTTAGCCAGCAATGTGACGTTTTGGTCACATATTGTGGCTAAGCCAAAGAAAACATTAGTAATAGTATATTTAATTATTTAATTATTATTGTTATTTATTTATGAGTATTGTTAGTTTGTTTTTATGTTTAAATAAATTAGGAATAAATTTAGTAGTTGGTTTCTTTCCCTGCGTGGATATAGAGCCAACATAGGGATAAGCACTTAAAAATAGGGAGGTATTGATTTGTTGAGAAAATTCGAGAAGAAACCTATTCTAAGAGGAGTAGTTTCATATCTCAAGTATAAATAATGGGATAATAGGAGGAAACACCAAGATTTCCAGTATGTAGATTACAGATGCAAAGGGAAATTAGTGAAATATTCAGTTCAAGTGTTAGTAATTTCAAAGTATTCAGATTATGGTTGACATTAAAATTTTTATTTAAATCTACAAATTGTATATATGTTTGTATATATATGCTGTCTCTTGGAGCATGTGGGTGTAGGAGGTTGAATACGTTGGAGAAAAACCACAAGTAATCAAGTGATTAGCTATAGAAATAAACTACCAAAGCCACAGTTGAAAATCATAAGACTGCGGCAACAGAGAAGCGCACTACTGGTTAGAGTCGAGACGCATTTGGTAGATGGAGTTAACACCTATGACAACATGTGAACATCTAGAAGTGGCACGTTGTAATACCCTAGCGCGGAGTGTGGGTGTTCACAAGAGCAACGTGACAAGTCTGTGGTGTTAACCGCACACAGGGCCATGGAGTAATCACTCACAAGTCTGTGATATATATATATATAATTACACATAGCAACTGAATGGGTGACTTATAACAAGTCTGTGGCGTTTACCGCACACAGAGCCGTGGAGTAATCACTCACAAATCTGTGATATATATATATATATATATATATATATATATCTGATTACGTCCAACAACCAATGGGTGACTTATGATTGTAACATGTCCCCACAAACAAACAACGTGCACAATAGATCGTGCCACTATGCAGAATATCTTTTAATTGTAAGGTTTGGAGGATAGTGGTGTTAATTAGAAGCATATTCAATGTTGGTTTGGTATGAGCGAAGGCTCCATATTTTATCAAATGCGTTGTGTGTTTCTAATGCGATTTCAATTTTTTGTATGCAATTGCAATGGTCCTCTATGGACTTAACAAATATGGTAAAAAGTTGGAATTTGCATATATGATGCAATATTTTATTGCCATAGGTAGTGAGGAAAGTAATTGAAATTGTATATTAATAACTGAAGAATAGATAAATTCTATCATTATGAAGAGTAAGCTTAGGCCTTAGCAAAGTTGAAAATTTTGATACACTTATTTATAAGTAGAGAAAGTGTTTTTTCTACATCATTTTGGTATCGGAGCCTTGAGTTGTTCTTGAGAATTGTAGAGAATGCTGCCTAGAAGAGGAGCGGGAATAGGTCAGGGGAGACCTATAGAAAACACGGTTTTGCTAGAAGAAATCCGACACTTGCATACAAGGATGGCTACAATGGAAACTACTCAGAGGAGGGTGACAGATGATGGCATTGCTAGTGCTGATGAAGAAGAGACCACCAAAGAAGTGGAGGAAGAAAGTGAGGTAGCTAAAGTTATGAAGATGCTAGCAAAGGCCAGTAGCAGACCAAAGGTAGAGATACCTTTATATGACGGAAATATTAGTGTGGAGGTACTAATGGACTGGATCAGTTCATTAGACAAATATTTTGACTATGAAGAAGTTGATGACAAGAAGAAAGTGAAGTTTGCAGCCACAAGATTGAAAGGTCATGCAGCCCTGTGGTGGGATGAATTGCAGTTGTCCAGGGAATGAAAAGGGAAACCCAAAATCAAGTAGTGGGATAAGATGGTGAGTAAACTAAAAGGTAAGTTCATGCCAATAGATTATCAATTAAATCTTTTTAGACAATTGAAAAACTTAAAGCAAAAGGGCATGACTATCAAAGAATATACTGAAGAATTTTATAAGCTGAGTATTAGGGCAGGTCATGTTGAAGATGACATAGAAAATGTAGCTAGATATATAAATGGTTTGAGATATGAAATGCAGGATGAGATCAACTTATTAAATCTAAAGACGATTGAAGATGCCTATCAGGAAGCTTTGAGGGTAGAAGAAAAGATGTTGCGCAAACAAAATCAGAGAAATCAAGGTAAGAATTCGACAAAAGGAAGGGGAACATTTAAATCTAGATTTCAACACTCCCAAAATGAGGCAAGGAGTTCAAGTAATAGATTAGCACAAAGAGGAGATTTTGGTTGCAGAAGATTTGTACCCAGAGTTAGAGGTCGAGGAAGAGATGTTCGGTGCTTTGCATGTGGTGAATGGGGACATATGAAATGGGATTGTCCTCACAATAAATCAACAACCCAGCGAAACGTGAACGTTGTTGAAGCAAAGGAAGAAATTCCTCAGACTGCAGCCAAAGAGGAACCACCTGAAGCTGGAGAATCCTTGTTGCTGAAAAGGATATTGCTTAAAGAAGCTAAGGAAACCAGAGAACCAACTCAAAGAAACAATCTGTTTAGAACTGTATGTAAGTCAAAGGGTAAGTGTTGCAAATTGGTAATTGATAGCGGTAGTACTGATAACCTTGTTTCTACAGAGATGGTGGACAAATTGAAGTTGGAGAAAACAGTACACCCCACTCCTTATAAATTATCGTGGCTCCAAAAAGGCCATCAAATTATTGTAACTGAACAATGTAAAGTTGAAATCTAGATTGGTACTTATAAGGATGATATTTTATGTGATGTAATGCCGATGGATGTCTGTCACATATTGCTAGGAAAGCCCTGGAAGTTTGACCGGAAAGCCATACACAATGGTAGAAGAAACACTTATACTCTTGAGAAAGATGGGAGCAAGCATACATTGCTGCCGTTGAAAGATGAAAATGACAAAGAAGAACCTAGAAACAATGTTATGTTAATGAGTGGAAAAACCCTATTGCAAGAAGTCGAGAAGGGCGAGGAGATGCATTTTTCTATTGTTGGGAGACCCAAGGTAATTTTAACTTCTACAAATTTAGAAGATTTACCTGAAGAAATTCGCAATCTGTTGAATGATTTTGCTGATATTGTTGTGGATGAGTTTCCAAACGAGTTACCTCCCATCAGGAGTATTAGTCACCACATTGATCTAATCCCTGGAGCTAGTTTGCCAAATACAACAGCCTACAGGTTAACACTGCAGGAAAATGCTGAAGTTGGAAGACAAGTGAAAGAATTGATGGATAAGGGATTAATCAGAGAAATCCTCAGTCAATGTGTTGTACAAACAATACTCAGTCCAAATAAAGGAGGTGAATGGCGCATGTGCACAGATTCTCGGGCCATAAATAAAATCACCATCAGGTATTGTTTTCCTTTACCACGAATGGATGATTTAATGGATTGTCTGAGTGGGTTGAATTATTTTTCTAAGATAGATTTGAAGAATGGATATCATCAGATAAGGATTCAAGAAGGGGATGAGTGGAAAACCGCATTCAAAACAAACAGTGGTTTGTATGAATGGTTAGTAATGCCTTTCGGACTTACTAATGCACCTAGTACTTTCATGAAGTTAATGAATGAAGTTTTGAAGGAGTATGCGGGTAAGTTTGTAATTGTTTATCTTGATGATATTCTCATTTTCAGTCGAAGTAAAGAGGAGCATTTGGAACACCTTAAATTAGTTCTAAAGACTTTGCAAAAAGAAAAAATTCTAATAAATTTAAAAAAGTGCAGCTTTATGAAGGAAGAACTAATTTATTTGGGGTTTGTAGTCTCTAAGGAAGGGTTGAAAATGGATCCGGAGAAATTCCAAGAAATTGTAAGTTGGCCAACTCCTAGAAGCATATTTGAGGTAAGAAGCTTCCATGGTCTTGCAAGTTTCTACCAAAAATTTATTCAAAGTTCTAGTCAGATTTGTGCACCCATCATAGAGAGAAAATAATCAACCATTCAAATGGACAGAAGCAGCAGATCGAAACTTTAAATTGCTAAAGAAAAAAAATTACTGAAAAACCAGTATTGGCTTTACCAAATTTTGAGAAAGTTTTCTAGGTTGAAACTGATGCTAGTGGAATTGCGATTGGAACAGTTCTGAGCCAAGATCAGAAACCAATAGCATACTTTAGTGAAAAGCTAAATGAAGCAAAGAAGAAATATTCATCTTATGACAACGAATTTTATGTTGTTGTACAAGCCTTAAAAAAACGGAGACATTATTTGTTGCCAAAAGAGTTTGTGTTGTATTCTGATAATCATGCATTATAGTTTATAAACAATCAACCAAAGTTAACTTAGAAACATGCCAAATGGGTAGAATATTTGCAGAGTTTCACTTTTGTAATCAAACATACGAGTGGTAAATTGAAAAAAGTTGTTGATTCTTTGAGTAGGGTGAACTTAATTATGCAGGAGTTACAAGTTGGTGTTGTAGGGTTCGAGGAGATGGTTGACATGTATAAAGATGATGCAGAATTTAAAGAAATTTCTGCAGCCATAGAAAATCCAACAATCCATAATAGAAGCCAGTGGTTGGATTATCTTATCCAAGGGGGATTACTATTCAAAAATAATAAGTTATGTATTCCTAAATGTTCTATGCGGGAAAACATAATCAAGGAGAAGCATAGTGGAGGTCTATCCGGGCATTTTGGGCAGGAAAACCCTTTGCTCAAGTAAACACTTTTTATTACTGGCCAAAGATGCAAACTGATGTGAAACGGTTTGTGGAAAAGTGCAGGATTTGTTAGCATGTAAAAGGGAAAAGTCAGAATATGGGATTGTATCAGCCATTACCAATACCCGACCGACCGTGGGATGCAGTTAGTATGGATTTTTTTTTGGGTTTGCCAAAAACTAAAAGGGAAAATGATTCTATTTATGTTGTTGTGGATAGATTTTCTAAAATGGCTCATTTTATTACATGCAAGAAAACAAGTGATGCAACACATATTGCTAATCTGTTTTTTTCATAAATTGTAAGATTGCATGGATTTCCTGTAAGCATTGTGTCTGATAGGGATACCAAATTTGTGGGACATTTCTGGAGAACTCTATGGAAGAAACTAGGTACCAACCTTAGTTTCATTTCAGCATATCATCCTCAAATGGATGGATAGACCGAGGTCGTGAATAGAAGTTTGGGAAACATATTGAGAAGCTTGGTGTATAAAAATCCTAAACAATGGAATTTAGCCCTTGCTTAGGCTGAGTTTGCTTACAATGAGACTCCATTCCAAATTGTTTTTGGAATGCATCCAAGAGGCTTATATGAACTCAGAGACCTGGGAAAATAGGAGATAAGAAGCGCAAAGGCTGAAGAATTTGCAGAACAAATGCAGGAACTACAGGAAGATGTCAAAAGCAGATTGCAGGAAAGTAGTAGAAAATACAAGAAAAGAGCAGATATGAGGAGGTGAGAAAAAGAATTCCAATTGGGTGATTTGGTTATGGTATATTTAAGAAAAGAAAGATTTCTTGTTAAAATTTATAACAAATTAAAATTGAAGAAGATAGGGCCATGTAAAATTGTAAGAAAATTTTCTTCAAATGCATATGAAGTTAAATTGCCAACAGGAATTGGAATTTTGCCAATCTTTAATGTTTCAGATTTGTATCTATACCGAGATCCAGAAGAAGAACCACAAGGGGGGTCCACAGCAGAAGAAAGCTCGACAGTAAATTGGGAAGAGCAGATGCCCAAAACAGGAAAGAGGGGAGTCGAAGCCATTCTGGAGAAAAGAGTGTCAAAGAAAACCAGGAGCCAAACCTATTATCAGTATATAGTCAAATGGAAAGGATAGCTAGTGGAAGACGCCAGTTGGATGACTGCAGCAGAGATACAAAAGTTAGGAGTAGATTCCGAAGCATTACAAGATCAGTTTTCTTCCCCAGGAGTCTGATGTAGGAGCATCGGGAACTTAGCCAGCGATGTGATGTTTTGGTCACATGTTATGGCTAATCCAAAGAAAACATTAGTAATAGTATATTTAATTATTTTACTATTATTTTTATTTATTTATGAGTACTGTTAGTTTGTTTTTATGTTTAAATAAATTAGGAATAAATTTAGTAGTTGGTTTCTTTCCCTGCGTGGATATAGAGCCAACATAGGGATAAGCACTTAAAAATAGGGAGGTATTTATTTGTTGAGAAAATTCGAGAAGAAACCTATTCTAAGAGGAGAAGTTTCATATCTCAAGTATAAATAATGGGATAATAGGAGGAAACACCAAGATTTCTAGTATGTAGATTGCAGATGCAAAGGGAAATTAGTGAAATATTCAGTTCATGTGTTAGTAATTTCGAAGTATTTAGATTATGGTTGACATTACAATTTTTATTTAAATCTGCAACTTTTACATCTGTTTGTATATATATGCTTTCTGTTGGAGCATGTGGGTGAAAGAGGTCGAATACGTTGGAGAAAAACCACAAGTAATCAAGTGATTAGCTATAGCAATAAACTACCAAAGCCATGGTTGAAAATCATAAGACTGCAACAATGGAGAAACACACTACTGGTTAGAGTCAGGACACATTTGGTAGATGGACTTAACACCTACGACAACATGTGAACATCTGGAAGTGGCACATTGTAATACCCCAGCGCGGAGTGTGGGCATTCACAAGAGCAGCGTGACAAGTCTGTGGCGTTGACCACACACAGGGCCGTGGAGTAATCACTCACAAGTCTGTGATATATATATATATCTATATATACACACACACACACACACACACAGCAACCGAATGGGTGACTTATAACAAATCTGTGGCATTGACCGCACACAGAGGCACAGAGTAATCACTCACAAATCTGTGATATATATATATATATGTATAATTACGTCCAGCAACCAATGGGTGACTTATGATTGTAACATGCCACCACAAACAAACAACGTGCACAATAGATCGTGCCACTATGCGGAATTTATTTTAATCATAAGGTTTGAAGGATGGTGGTGTTAATTAGAAGCAGATTTAATGTTGGTTTGGTATGAGTGAAGGCTCCATATTTTATCAAATGCGTTGTGTGTTTTTAATGCAATTTCAATTATTGTATGCAATTGCAATGGTCCTTTATGGACTCAACAAATATGGTAAAAAATTGGAATTTGCATATATGATGCAATATTTTATTACCATAGGTAGTGAGGAAAGTAATTGAAATTGTATACTAAGAACTGAAGAATAGGTAAATTCTATCATTATGAAGAGTAAGCTTGGGCCTTAGCAAAGCTAAAATTTTTGATACACTAATCTATAAGTAGAAAAAGTGTTTTTTCTACATCAATTAGCATCCTCCATACTGCAATAAATTTTCCATAATAAGCCATAACCATCACCCATCACGTCTACCCAAACCCTGAAGCCAAAGTCAACTTTTTTAGAACCCACCTCAGCCCGGTAACTAATCGCACGATTATAGCTGCGAGGGAGGCAGGGAGAATTAATTAGTTATGGGGTCTTATCAACCTCATGTGTGCCGGTTACTTACATAACATGCATGAAAGAAAGCACGAGAATGCCGAAGAAGTCCGAGTTAGAACCAGAAACAAAAAACGTAGCAAGGGAAACATCACCAGAGAAAGAGCAGGGGAGGAGTCCAGAAGCAGGAATTCATAAGGAAAGAGGAGGAATAGCTCTGCAAGTGTACCAAAGAAGATCTAAAATGACCAGGGTAGCGCCAACAGTTTTTGAGCATGAGTTTGATGAAAGGATTCAGAAGATGGAATCCCTGGTAGGAAAATATGATAGTGCCTTGTTGATTGATATCGACCTAATAGACTCCTTCCAATTTCCAGTGATGAAGAAACAAGTCTACATCGAGAATTATGCTACAGAAGCGAGACAGCAAGCAGCAAGAGTACTTCCAAAGTTCATAGTTGTTTAGCAATCCACCATACTGAACCTAAGGAACCTGCCAGTGTTCGACACTACAGGGGCTGCAATGTAGTGCACCAAGTTTTTACTGAGCATAATTCACAATGGGTCGTTTTGGCTGGGAAGAGAAATCCCAATTCACGTGGAAGACATTCATAGATTGACTGGGTTGTCGCAGGAAGGGAGAGACATCTCCATGGCTGTCCAGACTGTGTCCAAGAGAGAAAAGAAAGCAGGGGATGGTGACTAATACAGGAAGTACGACACCAAGAGAGGGGGAAAAGGAGCCAAGATAGACTTAATGAACAACCCAATGATCAAGTTTTCCTGCTACTTGATTGTAAGAAAAAAAATGAGACACTACACCAAAGGGGAATGTACACTGGATAATATCTTAGTTGCAGAGAATTGTCTCCAGGGGGCACAACTGAACTGGTGCTCGTTTCTGCTCAATGAGTTATTCGAAGCATGTGAGTAAAACTATAGGAGGGCCATGAGATTCATCTACGATTACCTTATAATGGTGTTGGCCATGTGGAAATGGACATTTCTAGGAATCAGGCAACCGCTGGAAGTGGCAGCAGGCCAACCACTGGCAATGAAGTTCACACCCTGGAAAACATCAGCGGACCCTAGCTCTAAGGAGGTAAACAAGGAGGTGTTCAAATTATGGTACAACCAGATGGTGGATGTCGCGATGAGCCAACAAAGAATTCCAAGGACCTTGCTGGACAGCTATGATGTGCAAGTATGGTTTGGGGTTAACCATAAGAAAACTTACATCCGGCTAGCATGTGTGCTGGAGTCGACCTTTAATATGAGGCCGTTGAAATTTCAAATCGATGAGTAAGCTTTTCACACAGAAGTATGCTCGTGGCTAGGAGTAGTAATGGAGATCAGAAGCAGTGTCTACGTCTATTCATTTGACGACATGCTGTCGGATCCATTGCCAGGTGAGACATCAAAGGAAGCGATGGCTAGGATGTCGCGGCTAAAGCTGAATCCAATCATTGAGTAGTTGAATACAAATGTACAGAGCTTTAACCGGGTAGTCCAAACTTTAACGAGTGATTCCTCTGTTTTTCCCACATTTACGGAATTTCAGGCCGCAAATTCAACATCCTCTTCCATTGCAGTCCCCCTAGTCACCACCATACCACTAAATCTATTTAATTCACCACCGGTAGCAACCAAAGCTCTCATCAGAAATAGTAAAGCCTCGAAGCCACCTGTAGCCACACCCAAGTCCAAGAAGGCGAAAATTGCAATGTCTAGCCAAGTCGTTGATCTCATGTGGGAAGATCAAACGCAACTTATGGACACGGGGGTCCCAATCAGAGAAGAGACAGTGACAGAGCCCCAACCGACTCAAGAGCTACCCCCAATAAACCCATATTCTTTTCTAAATGTCTGTATATCACCTCCTCACACTCACCAATCATCGGCCACCACCTCATTCACCTCCAAAGATCATCCATCTCGCACACCCTCCACATCAGCCACCATATCTGACCCAATCAGAGTACAAAATAAAACAAACGGAGATGTTGAGGCAGAGGTTAAATCTGGTACAGCAATGGTACCTGAGGTTAACCAAACCCTGGTTGAACAGGTTTCTTTCTAAGAACTTTTAAGTCAAGAGGAATCTTTTGTTGCAGACACAACAACCCTGACTGAAGAGCTGAATCAGTTTCAACAAGCAAACCTGATACTTTAGCAAATGCAACCCAATATAGACATGGGTAACCCTAGTAATCTAGTTTTTCAACCAACACAACCATCGTCACCACAAGAGCATTCAGCAAGGTCCATTGCAAGTGGTCAGCCGCTCCAAGAACGACAACCGAATCAAGATATCTCTGGAGCTGAAAGTGTGCAGACCTAGGGAACGACACAGTGGTACAATTTCATTTAATGGGTGGTGCAGTAGGCCGAAGGGCTTCACATAGAACTTCAACATAGATTCGAGCAGCAACATGTATACATTATCGCGCTTACTAAGAGCGTGAACAACTGAAGATATAAAAGAACCAAATATAGGGCCAACTGGACATGGTAACCAAGGTTTTTCAGGATCTTTGGCCCAAGGTGACAGCCCACAATAATCAGATACTAGCTGAAATTGCAGAGGATTACATATTCGGATGGTCCATTCATGTCTGAGTGGCCTATTCGAATCTCAACTGAGAAAACAAGGAACTAAGAGCAACATTGGAGACCAAGCCCGCGCTACCAGACCCAACGGTCATTTACACAGAGAAGATAGTAGAGCGACAGATACAGGTAGCTGGGATGTAGGAAATTTTAAGTACTGCAGCAAAGGAAGTGTATGACCTGTTGAAGGGTCTACATGAATGTTCCACCTTGCTCACCTTGAAGTCATAGCCAGTTTCAGAAAAAATATAGGAGATATCAAAAGAGATTCAGGAAGCCACAGACTTGGATAGACTCGACCAATTGTACACTCAAGCGGAGGAGCTAGAAGTCCAGATACAACAAATAGAGGAGCATTCATCCATAGCCAAGCAAGCCCTCTGAGAGCTCAAGCAACTGGTGAAGACCATTGCACAAGCAATGTAGCAAATAGCCACCAATGCCAATGTTCAGATCAATAGCGTCTTTAGTGGTCTACAAGAGAAACAGACTTGCTCATGCAGGGATGGCAGCAGGCCATTGATAGTTTTCGAGAGCTAAAAGCATCCACACTCACAAAGGTCCCAGAGTTGGGGCCCTTGTTTGGACACGTAGAAGAAAGGGAGCAAACAGAACAGGCCACAGAGACAAGCAGACCAATGGAGATCGAGGCAGCAGAAAACAATTGACCCAAGACGAGTCAATAGGATGTGGTCGGGGCTTGTTTGGGCCATTGTTTTGAAATTAAACAGTTTTTTGTTGCAGAGAACAGGTGGTGGAATGTAACCACAGTAGACAGAGAGTTGTCACGGTTGTGAAGAACTGAAGAGCAGGTAGCGCGGTTGTTGCAGAAGCAGGCACAGATGGTAAAGGGAAGCGACAAAAGTGTTGAAAATGCAACAAGATGATGGAGCTTAGTGAAAAGAAGTCGCCTTCACTAAGTGGGCCCGCAGGCTATTTTTGGCGCAAAGTCTATTTTTAGACTATGTCTATTTTTAGACATATGGATCATGGTCTATGAGTTACAGGATGTTATTTATGGATGATTGGTCAAGTTGGTAAAAATAGATGGACCTCTATTTTTAGACATTGGGCGGAATCTATTTTTAGACTGCCAGGCTAAAAATAGAATAGTCGAATATTATTAGCTCTTAATAATATTTGGATTATAAACATTATCTTATCCTCTTGCAGCACTTTAGTTCGAGCTACAGATGTGGCCCATGCAGCTGACAAAGGAATTACGCTATTCCTAGGGTTTTTTTGAGCTAATGCATGGTTGACTTCAGTTAGAACTCATGTGGCAGAGTTTGGTGGAGTTGATGAGGTAGTTGATGGAGTTATGTTCGGTTTAACTTAGTTGAACTAGTTGTATTTAGTTTAACTGGCTAATACACTAGAGATGAGTTGTGTGAATTAATTATTAATTAATTCACTAATTATTAACTCATAATTCAACTAAATAACACATCAGTTAACAACAGTGCATGGACAGTTCAGTGAAGACCAATGGAAGAGATAGGTGAAAGAGTCGGTTTGCTATTAGTTGTGACTATAGTTGTGCATGAGATTTGCACAAGAATTGAGTGAGATTGTGAATGAGGATTGCGTAGTTGGAGCTAGTGGGATTTGAACTTTTATCTCATCCATTATCCTTTTGGATTGCGCAGTAGAGGCAGGCAAACAGTGGAAGAGTTTTGAACCCGTGACTTGTTCAAAACTGAGCTAGTTTGTGTGTAACTTTTGGAGATAGTACTGAGTACTTGTGAGGAGTATTGTGCTATGTATTGTTACATGTTATCATTCATTATATTATACATATAGCTGGGGGTTTTCAGCTATAAGCTTTCCCCATTACATACTGCGTTATATGTGTGTTGAATTAATGTTTCTATGTGCGCATGCGACTGCTTCTATTTCCGCAAATTGATGATCAATTGTAGAAGAGGTTATGTATTATGCATGAAGCTTAAATAGTGTGTAATCAGGATAATCTCAGTGAATAATTCAACTATTATTCAAATTTCTACATGGTATCAGAGCGAGAATTGATCATCGGATCTATTACAGTGATTACAATTTATTTCGGTAGACAGAGTCTGTAAGCGGGCCAGGTAGCCTCTGGATCCATCCTTTCTTTGAAAGGTGATATATCCAGTAAATTCCCCTACAGTCGATCTCTGTGCTAGAAATAATTTTTTCTCACAGATCAGGAGCAGTTGAGTTTTGAGTTGGTGGAATTCGAATTTTGCTGCAGTATTTTCTTCTTGGTGTCGAAGTCACAATGTCTTTCAACGGATTGCGACTGGAGTATGCCCTTGAGGGCAGCTCGAATTATGTTTCATGGAAGGACAGGATGGAGGCAGTGTTAGATGAAAATGGGTTGAAGGAGTTCATAGATGTTGAAGTCCCAAAGCCTACTGATACTGCTCAAGTTGAGGCTTGGCAAAAGAAGATGGCAAAATTTCGAAGGATTCTGTTGGAGGGCATGAAGGATCACATTGTATCCAGCCTGCATGGAAAAGCTTCTCCATACTTGATGTGGAAAGCGCTGACAGATTTGTTCCAAAGCAAGAGCAACCAGAGGAATTTGGCGCTCAAGGATAAACTCAGAAACATCAAGATGGAGAAAGGCGACAGCATACCGAAGTACCTCACGAAGTTCACCCAATGCAGGGATGAGCCAGGAAGTGTGGGGGTAACTGTCGATGAAGAGGACTTGGTGGACCTGGCTCTCCTTGGTCTTCCGAAGAGTTGGCATTCCTATCAGGACTCTGTCAATAGTCGGGAGAAATTGTTAGGATGGGAGCGACTTTGGTCGGATCTCATGCAAGAGGAGATAAGGCAGAGTACCAGGGACTGAACTTCATCAAAGGAAACTGATGAAGAAAATTGCACTTTGGCTGCCAAAGCAAAGAAGGGGAAGAGCAAGAAAGCTTCTCAGTCTGGTGTGAAAGGCAAGAAGCAGGACATGTCCAAGGTGAAGTGCTTTCACTGTCACCAGCACGGACATTATGCCACAAATTGTCCGCGAAGAAGAAAATAAGGCATCAGATCTCAGCCGGGAGAGACTCAGGGGCTCGCAGTTTGAGCTGGATTTTTCGCTGATCGCATGCTTGGTCTCAAGTGTGATGGGATCAGTATGGTTCTTGGACAGTGGTGCGTCTTTTCACATGACCGGAGATCGAGATCTGTTTTCAGATCTGGATGAGAAAGATCTTGGAGTGCACATCGAGATGGGCGATGATGGTAGATACAGTGCGACCGGTATCGGTACCATTTCCTTTGAGAGGGAGTCTGGTAAACCCTTCGTATTGAAGGAAGTTATGCATGTTCCAGGATTGAAGAAGAATCTGATCTCTGTGGCGATGTTAGAAGACAAGGGGTATGATGTTGTCTTCAGCGAGGGAAAGGCTTTCCTGCGCAGTAAGACAACTGGAGAAACCCGGAAGATAGGGGTTCGAGTCAAGAACCTTTATCAATTGCAAGTAGATGGTTGCGCAGCAATGGCATGCAAGGCAGAAGGAGTGGTGAGCCGGGATGATGGTGAGTTGTGGCACCGGAGATTGGGCCACCTTCACCATGGAGCTTTGAAGATACTGCAGCAGATTTCTACTGGGCTTCCTAAAGGCACTCTTGCGTAGTCAGATCAGTGCAAGGGGTGTACCTTGGGAAAATTTGTGAAAGCCACCTTTCACGAGAAGGATAGTCGCGCCACGACGATCCTTGAGAGAATCCACACATACGTGTGTGGACCTTTCTCAGTAGCTTCGACAGCAAAGCACAAGTACTATGTGATCTTTGTTGATGATTTCTCTCGAAAGTGCTGGATCTTCTTCATGCATAAGAAGAGCGAGACATACTCTAAGTTCTGTGAGTTCAAAGCACTGGTCGAGAAGGAATCGAGGAAGAAGGTGAAGGCTCTCAGGAGCGACAATGGTGGTGAATTCATCTCGGCTGAATTCAAGGACTTTTGCAGCGCAGAAGGGATTCGGAGAGAGCTCATCGCACCCCATAACCCACAGCAGAACGGCCAGCTTGCGGAAGAACAATGATCGTAAAGGTACAGCGATGTTGCATGATCAGGGCCTAATAGCAGCATAGCACGCCGAGGCATGCACACAAAGGTATGTGCAGAACCGTTGTCCTCATAAGATACTTGGCATGAGTACACCCGAGGAGGCGTTTTCTGGTAAGAGACCTGATATTTCCCATTTGAGGATTTTTGGTTCACCTGTTTACATTCATGTGACGAAGGATGCCAGGAAGAAGCTGGAGCTAACCGCATAGGTTGGGATATTTGTGGGGTACACTAATACGCCCCACAACTATCGAGTGTATTTGCCAGACAGTCGCTAGACTATTGTGCGACGGGATATCAAATTTCAGGAGGAGAAAGCCATGAAGTGTTCGCTTGAGAGGGAGCGACACTTACATGCAGATGATGAGCTATTAGTTCCTAAGGATGAGCTTCAGGATGTGGATCAGCCACAAGAGGAAGTTCATGGAGTGGAAGAGACCACTCATGCAACGCCAACCATCAGAGGGCGCAAGCGCACTACAGAAGATGAGTGATTGGCTCAAGATGCAGAGAAGGTTGTAGGACCACCTACAGCACAACGCAGACAGAGACAGTCACCGGATCGGTACACTGGATACATGGCTCTTGTGAGCAAATGTGTCATGACAGACATCTCTTCGAGGAAGTCGTGGAGGACCCCACATGGGTAGATGCCATGGTGGAAGAGTATGATTCGATTGTCAGAAAAAGTGCATGGGAGATTGTCCCGTGACCAGAAGGGAAATCAGTGGTGGGTTCGAGATGGATCTACAAAGAAGCACGGTTAAGCATTAGGAGGAAGAAGGCGGAAGATTGTTGCTCTCGAGGCTTCGCCGTGGCCGAGGGGATCGATTATGAGGAGACCTTGCACCTCGTCGCAAGGCATTCTTCCATACTTGACGATTCTTGCCTTCGCCGCAGATAGGTGGCACATCCATCGATGGATGTGAAGACCGCATTCTCACCGTAGTCATTGAGAGGAGGTGTACACAGAAAGCACCGTTTTGAGATTCTTCAAATAGCCTAGCTCAAGACAACCAAAAACCCAAGAGAGCGGCCAGAGGTTGAAGCAATCTCACCCTGGGTGGCTTTGCACACATGGATAGACGCTTATTTGACCGTACTTGGATTCTCCAAGAGTGAGGTAGATCCGAACCTATACCAGATTGTGGTGGAGGGTAAGTTGCTGATCATTGTACTTTATGTAGATGATTTGATTTTGACAGGTGATGAGCTGTTGATACTCTCATGCAAGGAGGATCTTGCAAAAGAGTTTGAGATGAAGGACTTGGGCCTCCTTCATTATTTCCCGGGATTGGAAATTTGGCAGCGTAGTGGTGGACTGTTTGTTTCTCAGGGTAAGTATGCCCGGGAGATACTGGAGAAGTTCAACATGCATGGCTGCAAGCCTGTTGATACTCCTCTTCCTGGAGGTTGGAGGAAAGAGGATGCTACTTCAGCGGAGGTAGTGGATGCCACTGTTTATCGACAGTTGGTGGGGTCACTTATGTATCTGGTCAATACACGACCCGATATATGCTAAGCTGTTAACCAGCTGTCACAAGCTATGGTTAAGCCAACCAAGCTCTTCTGGAAGGCAGGCAAGCATGTATTGCGTTATCTTAGAGGCACATTGGGATATGGATTGTGGTACAGATAGGAGGATGAGGTGAAGCTATGTGGCTTCACGGATGCAGATTGGGCAGGGAGCCCAACGGACAGAAAGAGCACATCTGGAGGGATCTTCAGTATCGGGTCGACAACAGTTTCTTGTTACATCAAGAAGCAGAGATCCGTGGCACTCAGTTCAGCAGAGGCTGAGTACATGGCAGCAAGCTTGGCTGCATGCGAGGCCATATGGATGAGGAAGATCCTGGTCGGGTTGTTCGGGTCACACTTGGAGCCTACTGTGATTTATTGTGATAACCAGAGTTGCATTAAACTCTCAGCTAATCCAGTATTTTATGATAGATCCAAACACATTGACATCAGGTACCATCATATTAGAGATTGTGTGCAGCGGAGAATCATGTTACTTTCATACATTCCCACTAGAGGAGAGTGGATGCTTGAGTATTCGACTTATTAGCGCCACCAGAGAAATTTGAATACCACAAACGTTAGGATAGAGGGGTTGGTGATAATCCATATCTTGTTGGAGAGGAGTGTTGAAAATGCAACAAGATGATGGAGCTTAGTGAAAAGAAGTCGCCTTCACTAAGTGGGCCCACAGGCTATTTTTGGCGCAAAGTCTATTTTTAGACTATGTCTATTTTTAGACATATGGATCATGGTCTATGAGTTGTAGGATGCTATTTATGGATTATTGGTCAAGTTGGTAAAAATAGATGGACCTCTATTTTTAGACATTGGGTGGAATCTATTTTTAGTCTGCCAGGCTAAAAATAGAACAGTCAAATATTATTAGCTCTTAATAATATTTGGACTATAAACATTATCTTATCCTCTTGCAGCACTTTAGTTCGAGCTACGGATGTGGCCCATGCAGCTAACAAAGGAATTACGCTATTCCTAGGGTTTGGTTGAGCTAATGCATGGTTGACTTCAATTAGAACTCATGTGGCAGAGTTTGGTGGAGTTGATGAGGCAGTTGATGGAGTTGTGTTCGGTTTAACTTAGTGGAACTAGTTGTATTTAGTTTAACTGGCTAATACACTAGAGATGAGTTGTGTGAATTAATTATTAATTAATTCACTAATTATTAACTCATAGTTCAACTAAATAACACATCAGTTAACAGCAGTGCATGGACAGTTCAGTGAAGACCAGTGGAAGAGATAGGTGAAAGAGCCGGTTTGCTATTAGTTGTGACTATAGTTGTGCATGAGATTTGCACAAGCATTGAGTGAGATTGCCAATGAGGATTGCGCAGTTGGAGCTAGTGGGATTCGAACTTGGATCTCATCCATTATCCTTTTGGATTGCGCAGTAGAGGCAGGCAAACAGTGGAAGAGTTTTGAACCCATGACTTGTTCAAAACTGAGCTAGTTTGTGTGTAACTTTTGGAGATAGTACTGAGTACTTGTGAGGAGTATTGTGCTATGTATTGTTACATGTTCTCATTCATTATATTATACAGATAGCTGGGGTTTTTCAGCTATAAGCTTTCCCCATTACATACTGCGTTATATGTGTGTTGAATTAATGTTTCTATGTGCGCATGCGACTGCTTCTATTTCCACAAATTGATGATCAATTGTAGAAGAGGTTATGTATTATGCATGAAGCTTAAATAGTGTGTAATCAGGATAATCTCGGTGAATAATTCAGCTATTATTCAAATTTCTACAAAAAGACAATCAAAAGAATTCCCAATAATCAAGGAAAAGTTGTAAAAAACCGAGTAGAAAGGAAGGAAGGATTGCCAGTCGCGCTGGCAATGGAACAAATAGGCAATCGGCCAGTGGAGAGAGGAGGTTGGCTCAGTAGAGATCAGGGAATAGGAGCCATAGGAGAGCTCTATTCGTGTTGTTTTGTTTTTCTCTCTCTCTCTCTCTCTGATTCGTTTTGTTCTGTATTATGAGATGCTATTGTAATCAGTTCTGCCACGAACGCTTTGAGGAGAATTGTAACTATCTTGTGTTATTAATGAAATACTTTCTAATATGAGGTTGTTGTTCTAATTTCTGTCTTGTGTTATGGGTTAGTGGAACATGCGGGCTATTTTAAATTTTTGGTTAACATTCTGATCATGTTCGTAAGTATCATTATCTATCTTGTATTTAAACTTCCTCAAAGTACTTAGTTCAAATGATACTTGATCTGATCCCAACCTTAGTAAGGTTGCGGCATGCCTCGGGTGAGACTCTCTATTCCTCGGAGCAGGGTGAAAATTCTGGCGTTGTGCTAGACTACTGCGGAAACTCTTGTTGGCCACCTTCTTGAACTTGGGTATCACCCCTGAGACCTCTTTTCTTGGCAACATTTCTCTATGGATTTCGATTTCTTTGAACATTGTGTATATGTGTTGCACTGGAAATTGTAATCTTGACATTCTACTATTTGTATGAGCTCATCATCACTCACACTTCCTCCTTTGCAAGTATAACACATCATTTCCTCATGTCAAGCCTTGAAAATAAGAGAAAATTTCTTAAAAATCTCCTTAACTCTGGTATCGCACTTTCTCTTCATCTTGCCTGTGGTCCCGCACCTAATGTTCATGACTCCTTTGTACCTGAATGCAATTTCTCTTTGTTATGGGTGCGGACCCCTGTAAAAGATTAAAATGCGCAAGTAAACTCAAAAATCTCACTTTCAGTAAATTCTAGAAGCCTTTGGAAGGAATCTTGCGGTGGCAGAACCGCTCTTTTGAGGTTCATGTATCCCTTACCTTAAGGAGCTAACCCCTTCATGGGAGGAGCTAATACCTTTGAAGGAGGATTCTATCCCTTCATAGTTGGAACTGAAACCTCCTCTTTTGCATTATAAAAAGAGGCATTGGGTAGCCTCAAGGGGAGTTCAAGCTTTAGAATTATTTGAGTATAAGTGTTTTTGAGATTTAGACTCATTTAACTGAGATTTTGTGAGGAGAGATTACATACCTCTATCTGTCTTGGTTGGAAGAGTGCAAGGCTTGTTAGAGTAGAGGTGATTCTTGCTTTGGACCCTGGGAAGGCCTGTTCAACATCAAGGCTAAGGTTGTAAGGTTTTCTTTATTCAAAGTTAATACAAATGAATTCATTTTTCTCAATAAGCTGTTAATTAACTGTTTATTTCATGGATTCCTTGATCACCATGATAGGCATGATTTATAATATTTACTATACAGGTGCTATTTAATGTTTGCTTGTTTGTGACTGCAGGTCTATAAAGATAACTCCTTCAAGTGATCGAGGGGCAACTACTTCGAACAAGCATTGGATCTACGGTAGGATATTAACACCTTTATAGTATTCTTTTGTAAATCACATATGTCTAGAGAAAGATAGGTTTATTTGGTTGTTTGTTGCTAGATTACCTTTTGGTACTAGGGAGATCGATCTTGTCCACAAGATTGATTTATCCGGTCAACAAATTGGCGACTCCACTGGGGAAAGATTCTTGTTTTTTGGTTTTCCTTTATTTTGACTAGAGAAAAGGATTTTTCTGGTTTTTGATTGATGGATACTTGCCTAGGTAGCTTAAGTTTACTTTTATTTTAAAAAATTTGAAGTCTTTTGTGTTTTTCTCGAACTTTTTTGGGGACCGCACTTTGTTCTCTTGCATAGTGCGGGCAGTTTCGCACTTTCTTTAAGTAACCAGTGCGGGACCGCACCTGTTACTTCTGGGGCCTGCAGACCCCGTTAAATTTTTTGAAAAACTCCATATTTCTTCTTCTTGTTTATGTTTAATTTGATTTAGGGTTTCTAGTATCTGCCCAGATCTGTATTGTTCTTGTCAAAAGCCTCTTGTGAGTGAGTTCCAACAGTATTTGTGTTTTGGGTGATTTTCTAGAAGTTTTGCGTACTTGGACTGGTTTTCACTTGGTCTTTGTAGTGACTCAAAGATTGGAAGCTTGAAATACCTCAAATCACACTGGTCTTTTTGTCTTCTTGATGAGTCTCATTTGGTTGTGAAATCCATCCTTTCTTGAGAAATAGATCTAGTTGTCTCTTTGCAAATCTTTAAACAAACTTTGTTACAAGTTTTGAATTTCATTTTTTACAAAAGGAAACATATCTGGATGTTTTCTGATTTGTTTGTTATTTTGGACAAATGAATCCTTAGTTTACTGAACAACTAAGTAAAACATTCTAAAAAAAAAATCAAAGATTTTATTCAATTAGATTTTCAAAGTTAGTAGATCTCAAAATTAGTTTTTCGTAGTTTTGGGTACTTTTTAGAATTTGTAGATCTCTTTTGAAGGAAAGTTTTTTTTTGTAATTTCGAGTCTTAAAAGTGAAAGGGATTTATTGTGAGCATTGATTATTTGTCTCGTTTTGAGTTCTTATTGAAAAGACAAAAATATTTTCTTCCATTTATTCTTCATGTTCAAAGAAAGAATTGTCTCTTAAAAAGAATTGCATTCTCGAACTCTTTCTTTAGCTAGAATTTCATTGTCAAAAGAAAAACGAATTGATTATCATTTTTAGGTGAATTTTTAGTGTTTTTGGAAGTCGAGTATTCACACCATCAAAGTTTCATTTCCATACCTATTGACTTAAAGAACAGCCCATAAAAACAACGCTTAATTAAAATTGATCTAGTAATCTTTTTATTTCTAGGGCTCTTATCACCAATATAGCTTAGGCTAGTATCTTGGAGTAGGGAGTAATTAACTCTCCAAGATAGTAAAAACAAACAAGTAGATAAATCTTGCGGTAGAAAATAAATCCAATTGTAATTGGTACAATCTGGAAAGCTTCTCTTAAAGGAGTTAATCACGAGATCATTTCTGAACCTTTGAGACAATCAATTCTGTTTCATTGGGAAAGATAGAAGATTTGTGCGCATTGCAAACGGCAAACCTCAGATTAACCATTGTCGAGGAGCCTGGGGTCACTTGTCCGTAAACCTTAGATTAACCATGTTGAGGAGCCTTCAAGGGGATTGAGCTTTGTTACTCTGCCCTTGCGCGTGGAATCGGATCGTAGACTATTCCCCCAGTTGTATTTGTTACTGTTGGTAACCTTAGTGTCCATAAGCTTAAGATTATTTCATAAGGTGACGGTGAAGGAAAGATCTCACTACACCTGGAGCAGACGTCAACTAGACTCACTTGGACTCTCTGGGGGGTTCTATTCACTCGAGATTGTTTTGTGAAGAAACTTGTGCCAGTCTGTTTCATTAAGCAGGTTATCGGGGTAACTGTTCCAACTGCCCTTTATGTATTAAACTTCTACTAAGTTGGATTTCATCACCAACTAGTGTTTTTAGTACGAGAAGTTACTGTTTGTGTGTGGTTTGAACTCTTAGATTTTTTAGGCATGTGATTCAACTGTTTGTTTCTTTAGAGACTTTAGGTGTTTTTATTGAGATTTTATTTGTTTACGTGTGATTGATTAATATTTAATCGTGGAAAAATTATCGACACAGTTTCGGAGACTTCAGGGGAAGCCCCCTGAGTATACACCAAGTCAGCTTGAAGGGCTGTGTGCTCTAGTATCATCTAGTAGTGGTAAAATTAGATCAATAGAAATTGGAATTTCATCTATAGTTGTTCATCCTGATCATCAAATACCCACGACAGAACATATTGAAGAACCGATTTCAGTTTCCGAAGTTACTGGTAGTATTTCTCCTTCCAGTGAACTAGCTAAAGAACCTGAAATTTCCGAGCCTGACACTGAACATTTTGTTTTGGAAACATCCTTATGATTTATTACACCAACTTCTAGCGATCTTTGTTCACCTAGGGTAAGAAATATTGTCACTGAAGATCTTCCATCTAGCCTTATTTCTATTGAAGAAATTGCCAGTCCAGACGAAGAGATATCTCTTCCCGAATCCCCTCAGTTTTTAAATCTTAGGGAGCATGAATCCATTTTATACAGCCCTATCAGAAGTGATGCTTGGTATCTATCTTTGACAAACTTTTTAGAAAACCCGGGTCATGCTTTTTCTCCACCTTGAATTCCATTTCATCCTACACCCAGAGGTTACTATCCTTCATCCATCATTGTAGCAGAGTCATCTATGTTTTCCCAAACACTGGAAGCATTTTCACACGGTGGTCCTTCTGTTCCTTCGGGGTATCAGGCTCTTTCTGATACTTTCTCAAGAGCAGCTCCTCGACCCATTGAACAATTATTATCATCTGGTCTTAATGGAATTAAAACTGAAATGTCGAACACAGAGAAAATATTTATGATGTCTAGTAATATTCCAAATCCTCAACCTCAGGGTGGTCAGTTACCGCCTGGGGGGCAACCTCAAAGTGGGCAGTTACCACCTGGGGGGCAACCTCAAGGTAGTCAGTTACTGCCTGGGGGGCAACCTCAAGGTAGCCAGTTACTACCTGTGGGTCAACCTCAAGGCAGTCAATTACTGCCTGGGGGGCAATTATAGGGTAATTTTTTCCCAGGACAAACTGTAGGACAATATTATTTTGGAGAACAACCTCAAGGACAGTACATACCTCAAGGTTATCAACCTTCAAGACAGTACATACCCCAAGTTCAACCCCAGACTCAGTATAATCCTCAAGGTCCTTATCAACCCCAGATTCAGTACGCACCTCAAGGTTATCAACCTCAAGGTCAGTACCCAACTCAAGGTTTTCAACCGCCTTCTGGTCAATCATTTGTACAAGGAGATGGAAATTTACCTCTTAATTATCAACCCTACGTTCAAGCAGGCTATGGTCCTTACGTTCAACCTTCTACGGGACAATACCCCAGAATGAACATGGTGTGGGATCTGTCCCAAATTCAACAGACTATACAACCTAATGTGCAGTTGTCTACTCAACCTGGACAACCTTTGGTTTCTGGTCCAACCCAACAACCTGTCCAGCCTACTGTTCAAATCCCTACACCTGGTTCTGTTCAGCATTCTGGGCCTAGTACACCTCAGACTCTGCCTCAAACTGCTGCAACTACTGCAACATCTGTTCAACCTATAACACCTGTTTCTGGAGTATCTGTAGCTCCGGTTTCTTCTGTCCCTGCATCCGTACAAATCCCTCAAGTCTCTGTACCCCAGTCAGGACCTACAGTTCAGACTTCGATCCAGATACCTACAGGACAAGCTGGTACAAGTATGATTGTCATAATTCAACTGCAATTCATGTATCAATTGTCCCATGGACAGTATCAATTCGGTCCCGTTTCACAAAACCCAGTTTATCAGTATCAACCGTACCCTGGCTATACTTATCAACAGCCTCAACAACCATAGTTTGGTCCGGTTAATCATGGTTTCCAGGGGGGTTATACAATTCCTAATGCAAATCCAATTCCCAGCTATCTTAGGTATCCTCCTCCCGGAACTGCTCTTGTTACTCAAGGTTTTCGCGACCCTAACCGTTAGTTACCATTTATTGCAACTTTGGATTTACCTGATTTGACATGCCTTGCGAATGATCCAATTTTCTATCATCTGTATTGGCCGCCAATGCCGCATAAGTTGCCCAGTGATATACCTAAATTCGAGGGTAAGTCAGGAGAGGATCCGTCAAATCACGTTATGACTGATCACCTCTGGTGTGCATATAATTCAATAATTGACGATTCAATTTGCTTACGTCTTTTTCAACGAACTCTTATTGGTCTTGCCGCCAAATGGTACATTGAGTTACCAAGAGGCTCTTTTAATAATTTCAGTCAGCTAGCAACTGCCTTCTTAAGTCATTTTTAGTTTCCTGTTAGATACGACAATGGCATGGAACTATTGACTTCACTAAAGCAATCCACGTCCACATATATTTCTGATCATATTCACGAATGGAGATGTAGAAGGCATTTAGTGAAAGTCTACATTCCAGATCAAATTTTGGCGGAATGGTTTTTTAAATCATTATTACCCAAAATCACTGAAGATGTAGCTAAGGCAGAAGTTGTTACTGAGGAGCAAGTCATTGCTTAAGCTCAGTACCTTGACCTCGTCTATACGCAGTCAGGTACTTTACATGAAAAAATCCCCGATCTTCCAAAACAAGGTCAAATAACTGCAGCTCCTTCAGGGTCTCATGCCGCTGATGGTATGATTGGTACATTTAATACTAAAAGCAAGAAGAAATCTTCAAAGAAATCTTCTCCTATAATAACTTTACCTGATTCCTCAAAAGGAGAGTTTTCCGCTGAAATTTCTGCCGACATTCATGTCGTAGAGACATCTACGTCCAAATCTAAATCTAGCGGTAAAAAGAAGGGGAAGAATAAAAACAAAAATAATTCAAAAGATAAAACTAATAAAAATGAATCTAATGACGAAAAACGCAAGCCTCGTTATCCTTGTTTCATTTGCAACGAGGATCATTTTACTAAAAAATGCCCACATCAAGCAGAGGTTTCGAAATTCGTTAAAGGTTCTCAACAACCTGTTGTCTTGAAGGATCCTTTTCCCACTCAAGATAGTAAGATGATTGGTTCCACCTCGAATGCCTTAGAAGAACCTATTATGATGATGTCTCATGTCAGGATTGTGACGCGATCGCAAGATTATGGTAGTAAAAGTCCTGTTGGTGGTAAAGAAGTAGAATCTTCTAATTCAAACACATAAACTACACCTCCTCCTGTTTCTGATCCACTACAGATCGAGAAACCCAATCCAGACTTAGTAATCAAAATGCCTGCTAAAGGTTTACTTCGTAAATCAGCTTTCAATCCACATGCGAGAGCTATTCAGAATTACAACATTGTTGAGGACTTAGCTATTTTCCCTTCAGCAATGTCGGCTTTAAAAGTGCTACAATCATGCCCAGCACAACATAAATTACTTTTTTCTGCCATAGGAGCTGTTGATATTCAGGAATCGAACCTAATAATCTTCGATTTAGAGAATAGTACACCCTGCCTACCTCATCAAATGGCTTTCCAGATTCCAGTATTAGTCAAAAACAGACCGATCTTTCGGACTGTGATTGATGAAGGGGCTTCTATGTGTATTATGTCGATCCAATGTTGGAAATTTCTTGGTTCTCCTACACTCAATCAATCTCTGACAATTCTAAAGGCTCTTGATGGCTGAGGGTTCCATCCTTTCAGTATTTTGCAGGATTTACCTATAGGGGTCGAAGGCAAAACCGTAAATCTAGATGTGGAAGTGGTTGATGCCCTTCTAGATTACTACCTTCTCCTGGGTCGTAGTTGGTCTTATGCTATGACAACTGTTGTAAATTACGTGTCTGAGGACACTTCTTTTTTTGTAAATTTTATTCTGCCAAGAGGTTTCATGAAAATGTCGGAGGTCTGATCTTCTGAAGCGAAATACAATGGCTTGATGACATCCTTTGCAATGAGAGATCTGATATGATGATACTTGGTGTCCACATTCTTTGTCTTTGAATGGAAAACTGGATTCTTGGAAAGCTTTATTGCTGATTGATTGTCGATGAATAACGAAGTAGCTTTTGCTGGAGGAATTCCCAAGTCCTGTAAAACTCGACGTAACTAAATAATCTCACATGATGCTTCCCATGCTGAAATGTACTCTACTTCTGCTGAAGAAGTGGCCACTGTAGTTTGCTTCTTCCAACTCCATGAAACTTCAGCTGACCCCATGTTCATTAAGTAACCTGAGGTTGATGCCCTGTCATCAATACTGCCAGCAAGGTCAGCATTTGAAAATCCACCAAGTACAAAATTTTTAGTCTTTTTGTAAAGAAGACCAAAATATTTTGTTCCTTGGATATATCTGTTAGCCCCCTATGAAATTTTTGACAAGAAAACACAGGGCTAAATGTTTTTGAGCCTCCAAGGAATGCATTTCCTCTGAAAACACATCATCCTTGAAGCCTCTCTGCTGTGAAGAAGAATGCCCAAAAGGCCTCCATTTTCCCTTTCATCTCAGTCATATTAAAATCCTTGGTTATCATCGCCTTTTCCCCTTTCTATTTCCCCTTAAACCTTTCAAATGTCCTTTGCTTGGTTTAATATTCCCTTATTCTATCTACCGTTTCCCTTTTTCGGCCTTAAAAACCCTCCTTTTTGGCTAAAAAACCCATTTTTCCTTATGCTAGTCTAGCCCCTTTCGGCCAGCCCCTTAACCACTTCCCCATATGCCCCGAGCGCCAAAACCAAGCACAAAGACCCGGGCGCCAATCGCAATCGCAAACCTTAAACTGTGCCACCCACTACACCCCCCGATTGCGATCTCCCGACTATAATCTCCACTGTTGATTCCCCTTTGATCCAATGGTCATCGCTAATCCTATCATGCCCACATCTCCCTTTCGTCACTCCCCCGATTAATATCCTCACCATTGATTCACGACTAATCCAACGGCTCTTGCATCTTCGCCCGATCGTAATTGCAATTTCCAAATGGTGCCACCCTCCACCCTGTGCAATTGCGATCCTCCGACGCAATCTCCACTGTCGATCTCTCATAAGATCCGACAGGTCCAAAGCCAATCACTCCATCGCCTATTGGACTTAGGTCCTCCCCATCGCTCCTCCTCCGATCCAATTTCAGTCGTTTGTCTCAACCTGATCGATGGCCCGCGCACTTCCTTCCACCACATTTTCACCGTTTTCCCTACGACCACCATCTTCATAGCTGTGCCACTATCCTTCTAGGCCTCGTCGCATCTCTTCCGCCACCCCTGGGTTTTATAATTGGTTTGTTTTATTGTGTAGGGCATTACAGTGTGGTAAATTCACTCCATCACAGTTACTGTGAATCGGAAACACAGAGAGGCCATTACAGTAGTGGCTCAGTAAAATAACAGAGACAGATTAAGCGGATTAAATTCAGTTAATCGAACATCCAGCGCCTAATCCCATGATCAAAAGGATTAAGGTACAATCCGAATATTTGAAGAGCACAAAAAACGAGCCATATCTGCTCTCAGCATCAGCAGGACAGTTTCTCAGAATAGTACGCCCCCCAACAAGGTCTCCATGCCTCTCCAGGCTCCCAAAGGCCATCTCACTGACAAAAAGCTTCCAATAATTGTCAGGACATCAATAATGGAGGTATGGAGGCCCATCCGACCCTCAGTTGCCTTACTTTCTTCAGAAGAAAAAAATGAGAGCTTTACAGCCAGAAGGAAACTTCAAAGAAATATCAAAGGTCAAATCTGACCTGACGAAGACTTCAGACCAGACCACCAAGTACAGTGTAGAGCTATTAAGCGGAGTGGCGTGAAATGCCTCCTCCACTCTGTCTTAATAAATCGATTTAATGAGTATCATCTACTCTTGTTATCTATCTTTCCTATAAAGAATCCCAGAGAACACATTGAAAAGGGTTGGTTTTTGTTATTGCGGTTGTAGTTGTAGGGATTTATTTTTTACTGTTAGAAACAGTTTGGGAGAGGCTAGCAGAGTAGTCTGTAATGTAGTAGGTTGGGAGGAGAAAGTTAAGACTGTAATCGACCATTGAGCTCATTGTATGTGACTGGTTTTGCATCAATTAATCAAGCGTTTTCACAGGATCCTGGTCTATTACTACGGGTGATGTTTTTCTCTCTACATTGTTTATTTACATTATTCATGTTGTTCATTGGTCTTCTGGTACGCATCAGAAATCTGGCATAGGATTTACCCTCGCATGGTACCCTATGTTTCTTCTCTCCCTACCTTCAATGTTTTTTGCTGATTGTGAATCTAAGAGCAAATGCTTGTAATTTAACTAGTGTAGTAGTTGTTTTCACTGCTAGCTGATGTGCGAATTCGGGTTTGTCGCTTGGATGTCCTAGCTAGTGTCAAAGCAGGGAAGGTTAAAAGTCCTTCTTCGATCTGTAGACCCTAGATCTGTGCTAAAACTTGTCTTTGTTTTTCCCTTGGAGCATGTTAAAGCAGACCTAGAGTTAAATGATCTCTAGTTTGATCTATAAGCTACCCCTTTGTCCCTCCTTTGAGAGTACCCTTTGGGTATGTCAAAGTAGGCCTAGAGTTAGATGACCTCTGACCTGATCTCCAGATAGAAACTGGGTTTCTTTCCTTCTTTCACTTTCAGCCCTTAATGTCCCATCCCACCATCTATCTAAGAAGATCCTTTAGTATAGATGACTTGCCCTCTGGAAGCCTTGCCTAGTTGTGTGCAAGTAATCCAATTTCATGACTCCATAGCCCAATGGATGACACTTTTTTGACCCATTCCCATTTGCTGAAACCTCCTTCTGCTCTGATCCTTCTCTCCCATTATTTTCTCAGTTTATGATCTCATGCCTCAACCCAACAACCGACCAAACAAACCATTTTAAACCCCCCCGTGTGCTTCATACCTAGCCTAACATCTCATTTTGAGCTTTAAAGATTTATCATTCTTTGTTTTATGGAGAGATCCCTCTCCGGGTCCAGGAGGCCTAGATCCTAGGATCCCAAAGTGGTTCTGATGTTGTCTCATCTTTTGGTCTTGCCAATTTGGCCAAAACATGGGAACTCCAACAATATCGAAGAACTCTTTTGGTTGCATTCCATTGGCTGTGTAGTGGTTCCTGCATAAAACATGAAAGAATACTGACTGCATAAGATAGATCTAGACGAGTGGTTCTCAAATAAATCAAGCTTCCAATAACTTGTCTGTAAGTAGTGCTGTCCACCTTTTCCCCCCCTTCAAATTTTGAAAGTTTTAAGTTTTGTTCCATAGGGGTAAGGACAGGCTTACAATCCTGCATTCCAAATCGCTGAAGAATTTCTGTTGCATATTTACTCTGGGAAATGAAGATCTGATGTGGACGTTGGAATACTTCAACTCCAAGATAGTAGTGAAGTAGTCCCAAATCTGTCATCTTAAAACCCGCATGTAATTCCTTTTTCACCTATTCAATGTGATCATCATTGTTGCCTATGATGATCAAATAATCGACATACATAATCAAAATCACTATATTTTTACCTTGGTGGCGTACATACAAGGTATCATCAGATTCATTGCATTGAAAACCAACTTTGCGAAGGTATTCATCCATTTTGGCATACCAAGCTCGGGGATCTTGTTTTAACCCATATAAAGCCTTTATTAGTTTGCAAACTTTATGTTCTTGTCCCTCAATTTCAAAACCTGTTGGTTGAGTCATGTAGACTTCTTCCTGTAAATCTCCGTTGAGAAAATCACTTTTGACATCCATCTGATGAACTTTCCACCCTTGTTGAGCAGCTAAGGCAAGTGTGAGGCAGATGGTGTTCCATTTAGCGGTAGGAGCAAACGTTTCCTCATAATCGATCCCTTCCTGCCGCGCAAAACCTTTAGCGACAAGTCTTGCTTTATACTTTTCAAGTTCGCCATTTTGGTTGTACTTAACTCTGTAAACCCATTTGCATCCTATGGGTTTAACATTTGGAGGAAAATCAACTAGTTTCCAAATGTGGTTATCAATTACTGCTCGATATTCATCAATCATGGCTTGTTGCCATTCTTTATGTTTTACTGCTTCTTTGTATGTGGAAGGTTCAGTAAAATCATGTGCTAGCAAGGCAAAAGTTGCTTCACTTCTGTGTTTTTGTCTTGTTCCTATTTTATTTTGTTCATCAAGCTTTACATCTTTCAATAGTTGAACTGCCCATTTTGGAAGTTGTTGCTCACTTGTTTGAGAATCTGAGAAGTCTCCCTCATTGTAAAGGGGATTAATGTAAACTGATGTTTGTCGTTCAGGTGGAGAGTCTAGAGAATCACTGTCAGAATAACTGCTGCTGCTTGGAGATGCTAATGAAATGCTAGAATACCTAGATGATTTTGTTGAAGTAGATGGACTTGATGACTCGTCTTCAGAGGAAGGAAAATCAAGTTCATAACAATTTGGTGAAGTTGGTTGACTTTGCATATTTCCTTTTCGTTTACTGCCCTTAGTTTCTAACTTTTGAAGAAGATTTTCGATTTCTTCAACACTCTTACTTTATTTTTCATCAAAAATGACATCCCTGCTCACAATAAATTTCCCATTGGTCAAAATACAATACCCTTTCTTTTCATCTGAATAGCCAATCATTGTGCATTTCAAACTTCTTGAATCAAGCTTAGTTCATTTTTCTTTCGGAACTAAGGCATAACAAATGGATCCAAAAACTCGAAGATGTTTAACTTTAGGTTTGAAACCAAACCAAGCTTCATAGGGGGTGATTCCGTCTAAAGAAGCAGTTGGAGATTTGTTTCTTAGATAGACAGTTGTATGTATTGCTTCTGCCCAATATGTTGGACTTAACCTTTTGAAAGTTAACATGGATCTCGCCATGCCTAACAATGTGAGATTCATCCTTTCTACGACTCCGTTTTGCTGTGGAGTGTAAACATTTGTAAGTTTCCTTCTGATGCCATTTTCATTGCAATAAGTTTTAAATTCATTTGAATTGAGTTCTCCCCCATTATCTGTCTTGAGAGTACCTATCTTTTCTTTGGCTTCATTTTCAACAAGTTGTCGAAAAATTTTAAACTTCTCAAATGCTTCTGACTTGTTTTTCAAGAAATAAACCCAAGTCATTCGGATAAAATCATCAATAAATAGTAAGAAATATTTGCAACCACCAAATGAAGTTTGTAGTGGACCATACACATCACTGTGAACGAGTTGCAGCATCCTGTTTGCGCACCATGAACTTGTTGGAAAACTTTCTCGACTCTGTTTGCCATAAATGCAGGCTTCCCATTTAGCATTTTCCTTGTTGAAAGTTGGAAGTCCTTTAACCATCCCTTGATTCTGCAATTGAGAAATACTGTCAAAATTCAAATGTCCATATCTTACATGCCATAATATTATAGGTGAAATTCCTGTAGTAACTGCCCTTGCAAAATCAGAATGCCTTGGAATAACTGTCCCTTTCATCCTTAATAGTTTTCCGTCTTCATATCTTGTCATCACTGTTTAGAAGTTTTGTTTGACTGAATTAATCTTAACTAAGCCATCTTCCATAATTATTTGATTTCCTGCTTGTAGAATCATGACCAAAGACAACAAATTGTTCTTAAAGGTGGGTACATACCACACATTGGAAATCAATTTTTCTCCAATGTCAGGGAGAAAAACTTTAACTGCACCTTTTCCATAAGGCGTATGTTTTGTATAATTTGCTGGAAAGATGGAATTAAGATGGCACTCTTGAAAATTCCAAAAGAAATCTCGCCTATAGGTCATGTGCTGAGTTGCTCCTGAATCCAAAATCCAAGCATCTTCATAATCACTCTTAATATAGGAGGAAAGTTGGATTGCTGGTGAAGAAGTGAAGACATATTCTGAGTCATTATCATCTTCATCTTGATCATTTGCAAACTGTGCTGAAGGCTGTTAAAACTTAGAAATTTTATTGATAGATGTGCGACAATCTGCAGCATAATGACCAACTCTGTTACATCACCTGCAAACAATTTGACTCAAATCAGTGCCTCTTCCTTGAGATTGTCCTCTGCCTTGAGACTCTCCTCGACCTCTGCTTTGTCCTCTGTTTTGAGATTTTCCTCTCCCTGGATTCTGTCCTGTGCCTTGCTGATATACTTTGTTTTGATTGTTGCCTCTGCCTTGAGAATTGTTTTTGCCTGAATTGGAGCCTCTGTTGGAGTTGTTTCCTCTGTGTTGATTGCGATCACGACCTTGCGCTGCTTGATTTTGATTAAAATTACATTTTCCTTTGTTTCTGTAATTGTCAGCTGAGGAGTTGCTAGTACTGGCCTCTGTGAGAAAAACATCTTCACCAACTTTCTTTTTCTTCCCAAAAGTTTTATCATGTTGAGTCAACATTTCGCAGAGCTCATCAAACTTTAGCTTTTCTAACTTTCTAGTTAGTTGTAGAGTTTCCAAAAAATGTGTATAGGAAGAAGGAAGTCCAGAAATTAAAATTGTGACCATAAAACTACCATCGACTACTTTAAAACCAACATTAACAATTTCCTGCTTAATATTCTTAAGTCTGGAGATGTATTCAAGAATATCTCTTTCTTCAGTCAATTTTTGATGCAACAATTTTAATTGTAGGTCAACTCTTTTTTATTGAGGCTGAGTATCAAACAAATCTTTAAAAGTTCTCAAATCAGACCATGCATCTTTAGCATTTTCGATATGGACATACATTTCATCATTGACAGAAGATTTAATGAGAGCTAATGCTTTGGCATTTTTAATTTCCCATTTTGCTAGTGCAGCTGCATCTGTAGGTTTATTTGGCTTTACATCTCCATCACAAATATCATGCCATAGTTCATTATAAATGAGAGTTCTTTCGATGAGGCGTTGCCATGTTTTGTAAGATTTTGAGCCTTCAAGTTTGTCAGAATCAGAAAAAAAATTAATCAACTTAGACATTTTAGTGTTTAAAACTTCACACCATGAATCAAGCTCCAAAAAATATCAAGATGCGCAACACAATAGCAACACACGATGCAAAAAACGATCTATCGGGGCTTGGCCTTGACCCTCGAACAGTCATTGAAACAGGAGAAAATTGACTGAGCTTTTCACTTGGCTCTAGTCAATTTCTCAAGTATTACAAGGTAACTTTCAAAATTTTACTTTTACAATAATGCTCTTGCACAATCTGGTAAAAAAAAAGTTACCCCCCCTCAAAGTAAAATTAATTTGAGTTACAATATGACTCCTTATTTCTCCAAAAAAATAAAATAAAATTGTCTCCCTCAATTACAAAATATTACAATGTTCTTCAAAAAAAAATTCTACTTATTTCTCCAAATTCCTCCAAATCTGCCACTCCCTTATTTTCAAAAACAAAGAATTTCCTTATCTCTCCAAATAACATTACATAAAAATTTATATATATTTTATCACTCCATTACAAAAGAAAATACTTTGTGACCCTTTTACATGTCCACTTTTTAATTTTGCATTTGCATCTTCAAATTAGCATTCTTTTAAATAATGATCTCCCACAGGCATTTGCAGTTTAAATAATGGCATTCGAGTGAAAAGTATACCGTGATCAGTCGATTGAATTCATTGCTACAGGGAACAAATAGTGGCGCTAATCCCGTTCAATTCATTCAACGCTGGTGTAGTTCAATGCTGCTTTAGTTCAATTCAATTCAACGGAACTTTAATTCATTCATTTAATGTTGCTCCTCTTTAATTGAACACTATCAAACGCTGCAAAATATGAAAACGCTGACTCCGAAATATGAAAACGTTGCAAACAGGAGTAGACAGCTGCAAATGCTGTCAAACGCTCTGCTGTGTATGCAAATCATGCAGTCTACAGAAAAATCTACACGTAAATCGAATCCATAGAGGCTTATTTTGGCAATGAGGTGTATGTGCAGTCTGCTACAGCGTTAACTGACGGAGACACTAACCAGGGAGATCACGGCTAAACGAATCCAATGCACTTTTCGAAACACGTCCTCTTGTCTTACTGCTGTGGATAATTCAAGTGATATCCTAAATAAACAGAGTTTCATCAAATCGATGCCGCTAATTCTTTACTGTTATAATGAACTTCTCTTGAATGGAATTCGTTTCCTAGCAACATGATCGATTCATTTAAATCTTCTAGCAATTTATCAAAAAAGATCAAACGCTAATATTGGTATCAATTACTAGAATTGGTGTCGATTCACATCTGATACAGAAACCAATTACTTTGTCCCTCTAAAAGGTTGAGAACGCTTTTGATTTATGGAGCTCCTCTCATAAATACACAACAATTTATCAATCAAAAACTTAAATGCGTTCATCACAATTCTTCACCAAACACGGAAAATTCATTAAACAACATTAAACGCTATTAAATTCATAAGAATGCTACAGCTCCTTAAACAGTGTTAAAGTCATAAGATTGCATACCAATTTCTTTTCAAAAAAAAAAAATTTGATTGCATACCAATTTCTTTTGCTGATCAATGCAATGGAGTTGAGTTTTCCAAGAACTGGTAGAGCTGGAATCTCCTCCTCACAGCATTACCGTAGCTCTGATACCACAATAATGACCGAAGTGTCCTCAGACATGTAATTTTATTAATCACAAAAAAACAATTACATTGGAATTATGAAAGAGTTTACACCCGAACAACAAAAACACTCTTGCAATGAGCTATTTATAAGCTCAATGTCCTAACTTCCACTAATTATGGATTACTTATTAAATAACAAGTGTCCACTTACATTAAATGACCTCCTATCTATTATACTAACTTTATTCCTAACTTAGAGCCTAGGAAACGACTCTTTTCTAGAGTCCTATTTTTAATAACAAATTTCTGTTTCTAAGTATCTCAAAAATTTATTAAATATTCTAGAATAATAATTATTAATTTAATATCTTAAATTAATAATTATTTTATTCAAACTTTATATCCTATGATAATATTTATTTTTGGATCATCTAACATGTTTCATCGGTCTTTCGGCTTATCAAGTTTGCACATCATGGAAAGATTGTTACAATAGACCAGTTAACTTATTTATCCTCCAATCTAGCCTCTACAGAAACAATCCAGCACGTCAGTAAAATAGCTATCCCTTACAAGGATGTTGGGGTAGGTTTGATTAAAGACTCTGGTTTACTAGGAACTTTTTCCTTTCCTCCTCCTAACGTATCACCTCCTATTGCAAACATTCATATGATTTCATCGAATACCGTTACGTTTGATGATCCTTGGATCGTACCTTCCGATTCCGAGTTGGATTCATTTGATGGCGCGATGCCTTTGAGTCCCTTTGAAATTGCATATTAGGTTGTACAGTCACTTTCTGATCCTTCTTCAACCAGAGCTGATCCAATGAATGGGATCCATGAGGAGTCACTTTCAATATCTAGCTTAGCCACAATGATATTTCCCGATCTTGTTCATACTGATGAGTAGATTCATGAACTTTTGTCTGTTGACGATTTACCATGGGAAGATCTACATCATCGATCTTCATTTTTACCTGAGCTGGATCATTTTGAAAATGATTTCGCTTCTATTTTCATTGCTGAATATGTCAAAGAACTGCAGAATCCATTTCAAAGTCCTGATTCTGAGTTAAATTTGGAGAATATCTCTTGAACGATTCCAATTAACATTTCAGTTAAGCTAGGAATAATTGAAAACATTCATATAGGTGCTCACTATACAGATGATGAACTCAAATCTTATAAAGCCCTATTTCAAGAATTTCGTGATGTGTTTGCCTGGTCATATGAGGAAATGCCAGGAATCGATCTGTCAATTGTTGTACATGAAATCAAGACTTACCCGGATGACATTAAGCACATTGTACAGCCTTATCTCGATGATTTACCTTCTCATTCATCACGTAGGGCTGACCATCTCACTCATTTACCAACTATCTTTATGAGATGTAGGCATTATCGAATTCGGCTGAATCCACACAAATGTGTTTTTTGTGTAGAATCGGGTCGCTTACTGGGATTTATTGTTTGAAAAGAAGGCATTCGCATTGATACGTCGAAGGTCGAAGCTATTGTCAATCTACCTCCTCCTTCGACTCTGCGCCAACTCCAAAGTTTGCAGGGGAAAGAAAACTTTTTACGTCGGTTCATTCCTAACGACACCAAGTTAACAAAGGGTTTTACCAGGTTGTTATAATAGAACATTCCATTCTTTTGGGATGAGATTGCTAATCGATCTTTTGATGCACTCAAACACACGTTGACCCATGCACCTTTACTGTATCCTCCCAACTATAACCAGGACTATTTTTTGTACCTCGCCGCCTCTCATTCCACCATTGGGATGGTTTTAGTTCAGGAAGATGAATTCAAAAATGAACATGTGATTTACTATCTTAGTCAAAATCTGCATCTAACTAAGATCAAATACACACATGTGGAGAAATTGGCCTTGACAACTGTTCAAGCTATCCAAATATTTCGACACTACATCTTATTACGCAAAACCACAGTAATTTCTGACTGTAACCCTATGGTGTACATCTTGACCAAAAAATTTCTAGGGGGGCAAGTGATCCAGGTGGATATCGGTGGCCACCGACCTATTCCATCTGGACCAGCACCATCAATTCTTGCAGCTTTTCACATTCAGTACAACTTACTATTTTTAGCAGGTTTTTGGGTCCTCCACTCTCGGAGCCGTTTTGGGGGCTTAATGATCCAGGTGGATATTGGTGGCCACCCACCTATTCCATTTGAACTGCCATCATCAGTTCTTTCAGTTTTCAAGTTGCAACAAAACTTACTATTTTAAGTAGTTTTTCGGGTCCTGAACTTCCAGAGCCGTTTTGAGGCCCTAAACGATGTTTTTTGGGCATCGTGCCTCCAACGAATATCATTCTATTTCGGAATGATATTCATGTTGAAAGTTGTATTCCTCGGATAGATCTTTCTAACGAGCTATTGAGCGCATCAAACGGAGATCGTGTGCCAAAGTTACGTCCCTAGGAAGTTGAACCACCAACTTACCCAAACAGGGCCCATAGTTTTGGCGCTTCATCTCCTAGAGTTTGGTTTTTGGACGCTTACAGTTCTCCATTGTTTCTCAATAATAAATAGGCCCTCGAGCCTCATTGTAATAGAGTTTAGAGGTCTGTAGCCACCACATCTCTTCTCAGAGATTCGCTACCAGCACCCTAGCTATTGTATTTCGATTATGTCTGTAAGCATATTTCTGTTATTTGATATTAATGAAATGATGCATTATTTCCGCTGCATCTCTATGTTTATGGTTATTTCTGTATTCTGTTGCGTTCCTGCATAAATCTGGATAAGAAAGTATTCCAAATGGATAGTTATCCTGCAGGAATTTGACTTGGAATTTGAAAAATCCAAGGCAAAGAAATCTTTGGTTTTTTCCGAACTGATGTGTGATTTCTCGTCTACTGATACTGAAACTGTGGCAGAACAGCCCATTGCGGATGAATTCTTGTTTCTTATTAGTACTCTTGATCCTTGGTATGGGGATATTATTATTTATCTCCAAACCCAATCTTTTTGTCCTGAAATCTGACGATCTCAGCGATGGAAAATACGTTTCCAATCCCAACAATACAATATTATTGGTGATACACTCTATCATTGTGAAGCGGATTCTGTTTTCCGACGCTGTCTTACTCATGAAGAAGCTGAGAAGGTTCTAAATGACTGCCATTCTGGAGCATGTGGCAGTCATATGTTTGGGTATGCCACAACCCAAAAGATATTGCACGCTGGTTATTTCTGGCCGTCGTTATTCAAAGATTGTATCTATGCAGTCCAGAAATGCCACAATCGTCAGATTTTTTATCGTAAAATGCGTGCACCACCCACTCCTCTTCACCCTATAATTGCTGTTGGTCCTTTCAAAAAGTGGGGTATTGACTTTATTACATGTAACCCTCACTCGGCCGAGGGGCATGCATATATTATCTTAACGGTAGATTATTTTGCTAAGTGGGCTGAGGTGATGCCTACATTTTTGACAGACGACAAGACTACTGCAACTTTCATGTTCAATCATCTAATTTCTAGATTCGGTGTCCCTCAAGCCATTATTACATATCATGGAAGTCATTTTCGAAATATCATTATGACTGAACTGACAGATCAACTTGGCTTGCGCCACGATAGTTCTACTCCATATTACCCGTAGGCTAATGGTCTGGTTGAAGCTATAAATAAAGTTTTAGTCACTATGATCAAACGAATTATTGGTATTCATAAGTCGAATTGGCATTCCATGTTATTTTCAGCACTTTGGGCATATCGGACCTCAGTAAAAACATCAACTGGTTTCACTCCCTTTCAAATGGTTTACGGTTTGGAAGCTGTGTTGGCTATTGAATGCGAAATTCTGTCATTGAAATTAGCCATAGAGTTACTCCCAGCTACGTCTGAAGAGGAGAAACGTTCTTTGTACTTGGCTCAGCTAGATGAGAATCAACGAAATGCTACATTACCAAATGAATCTCATGTCAAACGAATAAAGGCTCAGTACGATAGAAATGTTACACCTTGTAATTTTTCAGATGGAGACCTAGTTTTAGTGTACGATCAAGCCAACGATAAGCTAGGGGCTGGAAAATTTGTGCCCATGTGGCATGGTCCTTTCATTGTTAAGCGAAAGCTGGCAAAAGGGGCCTATGAGCTGATAGATTTTTATGGTGTCCCTTTAGATAAACCCAGAAATGGGCTTTATCAAAAGAGATATTATGCTTAAATTTGGTGTGGAGATTTTTGATTAGATTAGAATTCTTTACTACTGGTGTGTCTTAAATTAGAAAAGCGTGCCTAGTTTAGAGTGTGTTATTATCACTATTCCTGCTTATCTGAATTTTACTCTTGATATTGTAGATGTCGACGTCTCTTCAAACCTACATTGGTTTTGCTGATGGTGCTTGTCATAGTACACATAACATTTCTTCCATAGCTTGGGTTATCTATTCACTCTCTGACGAGTTAGTATCCATGCATGGGGTAAGCCTTGGTCAAACAACGAATAACATTGCAGAGTATAGTGCAGTGATTGAGTTATTATCTGAATCCATATCGTTTTGAATTTGAAGTTTGATTGTTAGGTTGGATTCTGAACTTGTTGTATTACAGCTTAACAGGGTTTACGCCATTAGAAATCCAGTGTTATTACGGTTATTTTTAAGAGTTCGTCTCTTGGAACATGAATTTGATTACATCGAATATCAGCATATTCCAAGACATTTAAATACATTAGCAGATGCAGTTGCTTCTAGTATGATAAATAGACATTTGCAATAATCAAAACAGTAAATTAAACAACATTCAATAACATGTACACAGATAGTCGGTAATAGTGATATATCATAGCATAGAAGTTTGTTTCAAAATATACATCGTCTTCGATCATAGGTTTAAAAACACCTTATGATCGACAAAAATGATAATACAAAAGGTAAAAAAAAATGAGTCTACAAAACAATCATCCTATCCCTGATGATGATCACGATAAGACACCACTACCTAGGCCACCCTACACAGGAACCTCCTAAAAGGTCCTGGGACACCAATCACATATCTCTGTAATCTGAGCGGAATATCATCTATGTCGGTCTCTAGAATGTCTAGAGTCAGGCGCTCTAGGTGATGCTCTAAATTAGACATGATCTCTGCTGATTGGCCTTCTGGGGCTGGTGCGGTTGCAATTAGATGCCTTCCCTCATAAGGCTGGAGATGGGCTGGTCACTGTGGGCCCACATCTACATTTAAATTTTTGATTATTAGTTTTGTGACGATTAAAATACAAAAAAAATAGAACTTAGAAATTGTTGTAAATGATTTTTTTTACCTGATTCATCCCACTGTTCCCCTGTTGGGAGAGCCATCTCTCGGCCGCCGTGGAAATCTATCCCAGCATACGGAAAGTCCTCTATAACAAAAAGTTGGCGTTCTAACCAACGAAAATATGTAGAAGGAAATCAAACAATCTCGACGCCCTCAGCAGCATGATGGGTCATCAAAGCAACCCAACGAACCATCCTAGGTTCTCGAGGTCTACCAGCATCAACAGGAATGTTCTGCGGAGCTAACATGGGGATCCTCTCTAGAGCAAAGGTAGCTAAAATGGATCCATATCCAAAGTTTTTTAGCTTTCCATTCTTTTCTTTGGTTAGTTGGCCTTTTACATTGGCCAACAGAACTTTGCACCAGTTGAAAATGGTGCCTCGAAAACAGTCTACAGCAATGCACATTTGGGAACCGGTAGCCACATGCAATGCTGCGCTCCCACACAGTCTGGTGACAGTAAATGCAATAAATTTAAGCTCAAGAAAGATGATATTTTTTATGTTAATCCGTTTGTCCCGGGGGTCTGCCTAATCATTACAAAACTCTAGTCGAAGACTAGTGACAGACTGGCCACCTGGCCTAGTCCCAAACAGAGAAATTTGTTCGCCCCTCTTGGACAAACTAGTCAAAAAATAGATATCCTCCAGCTCAATTTAGAGCCGGTGGCTGCCAATAATAAAACACTGGTCCTGTACATTCCATCTGTTCACCAGCCACGTTAGGAGGTCTACCTGTGCCCTCATGCCCTGAATGGCCCAGAATTTATACAAACCACATTCTATTAATGCCTGCATTTTAGGCAAATGAAGCATTGCGGCATCATCTACATCTTCATGCTCGCGTTCTTTCCAAAAAAGCATCTTGTATGTCCTACAATGCATTAAAAGACAAATTAGAACAAGATTTTTTGAAAAATTTTGGGCGGAAATTGAGAAAATTTAGTTTGAAATTTCATTGCGCGGGGTCCGCACCTTAAGTTCATACATAGTGTGTAGGTACGCATGGGTGCTATGGAACAAGTGCGGACCCAAGACTTTTTTCTTTGTAGAAAAAAGTCGGGGTCCACAGGGCCCGCATGTTGCACCTGCGGACCCCCGCGGGCGATTTTTTTGAACCTATTTTTGCTTAAAAAATGAAATATAAATAGATGAAATGCAAGATAAGGAGGTCGTGGATTACCTAGAGCTGACAGTTCTTGATTTCATAGGACGAATTTTCCAGAATCTTCGCAGGAACTTTTTTACCCAAAAGCTCTTACTTTTCACTCTGAACTCAAATGGTAAAAATGAAGTTAGAAAAGCCATTTTTATAAGTTTTTTCGAAAAAATGAATTTTTAATTTGTTTATTTTTCACTTTAAAAAGGTAATTTTGAAAGCATTTTTATTTATCTTAAACAGGTATGTGTAATGTTTCGAGTTTTTGTGCAGAAATCATATTTTTCGAGAAAATTGATCGTTTTTCAAACAAAGAGCATACTTTTATCACTTTTTTGGACTCTTTCAAAAATTTACGAGAAGGCGAAAACTTAGAGTCCTCTTTTAAGCTCTTTTCAGACTCTCGAAAATTGAAAATATTGTCGAGCACTTGATTATTCGCACTCGTTAAAATAAATGAATGATCGTCCTTTCAGTACAAGTTTACCCCTTTTACAGACTGAAATGGACTATTTACGAAAAAGGAATATGTTGACTAATTACAGTCAATAGATTTCTCTCCTGCATTATTTTATTCTTTTTCAGGCTCCAGAGACTAAATTTACAAAAAAGTACCACCATGGATTCTTCTTAAGTTTTTTTCTTCTGACTCCCTAAAATTGAAAAAACACCGAGTTTCTCCTATACTGGACTCATTAAAATTTAACAGTAAAGGACCTGTTCAATTTTAAACAGGAACGAACCACTCCTTCTTAGGGTTCGAATCTTAAACTAAGTTGGACTCATCCGAAGGATGAGCTTATAAACAAGCAAATGTTATCCTCTTCAAGCTTGTCAAAAATAAAGAGGTACTTGCCAGAAATGGTGGGGGAAAAGAGAGAAAAACGAACCTGTTTGTTACATTTTGATTATTCAGAAAATCGTTAACCACTCTTGAACACGACACTTTTTGTCCACCTGGGTTGGGAAATCCTTTGCCTAACAGTTAATCAAACCACATTGAAAGTCTTCAGCCGGTTTCTGGGTATTAGCTTTGGGTCAATTGTCACCAAGCCATCTGTAGTGTCGTTATGTGTTCAAGAGGATAGTTCAAATAAACCATTCATCTGCAAAATATCTATCATCCATTTTGACCATCCCTGAGTCAGTCCTTGCCAATATATTTTCAAAACTTGATCTATGATTTCGTGTTGTGGGCTTGCCTACGACGGATCGCTTTCTATCGACGACAGCTCATTATCTAGGAAGTTGATCCAGAAATCGTCAGTACCTTGAAATCTGCATGCCTCAATGGCAGGTTTCTCGCCTTCGACGACAGGTTGCATCATTGACCTTCGATCAAATGATTCCGTGACATGTTCGACTTCAGCTCATTCATTCACATTTCATGGATTGTACTGAGTACTTTGAGAGCCATTGACATTACTGGTGGTTACTCTCACACTTGTTAACAGTTTACATTATTGACTGGTAATCAAGTGGTTTCTACCATGTTCGACTTCGACACATTTATTCACATGGATAGAATCGTACTAGTTCGAGAAACGGAAATCAAGACCCTGGATCTAGTTTCTACCATCCAAGATACGAGGAATTTTTTTATTCATTTATACAGTGGACTATTCATAAACAGTGGACTATTTTGTTATCCATACTATGTCTACATATGTCTATACCGTTGATGTATTGAAATTCATTCCTGTATCAGAACAGTTTAAATCAATTTCTAGTTAGTTTTGATCTGAGTATGGGAATGCCTACCTCAGCGATGATATGTTTACATATATATATTTTTCATTGAATTTTTTTACAGTTTCCGACTAGGGTGTCCACAGGATGATCCTTGAAATGATAAAGTACTGCACTCTTCATATATGACAGACTTCAGCTTCATTTATTCCAGACATTGCACTTTAGGGGGCAATCTGTTGCATTGAAAATTGTCATCTTGACATTCTTCTATCTATATGAGCTCATTATCACTCATACTTCCTCCTTTGCAAGTCTAACACATCAGTTCCTCATGTCAAGCCTTCAAACTAAGAGAAAAGTTCTTAAAATCTCCTTAACTCTAGTATCGCACTTTCTCTTCATCTTGCTTGCGGTCCCGCACCTAATGTTCATGACTCCTGCATACCTAAATGCACTTTCTTTATGTTATGGGTGCAGACCCCTGTAAAAGATTAAAAAGGCGCAAGTAAACTCAAAAAGCTCACTTTCAGTAAATTCTAGAAGCCTCTGGAAGGAATCTTGCGGTGGAAAAACCGCTCTTTTGAGGTTCATGTATCCCTTACCTTAAGGAGCTAACCCCTTGATGTGAGGAGCTAATCCCTTTGAAGGAGGATTCTATCCCTTTATAGTTGGAAATGAAACCTCCTCTTTTTCACTATAAAAAGAGGCATTGGGTAGCCTCAAGGGGAGTTCAAGCTTTAGAATTATTTGAGGTTAAGTGCTGTTGGGATTCAGACTCATTTAACTGAGATTTTGTGAGGAGAGATTACATACCTCTATCTATCTCGGTTGGAAGAGTGCAAGGCTTGTTAGAGTAGAGGAGATTCCTGCTTCGGACCCCGAGAAGGCTTGTTCAACATCAAGGCTAAGGTTGCAAGGTTTTCTTTATTCAAAGTTAATACAAATGAATTCATTTTTCTTAATAAGCTGTTAATTAACTGTTTATTTCATGGATTCCTTGATCACCATGATAGGCATGATTTATAATATTTACTATACAGGTGCTATTTAATGTTTGCTTGTTTGTGACTACAGGTCTATAAAGATAACTCCTTTAAGTGATCCAGGGGAAACTACTTCGAACAAGCATTGGATCTACGGTAAGACCTTAACACCTTTATAGTATTCTTTTGTAAATCACATATGTCTAGAGAAAGATAGGTTTATTTGGCTGTTTTTTGCTAGATTACCTTTTGGTACTAGGGAGATTGATCTTGTCTGCAAGATTGATTTATCCTGTCAACAATATGGGAAGCAGAATCGGGAGAGTTTTCCTTCTGGTGCTAAGAGGGTGAATAAGATACTAGAGCTTGTGCACAGTGATTTTTTTGGACTTGTATCGGTTCCATCACTGGGAAATTCTGTGTACTATGCTTCATTCATAGATGACTTCTCAAGGAATACATAGATATATTTCTTGAGGAATAAATCTAAAGTCTTTGACAGATTTAAAAAATTTAAGGCTCTGGTGGAAAACCAGACAGAGAAGAAGATAAAGGTGCTGAGGACAGATAATGGTGGAGAGTTCCGCAAGAAGGAATTTGAGGAGTTCTGTAAGAAGTGTGGTATATGATGACAAAAGAATAATCCATACACACCTTAGCAAAATATAGTTGCAGAAATAATGAACAGAACGCTGATGGAAAAGGAAAAAAGTATGCTCAGTGGTACCTGGTTAGGACAGGAATTTTGGGAATAGGGGGTGGAGACTGCATGTTACCTGGTTAACAGATCACCTTCATCAGTGTTGGAGGATAAGACTCCACATGAGGTATGGACTGGTAAGAAACCCTCTCTTTCACATCTGAGGGTATTTGTATGTGATGCATATGTATATGTTCCAAAGGAGAAAAGGCCCAAGTTGGACAATAAATCTAAAAGGTGCATCTTTATTGGTTATAGGGATGGCTTAAAAGGTTACAAGCTTTGGAACCCAGAAACAAGGAAGGTTGTGTACAACTGAGATGTGGTGTTTAGAGAGGTGAAAGATGTTGTTAAACATGAAGTCCTATAATAGGAACCTGAGAAGATAGAGTTTGAGCTAAAGGATGATGAATCAGACTCTACAACATAAGAAGATTCAGAAGAGGAAGAGCCACAAACTCCATCCGTGAGAAGATCAGTTCGGGAAAGAAGGCAACCAGAAAGGTATAGTCCATCTAATTTCTATTCAAATTTTGCTTTAACTATCACTAACGATGATCCCAGACTGTTAGGGAGGCAGTGGATTCAGAGGATGGAAAACTCTAGAAGGAGGCCATGGTTGATGAAATGGTGTCCTTGCACAAAAATGAGGCATGGGATCTGGTGGAGTTGCCGACTAGAAGGAAGCCCATTGGGAGAAAATGGGTGTTTAAGAAGAATATGAATGTAGAAGGCAAGGTGGAGAAATAAAAATCTCGGTTGGTAGAAAAAGGTTTTTCCCAGGTGCAGGGAATTGATTTTGGTGATTTTTTTTCTCCTGTTTCCAAGGTTACTTCTATTAGATTACTTTTATCTATTGCTGCTACATTTGATTTTGAGGTAAAACAGATGAATGTGAAGAAAAAAATTCTTCACGGGGATCTGGAAGAGGAGATTTACATGAAAAAACCTGAAGGCTTTGTGGGGAAGGGTAAGAAAGAATTGGTATGCAGGTTAAAAAAGTCTATTTATGGGTTAAAACAGTCACCAAGGATGTGGTATCAAAAATTTGATACTTATATACAGGGATTTGGCTTCACCAAAAGTAAAGAGGATCATTGTGTTTATTTAAAATTAATTGGTGACCATGTTATTTATTTAGTATTTTATGTGGATGATATGTTGCTGATTGGAAATGACAAAGAAATTATCCAAGATTTGAAGACCCAATTGTTCTCCAAATTTGACATGAAGGATCTTGGTGCTGTAAACTATATTTTGGGCATGGAAATTAAGAGATATTGAAAAAAGAGGAAGCTCTGGTTAAACCAGAGGAAGTATGTCGAGACTATATTTCATAGGTTCAATATGTAGGATAGTAAAGCGATGAAGGTTCCTATTCCTGTAGATGTAAAGCTCTCTGCTGAAAAGTATCCCATGGCACAAGAAGAAGAGGAGGATATGTCTCATGTTCCATATGCAAGTGTAGTGGGTAGCCTGATGTATGCAATGGTATGTACTAGACCAGACATTGCACATGCAGTGGGAGTATTGAGAAGGTTTATGTCAAAACCAGGGAATGATCATTGGACAATAGTGAAGCGGGTTTTAAGATATTTGCATGGCACTAGTGATTATGATTTGTTCTACCTGGGAAGATTAGGATTGGACAGAGTTTTGAACATCCGTGGTTTTGTTGATGCAGACTGGGCTGGAGATCTGGACCAAAGAAGATCTACAAGTGGGTATGTGTTTAGCCTATTTTGAGGTGCAGTTAGGTGGACAAGTCAAAGAAAATATATAGTGGGTCTTTCAACTACATAGGCAGAATACATGGCAGCCACTCACGAAATCAAGGAAGTAGTTTGGTTGCATAGATTGTGTTCAAGTATGGGGTTGCTGAAGCGGGCTATAAGGATAGACTGTGATAGCCAAAATGTAATTTTCTTGGCTAAGAACCCTGCTTATCATTCAAATACAAAGCACATTGATGTTCAATATCACTTTGTGAGAGATATGGTTGAGGATAAAAGTGTGTTGTTAGTAAAGGTGGACACTTTGAAGAAAGTTACAGATGCATTGACGAAGTCTGTGAGCACTCAGAAGTTCTCTTGGTGTAGAGAAACAATGGGTGTTGGAGAGATGGGCTAATGACTAAGCTCTCCTATGGCCCCTCGTGGAAAGAAAACAACAAGTGGGAGAATGTTGGGTATGTATTATATTCTTTCCATAATTAGTTGCACACGCGGACCCGCCCATGGTTTTGTGCATGGGTTTGTGCATAGTTTTGGGGCATGCTGGTTTTTGGCCCCTAATATTTTGTAGATCTGATCAAGGGAGCTATGGTTATGTTCTAATCCAGGGTTAATGGATTGGGGTTTATGTATGCTTAGGAATGTATATATATGTGTTGTAACACTAAAAGGAATATAATGAAAAATCAATCTGGTAGTCCCGATTTGGGATCCAGGGGAAAATATTTGTGTATATATATTTTATGTTTTATACTCTCGCTATTTTTTATTTTCTATTTTTAAGATTCATTTGCAGATAATTATGCACAAGGTTAAAACCTACAGCGGTTGAGTGTTTCGCTAGAACAATGCGTATCTGGTGTGAGGGAGTGGTTGTTAATATGAAGGTGTTACACAGAAATTTGTCACCGTCCCTACAATCCCCATCTCGCACATTGGAGGGCTCATTCCATGACCTGTGAGCAGAGACAAGACTTGAAAATACTTTCATTGCATCCCTCTGAAGATGAGCTTTCATTGCCCTGAAGACATCTCCTTGCAAAAAACCCTAAAAATAGCTCTTTTTCCATTGGCGCGGTTCCATAGTTCAGCCCTCACGCCAAGGGGGAAAATCCTCCAAAGAGGGCGTGCCAATTGGCGCTCTGTCATAGAGCCGCACTCGTGCCAACCATATTAAGAGGTGTTTTTTAAAAATAAAAGGCGGAAGTTTCGTCCTAACAAATTCCTAGACTGATATCTATCTTGAGTTGGGAGGTTTGGCTACGGATTTCCATAGAGAGGAAGTGGTTTTCCACCTCTCATGGAAGCTTCCTTGATGATAGGGCCAATCCCACAATTATAGGGATCCCAACTCCTCTTCCTCCATCTATAAAAACTTGCCCATCTCCATAGCAAGCTAGTTCCAGAATCTCCAAGTTCCCAAGAGCTTTCATATCCTTATGCTGCAAGAGCCTTCTTGATTCCCTTAAGGCCAAATCCAAGCAAGGAGACTATTGCCAAATATCCAGAGAGAGAGGCTTGTCCCATCCTTGACAGGCTTTATCGAGACATCTTCTGCTGACGACCCTCCAAAGGAGAATTTGGCGTCGAAGCTTTGGTTGTATTCTTCTTTTTGACTCATTAATGATAAGTGACTATTGGTTATGGTTCCACTCTTGTTCTTGATCATGTTCATGAGTTATGTCCTCTTTGACTGACATATAGTTGTATATACTGGATTTTATGCTTGCGTTTGTGTTGTTTCTTGCATGTGCAGGTGTACGATCACGGAGATCGTGAGGATTGTGATCTGCCAGGGCAAAGGAACGGGAGCACCACCTCTTCTACAAACGACAACGTTGGATTCTAGGTAAGCCTTCCTCACAAGTCGGTTTATTTACGATTAGGAACCTGCACTGTAGCGTGTTTGATTGTTGCTAGACCCGATCTGGGCTAGTAGGGATTGCCTCTGTCCGCAAAGGGGATTTACCTCCTCAACAATTTGGTGACTCCGCTAGGGACTCAACTGGTTGTTTGATTTGTAAACTATAGACAGAGCCTGAAGCACAACCATATAGCCTTCGAAACACTTTTGCTCTGAATTAGTGGAGTAGATCAACGTTGCTTCAGTCAATCTCCTATTTGGTTTACGGACTGAACAACTTGGAGTTTGTCTTCTCTTTTCGGTCAACTTCTTGGCCTTTCTTTCTTGGTCAGCTCTTTGGGCTAGAGTTTCCTATTTTTTTGGCTTTGTTTTAGCCTTGTCATCACTTGTTTGTGTCTGAGACTGCTTTTTTTTCATTTTTCCATAGTAAACTCGGCTGGCGCGCTTTTCAGTGTGACAGTCACGTCCATTGGCGCAGGTTTCCTGTGTATCACCCGCGCCATTGCGTTTCTGGCGCTAATTTCAAGCTCACAGTCGTGCCAATCCTGTGAGCTATTAGGGTTTGCTGTGTTTCATGCTTTCTGAGGCTGAATTGTGATTTTGATCTTGTTTTTTCAGCTGTTTGAGTGCACTGGAGCCTATTTTGACTGGTTGTAAACTCCATCCTTTGGTTATTTGCCTATTTCTTTCGATTTTGCATATTAGCCCTAGGGAATCTAGGTGCCTTTGTGAGTCGAGCCTCCCTTGGGAGTTTTTGGTTTTCGTTCGTTCAGTCGACTTAGGGATTGCTTCCTTGCATTCGTTTGACAGTTGTCTATCATTTTATTGCATTTTTTGAGTGACTCATTTCATTTTCATTCGAATTTCGCTTTGCTTCATTTTGGGCCTAGATTACACGTCTCATTGGTGTCTTTAGGACTTTTCTTGGTTTTGAGAGACTTTTGGGTCGATTTGAGATCTGATTGTTCGTGCCATTGAGTGAAATCTGCTTGTTTTTTTCTCTTAATATCATTTCTCGAATCGCTTCTCATTTGTTTTCGGTTTTTTTAGTGCATCTAGCTATCAAACATTGAAAATAAAAAAAAATATCTTTTGCTTTTGGTTGATTAGTGCAAATTGAAATCTTTTCGATTTTACTAGTAATTAGTGAATTTGAAAGAAAAGTTTTTGATTTAATTAGTTTCATTAGAGATATCACTGATTGTCTTCCGGTCATTTTGTTTGTGTAAAAAGCTCTTAACTCTTTTGTAGTTAGCTTTCATCAAACGAAATGATGTACTGTGGCATATAATTTTGCATTTAGGAGATTTTTGAGACAGCACATTCGTTAGGTCCTGAAAACTGAAACGTAATTGAAGATTAATATTAAAATTTATCCAATTTACACTAAGGCAACATTGAAATCTAACGAAACACATTTAGAGGTCTAGGCTAGAGATGTGTTCCGGCGTCTTAAAACATAGTAGCTGTCGTTTGCCTCTTGGCTTTAGACAGCACTAGTGCGGACTTGTGCTCCCCGTACCATCGCGTATATAAAGGGAGACCCCACTAGGTTTCAATCCTTTATCCATAGGAAGCCGAGTCTGTCGCCCTATACCCGTGATACACCGGACACAACATTTGGGGAGATTTCCTGCACGTACGGAAAGTCCTTGGTTGATTTATTTTTCATTATTGAAACTAAGGTGTATATTGCAGTTCACGGTTATTTGGTACACCCTTTTGCCTAGTATTCCTGAGTAGTCATTTGATCTTTTCTGACTCCCTAAATTTGAAAATATTACCAAGCGCTTGTCCTTTCACGCTTGTGTCAAATCTGAAAGAGATGGAGTCACCTTTTTGACCGTTTCTCGACTCTTAAAACATGAAACGGTGAAGTTTCTTATTTTTCAATGTGGTAAAAATTAATCACCCGCGATTACACGCCCTGTTAGATTTTGCTTATTGACCGTTTGATCGTGTGTCTTGAATCTTTTTCAGCCCGTGTGTGGTTTTGAGTTTTAATGGCAACTTTTTCAGAGTTTACCAACCAAGGAATCCCCTCAGAAGGGAATCCTGGTCATTTTCCTCCTTTTGGAAATGTTGGTGCTCCTTACATGGCAACGTTGTCCCTTCCTGGGTTAACTGTTGGGTTTCATGTCTGGTTGTTTTCAACCTCTGTGGTCCTGAATGTCTCCACTGTTGTTCAATTAGTTCCTCCGCCGGAACAACATCACGTTGATTACCAGGTGGACCTCTCCCCTTCTTTGCCTATTTCTGCGTCCTCATCTTCTACTTCTCCTGGTGAAAGTCTGGATTCGAGTTACCAGGTGGCTAAGAAGAAGAAGAAGAAGACAAAGAAGAAGAAGTCTGATAAGTGAGAGGCTAAATGTACAACTACTGCCTCTGAGAAATCTCCTCTTGATATGCCTTCCAACCCTCCACGAAAAGTCAAGTTCCCCTGCATGTTGTGCACGGGAGACCATCTTCTTCTAGACTGCCTTGGCATTCCCAAGGTGCTTGAAGCATGGTCCAACGGCAGTCCGTCGTTGCCTTTGACTTCCGGGAGCCAGGTTGGGGGCACGGCTTCAGCTGGTGCTGATAAGGCTCCTAAGAAGCAGGGTAAGATCACCAATCCCTGTAAGTTGTGTGAAGGGCACCATGCCATTCACCTTTGTCCTTATATGGATCAAGCCAAGAGAGTCTTGGACAACCCGACTATTTCTACACCATGCCTCCCGGCTGGTTATAAACAAATTTCTTTGAGTCTTCCACCTACTGATGCCATGATTGGTCAAGAGTCATCCTTGGTCAATCCCGCTCCCCTGAAAATTCAAATTAACGAATCCATTCCTGACCAACCATTGGTCATGGGATCGGTTGAGTTGGCCCCGCCTACGGTGCACCAGGTCTTTTCTGTGGAGAGTGGATCTCACACCCCCCATGTTCTTCTGGTTTCTTCAGATTCTTTGGACTTGGAGAGAGATTCTCCTGTCCCTACACCTCAAGAAGCAACTCCTCCACCTCCCGTGATGGAGGTTCCGGAGGATACTCCTCCCGCCTTCGAGTTGGAGGTCATGGAGGAGGCTCCTGCTTCCGTAACACTAGGGGAAAACCATATTGGTTCGATGGTATCCCCTCCGAGTAGTTTGGTCGCTTCCTTTGATTGGAATCGATTTTCAGGATACCGCCTTCCGTCTTATGTGCCTTTTGAGATCATAGTACAGGCTTTTGGTCTAGTCGTACCTAGCACCATTATAGACGAAGGTGCTTCTGTTAGTATTCTATCCTCAACTACTTGGAAAGGTTTTGGTTCACCTCCACTTGCACCTGTTACGCAGAATCTGTTGGCGTTTAACAGAAGAACTAGTCAACCGTTAGGGATCCTTCTGAGGTTACCTGTTACTTTGGGAGGTAAAACCGTCCATATGGATGTGATGGTTGTTCCAGGCCCCTTGGATTTCAATCTGATCTTGGGGCATGATTACACCTATGCCATGGGAGATCTTGTCTCCTCCCTTTTTCGTGTGGTCTGTTTTCTGCATGAAGGACGGATCGTGACCATTGATCAGCTCTTGTTCTTTGGTCCTGATGTGGCAGCTGGCCCACCATCATCCCTTCCTGGTTTTTATCCACCCGTTGTATCTGCCCCACCACAGGTCACCTATGTGGCTACCTACCCCGTGCCTGTACTCAGTGATAGTGCCGTTGTGCATCAAGTGCTAGGGGCATTGGGTCCTGGCTTCCAGGATGTTTTCCTTCCATCGGGAGTGGAACTCTTGGAAGCTATGACTTCATATTATTATGATGGGGTTTGGTCAGAGCATGGTTCTTTTCCTGTGTCAAGATCCTTAAAAAATGAAACTAGGTCTGGTTGGAGCAGAGTTCCTTGTCTTGTGTCAAGCTCCTTAAAAAATGAAACAAGGTTGTCAGAGCACAGTTCGTTTTCTTGTGTCAACCTCGTTAAAATAATGAAACATGTTCTTGTTCAATTTGAGTCTTTCTTTAGTTCTCGTAAAATCCCAGTCAAGTCTTTCTTAGATCTCATAACTTGAACCTTCACTCCATCTGCCTTTCATATGGAATGAAGCTTGGGGGGCATGCACCTCGAATTGAGTCACCATGCTGGGGGGCATGCTTACTTTTTCAAGCATAGTTTGTTTTTGTTTCAAGCTTGTGTAAAAATGAAACCAACTTCAAAGAAAAGTTTCTTGATTTCAAGCTTTTGTTAAAATGAAACCATGCCCATTTTACCTCTTGTGATTGCCATTTTATTAGCCTATTTTTGTCAGATGAGCCTTGGTTTTCTCACTCCATCGTCACTATCTGCTTGGCCGATCATATGCCTTCACTTGGTTGTTTTACCCGTTCCTCAGGAAATGCTGCGATGAGTGGTCTTGTTAGCCAGCCTCTTAACCTTTACTTGTTCTGAGTAGTTCCACCATTACCGGAACCAGTTGCTACCCTTTATACCACTCGTTCCTCCAGGAGGAGTCATCTTTTAGCTTTTTTCTGACTCTCTAAACATGAAAAGATTGCCGAGGCCCTTTTCGTTTCGATCTCATTAAAGTGGACACGGAACGACATCTACCCAGTATACATTTACCCCTTTTTCGGGCTGGGATAGATTATTTACGAAAAAGGTATACCCTAGCCTATCGTGACTAGGAGGTTTTCTCAGACAAAGTTTTCTACCTTTTTGGATCTAAGGAACTATTTACGAAAAGGGACCTCTGGAGTTTAATTTTCCGCTGTCTTTTCAAACTCTCTAAACATGAAAAGACGTCGAGTTCTTCCTTTGTCAGACTCGTTAAACTCTGATGACATTGGGTTCAGTCATAATGACGTTATTCGAGTCTCTCCTTCCTAGGGCTCGTTAAATGTACTAGGATGGATTCGTCCGAAGGACGGACTTATATGACAAGCATATGGTATCCTCTTCAAGCTTGTGTAAAAATAAAGAGGTACTTGCTGAAATGGTGGGGGAAAATGGAACCAGCATCATTGTCGTATCGACAGTATGTCGCTCTTGAACATGGCACTTGTTTGCATTCGTGTCGGGTTGGGGACATCTCATCTCGTTTTTCACTTGCTTCCGCGGGTTTGGGTAATCCATTTTGACCTCTCATCTGCTCTTTGCCTCGTTACCATGACCTCTGATCCGTTGATGTCAAATACTGCCAAGTCCATTGTCGTGCCGTTTACATGTTCAAGAGAAGTTGACCTCTACAAAGTATCAACCTCCCTCTGATTCTCATATGATCCTGATTCACAAACAAAAAACATCATGTTCCTCTGTCTCGTGTCGATGATGTGGGAAACATTATGGCCCACCTTCGATCAAGGTCACTTCCTGTCGACTTCAGATCATTATCCAGGAAGCTGATCTAGAGAATCCCTTATGGTACCTTCGAGCCTGCATACCTCAATGGCAGGTTTGTCGCATTCGACGTGAGGTTTTCATCATTGGCCTCCGATCGAGTGATTCTACGGGTGTTCGACGCCAGCTCATTGATTCACACGCCGTAGATTGTACCTATAGTACATTGAGAACCATTGTCATTATTGGTGGTTCCTCTCGCATCTGTTAACAGCTTTCATCATTGGCTGGTAATCAAGCGATGTTCTTGCATGTTCGACTTCAGCTCACTTATTCGCATGCTTGAACTTGTACTTTGTTCGGGTCGAGATGGAGTGCAAGACCCTGGATTCTGCTTGTTATAATCCAGGCTGCGATTTTGTGGATTATTATGATTATTTACATGACTCACTGATTGGATGGCTGCGACCATGCCTGAGTCTATTTATCGATCCTCACTGGATGGCTGCGTCCATGCCTTCGATCTAGATTATTGTATACTCTGTTATGGATGGCTGCGCCCATACCACGCATATATATCATGTATCTGAGACATCAGTTGTACTTCGCTCCGCAGGTTTTCCGATGGCGGTGTTTTCAGTCGGCATGTTCTCGTAAAGCATTTCACCCCTCTCTCTCTTTCGGGGCTCATGCTTTAGGGGGCATCTGTTACACAGCAATTTGTCACTGTCCCTACAATCCCCATACCGCACATTGGAGGGCTCATTCCGTGACCTGTGGGCAGAGTTAAGGCTTGAAAATACTTTCATTGCATCCCTCTGAAGATGAGCTTTAATTGCCCTAAAGACATCTCCCTGCAAAAAACCCTAAAAATAGCTCTTTTTCCATTGGCGTGGTTCCATAGTTCAGCCCTCGCGCCAAGAGGGAAATCCTCCAAAGAGGGCGCGCCAATTGGCGCTCTGTCATAGATCCGTACCCACGCCAACCATATTAAGAGGTGTTTTTTAAAAATAAAAGGTGGAAGTTTCATCCTAACAAATTCCTGGACTGATATCTATCTTGAGTTGGGTGGTTTGGATACGTATTTCCATAGAGAGGAAGTGGTTTGCCACCTCTCATGGAAGCTTCCTTGATGATAGGGCCAATCCCATAATTATAGGGATCCCAACTCCCCTTCCTCCTTCTATAAAAGCTTGCTCATCTCCATGGCAAGCTAATCTCCAAGTTCCCAAGAGCTTTCACATCCTTATGCTGCAAGAGCCTTCTTGATTTCCCTAAGGCCAAATCCAAGCAAGGAGACTATTGCCAAGTATCCGGAGAGAGAGGCTTGTCCCATCCTTGACAGGCTTTATCGAGACATGTTGTGCTGACGACCCGCCAAAGGAGAGTGCTGCGTCGAAGCTATGGTTGTATTCTTCTTTTGATTCATTAATGATAAGCGACTATCGGTTATGGTTCCACTCTTGTTCTTGATTATGTTCATGAGTTATGTCCTCTTCGACTGACATATAGTTGTATATACTAGATTTTATGCTTGCGTTTGTGTTGTTTCTTGCATGTGCAGGTGTCCGATCATGGAGATCGTGAGGATTGTGATCTGCCAGGGCAAAGGAATGGGAGCACCACCTCTTCTACAAACGACAGCGTTGGATTCCAGGTAAGCCTTCCTCGCAAGTCGGTTTATTTACGATTAGGAACCTGCACTGTAGCGTGTTTGATTGTTGCTAGACCCGATCTGGGCTAGTAGGGATCGCCTCTGTCCGGAGAGGGGATTTACCTCCTCAACAGAAGGGACAATTAACTCGAGCTAAGGAGGGCAATATGAAGAACTTCAGCTATGGAACCATCCTGATATCATTTTCTCTCGAAAGGATTCCACTCCTCATCCCACAGCAGCATCTGGTGGACCCTACAGGACCTACAGATCCTTGTATGTTGTGATGGTTTTCATTGATGGCACGCCATGGTGGCGATGGCGGTCCTATAGTACGAGAAGCCAAATATTCATGGTAGAGGACTTACCATTTTTGGGTCGTAAAAAGGTATCTTTTGAACACCTAATTAGCCTACATTAATCATCAATCTGGGAGTGACTTTTTATTTCAAGAGTGTACTCTTTATGAGGCTGCAATTATCTAAGAGTAATGCTATGAAGATGTAATACAGAATGTTAAATGCAAAAGTAAAAAATGCTTGTAAAGAAACATAATTACAGTGAGATGAATGGAAATGCTTTAAAACCTTAATTAAACCAATCTGCAAAACATCGATCAGGGATACAGTAGCAATAACTCTTTCCCTTAGAAATCGATGCAAGATAACCAATCTGGGAACTTGGAAGCAATAACCAGTGTCCTCTACAGTTGGTGATCTTTAAAGCAATCGAAATGAAAGAAAAATCAATCTTCGTGCTAATGAAAATAAATAAAAGGAACAAAATCTGGAAAGGAACAACAGCATGTAACTATAACTCATCTATTTGCTAATCGGAAGCTATGAATAAACAATGGACAGAAATGGAACAACAATATGAAATGAACAACAATTACAACTCTAACGCAATTAAACAACTAGATTTCCACACTTCAATCCCGTCGACAGCCAATTACTACGCAACAATAAATTATAACAATTCATAAATTAATGGAACAGCAACTCGAATCAGATACAGAACAACAAAGCTTTATAATGATAACAAGATAACCGAACAACAAGTGTGCTTCTTGTAAAGGATGAAATAGCAATGCAATTCATTAATGAATCTGTATTTGATCTAACAACGATAAATCAATTCTATAATTGAAATAAACATTAAACACACTTCACACAACAGTAAGCAAGGGTTAAAAATACAAACAGCGAAGTGATTCCACCAGAGCCGGGCCCTTAGCGCTAGTGAAATACTGCTGGGCTAATTCAGAAATTAGAAGATGAAACGAAATGCGTGTATTATATTAAACAAACATAAAACATTACAAAGGAGGTTCTCTCAAAGCCAAGAGTCAATAAAACATTATATTACAGAGGAAATTTTTAAATGTAAAGCTTTTCGACCAACTCATTGACTGACTATCACTAAAGGACATTGCTTTTTATATCAAATCTCAACAGACAAGTCAAGAAATAAGATGAGTTTGAACAGCGATCCCTCAGGATCGAAGGATCCTGAGGGATTCACTCCTCTTTGTTTATTTATTATCTTGTTTACTCTGACCGAGGCTGAGCTGTCCCCTGCCTTTTCTTGGCAATTTGTTCGGATCTCCTTGCCTTTGGCTGGATATGGTTCAACGCTGATGGAGCAGCAGTTACATTGATTTCAGCCCCGCCTTTGGTACAGTTGTTCACTTCGTCGAATTCCTGTTTTGTCAACAAAAAGTAACCTTTAGCCATATTTTTATAATAAACATAAACCTTTCCAATTCTATTATAATTATTACAATAAATTACCTTTCCAAGGCAAAAAGGAGTATGTCTATGGTAAAAGAATGAGAAGATACATAGTAATTTCATACCTTTTTCTCTGCCCAACATACCCCCCTTCTTAATCTTTTTCATGTCCTCATGAAAACTATAGTTCACATGGAGAGTAGTCAAAGAATAAGCCGGATAAGGTTTGTCATCGACAGGCCTAAAACCATGTAGTGTAGCTAATTCCTCAAAAACATGTTTTGTCTGTCCTTCAGGGAGTTCGTAAATAGCTTTGTAGTCTGAAGCAGGGTACCATGCAATAGGGCTACGGAACCTACATCCTAACCAGAATGGTCCTTCTTTTAAAACGAGATGATTATAGGAAATTAAGCGGTCTGCAGCTAGCCCAAAGTTTCTATAATTAAATGGTTCCCTATTTTGCACATTCTGATTAGAGGTTCTCCACCGGACCTTAGCTGCTATATAAGCTTGGTTTCTAATGGATAAGAAATAATATGTTCCATTCAAAATAATTGATTTGTGGACAGGTCCAAATGCTTGGATAACACCTTCCTTTGTCATAAAACTTTTCTGTCTAGCCCAAAGTTGGGATGGGTTCTGAGGTTCACTCCTAACCCACAAATCTAATTCGTTTTCCTGCCTTTGGAAAGAATTATAGGCTTTAAGCCATTTTAATTGATTCACAGCAAAGGAAATGAAAGCCTGATATTGAACATCTCCCACAAAAGGGCTGGGATTTGACTCACAATAATTTTCAAGTACTAAATTATGCAGGTAAAATTCACACAAAAGGCGCTGTACTTTGATCCCATAAAGTTTGCAGCATGATACAAATTCGTCTATGGTTTTTAGCTCTATGGATTTCCCTGCCCTAACTGCCTTGATCTTTAGTTGTAAATATCTTTCTAGTAAAAACAAAGCATAGTTTTTGGCGGGGCATCTACAAGCTAAGACATCAGTATACAATGAGAAGAGAGTGTCCATTCGATTGTAGGCTAGTTTTAGTTGGTTCATTACCTTATCAGCCTTTTCCTCTACTTTCCGACATTTTTCATGGGCTTCAGCTTCTGCTTCATGAATAATTCTCATTTGTTGCTGCAATTCTTGATATTTATTTCTTGGGACAGTGTCTTCCTCCAATCTCTACCTTTCTATTCGGGCCTGTGCCAACTCTTCTTGGAGTCTGGCCAGTGTCGGATCACTAAAAGTGTGCTGACTGCTAGATTGCATATTTTCACTTGAAACAGGTTCCTCTGGAACAGATTGTGTTGGAATAGCCATTTGCTGCTCCGCATCCTCATAATTAGGCTCAGATATGGTTTCTTCTGCAACTTGGGGGTTCCTATTAGCGGTCACCTTTCTCTTTTTCGAAATTATTTTGGTAGCTATGCTTCTTCTCTTAGGGGCTCGCTTAGGCATTTGTTTCATTCTCAGAACCCTAATGGTTTGCTTGAGCTGTTCTACTAGTTTATGAAGCTTTATTCGTTTCCTGCGAAGCTTCTCAATCTCAGTTGTTTTCCTCCTCTTTCTTAATGGAACAACCGCTCCTTTATCTGAACCCATTTGCTCAACAGGGTTTTGGTCTATATCAGCCGTGCCTTTAGTTAAATTCTCTTCTTGACCTTCTTCTTGGGGTTCTTCTTCCACATTCATTTTCCCTTGGCTAAATTCTTCGGGAATCATATTCTCAGTTGACTCTGCAATCTCCTGGGGGCTTCCAAGTTGAGATATTTCTTCGGTGTTCTCTTTCTCCTGTTCACGCCTCTCAGGAGAAGGAACCCTAGCTTCGCTAGGGTTTGTTGTTTCATTCAAAATTTCTCCAACTGTTTCTTTATCGATAGCAGAGTACTCTGGTAGTTGATTAATATCAATATTAAGGTCCAAAGGGCTGTGAGGCTATGCATAATCACTCATATTGGCCAAAATCTGGGCCAATTGGTCTTCCTATAAAGGGCTTACGATAGCATTTTCGGGAGGCTCTGTTCCTTCTTTATCACTGCTATGATTGTCTTCGTCCTCCTCACAGGTATGATAACTTCCTTCCTCCTCATCCGAATACTGAATTTCTCCTTCAATTTCTTCTTCCTCAGTATTTCCTTTGATTTCTTCTTCCTCATTATTTCCTTTGATTTCTTCTTCCTCTTTATTTCCTTCCTCTGCACTGGATTGTTTTTCACTACCGTTGTGGCGACTTATTTCTTCTTCGTCCGAGTAGCGAATTTCTCCTTCCAATTCCTCTTCTTCATCAGTACGAGGGCTTACTCCCTCCAATTGTGGAGGTTGTTCATCCTCTGAGCTGTGCAATTCCAGGGGCTGGTTACTGCTGCCTAGAAGTCCTTCCACCATCCTCCTACTTCGTTTTGAATGGAGGGACTGTTTGTGAGTAGATGGCTCAGCTATTGAGCCGGCCATCCTCTTCCGTTTTGGAGAAGGTAAAGCTAACCCTCCATCAATGGAGAATATCAACTCTTCCTAGCTGGTCTGTTGCTGGGCGAGGCTACGACTCACTATTAATCGAATTAGGCAATGGTGGCTAACCACCATATCTGCATGTTGAGCTTTTCTTATACCACGAGAGATATCATGCAACAAGGAATTTAAAAATGCAGGCAAATTGATGGTGCATTTCTGTTTTAATACAGCCAGTAGCCTAAGGTGGCGAGGTCTTACCACATATTTTCTTCCGTTGCACGTTATATAAGCCTACACAATCTTGGCCAACTCCATCCATGGTTCTCCTAATGATGCTGGCTGAACTCCTTTGCCTTTGACAACTAATGTCTATCTGTCATCTTGAAAAATCTTCATGGCTTCTCAAATCCTAATATTTTTCTGAGTCTAAATAGTCCCTTGTGCTGGGATGCTAGATACCTCTGCAATTATTTCATTGGATACAGCTATCTGTCTTCCTCTAACCATGGAGGATCCTTCTTGCAAGTTCTGTAAAAATTCGGTGGCCACTGCTTCATGGGGTTGTTGCATCCTGATGAAATATGTAATCCACCCCAGTCTTTCTAAAATTGCTCGTGCAACATCATAAACGATCAGCACCTGTGGTTCAATGTGAATTGGCCGTCCTCCCATCTTCTCTACACTCTGTTAGTTTTTATCAACACACAGTAATCGCAATAGAACAACACAACACGGTGAATTGGAATAATGTCATTGAAAATTTGTTATTTCCTAAAATACAGGGATTTGGTTCACATAAATCTCGGGATTTTATCTACATGCAGACATTCGTGCCCCCCCTAATGGATGATAGGTCATCCTCGACTATCAATTGAGAGAGGCAGGTATGGCATAGCAGTAGTACAGTAGTAAAAAGCAGGCATAATTATGATACATTCAATCAAATTATAGCAACTACTGAAATCAATGCGTGTGATGAATCGGTAATGCATAAAATCATTTTGTAATGATTCAAATATGAGGAGAAAGGACAACATAAGATAAAAATAAGTACAATTACGTTATTTACCATTTCAAACTAATATGATCGATTTGTAATGATTTTCATGTATAATAGGTTCGGAAGTAAAGGTAAAGGATTCATACTTTCATTTGATATTTAAATAGAGATATAGGAAAAGGGTTAAATATAACTATTGATGTGTATTAATGTAACTCCAATACCATCAGCAGAGCTCTATTGCCCACAAGTGTCCATAACCTTGACATAGTTGCTTTCTTACCCACGGAACCATTATCCTTTATTTATACTGAGGAAGTGCTTTTTGTTGAATATCATGATGGAGGTCATTGTGTTGGCTTGGTGACCAGATAAACCACAATGCCATTCACCGGGAAGAAGTGAAAGGTGGGCAGGCCGGCTCGTGATGAGACCTCCTGTTCCAAAGACTTCTTGATTTTTTCAATTGTCTATTGGACCATATCCCTGGTTTGGTGGCCATGATGGGAATGCCACTTCACTTCCTTCCTTATGATCACGGTAGGCTGGCTCTTGATGAGACCCCCTATCCTCCATCTGCAAAATCATAAAATTATTAATAAAATATGTAAATATTTTTCTTTTTCATATAGCACTTTTCCTTAGTTATTCATAAAGGATGGCTCAACACTCCTTAAGAGTAGGGATGGTGGAAGAAGTCTGAACATCTCAATAGAAAAGAATATGCCCTTATTCCTATTCCATAAATAAAAATCAAAGAAATTTATAGCATATGGGAAAGAACCAGTCATGATAAAGATAACTGACTAGATTAATTCAATGGTAATAAAGTAGAAAAATTATGTTATTGATCATGCCCCTTTAGCCTTTTTTCTTATCATTACTAGAAAATTTCCTTAAAAATGACGATTTCTTTTGATTTGCTGATTACAATAAGCTTTAATTTATATGATTGTATATAAATGATATATTTGCCTTTAGAAGAGTGAAAAAAAATTCTCAAAATGCTGGCTTAAAACAAAAAAAAATCTACTCAAAAAGGTGTTGTTCCTTTAAAAAGAACAACAAAAACAATCTACGGAACTGTTGTTCCTTTCGAAAGGAACAACAAAAACACTCTGCGGAAGTGTTGTTCCTTTGGAAAGGAACAACAGAACTCAAAACAAACGAAATAAACAGAGTTTTTTTTTTTTTAAAGAAACAGAATTCCATGAAACAAACGATGAAGAAATAAAGAAATAATATAAACAGAAATTAAAAAAAACGAATTTCCTAAAACAACAATCAAGAAAATGAAGAATGCTTTATGTAAAAAAATTTTAAAAAAGGAAAGATTTAACAAACTGGTGCCGAGGAGGAGTTCTCCCCTTCAGCGATAATTTCCATGGTAGAATCTTCCCGTAACTGTTGGTAAAAGGATTCCTGGGTAAGCGGTTTATGATACAATCGTACTCGATGACCATTTACCTTAAAGGAATATCAAGATCCGTCAATGGTAGCTAATGTAATAGTGCCATTATCATGCACTTTTTTTATTTCATAGGGTCCAAGCCATCGTGTCTGGAGTTTCCTTGGGAAATCCTGAAACCTAGAATCATATAGGAGTGCCCAGTCTCCTTCGTGGAAGATCTTTTCTTTGATATGGGCACCATGCCATTTGGCTCTCTGTTGTTGGATTAATGCTGTGTGCTGAAGAGAAAAGAGCCTAATTTCATCTAACTCATTAATTTTCTATAGTCTTTTAGCCTGGGCTTCATTTAGATCTAGACCCACATTTTGAGCTGTTCTTAATGTTTGAATTTCAAATTCTATAGGAAAGATGGGTTCTTTTCCAAATACCAATTAATATGGTGAATATCATGTAGTAGGTCTCCATGTTGTTCGATATGCCCACAATGCTTCTGGAAATCTGTAGGCCCAATCTCGTCTGTGCGAGGCAATGGTTTTTGTTAACATAGATTCAATTACTTTTTTCATGCTCTCTACTTGGCCATTGGCCTGTGGGTGATATGGAGTTGTAATCTTGTGCTAAATGTGGTAGTTTTGCAATGTTTCAGCTAATTTATTACCTAAAAATGGTGGTCCTCCATATGTGATTATGTCCCTTGGGAGACCATAGTGCACAAATATTTTGAAAAGAAACTGTATTACAGAGTCCTCTATAGCTTTTGAAAGTGCCTTTGCTTCAACCCACTTAGTGACATATTCGGTTGCAACTAGGATGTATGTTTTTTGGTTTGAGGGAGGACTAATAGGGCCAACAAAATCAAGTGCCTAGCATTCAAATGGTTCAATCACTAGTTGAGGGTTCAAAGGAATTTCATCAGACTGCCCAGGGCAACCTGACCTTTGGCAGCTATCACAGGCCTACACGAATTTTTGGCATCCTTAAAGATGGTAGGCCAGTAATAGCCCATTCGTAAAACCTTATGGGCAGTTCTATGATCTGCAAAATGTCTGCCACATTGGCCATCATGGCATGCTTTCAAAATATCAAATACTTCATCCTCCCGGACACATCTTCTTATTTGCATATTTCCCCCTGTGTGAAATAGATAGCCCCCAATCCAAGAGAATCGGGTACTACGCTGTATTATCTGTTTTCGTTCATTAAGGGATAGATGTTTAGGTAATTTACATATTGCCAAATAGTTTTCTATATCAACATACCACGGTGTTCTGACAGTAACTGCGAAGAGATGTTCATCTGGAAAGTGGTCTTCAACTGCTTCTGTATCTGTTGGCTTTGGCATTCTTGACATAAAGTCAGCTATAGGGTTCTCTTTCCCAGGTCGATCTTTGATTGTGATGTTGAATTCCTGCAGTAAAATCAACCATCTCGTCACTCTTCCGTTGTAACAGGTTTATTTGCTAAAAATTTAATGGCAGAGTGATCAGTATATAGTACTACGGGATACCCAGTTATATAATGTCTAAACTTATTTATAGCATGAATTGCATCTAAAAATTCTTTCTTAGTCACAGTATAATTTAATTTAGCAGGGGACATATTTTTGCTAATATAATAGATTGCATATGGCTTCTTGTCTTCCTCCTGCCCAAGTACTGCTCCAATTGCTGTGTTTGAGGCAGCGGATGAAATTTGGAATGGAAAATTCCAATTTGGGCCCCTCAGCACTGGGGCTGTTGAAACAAGATTTTTCAGATCATTAAAGGCATTGTCACATTTATTTATCTAAATGAAATCAGCATTTCCAGGAAGTGCATATAAAGGTGCAGCTATTTGAGAATAATGTTCTATAAATCTTCTATAGTAACCAGAAAATCCAAGAAAGCTACGTACCTCTGTTTGTGTGGTGGGTGTGGGAATTAACAAGATTATTTGAATTTTAGCTGGGTCCACTTGAATTCCAACTGCTGAAATATAATGCCCTAAGATAACTCCTTCGGTCATCATCATAAGAAACTTTTCGTGGCTTAAACAAATCCTAGTGTCAATACATCTTTGCAATACCTTTTCTAGGTTTTCCAATGCAGGTTCAAAATCATCCCCATAAGGTGTGAAATTGTCCATATATACTTCGAGGCCTTCATTTATTAAGTCTGCAAAGATGCTAAGAATTGCCCTTTGAAATGTAGCAGGGGCATTGCATAGGCCAAAAGGTAAGACTCGGTAGGCAAATGTCCCCCATGGATAGGTAAAAGTAGTTTTGTCCTGGTCTTCAAGGGCAATCTGGATTTGATTGTACCCACTGAAGTCATCAAGGAAAGAAAAGAATTTCTTTCCTGCCAATGTGTCTAATACCTGGTCAATGAAAGGAAGGGGAAAGTGGTCTTTCTGTGTTGCCTTATTAAGTTCACGGTAATCTACACATATTCTCCACTTTCCGTTCTTTTTTGGTACCACTACTAATGGAGAGACCCACTTGCTATCAGATATTGGGTAGATGAAATTAACATCCAATAGTTTTTGTAATTCAGCTTTCACAATATCTTTGAGGTGAGGGTTTAGTCTTCTTTGGGGTTGGCGAATGGGTCTTGCATCTTTTTCGATATAGATGTGGTGTGTATAAAATTGAGGGTCAATTCCTTTCATATCGGGGTAATCCCATGCAAAGGCTGCTTTGTATTTTCGTAATAATTGGAGCAATTTCTCTTCTTGTTCAATAGTGAGATTTTTGTTAATGTTTAGAGTTTTTCCCGGCTCAATTTCTACGGTCTTTCTATTGTCCATAGAAGTAGTAGGGATTACTTGATCAGGAATATCTTTGAAAGGATATTCTTCTTCTTTATTATCGAATGCTGCCTTGATCATGTGACATTGTAAATGAGATTTGGTTTGTGGTTTATTAATAAAACTATTAATGATATCATCCTCTGTTTGATCTTTAAAATCAAGAGCATTTTCTATAGTTAGAGGTGATCTCATATTTTCCATTAGATATGATGCAGGTTGTTTCTTTGTTTTGATTATTGATAGACTTGGCTGGGCTGGGGGATAGAGGGCTAAATTCTTGACATAGTTTCCCCTTGTTATTGTCAGATTTCCTTGTCGACATCCAATATAAGCATCGACAGTTGCCAACCAAGGTCTACCTAAGATCAACAGATGTCCTTCTAGCCGGTTCTTTGGATTAATAACCAGGAAATCAACAAGGTATTCCCAGGAATCTACAGATACCATTACATCTTGTAATGTACCTTCTGGTTTGACTACCGATCGGTCAACCAATTCCAATAAGGTTGTTGTTGGTTCTAGTGATGTAATGCCAAGTTTTTGATAGGTGGTGGTTGTTAGAATATTGATTGTTTCTACCAAATCAACTAAGGCATTTGGAAACAATTTCCCATGGATTTGGAATGTCACTATATGATTTCCCGGGTCTTCATATTTTACAGGTGTTTCCATTCTTGATAATAAGTCAGATAAGGTACCGACTATTTGGATAGTAGGATTGGTGGTTGCTCTCCTCTTTGGCTTCTTTATGCATAATTCCTTAATGGTTTTTGCATATATAGGAATGTCTTGGATATCTTGGAGGAGAGGGATTTTTATACACAAATTTTTTAATTCTCCCAGAAGATCAAAATTAGGTTGTTCTAATGGATGAGGTATAATTAATCGTTTTGGGAATGGTGGAGAGGAATTTGTTACTTTTTGTTGACTTTGTTGTTGATTTTGTTGTTGAACTTCCTTCTCATTTTGTAATGTTTGTTCTACAGGTAACGGATCTTCAATATGAGAATCATTGTTTCTCTCTGTTTCTACTATGCGCCCAGACCTTAATTGAAGATCATTGCACTCCCTCAGTTCAGTTTGTAATTCTGGGGGTTCCATTATTTGGACAGATTGAACTGGCCTATTGTTTGGGTTTGGGTTGGGATGGGCTAGGAGTTGTGGTCTTAAGTTAGTCTGGGGGTTTGTATAGGGAGCTGGCAGTGTAGGTTGAGAGAGAGGAATTGATCCAGCTGGCTGATTTGTAGGTTTTTTCCAGTTTGACTGCCAGGCCTGACTCTGGGAAGTAGAGGGGGACCATTGTGTAGGATAGTTATTTTTCCAAATTGGTGGGCAGAAAGGAAAGCTAGGCCAATTATTTTGGTTTGTTTGATTTGGCCAAGATGTGGGAGGAAATGGCTGTTGTGACCAATTGGGGAAAGGTGGTTGATTTTTCCACATCCCACTATATTGTTGAGCATTATATTAAGGAGGCTGAAAAGAAGAAAATGGATCATTTGGCATACTTGATTGTCGCAGCTGCCATTGTCAGCGTTGATTAAGCAGACATACCAGTTCTGATTCTTCTTCTGGCTCCTTATAAACTGCTTTTAGGCCAGGAAGTGAAGGACATCCCTCTGTAGGGTGATCTTTCGTGCAAATATCACAGACTTTAATCACATCCAATGGGCACTCTTTGTGGCTGTGTTTCTTCCTACATCTAGGATAGAATATTGCCAAATTTTTCTTTGCTTCTGCTTGTTTTTGTTTGGCTTGCATAATATCTAACTGCGTTGTTAGAGTCCCAAGTATGTCTGTCTTAAAGTCTTCTAGCAGATTTCCAATCTCTGCACGAGTCACACCTTCATTAGAGGTCTTATTTTCTCTTGTAATCATATCACGTTCTGCTGATTTTAGCCTTGTATTGCCCCTCGAACTCCTGATACACAAATCAATGATGTTAGGATAAATTTATTGATATATATCACCTTTTCCCATAATATGCAATGTTTCAACCCATTGATCTTTCATTCCCCTAATTAATGTGGTTTTCAAAACATTATCAGGTAAGGGTAAAGATGCATAAGGGGATCTCTGAAGATTGTATTGAAATCGTTCCACATATTCTTCCAAGGTTTCATTTGGTTTTGCTGTCATTTGGAATATTTCATCTTTTAATTCCCAAGATCTGCAATAATCTTGATACTTCTTTAAAAATGCATCTTTCATATGATCCCAATCAGTTATGACACCCCCACCTAATCCCATAAACCATCATAAGGCTGCCCCTTTTAATGTTGAAGGAAATAGTTTAATTTTTGGGGATTGGTGGTATAATCATATCCCATGCACAGCACATCAAATTCAAACAAAAACGCGTCTGGATCCTCTGATGTTAGGCCATGAAATGTGGGAATATGTTGAAGGGGAATAACTTTCATAGGTGCGTTGATTGCAGTATCTACTATAGGATATTGCAGCGTAGAGGTTTGCTGGGGTGTCTGCTGGTTCTGATTTTGGTTCTGGGCCATTTGATCGAAGATATGCCAATATCCCTCAGGGATTTCCAAGGAATTTCTAGGTTGACGAGTAGGGGTAGGAATGGCTTTGACAACACTCCCTTTGTCTGGAATAATAAGTATTCCCTGTTGACCTACTGTTTGAGGTGATTCAGGGCCTTGGTTCTGAGTAAGTTGAACAACACTTCCCTTATCTGGGTTGCTTATTGTTTGGGTGACTTTAATAGGAGATTTTGGGTCTCTGGATTCTCCCATTTCCCCTTCTCCTTCTCGGAGATTGCTAGAGTTCCCTTCTTGAGGGAAACTTATGTAAGGATTCTCAATTTCTTGGGAATCTTGCTCAATTCCCTCTGTTTGACTGTGTATCTCAGAAAAGGCTTCAGATGGTGATTCTTTAGCCTGAAGGGAACTAGTAGGCTGTCTAGAAATAGATTTTCTAAATCCTACTGATGGCTGAGATTCAGTTCTCTTAAGGATTTCGTCAATAAAATTTGTTCGTCCAAGGGTCACCGGTCCCTTAGGTTTTTCAGTTTTAGGAGGAATTTTGTTTTTCTTAGTTGGTCTATTCATTCAAGAAAACAAACCTTCATTCCTACCTAAAGAAAGAAGCTTACCTACTTCTGCTATGAAGCGGGCTGCGAGCAAGTGTGTTTCTTACCTAGTGCGCAGGTTCTTACCTTCCATCTTTAATACCCAATTCTTCGCAAGCAGAAGAAAATCAGCTCTGCATCACTCCTTTGAAATGGCATACACTCTCCCTGGCAACGGCGCCAAAATGTTGGGTCGTAAAAGGGTATCTTTTGAACACCTAATTAGCCTACATTAATCATCAATCTGGGAGCGACTTTTTATTTCAAGAGTGTACTTTGTCTGAGGCTGCAATTATCTAAGAGTAATGCTATGAAGATGTAGTACAGAATGTTAAATGCAAAAGTAACAAATGCTTGTAAAGAAATCTAATTACAGTGACATGAATGGAAATGCTTTAAAACCTTAATTAAACCAATCTGCAAAACATCGATTAGGGATACAGTAGCAATAAATCCTTCCCTTAGAAATCGATGCAAGATAACCAATCTGGGAACTTGGAAGCAATAACCAGTGTCCTCTATAGTTAATGATCTTTAAAGCAATCGAAATGAAAGAAAACTCAATCTTCGTGCTAATGAAAATAACTAAAAGGAACAAAATCTGGAAAGGAACAATAGCATGTAACTATAACTCATCTATTTGCTAATCGGAAGCTATGAATAAACAATGGATAGAAATGGAACAACAATATGAAATGAACAACAATTACAACTCTAACGCAATCAAACAGCTAGATTTCCACACTTCAATCCTATCGACAACCAATTACTATGCAACAATCAATTATAACAAATCATAAATTAATGGAATAGCAACTCAAATCAGATACAGAACAGAAAAGCTTTATAATGATAACAAGATGACCGAATATCAAGTGTGCTTCTTGTAAAGGATGAAATAGCAATGAAATTCGTTAATGAATCTGTATTTGATCTAACAACGATAAATCAATTCTGTAATTGAAATAAACATTAAACACACTTCACACAACAGTAAGCAAGGATTAAAAATAAAAACAACGAAGTGATTCCACAAGAGCCGAGCCCTTACCACCAGTGAAATACTACTGGGCTAATTCAGAACTTAGAAGATGAAACGTAACGCGTGTCTTATATTAAACAAACATAAAACATTACAGAGGAGGTTCTCTCAAAGCCGAGAGTCAATAAAACATTATATTACAGAGGAAATGTTTAAATGTAAAGCTTTTCGACCAACTCACTGACTAACTCTCACTAAAGGACATTGCTTTTTATATCAAATCTCGATGGACAAGTCAAGAAATAAGATGATTTTGAACAGCGATCCCTCAAGATCGAAGGATCCTGAGGGATTCGCTCCTCTTTGTTTAGTTATCATCTTGTTTACTCTGATCGAGGCCGAGTTGTCCCCTGCCTTTTCTTGGCAATTCATTTGGATCTCCTTGCCTTTGGCTGGATATGGTTCAACGCTGATGGAGCAACAGTTACATTAATTTCAGCCCTGCCTTTGGTACAGCTGTTAACTTCGTCGAATTCCTGTTTTGTCAACAAAAAGTAACCTTTAGCCATATTTTTACAATAAACATAAACCTTTCCAATTCTATTATAATTCTTACAATAAATTACCTTTCCAAGGCAAAAAGCAGTATGTCTATGGTAAAAGAATGAGAAGATACATAGTAATTTCATACCTTTTTCTCTGCCCAACAACCATATGCATGGATGGAATATAGGGGTGACCCAGATATGGAACTCCCTGCTGGGGTACAGTGGGACGACACAAGTAAAAAAGTATCATTTTGAATTTTTGTGTTTTCTAGATTTTTATTTGTTTTTTATCATCCAATGTTGATTGTTAAAATGTTAATGTAGATGTAGGTCTAGTTCGACCAACAGGACTATGACAGTTTGATTGATGGGGAGACCAGACCATAGCGGCAATGCTTCCACATAATGACGCAACCGAGGCCTTGACCGAGTTGGAACACAACTTGGAGAGGCATAATACAGATATCCTAGAGACTGGAATTGGTGATTTGCCTCTTGGGTACTAGAGGAACGTGGTTGGAGTTCCAGGTACCTACGCCGAGTGGCATACACCACAGCCTACTATCATGATCATCGTCATGGATAACTAATATTCGTTTTAGGCTACATTTTTGTTTTTTGTATCAGTATATTTGGATCATTAGGCTTTTGAAGCCTATGTCCTCAGATGATGTATATTTTTTTGACACACTTGAAATACTATTTATTTAACCTAATGATGATCACTACTTTTCATTATCTGAGTATCTTGTTCAATATGGATGAAATATATAAATATAAATATATATATATATATATATATATATATATATATATATATATATATTAATGTCACAAATGTCGATTTAACTCTTGGTTAGCCAATGCATCATCTAAAGTGTTCGAATTTCTTGAAATGTGTTGATATTCAATGTAATCACATTGTCTTTCCAAGAGACAATCCCTTAAAAAAATTCTTAACATGGTTGGAATTCTAACTGCATAGACACCGTTTAAATGTAATACAGTGAGTTGTGAATCTAACCTAACAATCAAACATTGAATGCCACATGCAATGGCATCAGATAGCAGTTGAATGACTGCACTATATTTTGTTATGTTGTTCGTTGTTTGACCAAGGAAAATCCCATGAATAGAAACTAACTAATCAATGGGTGAATAGATGACCCAAGCCGTGAAATATAAATTTTGAGTACTACGACAAGTGTTGTCAGCAAAGCCAATATAATCTTAAGGGAACGTCAAAATCTACAATATCAAGAGTAATCAAGATAAGCATGAAAAGTAGTGGAAATTCTTAAAGAAAAATAACTAATCTATGGAACACAGTCATAAAATGTAAGTAATGTACAAGGAATATATCCACAAGGTAAATCACACATAATATATCTTAAGATTGAGACCATTTCTAGGTTGACCTAAAGAGACACCGTCATAATCAACTAATTCATAGGCACCTTTTAAAAGTACACATTTAACAATGTAAGGGACCATGCCACATAGGTTTGAACTTACCAGTGCCTAGCTTATCATGTGCTTGATCATAAAATAAGACTATATCACCTTATGAATAGACACAAGGATTAACACTTTGAAAATATTGTGCCTTAACAGGTTTTTTATGAGCTTCGACAACTAATGCATCGGTGCGGCGAGTTTCATCTAACTATGCTAAGTATAAAAACACTCTTCCTCTTCAGAGATAGTTGGTAATAACTCAATGACTAGTTTCAATGACAAAATTTCACATTCAATTGGTAAAAGAAATTCCAAAATGTAAATGATTTGGAAAGGAGAAAAACCAATAAATGTTTTCGCAGAGGTACAATATGCCCACAAGTCTGAAAAAAGCATGGTATGTGAGTTATTTTTATGAATTCCGACAATTTGTTTGACCATATTGGTTAAGACTTTGTTTACAGCTTCGACTTAGCCATTTTCCTGTGGGGAATAAGGTGTAGAATTTTCATGGTGTAAGCCGAGTTGAGCGAAAATTTCAGTCATCATAATGTTTCGAAAGTGGCTACCATGGTCCGTAACGATAGCTTGGGGTACACCAAACCTAGCAATTACATGGTTGAATATGAAAATAGCTGCAGTTTCACAGTCACTCTTGAATTTAGGCATCGTCTCGGACTATTTGGTAAAATAATCTACAGCGATAATGATATACCCATGCCCCCCAGCTGAGTGAGGGTTACCTGTAACTAAATTGATTCCCCATTTTGAAAATGGACCAACATCTATGATTAGGTGAAGAGGAGCAGGAGGGGTGCACATCCATTAGAGAAATTTTGAGGTCTAAAATGGGCCTCCTAAGAAGAATGTACAACCAAAATAAAATTTATAAGAACCAATAGGATTCAAGATGATGATGTCAACCATGGCGGATGATTCACATTTTTTGGGGTAAAAAAGTAAAAATGATAATAAAACTAATTTTTCAACTTATCTCCCTAAGGATTTACTCAAATTTTGAGTGCGAGTACTTGTTGGATATAGAATTTGATTCCTCATCGAAGGAGTACCCATGTTGCATACTTTCGATGGACCCTGCTACATGAAAAACATGATTGCAATCATGTTTTCATGTATTTCTCACTTTTTGTGTAGCAAGGTCCATCGAAAGTGTCCAACATGGGTACTCCTTGGATTAGGAATCAAATTTTGCATCCAACAAGTGTTCCCGCTCGAAATATGAGTAAACCCATGTGGAGATAAGTTGAAAATACGAGTTGAAAAAGTAGTTTTTTTTGTTTTTTCCCTCTAAAATTTAATGTTGTAATCTAATATTATTTTATTATTTCTACTATTGTTTTATATTTTCCTTAGGAGGCCCATTTTATACCTCAAAATTCCCCTAATTTTTCGTTCAAAAATTTGACAATTGTGACATTTTCTAACCACAACGATACAATCTTTAAAGAGTGACGACCATAAATAGCCAGCACGTAGTATCTTTTGGGAAGTGGAAAACCCAGACATATGGCCACCACATGCTCCAAAATGACAGTCATTTAAGGCCTTCTCGACTTCTTCATGTGTTAAACAACGTCAGAAAACAAAATCGACACCACGAAAGTAAAGAGTATCGCCAACAATGTTATATTGTTGAGACTGGTATCAAATTCTATGAAGATCATATCATGTTAGTTCAGGCTGAAAAGTTTGGGTTTGAAGATATATGATATAAAAAGGATCCAAAGTATTGATCAGAAAAGGAGATTCATTGGGAAGGTGATCTTCTGCCACAGTTTCACACTCAGTATAGGGAAAGACACACAATAGCTCAGCAACCACCAATGATTTCTTTGATTTAGAATTTTCAAACTCTAAACGAAACTCCTGTAGGATAACTATCCACTTAGAGTATTTCCCCCCTAGCAGTTGTTTAGTAAAAATATACCTCATAGGGTTGCAATCATAGATCATGGTTATTTTGTGTAACAATATGTAGTGACGAAAACGTTGGACAACTTGCACAACTGCCAAGGCCAATTTCTCCACATGTGTGTATTTAATCTTTGTAGGTATAAGGATATGACTCAAATAATAAATCACATGTTCAAGAGTGGATTCATCTTCTTGAACTAATACCATCCCTATGGTGGAATTGGATGCAACTAAATACAGAAAGTAGTCTTGGTGATAATTAGGCGGATGCCATAATAGTGCATGGGTCAAAACGTGTTTAAGTGCATCAAAAGATTTATCATCAAGATCATCCCAAAGGAATGGAATTTCACGTTTTAACAACCGAGTAAAACCTTTAGTCAGCTTCACATAGTTAGATATAAATTGACATAAAACGTTTTCTTTCCCTTGCAAACTTTGGAGTTGGTGAAGAGTAGAAGGAGGAGGTAAATTGATGATAGCCTCAACCTTGAGAGGATCGACACTAATTCCTTCCTTAGAAATGATAAATCCCAACAATCGTCCTGATTGTACACATATTTTTTTTTGTGTGGATTCAAACGATATTTTAATTCCTACTTCAGAGAAAAATAACTCGTAAATGCGTAAGATAATCTTGCCATCACATAGAATGGGTCGGTAAGTCATCCAAGTAGGGCTACGCAATATGTTTGATATCATGAAATGCGTAAGACATGGCCCTTTGAAAAGTAGCAACCAAGTTCTTTAAACCAAAAGGTAATTTGCGATATGCGAAAGTTCCCCATGGACAAATAAACGCAATTTTGGACTGATTGTCAGGGAGTATGTTTATTTGATTATATCTGGAAAACCTGTCCATAAATGAAAATATTTAATTGCCGGCACAATCGTTAAAAATCTGGTCGATGTAAGGGGTGGGATAATTGTCTTTGGGACAATCCTTATTGAAATCCCTATAATCTAAACATACTCTGATAGTTCCCTGTTTTTTGTTCATTGGAACAATATTGGATACCCAAATAATTAAGGGAATAGGATAAATGAAACCTGCTCGAAGTAATTTTTCAACTTCAACCTTAATAGCGGCTACTTTTCGTGGATGGATTGGACACAATATTTGTCTAATAGGTTTAGCATCTAGGTATGTATTGATTTCATGAACTACAATGCTAGGATCAATTCCTGGAATTTATTCGTAAGACCAGGCTAACATGTCACGAAATTACTGGAATAGGGCTTTGTACATGTTTATTTCATCAATTGAGCATGAAGAACCTATATAAATGTTCTTAGTTATTCCTAGTTTAACTAAAATGCCAATTCGAATCGTTGTAGAAATGTTTCCTAAATTAATTTCTGAATCCGAATGAAGGATTGACATGGGATTTTGAGGTTCATCGACATATTCATTCAAAATATAGTTGAAAAGTAATTCTTAAGTTTATTGAGGTCAGGTAGAAAAGATGAACGATGATGAAGATCGTCCCACGATAATTCATCTAACGTCATAATTTTCTGAATACTTTTTTCAATATACTTGTTGGAAAGGATTAGAAAAAGGTGTCATTGTTAAACTTGATAAATGAGAAGAATCATCACTAATCACATTCACTTGATCATTTTTCAGTTGATGGGGGGCCAGAAAGTGATTGAACTGCCACATAAGCCAATTCATATGAATTCAAGGGCATCTCACTATCATAGAGGTTTAACTCAGATTATAATGGCACAATCGAAGAGTCATCCAATGGCATTGTGCTTGATGAATCATGTTGACATTGGAAATAGTACGAGGAATATTTGGAGGAGGCATAGCAAAATTTCGCATCAGAGATGAATACTTAAGAAACCCTACTCCAACATCCTCATCAGGAGTAACCATCTTTCCAACTTAAGGGACACTACCCGTAGAAGCAGGATCTGACATATAGTAAGACAACTGATCAAATTTGACACTCTTCCCTTTATCGGAGAACATTATCAACTAAAAGATAGATGAAACTATAGATGTCATAGCGTAAGACCAAATTCATCCTAATAGAAGGTTCTAGTAAATTGGGGCATCAACGACCTCCACCTCACCCATAAAAATTTTTCCTTCTTGTCTATAGGGAAATCCTAAAGAATCCCAAAAGAGCAAACACCTCTTCCATCGAAGGCTTTCAAAATTGTGGGTGATTGATTTGTTGTTGGAAAACTGAGGGATTTCCAACAAGAAAAATAAATTATACATGTATATGCTCCCTCATCAATTACTATGAGAAAAACTCGCTTGGTTTTGACGAAGACTGGTATTTGAAAATCCATTTGGTGCAGAAGTCTAGGTACAAATTGTAGAGATAAAAGATAATGAGATTAGAGTCATGAGGGTCAACAACTCCAATAACTGACAATAGTAACTTCCTTTGTGTTGGACAAGTCTACAACACTTCGAGGGATGACATTGCTGAAGGTGACATAGCCAAATCTTCAACAATGTTGTAATTTTGAGCAACTCTCACATGTGGATTGAAAGTTGATTTTTGAAGAACACCTTTAGGAGGCAGTTTAATTACCATGTCAGGACTAGTTTTCTCGATTTGTAATGGTTTGGAAGTAGGAGGAGTTGACGTGGAAGGTTGACTGGATGACCTAGTTTCGTTTCCAGTTACAAGGCCCTTAGATCCATAATCTCGAGATCGTGTTGCAACCATAATTTGAGAGGACATAATCATGATATCTATCGATGAAGTGGAAGAGGATGCATTATGAGAAATCATTTTACTGTCCTATGAAGGAAATGGATCCTTAAGAACAACAGGTGTGGGTGAACCTTTGACGAACTTAGTTACCTCAGCCCAATGGGGGAATTATTTTGTAAAATGACCTTAGTCACAAATCAAACAAGGATAATGAGGTTTCCTCTTCTCTTTAGATGGTTCAGTTTTATCTATTTTCTCTTTTGAATAATTGTTTTGTTTTTTTTTACCCTTCCCTTTATTTTTACCCCCGGTTGACTTCGTTTTAGCGGTAGATGAATCTATAACATGAATTTTAGAATTATTTTCCATAGAAGAGTCTCCTTTAGGTGAATTAGGTAAAGTTATGATCGGAGTGGTAGATTTATATTGTTTCTTTTTACTCCTGCATGTGTTAATTGTACCAATTACACCATCTGCAGCATGAGAGCCGGAAGGAGTCGTAGTTACTTGACAAGGGTGAGGTAAATTTAGAATATTTTCATACAAAGTGCTAGATTGTGTGTAAATGAGGTCTAGATATTGGGATTGAGCGATAACCTTCTCGTTCATTACAACACCTCCTTTGGATACATATTCAGTAATATTTGGGATTAAAGACTTGATAAACCATTCATCCATAATTTGATCTGGGATAAAAAAATTGACCAAACAACATCTACGTCTCCATTCATGAATGTGATTGGAAATATAAGTAGACATACTTTGTTTGAGTAAGTTCAGTACCATTATCATAATGGACTGGTAACGGAAAATGAGTTAAGAAAGAAATTGCTAAGGCATTGAAATTGTTGAAAGAGGCTTGTGGTAACTCAATGTACCACTTTGCAGCTAAACCAATAAAGGTTCTTTGAAAAAGTCTTAATTGAATGGAATCATCAATTAGAGAGTTGGATGTGCACCACAAATGATTGGTCATAACATGGTTTGAAGGGTCCTCTCCTGATTTTCCTTCGAACTTTGGAATGTCATTGGTAAACATCGTAGGCACGACTAACCATTGACCAAAAAGGAAAATAATATATAGGATAATTTGTTAGCCAAGACAAGTCTCGAAAATATAAAATTTCTCTAAAATGTAACCGTCAGTTAGGGCTTGCTGTGAAAATTGATAACACTAAGGGAAAAGTATGGTACCTTGAGGAGGGTACCCAGGATATCCTGGAATAGCCTGAGCAATTGGAATTCTCATACCTCCAAGGTAACCATGGCTAGCCATACCAAATTAAGGTTGAGTTGGTGTCTGAAATGTGTGACCAAGGTATGGTTGACTCTGGATAGGCAGATTTGGTCCTGTTTGTCCATATTAATATTGTACCTGAAATGGTTGGCCTTGAACGAATTCAACTTGAAAATGTTGACCTATAAAAGTTTTCCCTTGAAAAGGTTGACTTGTTTGTGTAGTTGCTACACCATCTTGTCCTAAAGATGTTTAAGGTATAGATTGGACCATAGGTCCGATTTGATTAACTGTAGTCTGAGGGATAGCCTGCGTGGAATTTGGCGTTGGCATTTGAGGGGTATTAGCAATAGAGACTTGAGAAACACCCAAAATGGGTGTTTGAGGAGTATTGGTTTGTTCAACAGAAGTTTTCTCAACAAATTGGATGGGAGTACGAGGAGTACTGGGCCAGCTTGCTGACTACTTCGCACAGATGCACCCGGTGAAAGTTGAGGTATTCCTTGAACAAGTTGTTGGATTTGAGTATAACCAAATTGTCCCATTAGCTGAGCAGGTTGATTGTAAGGAATTTGTGGGGTAGATTAAAAATTTTGTTGAGTAAATGAAGGAGTCTATATAGTGCTCATCCCTGGATAAGGAGTTCCTACTAAGGGTTGTGACACATAAGGTTGACCATAACTATTTTGAGGCATTGGATCATAACTTGGATAATTACCAGGTAAAGGATGCCCTACAACCGTAGGACATGTTCCAAGGTAAGGTTTTCCTCCCGGGAAGAGGTTGTTGCCCCCCAGGCAGAATGTAACCACCTGATGGGTTAACTTGAGGGGTATTCTCAAAAATCATATAAATGTAGTCCGTAGTCAAAGTTTGGGCAGTAGAATCTGATAAGCTAGTTGACATAGTAAAAGCTTGAGAGGAAGGAGATGCTCTTGAAAAAGTTCCAGTAAGTGATTGGTACTCAGCAGGAACATAAGGACCTCCATACAATATGGATGAATCAATAGACACATTTCCAAAAGCCATATTAGATATACTATATATGGGTAAAGAGTAAAATGGAATTCAGTGACGTGGATGACAGTAACTAGATGAATGTGAAAATTCAAGGGTCATAAGATACCAAGGATCTAGTCGAAAAGGAGAAAAAGGTAAATCTAATGGAAATTTCAGTTCACCGGGCCATAAATATAATGAAACCTGACGAGTGGGAATTTCTTCTTCATCATTAGTAATTTATTCAATGTTAATAAGGCCGGGAAGAATATTCTCAGTGATGCGAAGTTTTACTCAGGGTGAACGAGGATCGGGAGTAGGGGCTATAACATTTGAAGGAAACTTAGGTTATGTAAAATCAAACTCAGGTTCAGATATTTCTCGTTCAGTGAATTGTGTATCTGAGCCTTCACCAATGATAGACTCTACTGTAACAACATCATAAATTTTTGGTGGATAATTTCTAAATCTGTTTCAAATGCCTTAGGTATATTTACTTCAAAATCATGATATATCACAATGGATGATTCTGGTTGTTCTGAAGACCCAGATCTTGTTGATTTTGTACTTTCAGTTTTATTTCTCTCCAATTGACTCAGTGTGTATTCAGGAGGTTTCCCCTTAATTCTACGTGAATATCTTGGTAATTCAACCACAATTACTTTTAACACAAGAAATCACAAAATTTGAATAAATCACACCTAAGGCCTCTAAAAAAATAAAAACAAACAAATGAACATGCACTATAAAATCTTGGAGTCAAGCCACACACAAACAATTTGTTTCCACAATAAAATCACTAGTTGGTGATGAAATCCAACCTCCTAGAGATCAATGTGGAAAAATAGCGAATGGAGCTAGTTACCCTGACAACCTGCTTAATGAAACACTTTGGCACAAGTAACTCCACTATTCCATCTCGAGTGAATATTACCCTCCACAAAGTCTAAGTGAGTATAATCAATGTTCGTTCCAGGTACAGTGGGACCTTCCCTTCACCATCACCTTGGGAAAAATTCTAAAAATTCTAATATTTAGAAGTGAAAAACTTCTAAAAATCCCAAAACATTCTTTTTCATGAAGAAACCAATTCACTTTGAAGTTTATTCAATTGCAAAAACTTTAATGAAAATTTTTGTTTGCTTTAAGCCAAAATATACGATTCTTTTTGCAAACAATTGTTCCCAATTCTTCAAAATTGATGAAAAACTAAAAAAACTCTAAAATTTGTGAAAAAAAAAAACTCTTAATGAATGCTTTAATTAATAATGCCTATAAGTGCATTTTCATGATTACTTCAAACTGAAAGCAAAATAAATCACTTTTCCACTCAGAAAACAAAATCATTTTCATAAAGAACTATTTTTTTGAGACAAACCCTACTTCATTAATCTAGAAGCTTTCTTTCACAAATGAGAAAAAAAAATTACTCAAATGAGCAAGATCAACAACAAACCTGGTATATATGGAAGAAAAAGACAGAAAACAACGATCTAGAGAGGCAATCTATCTTTTTCAATGAAGCAATCAAACAAACCAGGGCAAACCCTACTTGTAAAATGTAAAAGGGATGAACTCTCAAAAAATGACAGTAAGGAAAATAAAACAAGCTCAAAAACAGGTTCCGAAGGTTGACACAAGTAAGAATGACCATTTAGAAATTAGCAATCAGACTCTGACATGGAGGGAATCTATTTTTTTTTCAAATTCCAAGGGGTGCGCAGGTAACCATTGTAATTCAGTGTGCATGCACAATACTGCACTCTGTTGCTAAAACAGAATCGTGTAGGGGCGAGAATTTTTTGAAAAGAAAAAAATAAGGCATCCAACCCAGAGGATCTAAAATTTCATCAATTCAAAAACATCCAGACTCAGTAAAACCAGTAAAAACGGAAAGCTAAACAAAAGAAAAACTTAGAGAACTAAGACGCTTCCCAGTATGGTCACTAATTTGTTACCCGGATAAATCCCTCTTGCGGATAAGAGCAATCTCCCTAGAATCCTAACAGAGAACTAGAAATAAACAAGCATGAGAATATCTCTTTCCCTAAGCTAAAAACACTCAAATTATTAAAAATAGAGGAAGATGATGATGCTCTTACCTTTTCAACGGAATGCTTGATGAAGACCCCACACTCTATCCTGATGAAGATCCTCAATGCTTAGAATAAACCTGCAAACACAAACATACAAAGGATCAAAGGCATATGCAACATAATAATAATATAAAAACCAACTTAACATAATGATCAAGGAGATTAGGAAATTAAATTGTTTTAATGAATATATGAGCATGAACCATTCACAATTCCAAGAAGAAAATATGGTGAGAAAAAGTATCCAAATGTACTATTCAGGGATAAAAGAGAAATCTAACAACCAAGCCTTGATTTCGTATAGGTTCCTCCCGAATGCCTCCAATATTCATCCTTGGTTAACAAACTCTCTAATCCAAAATTACCAGCATACGACTACTAAAAGTGAGCCCCCCTAACCATGAAGTCTTAGCTCAATTTATAGGAGAAACTGAGGAGGGTTCAGACTCACCAAAGATGGGTGAGATCCACAAATGAGGGGATTAAGGTTCCATGATCCACGAGAATTAGCTCCATGTTTGGAGGGGTTAAGCTCGAACTGATATGACTCATAGGATTCTAGTTGGGATATATGTGCCCAACTATGCTTCTGGAACTTACTTTTATATTTTACTTTACTTTGAGTTAGTTGTGTATATTTTAGTGGAAAATAGAGCGCAAAACTGTGCAGGGATTTTTGGCAGTAACAACGCATGTGTAGGCATTGACTGTAAAAAGTGAAAAAGTCATATTTAAAAGTTTAAAGAGTCATTTTACCCAAAATTCATGATTTGGTCAAGGAATATGTATGTTTTACTTGTAAGGGGGCTTGAGTATGGATGGTGATAGAACCATTTTGACTTTCAAGTCTCATGGTGACAAAATGACGTGTAACACATGATTGTTGGGTCCTTCATTTTTTTGAAGGTATTTTGGATAAATAAGGTTACAGAGCAGTCACAAAGAATAAATTGGATAGACCTATTGAAAATAGGCCACTAGAAAACAAATAGTAGTAAGTAAATTATGTCAGGACTCACGCGGCCACAAAAGTGGAAAATTATGATTGCAAAAGAAGGAAATACATGTTCAGTTTTAAAAGGATCAATAAGGATAGAGAAAAAGGAACCAAATCTTGTAAAAGTGAACTGAATCAAGGACAGGATCAAGGAACCTATGTAATGGTCGAATCAAGCAAGAAATTCTATACATGAAGACACAAATGAGTAAATCGTGTAGCTAAGGCTAAAGCGTGAGCTAAACCTAGATCTAGAATAAGAGCTAGTACCTCCTTTTGTAGTCACTTGTTTGCATGTTGAAGAGTCTTTAATCTACACATTGATTATCCTCTTTCTGTTGGTGATCTGTAATGTCTGGATGCAATGCATTTGATCTGAGTAGATGAGATCATGCAAGTCTATGAAAATATGTGTTGTAATGGTTGCTTGAATAATAAAGAATGAATTCTGGAATGATTTGAGTTATATGATTGATAAATTCATGAATTATGAATGTGCAGTTATTTATTTGTTAACATATGAGAAATTTATTTATACTTATATTTGGTTGCAGTGAATGATTATAGAGTTAAATGAATATATAACGTGATGACTATTTTAGTTTCAAACCAATGATCTTAATCCCTCTTATCATACTTTGTTTTGGCACGACTCGGGTGAGACTCTCCTTTATTTTGAAGGGAGTAAAAAAGATGGAAATAATATAGACTACAACGATGCTTTGTTGGTAGCCTTAGGTCTAACAAATGGTTCCATTGTCAGGACCCTAAAATTGTAAGAGGAATCTAGATCATGGTATCTAGAATTCTTGGTGGAGGTATTCGGGACTGGTGGCATGAGAATATTGACCATTTTATTCTGCAATAGGCTCAACTGAGACAAAAGACTCAAGACCTGGTTAAGGAATAATTTTTTTATGTTGAACCTTCTTGTGACAAATACGAAATATTTTGTTGCAAGTTCCCTGAAAAATTACAAAATTGGTTAAGGTATCTACAATTCAAAGCAGGAGTTGGAAGTCACCATAGGATTTATAGAGACTGGACGATAATTGATTTATCTGAACTCCACCGATTAGACACAAATATAACAAGGGTTTTTTACTTTTTGGTAAACATGACATTAGAAGGATATATTATTGAGTTTGTAGCTGAAAACCATCAGTGCCTTTCCAGAGCAGAAGTAGTATTTAAGTTTGGTTTGCGAGGAATATTATTGAAATAAATCCCACTTTGGATGAAAGTTTTGATGGTTGAAGAAAATATTCTAGCATTCCAATAAGATTGGATGGCTGCACTTTCCCTCTTTTGCGGTTGCGCAAACCCTACCATAATTTACTTGTCGCTCTCTATTTTCTAGTGGTTTTCTTCTGACGTGTCTATCCAATTTCTTCTCTGCAACTACTCTAACCTTATATCTCCAAAATACCTTAAAAAAATGAAGGAACCAACAATATCATCTTTTTTTTTTTTTTTCACACAACCTTGATTTAAATAAAAAACAATTATAGTTATTGCTAATGTTTGTAGAAATAAACACATCAAAGAGCATGGTATTTTTATAACACAATAATTTGATTTGTTGCACCAAAAAAATATTAACAGAAAATAAAAAATAGTTAGAGTTCATGAAGAGGAAGTATTCACTTAACAACATTGTCACATGCATTGAACAAACGTTTGAATTTTTTTTTGCTAACATGCCTATTGTTGAGTTCAACAATTGGATACATTCCTGCTACTATCCCCTACCCCCTTTTTTCCTTTTACCCCTCCTTTTTCACTCTTACAATCTTATCCTAGACACAACATTGGGTTGATATGCTTACCTAAATGATATTTTTAAGGTTAAGAGGTAAATATTTTGAATGATACCGAAAATATTAGGTTTGCATACATCTATGAAGCCTAAATGTTATATTAAAGGTTACTAATGAAGAGTTAAGGTTTTGAATTTAGGGCCAATGGACTTGTATGGTTGTTTGTAATTGGAAAATGACACATGGGCCCATGGGTTGTGTTGGTGCACACCGATGAGCCCCATCATTATGCATATTTTAAGGGGTTAAAATGCCATACTTCAACTATTAAGTTATCTCTCTCTCACATTTATTTACATTTTTTTCATATTATGCTTAATGAGAAGGGTGTATGATCTTTTTCATGTGTTGTTGCCTAATCTGAATTAATTGTAGGAAATAAAGCTATTTTTGAGATATTTTCCACCTAAGGGCTCAGAGTAGACAACAAGGAGAGATTGTAAGAGGTTTTTCCACCTCCATAACTCTTTCAATCAACCAAGATCACATCCATATCTCTCCCAAAAGCTTGAATGCAAAGGAAGCCAAGTAAAGTGACAGTTATGAGGAGATGTTGGTAGCTACCCATTTGTATAAATAAACACATGTAAGAGCTCATTAGGATTTGAATTTTGTATTCATCTAGGTAGCTCTTGAGCTCTAATTTAATGTTATTTTTTACTGTCATATGATGTATTATACCTTTTTATGCATTGATAATGAGAATTGCTTTTTCCATCACTAATTTAGTCTTAGAGGGCTGATGCTTTTGGGTTAGGGAACAATCTATTGGATGATTCCCTCTTTTGTATTCATATTCTCTCATTATATTTCAGTATCTTGTTTAGTTTATTTATCTTTTAGTAGCATAAAAAATCCATCAAAATTGTGATTATAGTCTCTCTTACTCACCTCTTTCATGAGAAATTCAGGGTGATAGATATCCAACCAAAGATCAAAAGTAGTTTGTTTATTATTTCTTGGAAAGGTAGATAGTGTTATTATCATGCTCATAATATGCTTACTATAATTTAGGAGTTGGATTTTTGTGAGATTAGATGTTAGCATAGGTTAAGTAGGATTTTCTCATTCAACTCATATTTTACACTTGTTAACATGATGATTTGTCAATAAGAAATGCATGAATGTGTGTAGTGATTGCAAGGTTTTCTAAATTTTCATGGAAATTATCCTCTTCATCTCAATCATCCTCCTTCTCTCCACCCTCCAAATCTTCCACCAAAACCCTGTTTTGTGAAACTACATTCACCACCACTGTGAGCAACCGTCTAAGTGAAAACATGCCTCCCAAGGGTTCTGAGTTTGGCTAGAGATATTGGCCACCTCTCCCTCACCTCATTTCACCTTTCCCACCTTTCCACACCTTCCTTTAACCTTTTCCCTCCTTAAAACCCTCTTGGCTTGTTTGTTGTAGCACTTTAGGACATTCTGTAGCAATTATAGGACATTCTGCAGCATCATTGTAGGTCACCTCTTCACTCCAGTTTGTCTCATTTTTTCCTGTTTAGCCTAGAATTAGATGCACTTGACCCCTAGCTATGAGTTCATGGTTAGAAGAGACTCTTAGGCCAATCCACAACTCCTTCCTTCCTTGCTGCAAAAATAGAGTAGACATTAGGGTTTCATTTCATTTCAGAATTAAAATAAGTTTTACATGCAAATACAATTTGAATGAATAGTTGATAGGATTTTTTTTATGCTTTGATGAAGTGTGTGATGATAGAATAGATTCTTGACTGCAAATGAATAAATAGTTAGATAAATGATTCCCATAGCATAGTTTCCTTTTCCTACAATTAGGTTAACTGTTTATGCTTTTCTTTCATTGTAAGTTTGATATAAATTACCTTTGTCTTAGAGTAGAAGAAATTCCCTACATTATATTAGCTAGCTACACTTTAATCAAGTAGAATGAATGGCCTCGAAGTATTTTTGAACAAAATACCTATTTGAGGGTGGCATGAGTAGAATCCATATGTTGTGCATATAGCACTGTAGCCTCTAAGTTTGTAGGAAACCTAGGTTAATAAGTAAAGTTTAGTAGCCCTTGGGAGTTGCAACACTTGTGGTGTAATACCAAGGGTCAAGACTTTTTGGCATAATTTATAGGGAGGTGTTTAATTAGATGCTTGTTTTCTTCTTAAGCATTGTTTTTAGATTTTGTTTGCATACAGTTTGAAAAATGAAAAAGAAACAAAAAAATTGTCTTTCATGCCTCGTAGGAGTAGGGAAAACCAAGGAAAATTTCTACCAAAAACCTCTAGATCCCCACACAGTCAACCCTTACTCTTCTTCAGTTATTGTGAGCTAGAATACCCTCTAGGTGAGCAACCTGAAAACTTTAAGGAACCTATTTGGGAAGAAGAGGAACTTGCTTAAAAGATGAACTTTCTTCAAAAGAGGAACTTGCTTCACCTATTAAAGCTATGGCTAAGAAAAGACTCCATCAGAAAAACCAATGGAGAGACTAGGATGGAAAAAATCAACCCTTGATCCCTTCCACACTTCCATGACTTAACTTCTGAGGACACTGACACTTTCATGTTTGAGTTTGTTGTTGTCTGTAGGACTTATGACTATGCCTCATATGAAAAACGTTGAAATTTTTCCCCTCTACCCTCAAGGATGCAACCTTGTGTTGGTTCAAGGGTCTGCCTAGGGACATTATCACTACATGGGCCCAAATGCAAGAGTACTTCAACAACAAGTACATAGACTATTGTAGGTCCAAAGAAACCAAGGAATAAATCTTTATGATGACCCTAGGGCCTGATGAATCTTTAGAATATTATGAGGAGAGGTTTTAACTGAAATACAAGAGGGCCAACTGCATCCTTGATCCTGTATCATTCAAGTTATTTCTTCTCTGAGGGATCAAGGAGGAAGTGTTGGAAACCCTCAACATGTTATCTAGAGGAGATATGTATCAGTTGGCCTATGATGACATCAAGTCTGTGTTAAAAAACCATTCCAGCGTAGCCAGAAAAAAGGGTCAAATTAAACAAGGCTTGGCCATTACCTCTTCCTCCACCTCATCCATCAAAAGTCAGATAGGGAACATGTTAGAGGACTTCAAGAGTGAAATTTTGCATACCTTTTCCTTGCAAATAGATATCATGCAGATCAAAAGGAAACAAGAGTAGGAAGAAATATCCCAAGCTATCTTTTTCCCTAGATGCACTAGAAGACACCCTAGGAATGAATGCCCAATGAATGCCATAGAGTTTTGCTCAGTTTGTGAAAAAAAACATGCAACAGAAAAATGCACTTCCTTACCTGGCCTAAAATACATATACCAAGGGGTGGAACGTGGACCATAGCAAATCTTCTTTATAAATCAAATAAGGCCTCCAGGACCTCAACTATACCAACAGGGCATGCAAGGTTTGCCTTATCCTTACTACAATTCAAACCAAAATATACCCATGAAACCTTTGGATTCTTCCACTTATTCATCATGGCCCACACCTCCTTCTTGGCCTTACACCCCTCCATATCATCCTCAACTTGTCAATCAATGATTTCAGTCATATGCTCCCCAACCTCCTCAATGGAGCAACCCATAACAAGGGTGGAGGCCTCGACTCAACCAACCTCCTACTTTAATGCATCCATCCCAACCTCAACCTCAACTCACTCATCCTGATCCACCTAAGAAACCACAGATGACTCCTCATCCCAATCTGAACCCAAATAACAAACACGCACAACAGTTCTATAGTGGGGAGACATCTTACCCTACCTATGTTGTGGAGATCCATCAGATTAACCTTAGGTCTGGGTGAGTGCTCCCAAATAACCATCCATATTATCCACCTGAAGAGTTTGAAGAGGAAAATTAAGAGACTACCCCCCAAGTAAATCCACCTCCTTTTCCTGAGTGATTGATCCATCCTAGCCAACACACCTCAAAGAGACTGAACTTCCGGGAGAATTGAAGAATCTATGTGTAAAGATACCCCTTCTCTAGGATTTTAAGGATGTTCCCATCTATAATAAGCTTATCAAAGATAAATTCTTCAAAAATCCTGCGAGAAAGAAGAGGGACACCCCCACCATCAATGTTGTAGGTCAATTATCTGATTTGATGCTGGGGAGAGTGATTTTCAAAAAGTACCTGGACCCTAGGAGTCCAATAGTGGTTGTACACTTTGATGGTATCATTTTCCATCATACATTGATTGATCTTGGCACTGCCATCAATGTTATGAACAAATAAACCATGTTGAAGCTCCTCCTCTAGGGAGATTTGAGAAAGACGACTACAGTTCTGCAAGTTGCAAATAGATCCATAGTAGCTCTTGAAGGAGTTTTTGAGGATGTTATGGTCTCCATTGACTCCTGGGAGTATCCCACTGACTTCCTGGTACCTCAATCCAAAACCAAGTTTAATGGTTATCCTCTCATTCTAGGAAGACCTTGGTTGGACACTGCCGATGCTTATATCAGTTGTAGGGATAGAAACATGACCATCAAGAATGAGCCCTTGTCGAAACAACTAGTATTATATCCTCTTGCCTAGCCTTCTATTGAACATTATCTACCTTTGTGGCATAGGATGAAGAATAATATTAAGTGTACCATGCAACACCATACCTTGTTTGTACCTTAGGTGATGTTATTAGTGGGGGGTAACCTGATGAAGATGAACTCATTGACCATATCCTTCAAAACCAACCCCCCACTGCCATTCCACTTGCTGAATTGGTGAGATAATATCAAAGAAACCCTTGGGCTAAGCTATGCTCAGTTGAATCAGCCCCTAAACCTGCAAATATTGTAGAATTTTTCCCATATAGAACCCTAAAGATCAATCGCTCTCTTTTGGCCAAAGAGGAAGAACAATTGCGCCAACTATTGAGGGAGAAATTAGATGTTTTTGCTTGGGATTACAAATAAATGAAAGGGTTGCATCCCTTAGTCTCCACACACCATATTTACATCAAAGAGGGATGAAAGCCTGTGCACCAGCCCTAGCGGAGAATGAACCCAACCTTGAAGGACATAGTAAAGGATGAATTACAAAAGTTGTTGGATGCAGGGTTCATATACCCCATATTAGATAGTGAATTGGTGTCTCATCTTGTATTATTCCCAAAGAAGAATGGGAAGTGGAGGAAATTTTTTGATTACAAAGAGTTGAACAAAGCCACAAAGAAATACCATTTCCCTTTTCCTTTAAATGACCAAGTATTGGATGGTCTTGGAGGGAATAAGTCCTCTTTCCTGGATGGATTCAATGGTTACAATCACATACAGACCAACCATGAAGACCAAGACAAGAACACATTTACATGTCCTTGAGAAAAAATTTCTTATATATCTCTTCCCTTTAGCCTATGCAATGCCCCTGCCACGTTTCAGAGAGCAATCCTGAGCATTTTTTCTGAGCTTGTCCATGATTCTGTGGAAATCTACATGAATGCTTTAAATCCTTATGGGTATGATTTCCAAGAGGCCCTCTCCAATCTAGGTAAAATATCGAGGAGATGCATTGAAATGCATCTCTCTTTGAGTCCTGAGAAGTGTGAATTCTTGAAGAAGGTAGGGATTTCCTTTGCCACTCCATATCTTAGGTAGGGATACAAGTATACCCAAAAAGAATTCCATAATAAAAAGGGTTCCTATTCCTCTGAAGCAGAAAGATGTTAGGATTTTATTGGGCTTGGATGGTTACTATACAAGATTCATCAAGGATTTTATCAAGGTGGCTTCACCATTGTTTGGATTGCTGTCCAAGGACTCTGAATTCTTCTGGTCATATCTTTGTCAAGAAGTCTTTGAAATCATAATGGAAAATCTGACCACTGCCCATATACTTTGAGGTCCCAATTGGGCTCTGCATTTCCATATCCATACTTATGCATCAAATAAAGTTGCGGGGGAAGCTTTGGGACAAATGGATGATAAATTTCCCTATTCCATTTATTTCATAAACAAAAAATTTCCTAAGGCTGAATTGAATTACACTGTCACTGAGAAATAGCTTTTAGTCCATTCCTTAAATAAATTCAGACATTATATTACCGGGTACCAAACTTTTGTGCATACTGACCAAGCAACAATTAAATACTTGATGAAAAAAGTTTATGTGAATGCTAGAATTATTATATAGTTATTATTGTTGCAACAATTCAATTTGACTGTTATTCATAAGCCAGGGAAAGAAAATGTTGTTGCATATTTTTTGTCTAGACTCACTTTACCTGTAGATAATGAAGAGATGATTGATGATCATCTTCCAGATGAGAACTTATTTTATATCCCAGTACTCTCTCCCTAGTTTGTTGACATATACAACTACTTGTTTGCTGGGATATTTCCCCCAAATATTCCATCCATGGAGAAAACTAGAATTGTAAGAAAGAGCGCCCCTTTCACTTCGATTGGTGGAAATATTTTCAAACTAGGACTAGATAAGATCCTAAGGAGATGTGTTAGGGATGAGTAAGTCTTTGAAATCCTCTCAACATGTAATCATTAGGTATATTTTAAGGGGTTAAAATGCCATACTTTAGATATTAAGTTATCTCTCTCTCACATTTATTTACATTTTTATCAAATTATGGTTAATGAGAAGGGTGTATGTTGTTTGTCATGTATTGTTGCCTAATATGAATTAATTGTAGGAAATGAAGCTATTTTTGAGATATTTTACACCTAAGGGCTCAAAGTAGAACACAAGTAGATATTGTAGGAGTTTTTCCACCTCCTTAACTCTCTCAATCAACCAATATCACATCGAGATCTCTCCCAACATCTCGAAGGCAAAGGAATCCAAGCAAAGTGACAGTTATGAGGATCCAAACTCCACTTTTTCTCGAGATCAAGGAGGACTTATTCATAATTTTTAGGGAGTTGTTGGTATCCACCCATTTGTATAAATAAGCATATGAAAGATCTCATTAGGATTCTAATTTTTTATTCAGCTAAGTAGCTCTTGAGCTCTGATTTAGTGTTATTGTTTACTATCATGTGATGTACTAGAACTTTTTATGCAATGACAATGAGAAGCTGCTTGTTCTGTCATTGATTTAGTCTTAGAGGGTTGATTCTTTTGGGTTAGGGACCAATCCATTGGTTAAGTCCCTCTTGTGTATTCATTTTTTCTCTTTATGTTTCAGTATCTTGTTTAGTCTATTTACATTTTAGTAGCATAAAAAATCCATCAAAACTATGATTTCAACCTCTCTTCCTCACCTCTCTCATGGGAGCTTAAGGGTGATAGATCTCCAACCACAGATCAAAAGTATTTTGCTTATGATTTCTTGGAAATGTATATAGTGTGATTATCATGCTCATAATATTCTTACTATAAGTTAGGATTTGATTTTGTGTTATATTTGATGTCAGCATAGGTTAAGTAGGATTTTCCCATTCAACTCATCTTTTCCACTTGTTAACATGATAATTTTTCAATAAGAAATGCATGAATGTGTGTAGTGATTGCAAGGTTGTATATAGCTTTAGGGAAAGGATCCTCTTCATCTCATTCATCCTCCTTCTCTCCACCCTCCAAATTTGCCACCAAAACCCATTTTTGTGAAACTACCTTCACCACCACTGTGAGCAGCCTTCCAAGTGAAAAAAATGCCTCCTAAGGGTTTTTGTTTGGCTGGATGTGTTGGCCACCTCTAGGCTCACATCATTCCACCTTTTCACATGTTTCCAAACCTTCCTTGCACCTTTTCCATCCTTAAAATCCTCTCGACCTGTTTCCTGTAGCACTTCAAGACATCCTGTAGCAATTACAAGACATCCTGTAGCAGTGTTGTAGGTCACCTCTTCACTCCAGTTTAGCTCATTGTTTCCTGTTTAGCCTAGAATAGGATGAAATTGATCCCCAACTATGAATTCATGGTTAGAAGAAACTCTTATGCCACTCCAAATCTCCTTCCTTCATTGCTGAAAAAATAGAGTAGACATTAGGGTTTCATTTCATTTTAGAGTTAAAATGAGTTTTACATGAAAATAAAAGTTGAATGAAAAATATATATGATTTTGTTTATTCTTTTATGAACTGTGTGATGATAGAATAGATTATTTACTACAAATTAAAAGATAGTTAGATAAATGATTTCCCATAGCATATTTTCCTTTTTCTGCAATTAGGTTAACTGTTTATGCTTTGCTTTCACTATAAGTTTGATAAACATTACCTTTGTCTTAGAGCAGAAGAAATTCCTTGCATTACATTAGCTAGTTTCACTTTAATCAAGTATAAGGAATGGCCTAGAAGTACTGCTGACCAAAATTCCTCATTGACAGTGGCATGAGTAGAATACATTTGTTGTGCATATATCAATGTCACCTCTAAGTTTGTATGAAACCCGGGTTGATACGCGAAGTTGAGTAGCCCTTGGGAGTTTTAGCACCCTTGGTGCAGAACCAGGGCTCACCAGAAACTCTGGAAGTTCATTGGAATATCTCAAGTCAAATTTTAGAGCACTTATGGATTCTTCATCATGTTATTCAACGATCATGAATGAGAGCTGGGGACCTATTCTTCAAGTTCCTCCCTGGATAGCTACGATTTTATTCTAGTTTGGGAAAACCATTGATAACAAGTTGACCTGTAATGGAACATTGTTATGATTTATATGTGTCTTTTCTTAGAAATGTTATGGCTTATCTTAGCCTCCTAATATACTATGAACAATATATAAACCTAGCCCTCGACTTAGGTTGAGCTATTGGTCCAACTATATTGTCATGTTATTTTTTGAACTTTTGGACCACTCCAAGGCCACTAGATTGCATTATAGCTCTGTGCTCATGTAATATACTAAAGATATTTCATATGCAAGGTGATGCCATATTTATCTACTCGTTGCTCTTGATCTTGCTCAGTTTTGTGATTTAGTTTCTTTAGAGGAAATGAGCTAGTTGGCTTGGGCCCACCAACCTAGTTGCTTGTCCTCTTTTCCTTTAGTTATCTTAGGCTCTGATGTGTATTTCAAAATTTTTATATTTTTATTTAGAAGTGTGGTTCATGGATTGATTTTATATTTCCTAGACCTAAGCTTAGTTCGTATAAATAGTACAAGAATTCATTGTTTTAGTTTTTCTACAGTAATGTCATTAAATGCATGAATAAGTGTGTGTAGATCTAGAAGTGCATGAATACTAAGATGGTGATATACCTCGTTGCATGATTTCTGGGTTGAGATCCGGTTAGAAATATCCAAGTGATTTTTAATGTTTCCTTTATGCAAATGATACTTTGTTTCATACAAGCAGGGTATTAATGATTTTTTACAAGTTAAACATCTTGTAAGGGACAAAATAGAGAGGAATATGAACCTTGATATTTCGGTATGGGGGCAGGGTTTTTATGTTTAATAAACCTTTTCTTTATCATTTAGATACAAGTTTAATTACTTTGATAGCATAGGGGTTTATCATTTGTTTGGAATAACTCTTGGAGGAATTAATGGATGTGTGAAGATATGGATATGAATGAGGATTCATATTATGATGTATGTTATATTATGACTATGATATATCACAGGGTTAAATGCTAGCTGATATTTGTTTTAAAAGTTCCCTTCTTATGCAATAAATGCTCTATTATTTGCACACAAAACCTCAGAGGAATATTTTATGCACCAGACATTAAAGAAATATAAGATATCTTGTAACCTTGGTTCAAGGTTGAAAGAGTGAATTTACTTGAATATGACTTACATGTATTTACATTGACTACAAGAGTATTTATATTTCAAAGTAGGTTTGGGCATTCCACCATCAAATATGATCCTTGCAACTGAATTCATTTCTTTCATGGCATCGTTTTCATAAACCCTTACACAAACCAGGGATTTGGTTACTTTTATCTCAAGATAAATTTGTGTGTTAAGATATACATTCTTATAGGTTTTATTGATAATAGGTCAAGCCCTAGATCTGGGTATTTGTACCTTTTGTTTCCAAATTTATTTTGTATACTCATTTTTTCTTGCCATAGATGATATCATTATTGACATCAAACTAACATAAGTATGGTTTTTTGAAACAAATATTGGTATTAAACAACCAAAGGATGCACTTTTCTTTTAAGAGCATATTCATTCCAACAATAATGGCCATTTATAGTGAAGGATGCTGGAAGAACTTACGACAAGGTTTTGTTGCTTGTTATTGTCATTTATTAGACTATACAACGCTACTTAGAGAGCCCATTTGACTAATATAGAGTCCGTTTTTCGCTTGATTCTTGTAAAGAGATATGGAGTCCTTTTCTCCTATGGACACCTAAGAAAGATGTTAGGTTTTCCAACCCAAAAGGAGCCAGGAATAGGAACTTTTTTCTTTCTTGGTTTTTCAGTATAAAAATCACATAGGTTCTTGATTTCTTTTTTCCTCTAGAAAAATGAGTTGGACCTTGATTTGCTTAGTCTAGAAGGAGCCAAAATCAAGGAACTTTGTTCCTTCTTACATCAAAAGTGTTCAAACCATAAACGTTCTTGATTTGTTTTGTCCTCTGGAAAACTTATTTGGACCTTGGGTGTCTTAGCCTAGAAGGAGCTAGAATTAAAGAGCTCAGTGGCCATTAGCTAGGGTTTTTATTTTCTGTGTTATTTTGAATAATTCCACTAAGATTGTATTGGTAAATTGAATATAGGAGATTGAGTTCGATTTGAAATTAAAGTGGATGATATAGTTTGAAGCTGACTATGTGAATTGGTTTCGATATATAGGGTTTGGTTTACACGTACTTGTAGGTATTGTTACGACATAGATGATGTTTTTCCTCAAATATTATGAAGGTTAGATTGAAATTTCAAGTGCTGAGATATTAACCTATGAAATATTGAACTCAACATCTCTATATGATTGCTCATGTTTTTTTTGAATTTTCTTTGGAAAGGATGTTATAAAAAATATACAAATAGATTTACAAATAAAACATCTTGCAACTAAAAACATGTATTTTAAATATTGCAACTTTTTCAAACTCAAAAATGAATACACTTGAATGCATTGTAAAAAATCCATGGATCATGGTGAGATTCCCAAATTTTCATGCCCCCGCAGAATTACATGCAATAAGTGTATTTGTATCCTAAACTTAACTAACTAAGCTAGAAGATAAACAAGTATCCATGCACTTACCATTCATGCAAATTTGCGAATTGGGAAAGAAATATAGAGATCAACAATTGCATATAACTTGAGGTATAATGTCCCCATTGAGACGTCTCACATTCAACATGCCCTTCCATGATACCTAAAATAAATTTATACAATTGTTGTGGACATAAAGTGAAGACTACGCTACAAAATTTCCCATGATTATGGTCATGCTCAACCACATATGTTCATGAAACATTTGCATTGCTTATGAAAAAAGAGGCATTATCAAATGGAGAGGGTTGTCATAACTGCCAATTGGAAGGAAAATTTTTTGGAGGCCACAAATACACTTGCGCTTGAAATAGATATTGAAATAGAGTTTGACATCAATGAAAACAGTGAAGGGCCAATCATTAAAACATTATTGTGTGGGTTCATAGAATTACATAGTATCTATGATCTTCAAAGTAATCGATTAATTGTTTCTCTTGGCGAAGGCTATATGCCTTTGGGAATTTTCCAAGATAAATATTTAGAGAAAATGATATTCCATACACTTCTCTAATGAATATTGCAACAAGAAACAGTGAAGGAGGCATCCTGAAACATCATCCTTGATCCTAGTTGGAAAATAATCACCTAAACTAGGTTGGGCCCACACAAACTATTTTTAGGTGTATGTCTATTTTTAGACATGGTGAGCATATTCTATAAGTTGCAGGATGCTATTTGTAGATGGTTGGTCAAATGTGAAAAATAGATGAAATTCTATTTTTAGAATATTGAGCGAAGTCTATTTATAGATCATTAATCTAAAAATAGATGCATGTCGATTATTATTAGCTCTTAATAATAATCAGACTCTAAACAACAACTTATTCTCTTGGAGCACTTCAGTTCAGTGCACAGATGTGGCACATCAGCTGACAGAAGGAATTACACAATTCCTAAGGGTTTACTGGAGCTAATGCATGGAGGACTCAGTTAGAACTCAAGTGGAAAAGTTATGACACAGTTGGAAGAAGTAGTTATGGAGTTGTATTCAGTTTAACTCAGTTAGACTCAGTTGAGCTAGTTGTATCTAATCTAACTGATTGATACACTAGTGAGAGTGGAGTGAATTAATTAGTTAATTAATTCACAAATAATAACTCATTAATCAACTGAACAATACATCAATTAACTACAGTGCATGGCAGTTTCAGTGGAGGCCAGTGGAGAGATAGGTGAAAGGGCAAGATGGACTATCTATTGTGACTACTAGTGATGCATGAATTGCATATACATATACATTGGAATTTCCAATGATAATAACGTAATAAATGAGAGTGGGATTACATTGAATTGGTCTTTGTAATTAGCTTGGATTGCGCAGTGGAGGCAGGCTAGCAGGAGGCAAATATCGGTGCATGGATTTGCAAGATTGGTCCTGATTAGTGTATGACGATTGTACTGTCCTGAGGGCTTGTGATAAGCTTTGTATGATTCTATGAGATTTTCATATGATCTCCATGTTACATAATATATAGTTGGGGTTTTCAGCTTCAGGCTTTCCCGGTTAAAAACTGTGTTATGTGTAATTGATTATTTTTGTTTATCCTTCACATGTGTGTGCAATTAATTTTTCCGCAAAAGATTAACAAGTGGAATAGATTCAGTATCTTGCATAAAGTTAAATAGTGTGATGATCAGGTGGATCTTGGACATATGCATGCTTAGTGCATATAATTTCTACATGGTATCAGAGCATTGTTGATTGAAGATTGCAATTGTGAAGTGAGTTTGTGTTGGTGGACAATTCGAATTTGCTGCAGGAGTTTCTTGGTGTGACAGTTGAGTATACATTGAAATGTCTTTCAATGGGTTGTGGTTGGAGTATGCACTCGAGGGAAACTATAACTACATAACCTGGAAGGACAGGATGGAGGCAGTGCTTGAAGATAATGGCTTGAAGGAATTCATCAAGAGAGATGTTCCTAAGCCCACTTCGGCAGATGCTGCAGCACTTGATGCATGGAAAAATAAAGTAGCAAGGATGAGGAGGATTCTATTAGAAGGTGTGAGAGACCATATTGTCTCAAGCCTTCATGCGAAAGCCACTCCATATTCTATGTGGAAGGCTTTGACAGATTTGTTCCAAAGCAGCAGCGACTAAAGGAAGTGGGCGCTGAAAGATAAGCTCAGAAAAATAAAAATGCAGAAGAATCTTTATAGATTTGAAGTAGATGGGATTTCTACGGAGCTTCCTACTATTGGGAAGTGTGAGAAAGCCATGAAATTGAAGCTTGAGAGGGAGCAAGATTTACATGCAGGTAAGAGTTAACCTTGGGATGTGGAGCAGCCAAGAGATGAGGATCATGGAGTGGGAGCAACCACTCATGCAGAGAAAGTTAGTGCCAGATGGGCAGAGGGAGTGCATGCAGCTATACCACCAGGTGAGAGGTTGGGCGACATGCACGAGTAATCCCAAGAGGATATTTCTGGGCAGGATTCATTGAGATGGTGTGGATATCATGAATTGAACCTGGTTACGAAGTGCCCATAGAGCAGCAGTAGCATGATCAGTTGGATTGATGCAGCAGATCAAAGTGACAGTGTTGGATACTGGAGCGTGGTTCAGAGTTGACAGCAAGTGCAGAGTGCATGGGTGCAGAGTTCAACAGCGCAGTGGTTCCTGAATACATGTGTAGTTGGTACCAGAAGAAGTCTAAGACTTTGATGATAGATGCATTATATTGATTGAGTTGTTTGGAGCCTTTTAATTTTGGAAGTGTTGTAGCAAGAGTTGCGGAGCAGATGCATGGAGTTGCAGGGCACTTGAAAAGGTTGCAGGGCGAATGCATGGAGTTGCATGTCACATGCAAAGACAGTCCTTTATTTTTGAGAGCGAGTGTTGAATATTGCAACAAGAAACAGTGAAGGAGGCATCCTGAAACATCATCCTTGATCCTAGTTGGCAAATAATCATCTAAACTAGGTGGGGCCCACACAAACTATTTTTAGCTGTATGTCTATTTTTAGACATGGTGAGCATATTCTATAAGTTGCAGGATGCTATTTGTAGATGGTTGGTCAAATGTGAAAAATAAATGAAATTCTATTTTTAGAATATTGGGTGAAGTCTATTTATAGATCGTCAATCTAAAAATAGATGCATGGCAATTATTATTAGCTCTTAATAATAATCAGACTCTAAACAACAACTTATTCTCTTGGAGCACTTCAGTTCAGTGCACAGATGTGGCACATCAGCTGAAAGAAGGAATTATGAAATTCCTAAGGGTTTACTGGAGCTAATGCATGGAGGACTCAGTTAGAACTCAAGTGGCAAAGTTATGACACAGTTGGAAGAAGTAGTTATGGAGTTGTATTCAGTTTAACTCAGTTAGACTCAGTGGAGCTAGTTGTATCTAGTCTAACTGATTGATACAATAGTGAGAGTGGATTGAATTAATTATTTAATTAATTCACAAATAATAACTCATTAATCAATTGAACAATACATCAGTTAACTACAGTGCATGGCAGTTTCAGTGGAGGCCAGTGGAGAGATAGGTGAAAGGGCAAGATGGACTATCTATTGTGACTACTAGTGATGCATGAATTGCATATACATATACATTGGAGTTGCCAATGATAATAACGTATTAAATGAGAGTGGGATTACATTGAATTGGTCTTTGTAATTATCGTGGATTACGTAGTGGAGGCAGGCTAGCAGGAGGCAAAGATCGGTGCATGGATTTGCAATATTGGTCCTGATTAGTGTATGACAATTGTACTGTACTGAGGGCTTGTGATAAGCTTTTTATGCTTCTATGAGATTGTCATATGATCTCCATGTTACATAATATATAGTTGTGTTTTTCAGCTTCAGGCTTTCCCGGTTAAAAACTGTGTTATGTGCGATTGATTATTTTTGTTTATGCTTCACATGTGTGTGCAACTAATTTTTCCGCAAAAGATTAACAAGTGGAATAGATTTAGTATCTTGCATAAAGTTAAATAGTGTGAGATCAGGTGGATCTTGGAAATATTCATTCTTAGTGCATATAATTTCTACATGGTATCAGAGCATTGTTGATTGAAGATTGCAATTGTGAAGTGAGTTTGTGCTGGTGGAAAATTCGAATTTGCTGCAGGAGTTTCTTGGTGTGACAGTTGAGTATACATTGAAATTTATTTCAATGGGTTGTGGTTGGAGTATGCACTCGAGGGAAACTCTAACTACATAGCATGGAAGGACAGGATGGAGGCGGTGCTTGAAGATAATGGCTTGAAGGAATTCATAGAGAGAGATGTTCATAAGCCCACTTCGGCAGATGCTGTAGTACTTCACGCATGGAAAAATAAAGTAGTAAGGATGAGGAGGATTCTATTGGAAGGTGTGAGAGACCATATTGTCTCAAGCCTTCATGGGAAAGCCACTCCATATTCTATGTGGAAGGCATTGGCAGATTTGTTCCAAAGCAGCAACGACTAGAGGAAGTTGGCACTAAAAGATAAGCTCAGAAAAATAAAAATGCAGAAGAATCTCTATAGATTTGAAGTAGATGGGATTTCTACGGAGCTTCCTACTATTGGGAAGTGTGAGAAAGCCATGCAATTGAAGCTTGAGAGGGAGCAAGATTTACATGCAGGTAAGAGTGAACCTTGGGATGTGGAGCAGCCACAAGATGAGGATCATGGAGTGGGAGCAACCACTCATGCAGAGAAATTTCGTGCCAGATGGGTAGAGGGAGTGCATGCAGCTATACCACCAGGCGAGAAGTTGGGCGACATGCATGAGTAATCCCAAGAGGAGATTTCTGGGCAGGATTCATTGAGATGGTGTGGATCTCATGAATTGAACCTGGTTACGAAGTGCCCATAGAGCAGCAGTAGCATGATTAGTTGGATTGATGCAAGCAGATCAAAGTGACAATGTCAGATACTGGAGCGTGGTTCAGAGTTGATAGCAAGTGCAGAGTGCATGGGTGCAAAGTTCAACAACGTAGTGGTTCCTGAAGACATGTGCAGTTGGTACCAGCAGAATTCTAAGACTTTGATGATAGATGCATTATACTGATTGAGTTGTTTGGAGCCTTTTAGTTTCGGAAGTGTTGCAGCAAGAGTTGCGGAGCAGATGCATGGAGTTGCAGGGCACTTGCAAAGGTTGCAGGGCGAATGCATGGAGTTGCATGTCGCATGCAAAGATAGTCCTTTATTGTTGAGAGGGAGTGTTGAATATTGCAACAAGAAACAATGAAGGAGGCATCCTGAAACATCATCCTTGATCCTAGTTGGCAAATAATCACCTAAACTAGGTGGGGCCCACACAAACTATTTTTAGGTGTATGTCTACTTTTAGACATGGTGAGCATATTCTATAAGTTGCAGGATGCTATTTGTAGATGGTTGGTCAAATGTGAAAAATAAATGAAATTCTATTTTTAGAATATTGGGAAAATTCTATTTATAGATCATCAATCTAAAAATAGATGCATGTCGATTATTATTAGCTCTTAATAATAATCAGACTCTAAATAGCAACTTATTCTCTTGCAGCACTTCAGTTCAGTGCACGGATGTGGCACATTAGCTGAAAGAAGGAATTATGCAATTCCTAAGGGTTTACTGGAGCTAATGCATGGAGGACTCAGTTAGAACTCAAGTGGAAAAGTTATGACATAGTTGGAAGAAGTAGTTATGGAGTTGTATTCAGTTTAACTCAGTTAGACTCAGTTGAGCTAGTTGTATCTATTCTAACTGATTGATACACTAGTGAGAGTGGAGTGAATTAATTAGTTAATTAATTCACAAATAATAACTCATTAATCAACTAAACAATACATCAGTTAACTACAGTGCATGGTAGTTTCAGTGGAGGCCAGTGGAGAGATAGGTGAAAGGGCAAGATGGACTATCTATTGTGATCACTAGTGATGCATGAATTGCATATACATATACATTGGATTTTCCAATGATAATAACACATTAAATGAGAGTGGGATTACAATGAATTGGTCTTTGTAATTAGCTTGGATTGCGCAGTGGAGGCAGGCTAGCAGGAGGCAAAGATCGGTGCATGGATTTGCAAGATTGGTCCTGATTAGTGTATGACGATTGTACTGTACTGAGGGCTTGTGATAAGATTTTTATGCTTCTATGAGATTTTCATATGATCTCCATGTTACATAATATATATTTGGGGTTTTCAGCTTCAGGGTTTCTTGGTTAAAAACTATGTTATGTGTGATTGATTATTTTTGTTTATGCTTCACATGTGTGTGCAATTAATTTTTCCGCAAAAGATTAACAAGTGGAATAGATTCAGTATCTTGCATAAAGTTAAATAGTGTGAGATTAGGTGGATCTTGGACATATGCATGCTTAGTGCATATAATTTCTACATGGTATCAGAGCATTGTTGATTGAAGATTGCAATTGTGAAGTGAGTTTGTGCTGGTGGACAATTTGAATTTGCTGCAGGAGTTTCTTGGTGCGACAGTTGAGTATACATTGAAATATATTTCAATGGGTTGAAGTTGGAGTATGCACTCAAGGGAAACTCTAACTACATAGCCTGGAAGGACAGGATGGAGGCGGTGCTTGAAGATAATGGCTTGAAGTAATTCATCGAGAGAGATGTTCCTAAGCCCACTTCGGCAGATGCTGTAGTACTTGATGCATGGAAAAATAAAGTAGCAAGGACGAGGAGGAATCTGTTGGAAGGTGTGAGAGACCATATTGTCTCAAGCCTTCATGGGAAAGCCACTCCATATTCTATGTGGAAGGCTTTGACAGATTTTTTCCAAAGCAGCAGCGACTAGAGGAAGTTGGCGCTGAAAGATAAGCTCAGAAAAATAAAAATGCAGAAGAATATTTATAGATTTGAAGTAGATGGGATTTCTACGGAGCTTCCTACTATTGGGAAGTGTGAGAAAGCCATGCAATTGAAGCTTGAGAGGGAGCAAGATTTACATGCAGGTAAGAGTGAACCTTGGGATGTGGAGCAGCCACAATATGAGGATCATGGAGTGGGAGCAACCACTCATGCAAAGAAATTTCATGCTAGATGGGCAGAGGGAGTGCATGCATCTATACCACTAGGTGAGAGGTTGGACAACATGCATGAGTAATCCCAAGAGGAGATTTCTGGGCAGGATTCATTGAGATGGTGTGGATCTCATGAATTGAACCTGGTTACGAAAGTGCCCATAGAGCAGCAGTAGCATGATCAGTTGGATTGATGCAGGCAGATCAAAGTGACAGTGTTGGATACTGGAGCATGGTTCAGAGTTGACAGCAAGTGCAGAGTGCATGGGTGCAGAGTTCAACAACGCAGTGGTTCCTGAAGACATGTGCAGTTGGTACTAGCAGAAGTCTAAGACTTTGATGATAGATGCATTATACTGATTGAGTTGTTTGGAGCCTTTTAGTTTCAAAAGTGTTGTAGCAAGAGTTGCGGAGCAGATGCATGGAGTTGTAGGGCACTTGCAAAAGTTGCAGGGCAAATGCATGGAGTTGCATGTCGCATGTGAAGACAGTCCTTTCTTGTTGAGAGGAAGTGTTTAAGATTGCAACAAGAAATAGTGAAGGAGGCATCCTGAAACATCATCCTTGATCCTAGTTGGAAAATAATCACCTAAACTAGGTGGGGCCCACACAAACTATTTTTAGCTGTATGTCTATTTTTAGACATGGTGAGCATATTCTATAAGTTGCAGGATGCTATTTGTAGATGGTTGGTCAAATGTGAAAAATAAATGAAATTCTATTTTTAGAATATTGGGCGAAGTCTATTTATAGATCGTCAATCTAAAAATAGATGCATGTCGATTATTATTAGCTCTTAATAATAATCAGACTCTAAATGGCAACTTATTCTCTTGGAGCACTTTAGTTCAGTGCACAGATGTGGCACATCAGCTGAAAGAAGGAATTATGCAATTCCTAAGGGTTTACTGGAGCTAATGCATGGAGGACTCAGTTATAACTCAAGTGGCAAAGTTATGACACAGTTGGAAGAAGTAGTTATGGATTTGTATTCAGTTTAACTCAGTTAGACTCAGTTGAGCTAGTTGTATCTAGTCTAACTGATTGATACACTAGTGAGAGTGGAGTGAATTAATTAGTTAATTAATTCACAAATAATAACTCATTAATCAACTGAACAATACATCAGTTAACTATAGTGCATGGTAGTTTCAGTGGAGACCAGTGCAGAGATAGGTGAAATGGTAAGATGGACTATCTATTGTGACTACTAGTGATGCATGAATTGAATTTACATATACATTGGAGTTGCCAATGATAATAACGCAGTCAATGAGACTAGGATTACATTGAATTGGTCTTTGTAATCAGCTTGGATTGCACAGTGGAGGCAGGCTAGCAGGAGGCAAAGATCGGTGCATGGATTTGCAAGATTGGTCCTGATTAGTGTATGGCGATTGTACTGTACTAAGGGCTTGTGATAAGATTTGTATGCTTGTTTGAGATTTTCATATGATCTCCATTTTACATAATATATAGTTGGGGTTTTCAGCTTCACGCTTTCCCAGTTAAAAGCTGTGTTATGTGCGATTGATTATTTTTTTTTATGCTTCACATGTGTGTGCAATTAATTTTTCCGCAAAAGATTAACAAGTGGAATAGATTCAGTATCTTGCATAAAGTTAAATAGTGTGAGATCAGGTGGATATTGGACATATGCATTCTTAGTGCATATAATTTCTATATTCTCTATGAAGATAGATTTCCATATGATATTATAATAAAATTTACATATCAAAAAATTGCACGGTGAGAAATATTGCACAAAAAACATGACTTAGCTTGCCACATCACAATTTGTTTCATAAGGTAGTATGCATTATACTTAGACAATTTTTCAACTGTATGTGGGTAAGAATAATAAAAGGATAACTCAAAGGAAGAAAACTACTAGTAAAATATGTTAATTCAAAGCCAAATTTAGATCACATTCTTAAATCAGACATTAGTTCCATGGATATAAGAATAATTCACACATCCCCATATTAATTTCTTGGTTTACATATGAATGTCTATGCAATGATATGAAAATTGGTTCCGCAAACAATATTTGTTTCCTTCAGTTGTGGTGATCACCATTAGAAACCATTGGTCAATGCCATACAACATATGAATGAAAAAAATAATCCATCCACTGACAATGAGAAAATATAAAACATGCTTGAAACCTTATTGGGAAATGATCCAATAAAATGTGTCCATTTTTGCAAGGTTAGGTGTCCTATGAAAATTAGTTTCCCATGATAACGTACCTTGGTTAATTGAAATAGCACCTTTTTGTAACATAATTAAAAAACATAGGAATCCAATGTGATCATGGATTTCTATGGACAAAGAATGCACTGGCCTATGGAAAAAATAAAAATACTGAGATATAATTCTTTATAGATAGATATTTTTCTTTTGATTCATGGATTCTTGCAAATGATCTTAAATCAATTAAATATCATCATCATTCAGTATTGTAGGAAAACATTGTTCATTGTAGATTAAATTTTTCCATTCCACGAGTAAGAAAAACAATTATACTTGAGGCAACTAAGTTCACTGATGAAAAAATGAAGAAAAATGCCAAACTATTTTCAAAACACTAGGACATGCTAGATAAAATGAAAAATTTGTGTTGAACACCATTTTGAGATATTTGGGTTTTTTCAAGCATGAATACAGTGATGCCATAAAATATAGTTTAAAACGAATGACAATTTTATTGAAAATAAGGCCAAATGACAAACAAAATTGTTAAATTTGTACTTGATTCTAACGCAACAAATAAATAATGTAGCTCTTACATGATAAACTTGATAAAACCATGACAACAAATTTTAAGCATATTCGAGAAGAATATCATAAAACAAACCTTGATACTATGTGAACAATCACTCACCTTGGAAAATATTTGCTAAACTTGCAAAAAATGTTTGCACACGAGGTTGTGTATATTGTTTTTTCACTTCCTTTTTCTATAAGTTCAAGAATAATTATTCATTAATACTTATCCCAAAGACTAATGGGTTTCTATCCTCAAACAACCAAAACAATTGTAGCAAGAAGCAAATGATTCATAGGATGTGTTTTTCACTTCATTCATTGGTTGTTACTTATAACAACCTTTAGCCATTAAAAAAAATAGTTTGGCATATTTTTATTCAAGCTATACAAAAAATGGAAACAAATGAAAACATGACGATGTGTCATTTGTCATAACGTTTGTGAGATATAGTGAAAGTAAGGAGCTAGACAATTTTTATCAAGAAAAAATTATACTATATTTCCCAAATAGGGTTGATGAATTTGTTTTTTAAAAATATGTATTTTACTTGGATGACTGCATATTTGAGCCTAAAAAGATATAAGATAAAATGAACAAAGGTTCACTTATAAAATTCCTAATGCATGGGGAAACATTGATGACTCATAAAACATTTTTGAACTAAATGATTGTGGAGATTTAAATAGAGATGTAATGGAAGAAAAAAATTTAGTTTCCAATGACCTCTTGTTGACAAAAAGTACACGATATTAAGAGTACAATATTGATGTTGACCTCCACCATCTTCATAGAATGAAAAAAATAAAAAAATTGGTTGTTAGACCTTATCAGATAGTTAAATAGCCACATATACCAGAGGACAAATAATGCTACAACATAAGAAAACAATTGAACGAAGAACAAGAAACAATAGTAAAATATATCTTCAGTGAAAAGAAATGGGATCCCTCAAAACCAATATATCATTTTTTGACTGGAGATGTAGGCACTAGAAATACATTTACTACAAAAACAATCTTCTAATATATTGTACGCATGTACAATAATAGAAATGAGAACGATCCACTTACATTAAAAGGAGTCATAACACCTTATATAGGAAAAACAACTTTCAATGTTGGTGGTGTAACATTGCACTATGCCTTTTCCATGCCTTTTAACAAATATGAATACTTTCCTTTAAATAATGAAAAGATGGATATATTTTCCAAACACTTTGAACATATTTGTGTTTTTCTAATTGATGGGGTTTCTCTTTTTGGATCTACACTTTTGTATCATCTTGATAAAAAATTGTGTGAAATAAAACATACCCCCACAAAATACTTTGGAAATGTTGATTTGGTAATGTGTGGCGACCTGTATCTGACACAACATGTCAAAGAATCTATGGTATTTGAACACTCAATGTTGAATAAGGTGAGAGTGTCATATAGATTTTGGCAAGAAAAAGAAAAATGTTATTCCTTGCATATTCATTGCGTCAAAATTACATAACTTTTTTGTCAAAATTGAACAAAATGAGATTGAATACCTAGTCAGATGTTGACATAGAATTCATCAATCATCATTATTATAGGCCACCAACAATTAATCCATTCTTTCCATATCTATTTTACAAAAATAAAGATGTGCGAAGACAAAATGAAAAAATGTTGTCCCATGTGAATACAAAGTTAATAGTTCTTGAAGCATTTAACAAGGTTGAAAGAATTTAGACAAACTTTGCATCTTATGGGAAACAAATTTTTTTTTTCATAAAAAATACTAGTAACAAGAAATATGTTCATTGATCTATATGTTGGAAACTATGACATCAAAGTTGGTATTGTTAATGGTGTTGATGGAACATTGGGAGCTTATTCAAATGGATAAAATGGACAAGATGTACTTTGGATGGAATTTTTGATTCATCTATCAAAAAACTACAAAGAAAAAAATTCTAAGAATTATATGGCACACATTTTGCAACAACATGGACAACAACGTTTTGTGTTCCAAATCCATTACCATTTTCTAAAGGGAAAAGTCATTGCATGATATGAATACATTTCAATCACAGCTAGCTTGCGCTAGGATAATACATAGAGCAGAAGGCTTGACCTTAGATAAACTTGCCTTTGACTCATGTGACATTATAACACATGGTTTAGTGTATACAAATATTTTGACTCATGTGACATTATAACATATGGTTTAGTGTATACAAATATTTCACAAGTGAAAACCATGAATTTGTTTTTCTTGCTTAAAAAATTAATGCATCACAATTTCATGTTAGCAAAAAAAAATAGATATATAAATGTAACATTTTTTTAAAAATTGATCTTGTTCGTACTTATTCTGCAATACCAATGTACTTTCATTGGTGTCCTTGAACACCTTTATCTTTCCTATGCATCTTGATGATATTCAACAAGATGAAGAATTATTAACAATATGGTTATTTTCTTCCAAGATACACACACACACATTGGCTATCTAACCAACATAAATTTGATGACTTCAGTTTGAATTAATCATACTATGTTCATGGTGTTCTTACTTGCATAAAAAACACAATCATATTTGAAACAAAAAAATTGTGTAATGCAAAAGTTGAGCTTCTACTGTCAAAGATCTATGTCATATGACCAATTTTCATTATGAACATATATGTTTCTCCTTTTAATCCTATATTTACAATCATTGAAACAATATCAATGGAAAAATTACACATTCTCAATCATGATTGTATCTTAATTATTATTGATGATTTTATTGTTGAAATCCAATAAAATAATCAAACAACAAAGAAATTAATTGAATATAAGAAAAAAATTCACTTGCAACAATTGACACACAATTAAACTCCAAACTCAGAATCTAAAATAGACCATATTATGGACAGATCTTGATCCTAGTTGTTGTCAAGTTGCTTTGTTGAATGAAAATTGGAGTGACCATGATGCAATGCATTCTAGCTTACATTTAAATTGAAATTTGCAACAAAGGGTTCCAATCATATACCTATTTTGTTTCTCCTTTCGACTAGAAAAAAGAAAAAAAAAATGGGATAACAAGAGAAAATAACTCATGTTATTCCATTTTTTTCCTCATTATTTTTCTTCTTCTTTGGGACTCAATAATTTATCAGAAATTGTGTACTATTTTTTTAATTCAAATGAGTAAATTTGAAGAATGATTCCTCTTCCATATGCATATGAATATAATTACTACATCTTTTTAACACTACATATGCATGACTTAAGTAGATTAGTTAGATATATTTAAGTTACACAATCAAAGTTTAAAACATCTAAGTCCCTGTATATATTTTTCTATGGATTATATAGTTAGATATGTTTAACTTACACAATCAGAGTTTAAAACATCTAAGTCCCTGTATATATATTTCTATAGTTGATATAGTTAGATATGTTTAAGTTACAAAATCAGGGTTTAAAAAATCCAAGTCCTTGCATATGTTTTTCTATAGTTGATATACAATATATTTAGTTGATGGCAATGTCTCTATAGGTGAAACAATGAAAAAAATGTCAGCTCACAAAGCAGATAGTGTAACAATTAGCAATGAAACTAGTCATTTGGACAAATGGTTCACTCTTTTTGCCACTACAATAAAAAAAAGAAAAATATTTACATGCACATTAATTAATTTTTGTATTTTCTTTTTCTATCGTAGTGTTTTTAAAATGGGAAAATATATATAAAATCCTAAGATAAATGTTTTTTTTAAACAAAGTAAAAGAAAAGGTAGTCACATCATCCATAATTGACATTTACATGGGAAACTCAACACATATTTTTGAAGGAGATGTCTTAATATCGTATGGGCCTTATTCTATTAAAACATCCTTCTCACCACCAAAATCTCAAGTCGTACACGTTGATCTTGTTTACGTACATGGAAAAATTACAATAAATATCAACATAAGTGATAATTTATTTTCTCAATTACTGTCCTACTTTTTTGGGATTATTCTTCGTATAACAAGATTCAACATCATAAAAAAGCAAATATGAGTGTGGTGACACTAGTCACTGCATCTCATTGACTCCAAAAGATGTTATTGATATAACACCAATGGTATGTTCTAAGCATCATCTTACCTTAGATACTCTAGTTGTTGCAATTTTAGAAGTGACTACAGATTATTCAGTTAGAATATTTGCAACACTTGTGACAGGATGTCAACAAAACAATCATCAATTTGAAATATATGTTAAATATGGTGAAATGAACAATGATAATGCCACAATATTCTCTAGAGTCTTTGCGTATTGTTTTCCTTTGTTTTTTCTTCCCTTTTTTTTTCTAATTCTTAAAATAATTCATACTTTCATGCTCTCTTTGTTGTAACTAATTGTGTTTTTCCCTTCAATTTTTACCAAAGTTCATTTGGGTGAGTAATACAAACAAAAATACACTGAAATGCAAAAAATATATAGCAAGTGGAAAGATGATCATGCTTCTATTAAAAAACATGGTTCAAAGTGGTCCAAAAGGGTCACATAACATAAGTACATGTATATCAAGTTTATTTGAGCCATTTAATGGTGAATCAACAAAATCTTACTTATAGACTCTTGCAAGAACAAATGTCCAAACAAGTTTTTTATAGCCCTATTTTCCATTCCATTATAGTGAGAGAAATCCAAGTTCAATTTACTTCAGTTGTTGGTTAGAATGCATCCCATTTTACCTTTTATTTTACTTATGTGAGATTTATTCCATGTTAAAAGGGTGTAATTACATGATTGAATTATTTCTCGTAATTATTTTGTCAAAATTTTATAATTATGAGATAAAAATTATTTCATAATTGAGAAAAGACTCATAAATATGAAAAAGGTGTCTACAGTTTCTCATTCCCAAGGAGATCAACTTGATCCACTTGTGTGTGAGTTGGATAGGGGTCTATTATTGTAGAAGTTTCCTAAATTTTCAAGCCCTTAGGTGTTTAAATACATTCTCCCATAGGATAGAATGAAGCTATATAATCTCGCCAAGAGGAAAGGGGTAAGAGAGAGTATCCATATAGCGCGACAGCTATGTTGTATTGGGAGGAGGAGACCATGCTACAAGCTTGAGGACATTATCTCACTTGTGAAGGTATATATATATACCTTCACAAGTGAGATCATCTCCTCAATATATATATATATATATATATATATATATATATATATATATCTTTTGATCTCATCCATGTTTTATCTCTTTTATTGTGTGGTTTAACCATCGTTCTAGTAATTCTGGATAGTTTTTATAGGACAAGGTTTAATTTTTATTGCCACATCCATTGGACTGTAGGTGTGTTTATTTGAATTTAACATATAGGGGTAAGTCATCCATCATCATCACAAATGCATTTTTGACCATCGGTGCTTTCATTATACCTTAGGTTCAATCTCGTTAGGTTGCGAATATATATATATATATATGTGTGTGTGTGTGTGTGTGTATCTTTATATATATATATATATATATATATATATATATAGAGAGAGAGAGAGAGAGAGAGAGAGATCTTGTTTTACGTAATCCATGTTTTATCTCTTTTATTATGTGGTTTAACCATGGGTCTAGTCATTTTGGATGGTTTTTTGTAGGACAGGGTGGAGTTTTTATTACGACACTCATTGTACTGTAGGTGTGTTTCTTTGAATTTAGCACATAGGGGTAAGTAATCCATCATAATCACAAATTCATTTTTGACCGTCAATGCTTTCATTATACCTTACGTCCAATCTCGTTAGGTTGGGATATTAGCCACTTCCATATATTAATGTCGTAACTTGGTGGTAGAGCCCGCCTACACATGGATGCCCTAGTTTAGTGCTACCTTTTCCATCTTGGTGTTCATGAAGTCATTATGACTCTCTTTTGGAATCCCTCCTTTTGACCTGCCATGACCTAGAATTTAATCCTCACATCCTCTTCTTTGCCATATTTTTGGCCATACACCAGGATGATTACACACTTTATCCCTCGTGATAACCATGTTTTATCAACCTATTTATACATTATGAGCCTTGGTTTCATTCTTCCATCATCATCCTTTGTTTAGACTATTATTCATTATCACTTGGTTTTTTTTCCTTGTTCTTGGAGGAACCACTGTGATGAGTGGCATTATTAGCCAACCTCTTAACCATTACATGTTTTTAGAAGTTCCACCATGACCGAAACTAGTTGGTATCCTTTATACCATTCGTTCCTCTAAAATGATTTTACTTTAAGCTCTTTTCATATTCCTTCACTTAGAAATATTGTCGAGTGAACTTGTCTCCACGCTCGTTAAAGTACTTGAAGTGACATCTATTTAGTATAAGTTTAAAACTTTTTCAGACTGACTATACTAGCTACAAAAAAGGAATACTCTAGTCTATTATGGCTAGAATATTCTCCGTCATATTTTTTTATCACTTTTTCAGGTTTGGGGGACTAAAATTACGAAAAAGGAACCTATTGAGAATACTTATCTTCTCTTTAGTGCTCACTAAAAAATGAAGGAGACTAAAAAGAGAAATGGGAAGGAGAAATTTAATTTTGTTAGTCATCAAAATAACGACATTAGTCGTGTCGCCCTTGAACATGGCACATGTCTCCATCATTATCTTACAATGGGGTTTTAGCTTTCCTAGGATCCATACCATACATATGAGTTTGTCTACTCCTATTGGTTACAGTTACTCTCACTATGCAACATTCTTCAATGCCTCCTATGTCATTTCACAATATCATCTAGTGCTAATTAGTCATGTTTCCAAGTCACTCTTGTGTTTTTACATTATGTGTTCAAGGGAAGTCTCATCTTGTGTCAGCCATCGTAGTTTCCTCTTGAAATTTTTGATTTGGTCATCCATGTATTAGTTGTACTTAATCCTCTCATGACTTTATCAATTTAAATAACCATTAGGTCCATTTTGTGTCCATTGATGGGGGATAAATCAAGGCCCTTCGATGGATCTTCTCCTATCAACTTCAACTCATTGTCAAAGAGCTTGATCTAGGAACCAATAATACCTTGGAACTTGTTGACCTCGACGGCAAGCTTCCTCATGATCAATAATGGGTTTACGTCATTGACTCTTGATCGATTGAGTCTGCTGATGTTCAACATCAACTCATGTATTCACACTTAGTGGACTATACTAGGTACATTGGGGTCCATTTTTATCATTGGTGGGTCATATCACGCATGTTAACAATACACCTCATTGACCGGTAATCAGGCAGTTTCTACCATGCTCGACATCAACACATATATTCACATGACATAAATTTGTGCCATTAGGGTTATGTCAAATACCCTAGGTTAGGGACATCTCACTCTTATATTGCAGCCTTCCCAGGTTTCTTTGGAGTTATGTATCATTTATGTACTTTGAGGACTACTCTAGGACACCTCATGTCTATTATGTATCCATATTCCTATTGATGTATATTGTGACATAGATCCACACTATATTTGTTGGTGGCGATGATCTATTTTGTGTGTCACATGGATCCTATGTGTACTATTCATGGCCATGTTTTAGCATTTCATATTATGGATCCACAATGTATGTTTAGTGGCCATGTTTAGTTTCTCTTTATGACCAAGCATGGGTACACCCATCTAAGGGATATTATCAATAGAGTTGAGACTTCAACATTTGAGTTCCTTTGATCCAGCTTCGCAGTCTTAGATCCTTACTCTCATTTTGAGATTTGATTTTTTTTGTAATGAATTTCGTCCTTCAATTTCTCTTTTGACCTCATGCATTAGTGAGACATATGTTATAACACTAATTTCCACTCCATTAAAGTGAGAGACACCCAAGTTCAACTTACCTTAGTTGTTGGCTAGAATGCATCCCCCTTCACCTTTTCTTTTACTTATGTGAGATTTATTCCATGTTAAAAGGGTGGAATTACATGATTGAGTTATTTCTCATAGTTGTTTTGTCAAAATTTTATAATTATGATATAATAATTATTTCATAATTGATATAATTGAGAAAAATATCATAATTGTGAAAAAGGTTTCTAGATTTTCTCATTCCCAAGGAGATCATCTTGACCCACTTGTATATGAGTTGGCTATGGGTCCATTATTGTAGCATTTTACTAACTTCTCAATCCTCTAGGTGTCTAGATACATTCTCCTGAAGGATAGAATGAAACCATATAATCTCACCAAGAGGAAAGGGGTAAGAGAGAGTATCCATATAGCACAAGAGATTTGTTATATTGGGAGGAGGATACCATTCTACACACTTAAGGAGAGGATCTCACTTGTGAAGGTAGATTTGTACATTTTGTTTATGATAGATAAAAATGAATGTTTCCTTTCTTGTAGATATGAGTTTATAGTAAATTATTCATGTCTATTTTATTTTTTTGAGTTGGAAGTCTTCCACGGAAGACTATTTGTGGTCCTTGTTTGGTGGTGCTTATGTGTAGGTCCTAGATCAATTGTGGAAGAGGATATCTCTTGGTTAGAGCAAGGAAAATCTGCATCGGATTCAAGATCTGTCACTGATCTCTGAGGCTTCAAGTTGTATCTCAAACCTTAGTTTATGGATTGCATGCATAATTGGTTGTTGATCACATGGTTTAGGGTTCATCTCTTTGGTTGATTTTGGTCATTTTTTTTCTTTCGATTTGGTATTCTTGATCAAAGCCATAAGACAATGGAGCAACAACTCCTTGCTGATGTGTGAAAATTTCCATAACAAAGTTTTCAATTGCATCTTAATTTTTTATAATATTTCTTTTCTTTCGATTATTGGTCTTCTCTTTTTGTTCATTATCCACCATAAATTTAACAAAAATGTCCTTTTAATAATAAAAAACTATTACAGTTGCTAAGGTATCGCAAGCTAAACAAATATGTCTACCTATGAAAAAAACAAGCCATTTGCAACGTGAAACCAACCGTTATCAAAGAAAATTTGTCCGGGTGGATAACGTGCTGTTATTACTGATGCTACTTAGGTGTCTCTTTCTTATGAACATAATTTTAGGTGTACAATCAAGGATGAATGGCAATTGTTCATATATGGGATCTTCGTTCCTTTAAACTGTGTATCCTTTGCACAATATAAGCAATACTGATTGTTTTCTTATTATATGAATAATGAGGAATTTTAAAATTTCAATGGTCAATATCATTTTCGATATACAAAATTTTTACATCATTTAATATCTAGATGTAAGTCCACTTACATTATGCACTTAACAATAAAAATAAAAAATAAACATGAATTTTTTTTTTCATTTTTTTTTGTTTTCACACTTTTATGCTAATTAATAATATTTTTTTCTTCTATTTGTATAGATTTTCTATTTCATTTGATAATAAATTGTTTCTATAAACTTATTTTTTTTCCAAGGTCCTTATTTACATTATGATTCATGGGAGCCCAATCCTTGTGCCCCTTAGGACGAAAGAACTTTTTTGATTAAGTATTTTCACATGCCTTCCCTCTGCAAATAGATAATAATTTATTAAGTTTACTTATTTTTGTCACCACAAATTTATTATTTATGAAATACATCCAAGCTTATCTTTTATTTTGGTCTTGCATATGATGGAATATTTGAAACTAGGTTTTACGAATTTTGTTTTGCAACTATTTCCTCGAATGGAGCGGTGGAAAATTGAGGATGGAACATGTGAGAACAACATAGTGGGTGAGTTGGTAGGACATTAGGGGAATTTTGAGGTCTAAAATGGGCCTCCTAAGGAAATTATAAAATAATAGTGGAAATAATAAAATAATATTAAATTACATCATCAAATTTTAGAGGGGGGTAAAAACTATTTTTTCAACTCGTATTTTCAACTTATCTCCCTATGGATTTAGTCAAATTTCGAGCGACGAAACTCGTTGGATACATAAATTAATTCCTCATATAAGGAGTACCCATGTTTCATACTTCCAATGGACCTTTCTACATGAAAAAAGAGAAATACATGAAAAATATAATTGCAATCACGTTTTTTCATGTATTTATAATTTTTCTTGTAACAAGGTCCATCGGAAATATGCAACATGGGTACTCCTTGGATGAGGAATTAATTTTTTCATCCAATGATTTCTCTCACTCAAAATTTGAGTAAAAACTTAGGGAGATAATTTGAAAATATGAGTTGAAAAAATAGTCTTATTATTTTATTATTTTTTAATCTTTTTACTTTTTTACTCCAAAAATGGTGAATCATCCCCCATGGTTGACATCATCATCCTTAATCCTACTAGTTCTTATAAAGTTTATTTCGGTTGTACATTTTTCTTAGGAGGCCCATTTTATACGTCAAAATTCCACTAATGATGACCTGGTAAAAGATTCTCATTTCTAGAACATAAGAACATCCGTGATAAAAAGTTGATCATTGTATATCAGAGGTTCTAAAGTCTATTTTCAACTCTAGGCCTAGTGCTTTGGTGGGAATCTTGTTCTATTTTCTTTTCTTTTCTTTTTTCTTCGGATTAGTTTATTCAATTATATTTTGTATATTCTGAGTCCGTTGTGGAATGTTATGATGAATTCTGAGATAATATTTTGTATGAAATCTCATCTTGGTTTGAATAGTATGGCATTGGATAGAAGTATTAATTGAGCATGAGTTTTCTAGGTCCTGCTCTTAGCTTGTATATTATATCTATTATTTTGTTGTTGATCATAAATATTCCGCAAGATTTTTGTGTCTTAGTTTTATTTTCCATATGCACTATTGATTTTAATGATGATTATGATTTCCATTTAAATAAGGATTGAGTTTTGGGTACTTTAGTTTTGTTAGTTGTTATGTATGATTATATTAATATATAAAGAATGGACCCAATTTTTTTCATTTCCTGTTAGAGTTATTCTATGCACAATGATTGAAGGGTTGTTGAAATATGAGCTTCTAGTATATGATTGTAGGATCTACATAGTTGGTAACATATACTTCTCTTAGTTCTCTACTTTATTTTAGTAATTCCATTATTCAACTACTTCATATCTGCTTTAAATAATTGGGTAAATTTCCTAAGAATATAAACAAATAATTTATTACCTATTTTTAATTTATTCATCAAAACTTTATTAACATTTACATCCAAGTCTAAATAATTGGGTCTCTTTCCCAACAGAATTGTAAATTAAATATTTCCATTTTGGTATCACCTTGTGTAAAGAAGTGGAACTTACCCTTTTACATCTCTGCATGCTTTACATTCACCCATACATTATTTCCACACATGTTTCTTTCACTACATTTAACTCTACACATGCCTTATTGTGCACATCCCTTCCACCAGTTTTATAGTAAGATTTTTTAATCGAGGAGACTTATAACACATGTGAATATACATTACCAAATGATGGAGATTGACATTACTAACTTTATGCTTAATTTTTATATAAATATCAGTGGAAATATTTCTGTGCGGAATATATAAATTTAAAAAAATTCTTCTAATTAAATAATAAATGTGAATTTAAACCCAAATTGCTACTTTTTCCTCTATGTTTGTCTTACATGCATCAAAGTCATAATATGCATTAACTTATTCCAATAATTAGGTATAATACCAAATGAAGTAAAATAAAACACAAAGTATTATGTCTTCTTCATGCTTATAAAATATTGTGAAGGAATCAAATAATTCTTACCATTTTACCTCCACAAATAGTTTACTTCCACATAATTTTAACTTCATGCCTTGTTTCTGCATAGTGTTTAACTCTACACATGCCTTACCTCTACACTTCCTTCTACCACACAACCCTCCCCCTTCCACACACATCCACACTTCGTCATGTCTGCACACATTATCACCTTTGCACACTTCTTATGCACACCTCTATCCTACACAACACTTCTTATGTGCATGCACTACTCCACACAATTGTTTTCTCCCAATTTTCCTTTCTTGCACACTTTCCTATTCAACGCTATACTGCTTATATGCCATTTGTTGTGATTACAAAGATTTCATTTCATGGTATAATGTTTATTATTGTTTGATGGTTCTTTACACCTTATAAATTAACTTTAGTACTCCATTATTTTCATCTATATGCTATGTTTCTTTTTCCATGTTTTTAGGTGCAAAAAGTCTACAGGGAAATTTCTAGATAGCTCAATATATTATGCGTTCTTTGCTTGCACAATCTAATTTTTGCATTTTGTTGCTCTTCTCGGATACTATGATTAGTTGAAAAATTTGTAGTATAGTTTCATTTCCCCATATCAAGTTTCAAAACAAAATTCGAAATCATGGTATAAAGGAAGGGACTAGCTGCTTTGCAGCTATTTCCCTTGTTGTAAAAAGTATTTCCAATATAAAAAATTAAAATTTATCTTCCCACTAGGACACTTTTTACTAAAAGAATTTAAAATATTCTTAATAAAATTATAAACAACTTTATCTTTTTTATGATTTATATAATTTATTTGTTAATAAAAACACAAATATATTTATCTCTACTGGTGAGACCTAGTATTCCACCAAGAATGTTGTAACACCCAGAGGCTGCCCTACTTTACTTTATCAACCCAAGGTTCACACAAACTTAGAGGTGACAGTGCTATATACACAACAGATTCATTCTACTCATGTTATCTTTTTCTAAGCTCTACAAAAGGGTGCTATTTCTAAGGTTTCTGGATGAAGTCTGTCACACTTCTGAATTTAGACCTAGAGATACAAATGATTCAAAGCCATTACTATATAAGAAAGAAAAGAACTATTATACAACAAGAAAAAACATATAAATACTATGAAATGAAAGAAATATACACATTAAGCTATAATAAGAAATGGAAGCAAACTAGGCATCTTGCATGAAGTAAATTGTTGAATTGAAATTGCATAAAGGAAACTAATCTAATCACACTTTGTTGGGAAAAATGTCTAAACACACTCTGTCTAATTTATTTTCTATATATCATGCTCTTAATCATGCATTTAATCATGACCTAACTATGCTTGTAAATGTATTTTTTTGCAGCTAGGAGAAGAAAGTGCTAAGGTGGCTTATGAAGGGCTTGAACTCATGGGTGCAAGGCTGAAGGTGTTTGGGTGGTTTTGGTAGGTCTAGATAAGGTGGATGGTGGTTTTTGGGCTTAAGGAGGGGCCCACTAGTGCTGCGGAAATTGTTGCTACAGGTTTCTTGCAGTGCTACAGGAAAGTCCTGAATTGCTACATGAAACAAACTAAGGGAAATTAGAGGCCAAAAATGGGTGAGAAAAGCACAGGGAAGGTGGAGTGGAGGTGTGTTTGGATGAGTGGAAGGTGGAAAACCCCTTTTCCAAGCTCAGAACCTCTTGAGAAGCATGTCTTGCACCTCTAGGGTTTTCTCATGGTGTGGAGATGAAAAATCTAAAAACATGTCTGATGACGATTTTGATGAAAATAAGTTTGATGGAGGGTGATAAATGAAGCTGAACCTGCTCGTGAACTCCTCCTTGGTTGTGCTACTTGAATATGCAAGAAAACTACCTATTCATGCAAAAAATATTAAAAAATTCATGATGAAATAAATGATAAAGATGAGTTGAATTTGGAAATAAAATCTACTTTAGCCTACAAATAGAAATCCAACTCAGTATTCTAAACATGTTCATGGAACTACAACAACCTAACTATTCATTCCAAGAAATCATAAAATAAAAATAAAATTTGGCCTATGGAAAAGGTCTACCCTCCTCAAGCTCCAATGAAAGATATGATAGAGGGAGGATTTACACACAGATTTGTGAGTTTATAAACTATTCTACCAATATGTAAGCAAGCTTAATCTACAACAAAGAAAAATGGAAGCAAACTAAAAATGGTGAATTGAAAAGTAAGAAATCTAGCTAAACACTCATAAGAAAAACTAGCTAAAATGACATAAAATTAAAGAATGAATACACAAGAGAGACAAAGGCCAATGGATTTGGCCCTAACCCACAAGCCTAGCCCTCTAAAACTAGATCTGTGAAGCAGAATCTGAATACTCATTTTATTACAGAAAATAGTCTCATTACATCAACATGAAATTCTATTAGCTTCCTTCAAATTTTGAATCCTAATGAGATCCTGCTCAACCCTATTTAACCTAGAGAGTAGCTACCAACAACTCCCTAAAAAGTAGGTGATGTGTCCACTTTGACTGCAAGTGAAGTGTAGCTTTGGTGCACTTGATCTTGAGTTCACTTGGCTACCTTTGATTTCGAGCTATTGGAGGGAATCCTGAGGATCCCTTGGATGGCTTTGGGAGTTAATGAGGTGAAAAATCCCCCTAGAATATCTCCTTGCTATCTACTTCAAGCTTTAATGGAAAAATATTCATAAAAAATGTAATATATTTGTGATTTTCCTACATTTAACTCATGTGTTAGGCATTCAAAGTATGACAAGCCTTAATCACCATCTGCACTAGAAAAATAAGACCATAATATAATTAAATGTGAGAAAAAGAGAATTAATAAGGAAAAAAGGTGACAATTAACCCCTCCAAATGTACCTAATGATGGGGCTCACCATCACCCCCCTACCAAATGGTTTCTCATCCTCTGAGAAACTTAGTCCTCCTTCTGCATTTCTTTCAAAGCTTTAATGGACCATTTGACTTCCCAAGGAAGAAGTGTGTGAGTCCCTTCAGGTGGGTAAAAGGCATCATTCTTTTCTGCTTCCATCCATTCTTTGTTCTTCTCATCTTGGTCCTTTCCATCCCTCAGCCCGAGAAACAAGGGTGGACTGAGCTTCAAACCAAGCCATTGAATCTTTTTTTCCTACAGGGCCCTCTTTTATAGTGGTTCTCTTTCTAAGGCACCTCTCAATATTTCTAGTGTGTGGTATTCCATGTTTATAAGGCTGTGAGGGAGGTTGTTCCATATCCTTTGACTAGCCATTATGCATTCATCTCCCAAAAACCTAGAAACATCATCAAAGTGAGCCATGGATTGAGCTTGTATGTTAAGATACTTTTCTGCAAGTGCAAGATCCTTTTATATCTTAATATGGTTGTTGATGAATCCCCTATGGCTAAATAGTTCTACCCTATTGTGTAAAGGTTCTCTATTTTCTCTCCTCATAACCCTTCTTACTTCATGGGCTTTGGTCTCTTCATTAACCATCCATGATGCCAATGCCATTAACTTCATGTCTCCCATCCTCGGATTGGGGTCCCAAATGTTCAAGTCTATCAACACAAGTTTGTGCATGTAGAACTCTGCCATTTTTTCCTTGTCTTCCATACTTGATTGGTTGAAAAATTCGATGAACTGTCTACATTTATGAAAAGGTAAGGATCCATGGGAGGCGAATGTTTTGATTTGAAATAGGAGCCACTGCTCCTTGAGATAAACTGCATAGGAATCTGATGGACATCTGTGTTGAATGGCCTCCATGAACAAATATGCCATGGTGGCCATTTTTTTGTCCTTTTGCTGAAGCTGCTACTGGAATGCTACATTCTCTGCTTGGGCCTTCTGAAGCTGCTCTTTCAACATGGATTCTCTGAGCCTAACATCAGACAAATCCTTCCCCAACTTAGCTACTTTTCCCTCCATGACCTCTATGTCATGCACACCTTTATATGTGGAAAGCTTCATCCAATGATGAGTGTGTGCCCTCTCCTCTTCCAACTGATAAAATAAAGGCACTGTGAAATTTTGAGGAATCAATCTTCCCCCTTCAATGTATGTGTAGTAGGAGCTGAGATTGGGTTGAGAGCTAGGGTTTGGCACTACTTCTACATCTTTGAGGGCCGATTTTGGTGAGGTGGGCTCCTCCTTGTCATATTTTTCTCCCTCTTTTCCATCGTGTCCTTCATTTTGTGCCTTGTCCTCAACTTCTTTGACTTCTTTCCCATCTATGGCTGTCTTTTCTTCCTCAACCAAGGAATTTTTCTCTAATTCTGGGCCTGGTGGAGTTTCCCATAGAAAAAATAGAGTTTCCTATAGCAAACTCTATTTTTCTTACTGAAGACCCTCTTTTGCTTTTTTTTGTCTCTTTTCAGTGTCTTGAGGGTTTGTGGGCATTGCATGAGGTGTATGTGATGCCAACCCTGCTGAGTGTATTCTGATGTAGGTCATAGGGGTCCTCACAGGTGAGGTGGCCTTTTGCAACCTCCTTCTTTCAACCTTATTTCATCATCTTTATTTGGTGATTCTTCAATGGAAATAGGGCTCTTGGTGGGAGTCTGTGGTTTACCTTGCCTCACCCTTTGACTCTTCCTAGTCTTGAAATACATAAGTATTTGCCTCTTCCTTTTTGTTTTTATAGGTGTGCTCAAAGTGGCTAGGGTAGCCATCACTTGCTAATCTATACTGTCTAGCGACATGATGGTGTCCTCAGGGGAGGTATCACTGCCTAGAATAGGGGTCCAATTCTTTCTTCTCCTCTGTCTTTTCTTCCTTCTTCCCCTCAACTTTTATTTCTTCTTCCCCTCAACTTTTTATTTCTCTGTCTCTATTTTTTATGTTTCAATTTCCATTTATTCTTTTTATTTATCATCTTCAACCTCCTCCTCTTATTCTTCTACCTCCCTCTCTCTAAGACTAGAGGTAGAGGTTTGTCTTGTTTGGGTGGCTATGAAGGATTTCCTATCCATGTCTATGAAAGAAGACCAAGATACAGGTACGTTTAATATTCTCAAAGCATCATTCACTATTAGTTTTATGAGGCCATGATGAGCCAAGTGTTGGTATTTTCTTTGCCTCACCTTTTTTCTCATGTTAGTTATTGAGTTCAGGAGGAAATGAGGGATGTTTAATCTCTACTCTAGAGGGATTTCTCCCTGAAACCTAAGCTCATTCAAAAGCCTGAAATGGTACCCATAAAATACACTAAGTCTGCCTTCACAAGAAATAAATTTCATGATATGGAAGGCTACTTCATCCCAGGGGTATGGAAGGCTTTCTCTCCTCACTCCATTCTTGTATTCAATGTATTCTTCTCCTGGCAGAAATAAACTTTTCTAGGCTGCAGTGCTTGGGATCCTTTCCTTAGCCCATTTGACTCCTAAGGGAAAATTTGTGATTCTTCTTATGACTTCAGGTGACAGTGTGATGGGTAGGCCCCTAATCATAATGGTAGCTCTCTCTTCTAAGTGTGATTGCATAGCCACTGCAAATTCTCGAGTTATCTTCTCATCAAAACCTTTCAAGAGCTGGAAGACCCTAGCCATTGATGATTTCTGAAAATTTCGATGACTTTGGGATGCTATGTAATTCTCTTAATGTCAATGGGCTCCCTTCTATTGAATCCCCCTCAAATTTTAATGGTTTTGATAGGAATGTGGTGAGATGTTTGAGATTTGTGCGAAGATATCTTGGAGATGGTGGTCTTAAACAAATGCAAAAAAAAAATTACTCTTTAATTGCCAAAGTATACATTGTTGTGTCAAATTTGATGGAGAAATATCAGTGTTGGAGGATGGAAACCACTTTAATTTGTCCTATGGTGTTTATTTATTGAGAGATTATGGATTTGGGAAGAAATTTCACCCATACGTGACTCTGTTTCGCCCTCTGATTTGCCTACGTAGTTTCCTGTAGAAATTTTCTGTTTCCTATAGCATGATGGTGCATGCAAGCTATGATCTCAATGCTGATCTCCTTGATGGATCCAACTACTCTCTTGCTCTTTATACTCTTCTAAATTCTCAAAAAAATGGTGAAAATGAGACAAAACTCACCTTTATGGAATTTTTAACTAAATTTGGAGTGTTGTGCTGACTCGTACTTAACACAAGTTTTCCTCTTTGAGACCATTGGTCCCACTTCAGTTAATGATTTATTAGCCTCATAATCACCTTCTTCATACCCATTCACTCCCTCTTGATATGATTTGACTTTCTAGGTGGCATTTACTTTTACTTTTCCTCCAGTTTAACTTTACGAAGGTGGCCAAGTTAACTGGCCACATTATTTCCTTTTAAACCTCCAAATATCAACATTAGACTATTTTTGCCATTATGAATGCATAGAGAGAGGTGAAGGGACATACCTGAGTCTACCTAGTGCTGGTGTGGTGCAGAATGAGCTGGTACAAGGAGCTGGAGCTGGTGGTTGCAGCCATGATCTTTCCTTTGATGCTTGTTTTTCTGACTTAGCTGCTTAATATTTTTCTTCTCTTTTCTTCTTGCAAGTGCTGCACATAGGTCTTCAAGTGATTTGGATAGTGTCCTTTCTCTTCTAGAGTTTTCTGGTGGTCTTTTGGAGTCATCCTCATCAACTTTTCTTCATCATTTGGCCTTGTTGTGACATGCACAAATTTACTACAGGAAACTTTCCAATTCCTGTAGCAGTCTTCTTCTTACTTATTCTTGCTTCAAATTTCTTAGAAATGGAGGGAGATGGTTTGTGGAGGCTATGAATGGAGTCATGAGATGAATGGAGTGATGTATAGGTGACTGGAGAGGCCTCATGCCAAATTTTAGATGATATATCTACTAATGTTGCAACATAGGGTTTAGAGAGTGAATCCTTGTGCATGGAGTGAAATAAGGGGTTGGGAATGGTAGGTATAGGAAAAAAAATCATCATGCTCTCCTTGAAGTTTAGAAATCCTTGAGTGAGATCCTTCCTTCATGAATGAATTTCCTGTAGCATTTACAAGAGTTTCCTGTAGTGCTACAAGAATCTTGTAGTTGTTGGATTTGCCTTAGAAATTACAGTTAGGAGAAAAAAATGATATTTTTTCCTATCTGAGGGGTGAAATGGATGTTTTGAATGGGTGTATGTTGGAGTGGTTCATGGTGTGTGCAAGAAGAGGAGAAGAAGAAATGAAGAATTTTTTTTCCTCTGGATCCCAAAAACCATCTTTGATCAATAACCTGCAAAACAGAAAAACAAATAAGTGTATAGGTATTTTTCTTTCTTTTTCCTTTTTTTTGTTTCTTTCTTTTTCTCTTTTTTTTTTTTTTTGGAAGGCAAGTGGGCTGCCTCCATAGAGGTTTTAAACCAACAGGCCTGCCTTGGGTGCCTCATATAGGTTTTCACCCAAGGATATTTTATTTTATATTTTTTCTCTTTTTCTCTTTTTTTTTTTGCTCCATGATTTCCTAATGGAGGTTTTCAATCCTGGAGTTGACCTTGGGCACCTCATAGAGGTTTTCTCCCATGCCTCTTTATTTTTCTTTATTTTTCTTTTTTTATAGGAGGGGGAGGTGCTGGAAACTCTGAATTCTCCCATGACATACACCTCCTTGTTTATTGAATTTATAAATTCAGCCTTGGACAGAGACTTTTTGTAAACTTTAAGCCTGTAACCATTGACAAGTAGGGGAATCTCTTCCTCATAGATGGTTTTGATTTGAACTGTGCCATTATCATAACATTTTTCCACTTTTTAGGGTCCCAACTATCTTTTCATTAGTTTTCCTTTGAAATACTTAAACCTTGAGTCATACATCAATGCCCAATATCCTTCTTGGAAGGTCTTGTCCTTAATGTGCTTGTCAGGCCAGACATTCCTTTGCAACTAAATCACTTCTCTATGTATGAGTGCTTGCATCCTGAACTCATCCAATCCATTTAATTGCATCAAACTCTCTTGTTGGGCCTTTAATATATCTAGTTCTAAATCAGTTGTCATACTTAAGGTGTTGAACTCAAATTCAATTGAAAGCAGAGCTTTCTTGCCATAGACAAGGTCATAAGGAGTGAGCCATGTTGTTGTTTTCCAAGTAGTGTTGTAGGCCCAAGTACCTTCTACCAATCTGTCCACCCAATCTTTTCTATTGCTTCTCAAAACCTTGGTTAGGATATTCTCCAAGGCTTTGTTGGTCACTTCCACTTGGGAATTTTCTTGAGGGTGGTAGGTAGTGGAAGTCTTATTCTTTATCTTGTGCCTTCTTAGAATATTTTCAATGAGATGAGATGTGAATTATGCTCTGATCCAGGTGGACTAAGCAGGTACAGGTACAAGTGGCCTAAGTAAAAGGCTCAAAAATAAAAGTGTTTGGATTGCTCTCGAACCAGGTTGAAGTTGTAGATCTCGAAATTCTGAATCCAACGGCGCAGACGGCACTCAAATTCCGAGTCCGAATGAAGGAGTTAGGAGCGGTCAAAGTTTTGGGTTGACTTGGTAGGCTGGCGATATACAAAAGGAACTGAAGGTCGATTTTAAGCCTGAATTCAAGCAAGTACGGCCCAGTTAAAGCGAGTGTCGCTGTTTGAAATTACCTCCTACGATCGAACGGGTGTAAATATGGCCAGATTGCCAAATAACAAAAAAATATATTAAAAAAAGGGTCGGCGGGCCATGACCCCCGCCGGACCCCACGCATCCATATGTGGCACCATGTATAAATGGGCAGCGAAATCGAACACTTTGACCACGTCAGTGGCTTGGGTCCTGCAGTGACCCAACACCTAGCAATTCAACGACGACGCGTAACAAAAACAACATCGTTTATACCTGTCATGGTTATGTATCGTATGTAATGTCTAAATTAAGCAAATATGTCTCTTCTGACAGAGATGGAGGTGGTTGAGAGCGAGCACCGCCCAATACGTTTGACCCCCTAGCTCATCTGTTGTTTTTAAAACAACGCTGCAGTTTTCAAAAGAAATTTCGTGCTAAAGTTGGGAGGGGCGGGATTTGACCCCCCGACCTCTCCTCAACGTTTTCCAATTTTTACCATTACACCAAACCACTTCATGTGGTTAAGTCCGCCCATGAAAATGTATATAAACTCGTCATTTTACAGTGCGCCCAAGCATGGAGCAGCAGGGAGCGCGCACGTAGATCGAGAAATATTATTTTTTACTGCAGGTGAAGTGGAACCATGAGCCCAGAAAGAGGCAGGCGGAACCCTGATTGAGGCTTAATTTTCAGGAGGGTGAAATTTCGACTTTGTCCAAATGGGACAAATTATATGTCGTTTCAGCACTACTCGACGCCACGAGTTTGATGGCGTGCTCAGTTTCTGCATCTGAGTTTTTGATTTTCCAGCCACTTTTGGAAGTGGACTATGCCGGTGTCGGATTTTTACATGTGAGCAGTCGTTTTCCACTTTCTCGACGCCACAAGATTGATGGTGCTTTCAGATTCTGCCGCAGAGCTGCTCAGCCTTTAGCAAATGGCAGCATGAGGTATATGAGGTGATTTCCATGTACTTCTCTTCAGTTATTTCTCTTTGAGATGCATTATGTCTTGCAGATCCCGGTTGATATATGAGTTGAGGGATCTTGCTTTGTGTTGTTTTTGATGTACTTTCAGCTATGGATTTGTGTCATGTATGAGTCCCTTTTATGCCAGATTGGCGGGATGCTCCTTTTCATATGTGTATTTTGAGATCCCTTGTTTTCCAGGATTGGCGGGATACTCTTGTTTGCTACATGTCAGCTATGGTCATACTGATAGGAGTCTTTCTTTATGTATGAGAGTTCCGCAGTGGAACATCTCTTAAAGAAGTCAAGCCACTCCTGCGTGAGGGCAATTTATTCCTTGTATGTCATAGAAAAGCACATCCATGTACATCTTTTTCAAACAACACATAATGCAGCGGCCTACACCATCTTGACACCGAGGCCCGGAGATGTAGTCCCTCCTGGACGAACTCCGTCATCAAACAACGTGTTCTCATGATTGTTGATCTTGTTCATTTATGTTCCTCTTATTTACAGCTACAGTTTTTCATTTAAGTTCTTTAACGTCTTTAAGTAAATGCAATTCTATTTATCAGCCGAATTAAAAGGTCTTGGTTAAGGGGTATCAAGATTTTACCCTGGATCAAGTGGTATCGGAGCAGGTATTCTTGCTGATTGGATTGCAGGCGTGAACATTGGACGTTTGCTGAGTTGAGCCATGGAAAGTTTCAAGGACATGTATGAAACCATGCTCAGGGTGTCCAAGAAAGCGGACATACTATACGAGGCTTACGAAAAAAAAGCAGCAGAGAACGAAGAATTGAAGACCCTCCTACACAAAGAGGAGGAGGAAAAACAACAGTTGCAGGTTCAGTTGCAAACGAAAACAGAAGAGTTGGAAGATTGGAAGCGCAACAATGAAATTCTGCAAGCAGATCATGATGCCTTGAAGGCATTCCTACATGAAGAGAAGGAGGAGAAGCAGCAGTTGCAGCTTCAGTTGCAAGCCACGACAGAGGCGTGGGAAGATTTGAAATGCAACAACGAAACTCTTCAGAGAGATCATGATGCCTTAAAAGCATTCCTACAGAAAGAGAAGGAGGAGATGCAACAGATGCAGCTTCAGCTACAAGCCGTGTCAGAGGCAATGACAGAAGTGAAGCACGACAAAGGCTTACAACAGCTTTCTTCATCTGTTTCGCCATCAACACCTAAGGTAAACAGTGTTGATTTTTCTTCAGTTTCTTCACATGATATAATTTCAGTTGGAAGTGTGGAGATACCCATCACAGGTATCGGCATGAAACTCCTCACTAAAATGGGGTACAGAGGAGAAGGACTTGGCATTCGTGGCCAAGGCATCATCGAACCATTGGAGGTTGTGCAACGACCTCGTTATGCAGGTTTGGGGTACATTGACGAAGGATGTTCGAAGGACATCAAAGGCAAACGAATAATGATGAACTCTCCAAGGAAGAGGAATGATAGGGACACTTTGCCATCGTTCCACGGCAGTGCACGTTGCAGTGAAGGAACCGAGGCGAGCTCCCATCATCATGAGCGCACCAGAGACCACCCCAGAAGGTATACTAAGTCTCATTATTCCAGAGTGCATTTTGATTACAAGAATGTCGATAACCATGGTTGTAAAATATGGCATTGTAAAACTTGTTATTTTTGTGGTTTAAATAACCATGTGATTTCTAAGTGCTGGAAGAGGATGGCAGCACAAAGAAGGAAGAGGCACGAAAAGCCTTCTCCCCAACAGGAAAAGAAATCAGTTAAGCAAGTTTGGAGGAAAAAGAACTTTTGCACCCATTGCGACCGAAGTGGCCACCAAAGAGCCACATGCTGGAAACTTCATCCAGAGCAGCGCCGTAAAGCCAAAGCGCCCGTACATGCACCAGTCGAAAGAGCTGATCGACAAGCAAGTTCGCCACAAGGGGATGATCCACTCGTTTTAATAAATGAGAAGTGGTTCTTCTAGATTGTTTTTTCTAGATATGTTAAGCTTGTCATGGCCATGCTTGCAAGTCATTTGTCGCATTTTTATTATGAAAGTGATGATGTGTTTCCATCACTCGTTTAAGCGACCATGACATTTCTTTTTGGCCTTGTTTTATGAGTCGTGTGTTAGATCTCTTTCATGTAAAAGTGATGATATGTTGCCATCACTTTGAGATGCGACGATTATGTTTTGGTCATGTTGTATCAGTTGTCTGATGCATTTCTTTCATGTAAAAGTGATGAGGAGTTTTTCCATCACTTCGAAATGCGACGATGAGGTCTGGTCTTGTAATTTTGTTGAGGTATGATTTCCATTTTGCTGTAAACTTGACCACCGAGTACATGTTATAAACTCGTGGCAAGTATGGAAACATCTGGGTCATTATTGGTCACATTGAGAATGTAATGTTCGTTGCAGCTTTAGGCAGGTGTTGGCATTCCAATTCTGAAGGACAGAAGTGAAGGAGTCTTTAAGGGATGCGCCTTTTCAGACATTTGCATTTCAGCAGTTGCAGGTGTTGACATTCCGATTCCGAAGGACAGAAGTGAAGAGTCTTTAAGGGATGCGCCTTTTCAGACATTTGCATTTCAGCAGTTGCAGGTGTTGGCTTTGCATCTTGATTCCGAAGTACGTGAGGTGAAGGAGTCTTTAAGGGATGCGCCTTTTCAGACATTTGCATTTCAGCAGTTGCAGGTGTTGGCATTCCGATTCCGAAGGACAGAAGTGAAGGAGTCTTTAAGGGATGCGCCTTTTTAGACATTTTCATTTCAGCAGTTGCAGGTGTTGGCTTTGCATCTCGATTCCGAAGTACGTGAGGTGAAGGAATCTTCATGGGATGTGCCTTTTCAGACATTTGCATTTCAGCAGCTGCAGGTGTTGGCTTTGCATCTTCATTCCGAAGTACGCCAGGTGAAGGAGTCATGTGGGGATGCGCCTTTCAACGACAGTTGCAGACAGTTGATGATAGGTAAAGCTTAATGCTTTTGGAGGACCAAAAGCTCCTCAGTGGGGAGGATTGATCCAGGTGGACTAAGCAGGTACAGGTACAAGTGGCCTAAGTAAAAGGCTCAAAAATCAAAGTGTTCGGATTGTTATCGAACTAGCTTCATGTTGTAGACCTCGCAATTCTGAATCCAATGGCGCATACGGCACTCAATTCCGAGTCCGTATGAAGGAGTTAGGAGCGGTCAAAGTTTTGGGTTGACTTGGTGACTGGGCAGCCTTAAAGAGGACACAAATTGGACTTTTTCCGGCCACCGGATTCCGGCAAGTCAGGCCAGATTCCGGGCGAAATTTTCGCCTGTTTAAATTGCCTCCTACGGTCCAAAACCGAATTTTTAAATATGGCCAAGTTGTTTAAATAACAAAAAAATATATTAAAAAAAGGGCCGGCGGGCCATGACCCCCGCCGGACCCCACGCACCCATATGTGGCACCATGTATAAATGGGCCGGCGGGAATCGAACCCGCCCGGCCACGTGGGCCGGCCCGATCCACGGGCGACCCAACACACAACGTTCCAAACAGCCAGCGCATAACAAAAACAACCATCGTTTATATATATATCATATAACGGTTATGTAACGTATATGATATACGTTCAACCCAAATATATATTACGTGAGATGGAGGTGGTTGGGGGCGGGCCGCCCAATGCGGGCCCGGCCCCCCCTAAAACAATACTATATTGTTTTTTAAAACAAACGCACAGTTTTTTCAAAAGAAATTTCGTGCTAAAGTTGGGAGGGGCGGGATTTGACCCCCCGACCTCTCCTCAACGTTTTCCAATTTTTACCATTACACCAAACCACTTCATGTGGTTAAGTCCGCCCATGAAAATGTATATAAACTCGTCATTTTACAGTGCGCCCAAGCATGGAGCAGCAGGGAGCGCGCACGTAGATCGAGAAATATTATTTTTTACTGCAGGTGAAGTGGAACCATGAGCCCAGAAAGAGGCAGGCGGAACCCTGATTGAGGCTTAATTTTCAGGAGGGTGAAATTTCGACTTTGTCCAAATGGGACAAATTATATGTCGTTTCAGCACTACTCGACGCCACGAGTTTGATGGCGTGCTCAGTTTCTGCATCTGAGTTTTTGATTTTCCAGCCACTTTTGGAAGTGGACTATGCCGGTGTCGGATTTTTACATGTGAGCAGTCGTTTTCCACTTTCTCGACGCCACAAGATTGATGGTGCTTTCAGATTCTGCCGCAGAGCTGCTCAGCCTTCAGCAAATGGCAGCATGAGGTATATGAGGTGATTTCCATGTACTTCTCTTCAGTTATTTCTCTTTGAGATGCATTATGTCTTGCAGATCCCGGTTGATATATGAGTTGAGGGATCTTGCTTTGTGTTGTTTTTGATGTACTTTCAGCTATGGATTTGTGTCATGTATGAGTCCCTTTTATGCCAGATTGGCGGGATGCTCCTTTTCATATGTGTATTTTGAGATCCCTTGTTTTCCAGGATTGGCGGGATACTCTTGTTTGCTACATGTCAGCTATGGTCATACTGATAGGAGTCTTTCTTTATGTATGAGAGTTCCGCAGTGGAACATCTCTTAAAGAAGTCAAGCCACTCTTGCGTGAGGGTGATTTTTCCTTGTATGTCATAGGAAAGCACATCCATGTACATCTTTTTCAAACAACACATAATGCAGCGGCCTACACCATCTTGACACCGAGGCCCGGAGATGTAGTCCCTCCTGGACGAACTCCGTCATCAAACGACGTGTTCTTATGATTGTTGATCTTGTTCATTTATGTTCCTCTTATTTATAGCTACAATCGTTCATTTCAGTTCTTTAACGTCGTTAATTAAATGCAATTCTATTTATCAGCCGAATTAAAAGGTCTTGGTTAAGGGTATCAAGATTTTTACCCTGGATCAAGTGGTATCGGAGCAGGTATTCTTGCTGATTGGATTGCAGGCGTGAACATTGGACGTTTGCTGAGTTGAGCCATGGAAAGTGTCAAGGACATGTATGAAACCATGCTCAGGGTGTCCGAGAAAGCGGACATATTGTACGAGGCGTACGAAAAACAAGCAGTAGAGAACGAAGAATTGAAGACCCTCCTACATAAAGAGAAGGAGGACAAACAACAGTTGCAGCTTCAGTTGCAAGCCACAACAGAAGCGTGGGAAGATTGGAAGCACAATAATGAAATTCTGCAAGCAGATCATGATGCCTTGAAGGCATTCCTACATGAAGAGAAGGAGGAGAAGCAGCAGTTGCAGCTTCAGTTGCAAGCCACGACAGAGGCGTGGGAAGATTTGAAATGCAACAACGAAACTCTTCAGAGAAATCATGATGCCTTAAAAGCATTCCTACAGAAAGAAAAGGAGGAGATGCAGCAGATGCAGCTTCGGCTACAAGCCGTGTCAGAGGCAGTGACAAAAGTGAAGCGCGATGAAGGCTTACAACAGCTTTCTTCATCTGTTTCACAATCAACACCTAAGGTAAATAGTGTTGATTTTTCTTCAGTTTCTTCACATGATGTCATTTCAGTTGGAAGTGTGGAGATACCAATCACAGGTACCGGCATGAGGCTCCTCACTAAAATGGGGTACAAAGGAGGAGGACTTGGCATTCGTGGCCAAGGCATCACTGAACCATTGGAGGTTGTGCAACGACCTCGTTATGCAGGTTTGGGGTACATTGATGAAGGATGTTCGAAGGACATCAAAGGCAAACAGATACTGATGAACTCTCCAAGGAAGAGGAATGATAGGGACACTTCGCCATCATTCCACGGCAGTGCACGTTGCAGTGAAGGAACCGAGGCGAGCTCCCATCATCATGATCGCACCGGAGACCACCCCAGAAGGTATACTAAGTCTCATTATTCCAGAGTGAATTTTGATTACAAGAATGTCGATAACCATGGTCGTAAAATATGGCATCATAAAACTTGTTATTTTTGTGGTTTAAATAACCATGTGATTTCTAAGTGCTGGAAGAGGATGGCAGCACAAAGGAGGAAGAGGCACGAAAAGCCTTCTCCCCAATAGGAAAAGAAATCATTTAAGCAGGTTTGGAGGAAAAAGAACTTTTGCACCCATTGCGACCGAAGTGGCCACCAAAGAGCCACATGCTGGAAAATTCATCCAGAGCAGCGCCATAAAGCCAAAGAGCCCGTGCATACACTAGTCGAAAGAGCTGATCGACAAGCAAGTTCGCCACAGGGAAATGATCCACTCGTTTTAATAAATTAGAAGTGGTTCTTCTAGATTGTTTTTTTCTAGATATGTTAAGCTTGTCATGGCCATGCTTGTAAGTCATTTGTCGCTTTTTATTATGAAAGTGATGATGTGTTTCCATCACTCGTTTAAGCGACCATGATATTGTTTTTGGCCTTGTTGTATAAGTCGTGTGTTAGATCTCTTTCATGTAAAAGTGATGATGTGTGACATCACTTTGAGATGCGACGTTTATGTTTTGGTCATGTTGTATGAGTCGTCTGATGCATTTCTTTCATGTAAAAGTGATGAGGAGTTTTTGCCATCACTTCGAAATGCGACGATGAGGTCTAGTCTTGTAATTTTGTTGATGTATGATTTCCATTTTGTTGTAAACTTGACCACTGAGTGCATGTTATAAACTCGTGGCAAGTATGCGCTCTGGATATTATTGGTCACATTGAGAATGTAATGTTCATTGCAGCTTTGGGCAGGTGTTGGCATTCCGATTCCGAAGGACAGAAGTGAAGGAGTCTTTAAGGGATGCGCCTTTTCAGACATTTGCATTTCAGCAGTTGCAGGTGTTGGCTTTTCATCTTGATTCCGAAGTACGTGAGGTGAAGGAGTCTTCATGGGATGTGCCTTTTCAGACATTCGCATTTCAGCAGTTGCAGGTGTTGGCTTTGCATCTCGATTCCGAAGAACGTGAGGTGAAGGAATCTTCAGGGGATGTGCCTTTTCAGACATCACATTGCAGCAGTTGCAGATGATGGCTTTGCATCTTGATTCCAAAGTACGTCAGGTGAAGGAGTCTTCAAGGGATGTGCCTTTTCAGACATCGCATTGTAGTAGTTGCAGATGATGGCTTTGCATCTTGATTCCAAAGTACGTCAGGTGAAGGAGTCATGTGGGGATGTGCCTTTCAATGAAATTTGCAGACAGTTGATGATAGGTAAAGCTTGATGCTTTTGGAGGACCAAAAGCTCCTCAGTGGGGAGGATTGATCCAGGTGGAATAATCAGGTACAGGTACAAGTGGCCTGAGTAAAAGGCTTAAAAATCAAAGTGTTCGGATTTCTCTCGAACCAAGTTCAAGTTGTAGATCTCGTAATTCTGAATCCAACGGCGCAGACGACACTCAATTCCGAGTCCGTATGAAGAAGTTATAAGCGGTCAAAGTTGCAGGTTGACTTGGTGACTGGACAGCCTTAAGGAAGGCACAAATTAGACTTTTTCCGGCCACCGGATTCCGGCAAGCTCAGGCCAGATTCCGGGCAAATTTGTGGCCTGTTTAGTTTGCCTCCTTCGGTCCAAAACCGAATTTTTAAAAGGGCACAATTTGTTGTAATAACAAAAATTTATTTAAAAAAAAAGGGGGTGGGGGTCGTGACCCCCGCCACCCCCGTCGGCATATGTGGCACCATATATAAATGGGCCGGCGGGAATCGAACCCGCCCGGCCACGTGGGCCGGCCCACTCCACGGGCGGCCCAACTTAAAACAACCAACATATCAATACAACAACGACCAACACTATTATTTAATGTTTGAACCGTGGGATGTTGAGCGGGCCGCCCAATGCGGGCCCGGTCCCCACAACGTACCACTTGGTACTAAAATTAAATATGTGGGGTTTAAAAAAAATGCCACCGTTATGCATAAAAAGAATTCATGTGCGGATTTGTTGCAGGAGGCGGGATTTGACCACCCGACCTCCATCAACCAATTTCCTCTTCTTTACCATTCGACCAACATAATTTTTGTTGGTAATTCCGCCAGCAGTTGTTATATAAACTCAGATTTTTACAGTGCGCCCAAGCCATGGAAGAGCGGGAGAGCGCGCACGGAATTCGAGATTTTTTTTTTTTTTTAAATTGCAGGTGCAGTGGAACTATGAGCCCAGAAAGAGGCAGGCGGAACCCTGATTGAGGCCAACTTTGAGGAGGGCGAAATTTTGACTTTGTCCAAATGGGACAAATTTTATGTCGTTTCAGCACTACTCAGCGCCACGAGTCTGATGGCGTGCTCAGTTTCTGCATCTGAGTTTTTGATTTTTCAGCCACTTTTGGAAGTGGGTTATGCCGGTGTCAGATTTGCACATGTGAGCAGTCGTTTTCCACTTTCTCGACGCCACAAGATTGATGGTGTTTTCAGATTCTGCCGCAGAGCTGCTCAGCCTTCAGCAAATGGCAGCATGAGGTATATGATGTGTATTCCATGTACTTCTTTATTTATTTCTAGTTGAGATGCATTATGTCTTGCAGATCCCAGTTGATGCATGAGTCGTGGGATCTTGCTTTGTGTTGTTGTTTTCGAATTCGACATGGCTTCATTATGTGGAAATGGCTATGAAGTATACTGATGTGGATTCCATGTACTTCTTCATTTATTTCTCTTTGAGATGCATTATGTCTTGCAGATCCCAGTTGATACATGAGTTGTGGGATCTTTCTTTGTGTTGTTTTTAATGTACTTTCAGCTATGGATTTGTGTCATGTATGAGCCCCTTTTATGCCACATTGGCAGGATGCTCTTATTTGCTATGTGTATTGTTGAGGTCCCTTGTTTGCCAGGATTGGAGGGATACTCTTATTTGCTACATGTCAGCTATGGTCATACTGATAGGAGTCTTTCTTTATGTATGAGAGTTCTGTAGTGGAATATCTCTTAAAGAAGTCAAGCCACTCCTGCGTGAGGGAAATTTTTCCTTGTATGTCATGGTAATCTCTTCTTACAACACAATGCAGCATTCTATCTGGCAGAGGAGCCGTGTAGTCCCTCCTAGACGAACTCCGTCATCAAACGACGTGTTCTTATGATTGCTGATCTTGTTCATTTATTTTCCTCTTATTTACAACTACAATTGTTCATTTCAGTTCTTTAACGTCTTAATTAAATGCAATTCTATTTATCAACCGAATTAAAAGGTCTTGTTTAAGGGTATCAAGATTTTACCCTGGATCAACTGGTCTCGATACTGGGTGTCCTAGGACTTACCTTACCTTTAGATCATGGTGACAGCTGTACCTTGGAACCCGATCCACGAAGGACAATCTCTGTAAAATTTTTTAAACCCACGACCGTTTTCTCCATGGAGCGCTCAACTCTTGGCGTCAGTCTTGACACGTCATCCAAATTCCGAGGGGGGGAGACTTCTGCCTTCCCCCTACCATTTGTGACCCCCCGGAATGCTTCATGCGTTTCTTTGTTATGTGCGCATGTGCCGAACACGAGCGGGTCCTGCCTTATATCCTTTTTTCTCCATGCCTTTCAGACTTTCATTATTTCGGTTAAGGCCTTTGACCTGCTCCCGCTTTATTATAAAGTGTATTTGCCCCCTTTTATATATGACTCATCTCGATTTTATTTCTCCTTCTCGTATTTTTAAAACATAAGACAAATTTAATACTATCGGGGAAGCTACCTTTTATAATCTTTCCTCAGACATTAAGGGGTGAATGATATAATCAACAGCTTCCATTTCATTTTTTGTTACTCTTTGCGAGAGCAAAATTTGTTGCAGTTGGTCTTGTAATTTTGATATATCAGGTTGCACTTATTCCTTTTCATGAGTCATAGTGGAGCCTTCTGAGGTCTTAATGGGTGTTGAATTATTTTTAGGGGGAATTTTAAAACCCAATACTAATATATATGCTTCAATATGCCCTTGGAATTACTTCAAACTGATTTTTAGAACAAGAAATGCAATTTTTAAAAAAAATACACACCTTTTTCTTTCTTTTGAGGAGCTCGATATTGAAACTAATGTATCTCTGTAATTTAGTATCCCCAAGATTTTATCTTCGGTCCTTTAGTAGCCCTCTGAATCTTCTTTCCAATGCCATAGGTCTGAATTGATTTGGATTCTCCAAGGAAAAGTTATGCCTAATCTCCCACAATGACCTAATTATGGACTAGTTCAGTAGAGGGAACTTGTACGATGTGCCACATGTCATTGTTTCCTCCTTTGGCTTTGAAATCGACACACAGGATACTAGAGTCCGTGCACTTTCAACCACTTTTACAGAATTCCAATCCGATGCTCAGAGCGAGAGTTATGAATATTTTCCCAAGGTCACCTCTTTGAGATGCAATTCGGAAGCCTGCGAAAACCCTAACTTCCACAGATTTGAAATTGTTCCACGAAGTTCCTCCAGATTTTGGAGCAACTAGGTTTTTTTTCTAGCTTTTGAACATTCGTAGAAAAAACTTTATAGTGAAAATGCCACGATGACTTGTTTGAAGCAGCGAAACCCTAGAATCCAAAGCTCTGATTCCAAATGTTATGAAACTAGCTCACAAAATTGAATAAAAGATAGATCAACACCATAGAAATCAACCTCTTCGAGGGGGAAAACTCCTTTACATTGCATAAATGAACAATTCTTGGATGATTCAAATGAAAAAACCTTCTTTCTATATATAGGGGTCCAAGGGGTCACAATATAATCCTAGCCTACATAACAATAACAATGTAAGGGCACAACAATAAGAATAGTGGGCTTCTATAGGGCACCATAATAACAATATGGGGACTACAGGGGTACAAAAATAAAAATAAGGGGGCTACACTAATAACAATAAGGGACTACACTAGTAATATAGGGACCTAACAGTGAATCACCGACAACACAAATTGTGTACCTAAGATCTTCGACCATCTGCTCCATATCAACTTATTGACGAAGAAGCTTGGCTTCTAAAGAGAGCTATAATGACATACGTTTCCTCTCAACCATATCCTCTAGCTTCAAGATGGAGACAAGCAAAGCATTCAAAGCATCTGGTCGTTTATCTAACACATATTGGCCTCATTGTTATCTCAAGGGACTGGAAAATTGTCCATTATGAAACAAGAGCTGAGCACCCAAATATACTTATCATAATCGAGGGAGGAGCCTGCAACAAAACCAATATGAATAAGGAAATCATTTGCATTGCGAGGAAGCTAAAGACTCATTATATAAGTGAGGTCTGTGCTAAATTGTGAGCCAAGTATCATCCGAATATTTGTCTCCTTTATTTAGATATTGGTTGGACGAAGGAATGACATTAAACGGATGGCGTAAACCGACTGCGATAAATTAATTTTTCTAATCGAGGCTCTTAGCATCACAACCGAGGAGAATTGGTTTGGATCCTACCTGAGAGAGCATAAATGGAAAATACACCACATTCTCGAGGCAATCAAGGATTCCAACCACCTGAGATCCCATTTAGTAAGCCAATACAAATAATTAATAAACTAGAGATATGGATATCACCAGAAATAAGGTCCCGATTTTTCAGCCAGAGAAGAGGCTAGAGAACAAGCCACATACCCAGCGTTGCAATGGGCGTAAACTTCATCGTGTCCCTATTCCTAGGAATGAAATTTAACCAAAATTCAAGCATGTAAATAATAGGAGCAAAGGAGCCCCTAACAACTCTTTCAAAACTTATGGCAATCATCAACACTATGGAATTGGAAATAAGTATACAATGTTGTCCATTTCAATTCTACCTTGCTCCATGGTAGAACCCTTTTTGGCAAGATCACCGACTCCAATATTCAAATGTTTGAGAATATGATAGAATTCTAATTTTTCAAATTGGGAAGTAGAACTAAGCACCCTTAAATTCATAAGAAGAGACAAAGAGCTTATTTTTCCCCTGACCTTCATCATTTGTCAGATGACTATCATCGAGTCTCCAAAAAACCTGCACCGTTGAATTTTCTTTTCTATGGCCACCTCTAATCATTTCCCTAATGTGAGGAATTCCGCCATATTGTTGGTTGCGACTCCTAAACCCCATGCAATTTGAGACACTATTTTTCCATCAAGGTTTAAGAGGACCCCTCCCGCTCCTTCCTCCCCCAACTATTGGAAATTATATTATAATTATAAAAGCCTTATTCAAAAATAGACACACTTGTTGGCACAATTAAATGAACAATTGCTTAAAAAATGTGACACGACCATCACCATCAACATCGTATTGAAATAAATATTCTTCAAGGAAAAGTAACATGGTCATATAATTAAGGTGCTCCAACAAAAACACAACACAAGGCCATATTATCCTTCTCATTAGGCACACACAAAATAAGCATAATGTACGCAATCAACACTTAAAAATTGAATGTTTTAAGTTTAGTTTAATTTATTTATATATAACCATTAATATTAACCATTGTTTGAATTGTGTAGATTCTACACATGATATAGCCAAAGAAATCAAAGATAAACCATCATCCTCCACCAATATGTGAATGTCTATGTCACTGAAGTCTAAGATTAAGTACACCAATTGAAAAATATTGTTAACATATTAATAATCATCCATTTATATGATAAGTAAAATATGGTTCAATAAGCATGATGATGATATATCAAACCATAAACCTTAGAAAAAAATCGTTCATATGTAATAGTATGCTACCATATATAGTCATAATGTTGCAAAACATTGTACTAAAATTGCTGTTGTATGGTTTTCTCAAGGTATGATATCAAAATGGTTAAAAATTATGAAAAATGTAGCTAATGATAAAACTTTAAGTTAGGTTTTCTAACATTCATTTTATATACTATGTGACTCTAACATCCTTTACTAATTAAAAAGTCAAAACATGGTAACTTCATTCAAGGGAATGATTAGATATTGGTCTCACATACTAATAATAGAAAGCATGGGAGGAACACATATATGTTAACAATATTCTAAAGTACTATGTTGATAAAGATAGTTTTGGCGATCAATATTAGTTAATAATAATAGAAAACATCCCATCACATCCATGGAAAAGATAATAAACATTATAAAAATGCTATTTTAAAGCTTTGTTAGGAGTGAAGCATAAGAATGACAAAGATGTGAGAGGAATCCGCAAACTTGTAAATAGATTGAACTTGTATGAATTTAAATTGGTGGATAAGAGTCTTGATATACAAATATTAGAAGCAAAAATTTTCAAAAAATGTTTGGTAAATAAAACACATTGTAAATTCAAAACATGTTTGGTTAATAAAACACATATTGTAAATTCAAAAAATGTTTAGATAATAAAGCACATATTATAAATTCATTGAAATTTGTGCCTTTCTCTTTTAAATCAACAAAGAAACATTGTAATAAAATATAAATGTGATTACAAGGAAAAAATGAAATAAATAACATAATCAAAATAAAAAGGAATCAATTATTGAAAAAAGAGGAACAAAATAGAGAACATCATTGTTTAGACATATCAACCAAAGTCAATATTACTTGTTAATTTGTGAACTATCCAATATTTACATGAAAAGGAGATACATTTACTGTTTACTTATTTTTTATGATATTGATGTTCCATCAACTTACAATTCAACTAAAGCCAATATTACTTGTTAATGTGTGAACTATCCAATATTTGCATTAAAAAAACATACTTTTACCATTCGTAAAAACATATCATTAAACTCTTCTGAACATATATATAATTTAAATGAGAGAGCCAATTTTGTGATGATATTCAAACCTTTACAAGATAAGCTGAAATTTTAATTAGGATGTGTAAAGTTAGCTTAACAATATTAAAAATTTGAAAATATTTGTTCAACATGAGTGGAAGGTTAGTAATATATCACATAGGTTAAGGCCTTTTCAAAAATCCTACAAATCAAACAACAAACATTGCACTTTAACACTTACCCCACATTACGAGTAAAAAAGTATGCATTCTTATTTAAGTAGTGGAAGAATCAAATGTTTTTTTCACTAAATAATGTGATCATTTACACAAAGTTCTTTCCCTATATGGATATTGTAGCTTAATCAACACCACCATCAACTATATTTCTCAAAATATACCCAAGTATGTCAAGGAAAAGTGAATAGGAATATGTGCGAAACATGCTGGGAGAGAACATAAGCCAACACATTTTCTGATAAGATTATGTTTAAATTATTAGCATATTGGATATTTTTTTATAGACATATATTTGAGATTTAGCAGTAAAAATGAAATGTCATTGGTGCATGGATGGTCCTATGAATTTCAATGGGTCAATCAAATGTGAGGACTATTTTAGCATTTTACATACTTTTATAGAATCTACAATTGAAAGAAAAATTGAGAAAATTTTCGAAGACATATTAGGAATGACATTGCAAAAAAATTCTATAACTTTAAAAGGAGAAACTCTCGTGAACTTGAGAAGAATAATAAAATATCAATTTATTTCTCAAAACGTTGGCAAATTTTCTCTCTTAGGCAATCATTTGATAAAAAGGAGGAACTCTTCAAACCGAGAAAAATCATAGAATGTCAATTTATTTATGAAAATACTAGCAACTATGTCTAGGAACTTTACATTGTTTCTCAGATTTCCAAGACAAAATAATTTATGGAGCAACCTCAAAATCTTAAAGTAGTTTCAGAGGCAACAGATTGTGTTTTCCTTCTACAATAAAAAAGAGTTTTGATTTTTCCATCACCTTGTTTGTCCTAAACTCCATGGAAAAATGAATAGATATATATGTCCTCAACTGAATAAAAAAATAAATGACTAGAAATAGATAACATACCACAATAAATAGTAACAGAAATTTACTTCATGCAACAAACAAGTACTGTGATGGAAATAGAGAACCAACTAATTAATTGATATTGCATTGTTATAGATATGGATGATCATATTTTACATAAAATTTTCCAATAAGACCTATATTTTCTCATTGCTATCTCTAACCAAGGTAGGATTCATGTTTCCATTATTGTGAAATACAATTGTATTTTCAATATCCAAAAACTCCACACCTAGGTTGTGTATCCTAGGCCCAATAAGTGCTAAGAGTTATTCATAGGAAGGTCAAGTTGTAAAATGTAATCAAACTAGGAGGCAATGTTCCAAGCTTCCAAAATACCATGTCCTTCATGTCTTCATTCAGAGACATTCAATACATCCACAAGTCAACAATACCCTGTCCTATTTTTGAAACATGCAATAGATCCACAAGTCAGGATACAAGACTACAATTAGGAAAGCTCATAATAAAAAATAATTAAATTTTATTAATATTTATGGTTTATAAAAAGCCATTTTATATAAGGACAACTAGATACAAAGATTGTTACACAAACTTACTGTGGTTTGCCACTTATAGTAAATCATGTTTCTTCCATTCTTTTAAGTAAAACACATTCATCCCATATGCCCAACCACAAGCATTCAAATTGAAGTTTGGGGCTATGTGAAGATTATAAAAGTTCAGATATTTTCATAAATGATGGAAACTCTAGCCACCACTGCACCATTTAACTTTCCTTGGAGGTTCACAAACCAAAGTGCAATCAAAGTTTTGTGTACCACAATATCATTATCTAAAAAGAGAGGATCTTGTCCAGCTTAGCCTAAAATTGAGATAAATAAAAGAAAAGATCATTTAACATAGATAAGTATTTTGAATTTCTATACTTCAAATTGGAAAAGCTGCTACCAAAGTAGTTGGATGATCTTCCTTAAAATAATATTCATTCATTGCTACATATACAAGCTATATGAACTGGACAATAGGAAGAATTTATCCATTTGAAATCATTGACATTTTCAACATTCATGTATTGTAGCTTTGTCTGTAGGGTTTTTTAAAAACCACCTTTGCATAGCCCCAAAATTCAACCTATCTGTTACAAGATGAAAAACATGTTTTTCAAGTTCTTGATAGAAACAAACAAATATGATGAGGTACATGTTGAATGAGAACAAAAAAAATGGCCAATTACCAAAATAAAACATAGTGTGACACTAAAATGAGATTCATACATTGGCATTTAGTTTGGATGGATTAACCATGAAAGAGGTACTTAGCACATTGTCAAAAAATAATGCATAATGATAACTAGCATAACCCCTAAGCAAGGGAAGGAAGCACTCAAAAGAAAAAGTTAAAATTTTGATTTATATAAATGCATTGAATGTAAAATTAACAATTCACTTAAAACAAGTGTTGCATTAGTGACAAGTTAGAAATAATGCTCTAGAAAATGTTACATAAAACATTAAGCTTGTGTTGGTCAATGCTAAATTAACAATGGTTAATAGACAAATCTAATCATATAGTCATGCTTTGGAAGGAACTAAGTTTAATTAATAGACTAAAAGATCTTTTTCCACTCATTTTTTGGGTCAATTTTACCCTAAATGGGTTAGATATTTTTGAGAATCTTAAGTTTAAGTTGAAGAGTTAGAGGGCCTCAAGAGTTTTTCATGGTGTTGAATCCATTTATGGTTTGAAAAGTACATTTTACACAACAATAAATCACAATCTCTCTAAAAATTGTATTTCCAAAAAAGTCATTTCATCAATTAATTAGATTGTCTTTACTCAGCTGAAACCATTTCATTTATTAGTTAGACTTAGTTGTTAAACTACTCATTTATCTAAGGTTTTTACTGGTTGTATTTTATAATTTGTGTAAAATTTGCTAGAAATATTATTTTTTATTATAAAATGTCAATTATAAATATTTATTAATATATTTTGCTGTTGATTTTCAACTTATAATTAATTAAGAGATTGAATTCTTTAAAGTATGAATTATCATATTACCATAATTAATTATTAATATATTTTTATTATAAAATTCAAAATATTTTATAAAGTGAATATTAGAATATGTCGTCATAATTCATGAAATTATACATTTTATTTTACTTTATTGAAATACCATCCTTTGTTCATTTTTTTAATTTTTTATATAAAATTTTGTTGTACATGTTTTCACAATCATATACTTTTTGGAAACGCATTATGTGAAGGTTGTCTAAATGTTCTCACAAATCTATATTTTCATTTTTTAAAATTTAAATAAATTAATATAAAAATATTATTTAAATATTAAAATTAAAATAAGTTAACGATAGAATTAACATTGAAGTAAGTTAAGGATTAGTCAAACATTTTGGTCGCCCAGGTTCTTGTGAACAATGTAATCTTATGTATCAGCTAAAAAAGTCAACGATATGGGCATGCTTGCAACTACTATAATAGCTAAAAAAATCAAGGATATGGGCATGCTTGCAAGTACTATAATATCTGAAAGAAATTTTACTATCAACCCAAACGTATGAATAGAATTCAAATAAAAACCAAGTGAAAGATTGGGTTGACTGTTTTTGGTTGCAAATAATATTACGAGTACGAGAATACCAAAAATAATCTCAACGTAATGAGTAGAATATTTCAAATGGAAAATAGGTGAAGGATCTGGGCAAACTGTCTGTTTGCAGATAATATTACAAGTATGTAAATACGAGAAAACTTCAGTGTCCTTGTATGGATATCAAAAATAAGATGGCTCACCAACAAAGTATGCTTTGCGTATCTCTATTTAATTTAGTTTGTCTGATCATAGTTTATTTTCTGGCTGAGGCTGTGGCAAAGGAGCTCCTGACTTTTCAAAATAATGACAACAACAGCAACAGTGCCCATTACACCTTTGTCAAATGGTCCAGTCTGGTTTGACTGTTATCCCAACTTCTCTGTGTATGTGTTTGATGAAACATTGGCCGATATTCTACAGCTACAAATCCAAACCACTGGATTTGATATGAGGAGAAAAAGAAATAATATCGCCATCCAGTTCAGAGGTTGTTTTCGTCACACCAGTACCTTATTCCCTGCAGTCCTCCATGCCCCCAGCAGAGAGTCTAAAACCAGTGTAGTAGTTATGACAGATCCTAAAAATCAAAAAGTAGAACACCAAGCCATAAAATGGGAGGATCTATCATTCACTGAACACTGGGTAGTGCCAAATCCAAAGCCTCTCGCTATACAGAAAATCACTTCTGCTAACATCACAGAAAATCAATCCACAGCCACTTTGTCTTTCCCAAGAAGATCTACAATAGACAGGCGTAGGATTGAAGCAGAATGTAAAAAGTCTCCGCTGTATATCCCTCCTAGTTTATCAGATACTGCATGTTCCAGTGTTGTAAATACTTCCTGTCAGCATACAACTTTGTTTGAATTTGCTCAGATAGTTAATTTCAATTCTTTGCAAGTTGAATGCCCACAATGCCATCAGTCTGTAAATCTTAAACATCTTGCCGAAATGGTCATTAGACATCAGAACCATAATCCAAGAACGGGTGAAGCTCCTCCTTCCACATCTGTCACCCCTTGTCCAAATCCTAAGTGTTCTGATATTCCTTTTCCTCATGAAGATGACCATATTTTTATGATGCATTTAGTCCCCTCTCTGCAAGATGAAGATCCCATATTTACTGAGATATTTATGAATACGCAATCCCCTAAAGACAAGCATGGTTTAGGGTATTACAATCAAAAGGATTTCCTGATCCCAGAATGCAGATTCAAAGATCTGCCAAAAGATGTCAAAAGACCATCTGTCCCAGAAATCCAGAAGTTTTACACACTTATGGATGGTTGTGAGAAACACAGGATCCCTGCTCAATGGATGAAGCAGATGATAAATTGGGATCTGTTTACTCACCCAGAAGCCGATGAATTTGCTGTCAGCTATACTCTAGAACAGAAGAAAGCTTTAGCCTTAGAATGGAAACAATATATGGAAGAAAGAAAAATTTGGATTTCTTTCTATTCATGGAAAAAGGCTAAGGAGTCAGAAGTTGTATTGATGAATGAATCCACATCTTCTTCTGGTCATTCATGGACAGCAATAGATGGTAGTAAATTAGAAACATCCACTAGTTATCCTCCTTTCAAAGGGATTGTCCTAGGAGAAGGACAAAATTCAGCCAATGCATATCCCATAGTGCAAAAGGAAAACTTGGTAGGAATTGAAAGAAGAGTCCAGACAGTCAGTGAACAAATAAACTGGACTAACACTGCCATTACAGGATTAGAAAAGAATGTTGCCAAAGCTTCTGTTGTAAAAAATCAGATAGATCAGATACAAGTTTCTTTGAATGATGTAAATAAGGCATTGAATTCTGTACAGTGCAATTGTTCAGTAGCTAAAGATTTTTCTTTAAAGTCATTACAGAAAGTTGATGAGGTAGAAAATTGTATTATAGAGCAGTGTATTTCTACCCGACAACTTGTGTCAAATTTGTCTGAAAAAGCCCAGAAGGAAAAAGAAAAGAAATCAGACAAGCTAGTCCCCTCAGGATTTCTCCACAAAGGAAAAGCTGTGCAAATCCATAAAACTGTTGATAGATTTCCCAGCCTATTTCCCAAAGACTCTGTTCCAGAGTCTCCAAAAAATAAAGTGACTATTGCCTCTCTGTTCCATGAGTCAGAATCTGAAGATCATGTCTTACCTGTATATGAGCCCCTTGAAGCCCAATATACTAGGTACTCTCCTCCTGACTTGAATGGCCTTGGAAAAATTCCTGCAAGAGAAACTTTCCATTCCCAAAGCTATAAAGAATGGAACATAGATAACTTATCCTCTGCCCAAATCAGACAGGTGATTGACCAGATGATCACAGAGTATAAGTTGATGTGCATAGATGGAAAATCTGAAGTTGAGGCATGTAAATCCCTCATTCCATGTTTCACAGGAACGCTAGCTAGATGGTGGGAGCTAGAATCCTCTCCTGCTATCATAACAAAAATGGAATCTGAGGTGTTGAAAGATGAAAATGGAGATGTCAGGTTTCATGAAGATGGAACAGCCATGAACAATATGATTGATGCTCTCACAGCACTGATCCAACAAACATTCTGTGGAGATGACCCAAACATTTCAGATCAAAATGAAATGATTCTCATGAATCTGAAATGTCGCAATATCAACCAGTATGAAGATTTCCATCGTGATTGGATCCAAAGAATCTTCCTGGTAAAGGACCCTAATAATATCCTCTGGAAACAGGTCTACCTTGCAGCCTTGCCATCAAAGCTGGTAGACATCTTAAAATTGCAAGAAGCTTTCCAATTGCCACTGGAAACATATTTATGGGGTCAGATGTATAGTATAATAACCAGAGTATTAATTACTCTTTGTACCAGTTCCAAGATCAATAAATCTATTGATAAGTTAAATAGATTGCCTGGTACTAAATCATTTTGTAGCAGGTATGGTATCACAATTGATGATCCATTGGTGAAAAGGCGCAAGACCAAGAAGAAGGCTAAGAAGACTTCAAGAAGTCGCCAGCCTTATACTTATCAGAGATCTAGCGGAAGAATCTCTGGAATTCAAAAGCCTAGAAAGTCCTACAGAAAGCCTGCTAAAAAGGGACACTCATATAAATATGTCCCTAAGACTCATTATTATGAGCCATATGACATTCATCCTAAAGATGTCAAGTTGAAAAGGATGCAACAAATGACTTGTTGGATTTGTGGAAAGCAAGGACATACCTCAAATTTATGTCTTGATGCTAAAGAATCAAGAAAAGGATTGGGACAAAAATCCCAACAAAAATACAAAGGAAAACAGAAAGTCAAAGTTGAAGATAAATGTGAACGTTGTGGCTCTAGTTTTCACAGCACATAAGAATGTAATAATCGCTTAATGCTTCAGCAAGCACAGGATGAATCTTCTTCTGTTTCTAGTTCTGAATATTCTTCTTCTGAGTCTGATATTGAAGAAGTTCATGCTTATTGTGAATGTTCTGATTCTGAAAATTGTAAATGTGGCAATTGTTCCTCATCAGAATCTGGTTTTTCCTTTGATAATCAGCTTGTAGAAGAATTTTCAGGCAAAGTCAAAGTTCTTATGGCTCAGACAAGTGAAGATGACATGAAGATCTTTTCTCATATTCGAGCCATGGAAGATGGTGAGCTGAAGAATCGGCTGTGTTGTCGCACAGATTGTTCAGGGCACCGCGACAACGGCTCAGACTGGGGGCTGTCACCTTTATCCCCAATCTCTCTCTTTAAGCTGTCTCCTTGCAAGCTAAGGGAGGTGGACCCTGTTAGAAATGAGGAGGAAAAATCCAGGAGACACAGCTAAAACATCAAATACTTGATAAAATTAACAGGATTTCACAGATCTAGATTAGATTTCACGTTAGAGACCAGTGCCTTATGGAGTCAAACAAGATCCCGTTATGCAATTATAAACCAGTAAATGATGACTAACTGCTGCTTATTAAACCACGATTGATTAATGATATTCAATTGAAAAAACACCACAACCATGAATGAAAATGCCAGATGTTTGAAAGATTTCCAGATTTATGATGCTTCAATTAATTTCGATCCAGAAAATGTCTCTATAGTCAAAACTTTAAATAAAAACAAAATTAGCACATTTGACTATTGAAATATTTTTTTGAGAATTTTTTATTAATTTTGGATTTTGAAAATTTTTTAATTTTTAATTTTTAATTTTTAAATCTAGAATTAAAGATCTAAATCTAAACAAGACCAAAATCTAAGTTAAACTAAGTTAAAGACTAAACTACAGCTATGTCAAACTAAAAAACTAACAAATTTAAAAGATAAGACAAAATTAATAAAAAAATCTCAAAAAAATATTTCAATAGTCAAATGTGCTAATTTAGTTTTTATCTAAAGTTTTGACTATAGAGACATTTTCTGGATCGAAATTAATTGAAGCATCATAAATCTGGAAATCTTTCAAACATCACTTCGTCAACTGGTTGCTTGATGCTTTTATGCAGTCCTCTGGTTCTTCCTCCTCTGCCAAACCACATAAGAAGCCCTTGTTCGTCGATGCTTCTTATGAGTTGAATACCAGAAGTTATCTCCGTCAACAACAGCAAAGCAAAGTTCGTGCACTCACTTTGGGGGAGGTGAGTAAGGAGATACATTCGCTGAAAGGTGAAATTTCTGCCTTAAAACTCAAAGTGTCTGAATTAGAGAAAGGTAAACAGGAAGTATCTCAATCTCACTTTTTACAAATCTAGAAGTGGCGTTGCTGAAGTCATTGTACTTATAATTTAACAGCCGGTGAGGATTTGGAGAATTTAACAGCCTCGCAACTTAAAATTTGCCAACCAATGTATCTGTGAGCACAACATGAAACATGAAAATAATCAGAAGATCTGGAATGGAAGTACAAGAAGATGGAATGCAATTGTTATTTTAGAAAATCTAAAAGTGGCGTCGCTGAAGTCGTCATACTTATAAATGAGCTCAAGCAGTTCAGCTGGTGAGGATTTATCGAGCTTTTTAGAATCTCTCCTTCAAAATTTGCAAACCTATGTATCTATGCACACAACATAAAAATAATCAGAAGAAATGGATTGAAATTACAAGAATTTTTTTTATTGAAGCAGTGAATCAGAGATTTGTTGAAACTAGGAATAAATTGGAAGAAACTCGCAAAACTGATACAGGTGAGGTTAATTTAATCCAATTACTTTCCCAGCATCATTACAGTGGCTAGAGGGTTGGGTTACTTCCAGGAGATTTATTGAAGGTTGATTCATCAATCACCCTAAGAGAATCAATCCCTTAAACTTGGTATTTATCATTGACAACACTATCCACTTGGCAACCACCGTGATAGTGCCATGAGGTAGAGAAATTCATCCGGTAGAATGCTTCCATTGCCTTGTCATCGCTTGTATTTAAGGAGAAGAGACCGCCATTAAAGGCCTTGTAAAAAAAAATGGTAATTGTTTCTTAAACCCTTTTTATAGTTCTCAGTCCTTTCACACAATTTTCTATATCTTGTGGATAGGAAAAATAATTGAACTTGACATAAGGATCTTCATTAATATTCCGAGAACTCAGATGGAGCTCTCCCTTGGATAGAAGCCCAGCAACGAACTCAAAAATGCCTACCACATCGATATAACTACTAAAGGATCGATTAAATGTATATGTGTCTGCCTCTTCTTCATATACGAGGATCATAACTGGATGGGCAATGAAACGAAAAACTAGATGATTCGATAAAGCTCACCGGAGTTATACTCACAACTTGAGGTAATGAATATTCAAGGCGCGGAGGAGAGAGAAATGTAATCCCAACTTTTGGGTTATCAGCCACTCTTTGTCCAACACCAGGCAAATCTTTAACCACGGGGATGCCTGAAGATTCCAAGTGCTCACGTGGGCCGATTCCGCTGAGTAGTAGTAGTAGTTGAGGACTCCCAATAGCACCACAAGAAACTATAACCTGTCCTCCAATTTTTGGGATTTAATAGAGCCACATGAGTTCTCCAACACTGTCCACATACTCCACGGTATAAGCCTTGGGTTTTGATATAGCTTGTTCCCCAACAAATTATAGAAATGAATCATTAAACAACACAATTTCTATCAAGATATGAATCATTGAACAACACAATTTCTATCAAGAAGATGCAAAACTCAAATCATTGCGAGAAGAAAATGCACCTACCTTGCTCTTTGTCACTCTTATTGAAGAGGATCTGGGAGACCTTTGCCCGTGTCCCAATTCTAAGATTGTTGCAATTAGGGTGCTCCAGTGGATAGGTTGAGGAATGGCACAATCCCCTTCTATCAAAAGTGGTGCCCCCCACTTTTTGTGCTCTCAATATGGTCTAATGTATACCCGTTATAAGGATATGATGTGGCTTGGAGAAGGCCATTTGTGAAGGTTATTTAGATGTTGAAATTGTAGCAAGAAAATGTTTCATTTGACTAGTGTCTTAGTCAAATTGAGAAAATTTGATTTTCCACATGAGCAGGAATGATAGGATGACTTGTATTGCAGTTAGCTAGAGTGACATGGCCTTGTCTACTAGTTAAGTCAGTAAATTCGAGTTTGTAGGCTAGAAGTAAAGTTGTGCATGAGTTGATTGTTAAGATCGAGCAATCTAGTTGAGTTATTGATACTGATTTATGCATGAACGCAATAAAATACAAAAATAGACATAATCACAGAGATGCAGCGGAAATAATGCTTCATTTCATTAATATCAAATAATAGAAATATACTTACAGACATAATGGAAATAAAATAGCTAGGGCACTGGTAGCTTATATCTGAGAAGAGATGTGGTTGCAGGCCTCTGAACTGTGTCACAATGAGGCTCGAGGGCCTATTTATTATTGAGAAACAATGGAAAACTCTAAACGTCCAAAAAATTAACCCTATGAGATGAAGCGCCAAAACTATGGGCTCCGTTTGAGTAAATTGGTGTTTCAACTTCCTGGGATGTAACTTTGGCATATGATCTTCGTTTGATGTGCACCATACCTTGTTAGAAAGATCTATCCGAGGAGTACAACTTTTGGTGTGAGCAACATCAATCCATGGACTGATGTTGCTCTCGGTTTTCCCAAAAAATGTCGTTTAGGGCCTCAAAATGGCTCCAGAAGTTCAAGACTCGAAACACTGCTAAAAATAGTAAGTTGTGCTGAAACTAAAAAACTGAAAGAACTGATGGTGGTGTTTCAAATGGAATAGGAGGGCGGCCACCAATATCCCCTTGGATCATTAGAGCCCCAAAACGACTCCGGTAGTGCAGGACCCGAAAACCTGCTAAAAATAGTAATCTGTGCTGAAAGTGAAAAGATGCAAGAATTGATGGTGCGGGTCCAAATGGACTAGGTGGGTAGCCACCGATATCCACCTGGATCAGTTATTGTTAGTCGAACTCAGGTAACTAAGCTCTAGGCATTATTTAAGTCAGTTGAAGGTCAGTTGAGTAGTTATGACTGTTGTTAACTCATGGATCTCTCAGTTAATGAGTCAATTGGCTAAATATAGACCCACGCATGCATAGAATTCGAATTTCCTAGTCGAGTGGATGGAAAAGGCACATCTATATTTATAATTGTATATTATTGAGTGTACAGTGCTTTTGTTGAGCAGGTGATAAATTCCCTTTGGATTTGCACAAGGAAATAGGGAATTTCCCTATTATTTAGGAGTTTAATTCCTCCAGGATTGCAAAAGGAAATAGGAGGTTAGCCAAGGCTTGAATTGGATAGATGTTGGCCAAAGTAGGTCTCAAAGCAGAAGAATAGTTTTACAGTGCAGAATGTGTTTCAAAGTTGAAGCAAGACATTGTAATTGTTTTTCTTTCTTTGCATTAATGCAAAGTAGCGGAGGAGATTTTCCCAGTTGGGTTCCCCTGTAAAATCATTGTGCTCTTGTGTTTTGATGGATGCATGTTATTTCATGTGTTTCTATCGCGTGTTTTCATTTCCACAAAATAGTAGAATAAATTTCTATCTCTTGATTTCAGTTTAATTTTATTATCAGTAGCAAATTTCTTGCAATTTCTACATGAGTGCAGGACAAAATATCATAGAGTCCTCCACCCACTGGTAGGATTGATTAACAAGGGCTTCCTCCCACCTTGAATCTTGAATATATGTGTAGTAATCTCATTTCCCAAACCAGGAAATCGTTTTCGGGAGCGCGCTTCCGAGCCTGAAAAAACGCTCCCTGTCTTTTCGGGAGCGTTTGGGAGTGAACGCTCCCCGACTGCGAATGCTCCCCGACATTAAAAATGCTCCTCGACGGGTAGAAAAAAAATCGATGTCAAAATTTGTTTTTTTTGGGAAGGAGGGAAGGGGGTTGGGTAAATAAAAAGCCCACCCCCCTCATTTAGTTGTTATTGTTTTAGTTGAGAGTGAGAGTGAGAGAAAGAGGAGCAAGAGTTGGAGAGCGATTTGGAGAGAAGGAGAGCTTGAGAGTTTGGAGAGCGGAAGTGCCAAGGAGAGAGCAAGGAGCAAGCTGCAAGAGAGCAAGTTTGCAAGAGGAGGATTGCAAGAAAGAGGTAGGTCTTCTAATCTAGTTTTTTATTTTCTAGGAATTGTTTTTAAGTTGTTCAAAAATGAAAACTTGTTTTTTTTTTCTCAATGTTGCATTCTAGTGTGTTGAAAAGTGAAAAATTGAATTGTTTTTTCCCTATATTGCATTTCCTATTCCTATTTGGCATTCCTCCATTTCTTTTGCAGGCTATAAACTTGAAAGTTGAAACTAGAAACATCATGGCTATATGGCTAGGGATTTTCTTCATGTTGGTTCCTTTCTTTGTAATAATGGTGTTGGAGAGTAAAAGAAAGAGGCCCATTAGAGAAGAGGAGGATGAAGAAGGGGTTATAGTGGATTTGATGAAAATCCTGATGAGGAGGAGTATGCTGAGGAGGAAGGGGAGAGTGGAGAACATGAGGCCACATATACCCCAACTAGACAGGAGCAAAGTCAAACACCTTTGTGGAAATATGTTTAGAGGCAGGAATGAGGGAAAGGTGGTTGAACCACTAAATTTCTTTGCCCCCATTGCAATAAAGAATACACAAGTTCATATACTCGTGCCAGAAGGCACCTTTGTGGGAAAATGCCAGGGGATGGAGACAAAAATCTAGGAATCAAAATTTGTGTAGTGTGCCAGCAACACAGAAAGAGAAATATAGAAAGGAAGAAGAGGCTGCCCTACAGAGATCTAAAAGGTCTAGGGGTTTCATTGATTCTTATACACCATCAGGTCCATCACATCATGGACAAATAAGTCCACCAACTTCCACCCATGGCAGTGGATATGGAGGCACACCTAGACCAAACATCTCCTTAAGGCATAGAACAATATCCGATTTCCTTGACGAAGGGTTTAGGAATGATGTGGACTAAAAAATTTTCCGGTTTCTATATGCATGTGGGGTGCCATTCAATGTTCTTTGCTCACCTTATTGGCATGAAATGGTTTCTGTCATTAATGATGCCCCCAAAGGATACAGGAGCCCTGGGTATGACCAGGCTAGAACCGTGGGACTTGATCATGAAAGAGCTAAAATAAACAATTCTTTGGCTAGAATGACAAATTATTGGAATGAGCATGGGGTGTCGATTGTATCTGATGGATGGACCAATGTAAAAAGAAAGCCATTGATAAGTGTTCTGGCTGTGTCGGTTAGTGGGGCAATATTCCTTTCAGCATATGATTATTCAGACAAATTCAAGACCGGCATTAACATTGCATAACCATTACTTGAAATAATTGAAAATACTGGGCCATACAATGTCATCCAAGTCATCACTGATAATGCTACTAACTGTAAGACAGCAGGAGCAATTATTGAGGATAAATACCCCAACATATTTTGGTCGGGGTGTTTGGTTCACACAATGAACCTTTTGATGCATGATATCATTAAAAACAAACAACCTCAATTCAAATGGCTTGGTGATTTGTACAAGAGAGGTAAAAAAATTATAAAATTTATTACAAATCTTAGCAATACCCATGGGCTTTTCCGTACTCACTCCAAATTGGAGTTGTTGAAGATACCAAAGACTAGATTTGCTAGCTATTACCTCACCTTCAGGCGCCTTTTGAAGGTAAGAGAGTCATTGGCTGCAATGGTATCAAGCCCATACTGGCAGGTATTAAAGGACAGGGCAACGACAATAGTTGACAGGCAAGGTTTTGAACATGTGGAGGAGACCGCCCTTGACCCTTTGTTTTGGGCACATGTGAGGGAAATTTTGAACTTCACCAAGCCCATTTATCACATGATTCGTTTTTCAGATACATATAAACCAATGATTGGGGAGGTTTATGAGCAGATGGATAGCATGTTGGGCCAAATAAAAGATGTTAAGGATAATGATCCCAACTTGTATGCAATGATTTACGACTGTTTGTGTGCATGATGGAATAAACTCAATGTTCCACTACATGCCTTGGCATATATCCTTATGCCAAAATACTACTCTCCATCTTGGTTGGGCCAACCTGCACCTGGAGGTGGGGTTAGGATCAAGCCTCACACAGATCCAGAGGTACAAGAGGGGTACATGAAGGCATTAGACAAGTTGGTCCCCGACAGGGAGGAGTGTGCTAGATTGCGCCTTGAATTAGGCAGATACTTCAGTTGCACTGGTAACTTTGGTTCTTTCCATGCAATGGAAGACAAAGACAGATTTGATGCTCTCACATGGTGGGAAGCATATGGCGGCATGGGACTTTTGCCAAAGTTGGCAAAAAAGTTCTCTCACAAGTTGTGAATACTTCTTCTGCAGAGAGGTGTTGGAGCACCTACAACTTCATACATAATGTGAGAAGAAACAGGCTGAATGAAAACTGAGCTGAAAGCTTGGTTTATGTGCATTACAACTTGAGGTTGTTGAGTCATTACTGTGATCGGGCATATGAGGGTCAATCATATAAAGTCTGGGACAACAACCCAGAGGATGATAATCTGGAGGACGACACTGTACATATGGAAGAATTGGAAGCAGAACTTTTGAGGGATGATGATGAAGTATCAACAGCCATGCCACCACCACACACAGGGCTAGTCCCACCATCCAGTAGCAGTGCGGGTGCCAGTGCAGTGCTCGATATCCAACTATTGTTCCTTTGCAGATTCAGCCTCCACCTACATCCTCACGTTGCCCTCCGCCTTCTAGTCATGGTCGTGGACGTGGTACTCCTGAGAGTACTAGAAGACCACCATTGCCTTGTGGTTCTCACAAATTAGACATTTCTCGTGGGCGTGGCAAGGGGCCAGCCAATAGATAAAATAAATTTGTTGTTTACTAGTCTTTTCTATTTTCTAGTAGTTTTTATCTTTTATAACTGTTGAATAGTTGAAACTTGACTCTTTCATATTTAATGACAATTTAAGTTTGAAGTTTGAATTTGAAAGGTGAAACTTTGAAGTTGGCATTTATAAGTTTATAAATCATTATGAATTATGAATATGATGCTTCATGAAAGTTATATGGTGATCAATGAATCAATGATGATAAATGTTATATATTGAATTTTGAAGTCAATGAATCAATGATGATAAATGATATATATCAATGATGATAAATGTTATATATTGAAATTTGAAATCAATGAATCAATGATGATAAATGTTACATATCAATGATGATAAATGTTATATATTGAATTTTGAAAGCTTGAAACCTTAAGATTGATGATTCGTGAGACTCAAGAGTCAATATGTTGTATGTTTCCAACCTGTGGGCGTGGTTGATGAAGATTATAACTTCTAGATGATTGATGTTATATGGTTCAATCTATGTTTTTATGTTTTTTATGTCTAATTCATCATTCTGCATGCTTTTGTTGACATATATGCATCAATATATATATATATATATATATATATATATATATATATATTTAAAAAAAAACGCTCCCCGAAACGCTTCGGACTAGGAGCTTTTGAAAATGGCGCTCCCGCTTCTGCTCCCCGCTTCCAAGCAACCATGCCTCTGGTATCCTGTACAACTTATTTCCTAAAGTAACAATAACAGCGCGAGGCCGAGACTCATACACAGCATGTCGCTTCCACAAGTATGGTTGGCCTAATAATACATCAGAAACATCAATAGGAGCAATTTCACACAATACCTCATCCGTGAAGGGCTTGATGCTATAGGGAAGGCGGCACTGCTGGTTGACACGGAGATCCTGTCCTTGGTGAAGCCACCCGATGGTATATGGTTGTGGGTGCGCTGTAGTCAGCAAGCCCAACTGCTTCACGACATCTGCTGAAATGAGGTTCTTTTGGCTCCCATTGTCGACAATGAACTATAGCGGGGAACCCTTTACCCACATCTGGGAGTGGAAGAGACGCTCTGCCTCCTCTGGATCTTCTGGTTCGTACTTCTGGATCTTCGTAGTGGCAATAGTGGCGTTGGACTCTACATCAATAATCTGCTTCCCTTTGTCATTCCCCTTGTCAGGTTCTGATTCAGAGTCGAAGCATGCATCTGATTCAGAAGCCCTCATCTCGGCCACCAGCGACTGCTTGGCCCGACACTCATTTGCATTGTGAGTGGAGCTCTTATGGAACTCACACCACTTTCCCATGTCCTTCTTTGGCTTCACAGTGTTGTTCTTTGCTTGTGGCTTTGGCAGGTTGTCTTGGGCCGCCATGCCTTGGCTTTGTCCTTTGGTTTGCAGTTTGGGGGCACTTTTCCCTTGCTTTTGATTCGCAGATCCAAAGTCTTGCTTCTTCTGTTTGAATTTCTGCTCAATCTTGGCAGCATACCAGTATGTCGTACCAAGTGAGGGGATGTCAAGGACTCCATTTCCTCCTGAATGTATCTGTGCAGACAACTGCGATACTTTAACACCAAATGTTTCTCTGAATCTTTGATACCCAACTTTGTGCACAGGGTATGGAACAGATTCGTTAGCTCATGCACATCTTGATCCCTTTGTTGCCGCAGCGTGTTCCATTGTATGTACTTGTCCTCATAGCTCCCCACCGGATAGTATTGTTCCTTGATGGCATCTCTGAAAGAATTCCAAGTGGGTACGGCTGAGACCAGAGAGGGTTCTGTCTCGTCCTTTTTCTCAAAGTAGGTTTCCCACTAGTCCTTGACATGGGGGGTAGCTTTGAGGAGTGCAAAAATAATCTTCTCCCAGTCGGAAAAGTCATGAACCGATAAATATCCTTCTAATAGATTCAACCATCTATCTACGGCATCTGCATCTATTTGACCCTCAAATATGGGGATGTCAAAGTTTACTTGTACTTTAAAGGGAGTCGCGCCTCCAGAGTGGCCGCTGGATGCAAATGCGCCGCCGGTGGGCAGTCGTTGAAGGATCTGGGCAAAGTTATCCATCATCGCGTTCCTTTGTTTTTCGAGGGCCTCCTCGAGCAATATTTTGATAGGATCTCCTGCTACCTCATCTTTCTTTTCGTCCTCCATGGGCATCCGTCGAGGTTTGCGAGGCTGATCTTGCAAAGGTTCCACCAGATTGAGCCCTAACTCCTTATACCCCAACCTTGTTGGGGACATGCAAAGAAGGATCGAGAAAAAGCAGACTGCTCTGATACCACTAATCCGGATTTATGCAGGAACGCAACAAAATACACATATAACCATAAATACAAAGATGCAGTGGAAATAACACTTCATTTCATTAATGTCAAAGAAATGAAATTTGCTTACAGACAGAATGGAAATAAACTAGCTAGGGTGCTGGTAGCGAATCTCTGAGAAGAGATGTGGCGGATACAGACCTCTAAACTGTGTTACAATGAGGCTCGAGGGCCTATTTATTATTGAGAAACAATGGAGAACTCTAAACGTCCAAAAACCTAACCCTAGGAGATGAAGTGCCAAAACTATGGGTCCTGTTTGGGTAAATTGGTGTTTCAACTTCCCGGGGACGTAACTTTGGCATACGATTTCTGTTTGACGCGTATGATACATCGTTAGAAAGATCAATCCGAGGACTACAACTGTTGAAGCAAATCATCTTCGCCGAACAAACAATGCCCAAAAAACGTCGTTTAGGGACTCAAAACGGCTCCGGAAGTTCAGGACCCGAAAAATTGCTAAAAATAGTAAGTTATGCTGAAACTGAAAAACTGAAAGAGAAAATGGTGGGGCCCCAAGTGGAATAGGCGGGTGGCCACCAATATCCACCTGGATCAGGGTCTGCAACAACAGGTTCAAATGTGCAGGGAAAACAAACTCATGACCCCAAATACCCATTGTGGCATTCAAGCTTGTTCAACAGTTGAATCGCCACAGAGGAATGAATTAGAGAAAGAGAAATTTGTTGGTGCGACAACTATGGCATCAAAATAAAAAAAAACAAGAATGATGATCCCCTTCCATTCTTAAGGAAAAACAACAAGAAGTTCCCTTTTGAGAGTTTTAGTAGCGAACAATTAGCAAAGGGGAAGGCAAATGTAGTTGGTCCAATGGACAAGATTTTTCAAAAAGAGAAGAGGGAAGAGCTTGATCTCACCATTGCAGTTTTTTTCTATCAGAACTTCATATCCTTTAATGTTGCATGATCACCTCGATTTATTGAGATTTGTCGAGCTCTTAGTCATGGGGCTCCATCAGGGTATGTGCCTCCTGGGTCAGAAAAGCTCAGAACCACATTGTTGACAAAGGAAAAGAAAGAGGTGAACAAAATGATTGAGCCTATTAAATCAGCATGGGCAACATCTAGGGTTAGCATTGTTTCTAATGGATGGAAAGATCCAACATGCCACCCACTCATCAACTTCATGGTGTCATCCTTTAATGGTCCAGTTTTCTTGAAATCAGTGGATGCACTTGGAAAGTACAAGGATGCACAATATATGGGTGAGTTATTTATTAAAATTATTGAAGATGTAGGTGTCGATTCTTGTGTGCAAATCATTACAGATAATGCACTTGTTTGCAAGGCTGCTGGCATGATTGTGGAAGCAAAATATCCACAAATATTTTGAACACCTTGCATTGTCCATTCATTGAACTTGGCATTGAAATCTATTGCCTCTGATGTGCTTTGGATTGGAGCCATTATTGAGGATGCATGGCATATCCACAACTTTGTACAAAACCATTCAAATGCCCTGACTATCTACAAGGAGTACACCAATCTATCATTGTTGAAGATTGCGGATACACGGTTTGCCTCTTCATTCATCATGTTGAAGAGGTTGAGGGAGGTCAAGACCACTCTTGGGGCCATGGTTATTTCAGGGTTTTGGTCTTTTTGGAGAAAGACGGATCAAGCAGCCTCAAAGAAAGTGAAGCACACAATGTTGGATGATATCTGGTGGGAGAACGTAGATCTAGTTATTTAGATCATGGAGCCTATCATTTCCTTGCTTCGATTTTTAGATACAGACCAACCCATCCTAGGAGAGGTTTATGGGGGATGGGATTCCATGATTGAGTCTGTGAGGACCATTGTTTTATAGAGTCAGTGCCTAGAGTATGAGACATCACTAGAGGCCTTCTTCACTAGCATATAGGATATTCTTGTCAGCAGATGGGACGAGAATTGCACACCTTTACATTGTTTGGCTCACTCCTTGAACCCAAAATACTACAGCCATGAGTGGCTGAATGGTGGACCTTCCTGCAGATTCCCTCCTCACATGGATGGTGAAATCTCACAGGGGATGAAAGATGCATTCGGGAGGATTTTTCAGGATAGGGCATCCCTTGATGAGGTGGAGGATGCCTTTGCAGAGTTTTCCATTGGCACTCGGCAATTTGCAGGCTATGGTGTGATTCGAGACAGGGGGGCTAAGAATCCCTATTCTTGGTGGGCAACTCATGGGGAAACAAGCCCCCCTCTACAGTAGTTAGCCATGAGGCTCCTCTCTCAAGTGACTTCATCCTCTTGTTGCGAGAGGAATTGGAGCACATATGTGAATTTGTATAGTGTGAAGAAGAGCAAGTTTGAGCAGTCCAGGGTAGAGACAATGTTGTATGTGCACACCAACCTTCGTCTCATCTACAGGCAGAGGGGGGATTGGTTGAAGGGAAAGACAAAGATGTGGGATGTCTTTCCTGATGATATAGGTCTGGGAAACAGTGTTGAGTTGGCATTGGCCAACTTGGATCTCAATGCGCCAGTGCTAGAGCCTGTCACATTTGATGATGCCGATACTGTAGAGGTGTCATCCTCCACACCAGCAGATGCAAAGATGACAGAGGAGGAGGATGCAGCAGAGGAGAGCAGTGGTGAGCATGATGATCAGGATGAGGACGATGATGCTGATTATGATGATGAGGGTTGATGACTCATTGACTCTGACTCATTGAGGATTCAGGCTTGTAGTCTTGTAGACTATAGTTGTTTTGTATTTTGTATTTTTATTTGCCATTGGCAGTGTACTTATGTAACACATTTTGATTCTGATGACTTAATGAGAAAACTACAGTATCTTACTATCTTGTCTTTCTGAGTAAATTTGTAAATTGTAATTTGTATGATTGACAATTGTATGATGTATCTACTATCAATGTATCAATGTATCATGTATGAGTATCTAAGATCTTAAATCTATGTTTGAATCAATGAATTTGTATAAAAAATATCTTATTTTTAATATATAAATAAATAAATAAATAAATATATATATATTTTAATAAAATAATATATAACGTATCTGGAAGTGTCCTGTTTCGAGGGTCACCGTGTCCCGAATCCGATTCTCGAATCCCCGTGTCCATCGAATCCCGAATCCCCTTGTTAGGTGGCTTAGATTAACAGTCTACATAGATACAAATCTAAACTGAATACATGAACAATGACAAAGTGACATAGGATTTTCTGGACAACTGTCCCCGGAAAAACCCAATACGGGAAAACCGGTCTTCTGGCTGCTGGAGGGTTTTTATTATTAAGTATAATTTGAGTATAGCAAATCTGGGCAGCTTACTGGTTAACTCGACAAAGAAATACAAAATCTGTAGCAATACCTCTGTTCTGGAGATAGAAAACTGACTGATTCACACCTTCAAACGGGATTTATAGAAATCAACCCTTTTTTGTCTTCAGAAACCCCAGCGCTGCTCTAAAGCCCTCTGCGTCAGCTCTGCTAGCCTGCGTGTGCCTTCGTGTTGCTCAGGAGAGGCTTGCGTAACCGTAGACTGGGTTATGTTGTCCTTGTGTTGCCCTAGCTAGGCCTGCGTAGCACTGAAGCCCTCTTCGTTGCACAATTGTTGCTCCCTCTGCGTTGCTCTGATTGCTGCTTCTCTGGGTCTTGCTGACTCTTGGCCTAGGATCAGATCATCCCTCTTTCCAATACTACCCCTCGCTGTAGCTGAAACACTTCTGGAAATTCTTAGCAAACCACGACGTAGAATTCCATCTTAGTCTCAGTGCTCTGCCACTGTGTGTGTTCTCCAACTAACCCCAAGCCTTTCCTTTATACTTTTCTCGTTGGGAAACCAATGACTGTGATCTAATCTTGAATCAACGGCTAAGATTAAAAGAAAGCTTGATCCGTGTGACTTAAGTCATTTCCATCACATGTTTAAATTAATTATCTTTAATCTTTTAATTTTCGTAAGTTAGACTTAAGGTCCTTAATTAAAAAGATTAATTAACTAATTTTCTCTTAAACCAGATGGAATTTCTCAAATCCCTTTCTAGGTCTTGGAGATCTCATGTTATCTAGTCCCTCCACAAAGTTTGGGAGCTAGAGCACATCCGATGCTACCCCAACACTCAAAAATCTCAACAATTCCCTCTTAGCGAGGAATGTGCTCTAGCACAACACTACTTCACCCCGAAATTCTGTATTGATCTTTGGTGTGGGTCTCTAAACTGATGCTTGGCCTGCTGCCCTTCATCACAACGCTCCTGCTGCTCTCACGTACTGTTGCCCATGACGCTGCCACCGCCACTGCCACATCTGTACTGCAGCTCCCTCTCAATCTGTTGCATCGTGCTTCCAACTACTACACTGCAACTCAGTGGCTGAGAGAAACAACTGAATCTCCTGCCCAGTATTTGACAGACAAGTCAGTTGAGCTGCATCCTCATCACTGAAGCTCCATAGGCTACTGATCTTTGTTGTCATTTGGAGACTGCTACACAACTATAGCTCTGCACTGCATAAGAAGGCCTTCTCTGCGCTGCTGAAGTCCCCTACGTTGCACTGCCCTCCTGAAGCGACTACCCTGCTGTAGCTCCACTCTGCATAAGTCAGCTTGCACTGCACTGCTGAAGTCACATCAACCCCTCTGTGCTGCACTGCTACGCTGCTGCTGCATCTTCTCCCTATACAATGTCCAACTCTGCCTTCTGCTTCACTGTGATTCTCTACACCAACTGTTCCACTTGTCCCGCTACTGTCTTAAGGCTCCCGTAGCACGAATGTGATCCAAGAGTTGGGCTACTCAAGGATCCCACCACCACTCTGTAGCTGCTCTACAAATCCATGTCGCCCCACTTTAGTGGTTCCTAAGCCATCATGGCTATGTCATCTTCGGAGCCATAGTCCGCCATAGCAGCCTTGGAGCTAGAAGCTTCCTTGTCCTTCTTCTTCTTAGGACAATTGCTGGTGAAATGTCCTAGTTTGCCACACTAGAAACACTTGATCTTTGACAGACCCTGCTTCTTTCTCCCTTGCTACGTCTTTGATGCCAAGGCTGCATCTTCCTCTTCTTCCTTCTTTACTTATCTCGACCAGGTGATGAACTGTTTCTTGGTGGTCCGACAGATTTCTTCTTGTCGGAGGATCACCCACATATTGTACTAGTTGGGAAGGTCTGCTCTGCTCAAGAGACTTTGGGCAAAATTTTCCCAGTCCTCTGTGACAGCATTTAGGGCCGTCCTCACCATAACATCGTCCTCCACCTTCGTCCCCATGTCAGTCAGCTGATCCCGGATCGCTTGAAGTCTGGATAGAAAAGGCTCGATCTCCTCTCCCTTGGTCATCATGAATAACCTCAACTGGTTCTCCAGAAGCATCTTCCTCTGGACAGATTTTCCTTCATATAGTGTGGTCAGAGCCACCCACATCTCATGAGCCATCTTCTTGTCAGTTATGTGTGGAACTACATGATCTTTGACCCTGTTCATTATGAAGCGCTTGGCATGTGCCGCTGCTTCTTCATGCTTCGCTAGGAGATCCTCTTTGGTCGGTGTGGCCAGGACTTTCTCTGCATGCTCCCTCAGATCGTATGCCTCCATGACTACCGGGATTCTGGCCTTCCAGACTACAAAGTTGGATATGTCACCCAACCTATCCTAATGATGTAGTCCTTGAGGTGCCATCTGCTCAAAAAATCTGTCGGAACGAATCCTTCTCTCTATACTAGAGACTTGGATCTAGAGTCCTTGGCGAGAAAGGCACCCTCAACTCCCTCTGACAACTGACTTCCTCTCTTGGAAGTCTGCCAAATCACAACGAATCAGCTCTCTTCGATCCACTGATTGATCTGTAGATTTATTTGGTTGGAAATCTTCTGAGAAGTTGTTCTCCTCCCGCTCTTTGTCAACTAGTGCTCGGGCTAATTTATGCACCTTCAGAAATTTAACCCCACTAGCAACTACTGAAGCTCTGCAGCACTGCTTTCGACACTTTGAATCAACAACAGCTTCAGGACTGTCACCATGGCTAGCCTCTGCGCAGTAAGTACGTGGGCCTGTGTGGAGACTACGTCAGTTTGGCCTTTGCGTGGCTCTGCTTCCCTCTGCTGCTACGCGTCCTTTCTGGTCCGAATTTCTGCGACTGTTGCTGCTTTCTGCAGCAAGGATTCTTCAGTCTTCTTGTTGGTGATCCAAGTAGATCTGTAATCGCTCTGATACCATGTGACAATTTATGAATGTTACTTCTGCAGAAACACTATTGTTAAATCTGGTTATACTTCTACTTAATTAAGTTATTAATCTGAAATTTCAGCATTAACATCGAAGTAAACACATTAACGGTCTACACAGATATAGATCTAAATTGAATACATGCACAAGGACAAAGTGACACAGGATTTTTTTGGACAACTGTCCCCGGATAAACCAAATGCGGGAAAACTGGTCTTCTGGCTGCTGGAGGGTTTTTATTATTAAGTAGAATATGAGTACAAAAAATATGGGCACCTTACTGGTTAACCCGACAAAGAAATACAAAATTTGCAGCAATACCTCTGTTACAGAAACATAAAACTGACTGATTCACACCTTCAAACAGGATTTATAGAACTCAGCCCTTTTCTGTCTCTAGAAACCCCAACGCTGCTCCGAAGCCCTCTGCGTCAGCTCTGCTAGCCTGCGTGTGCCTCTGCGCTGCTTAGGAGAGGCCTACGTAACCCCAGACTGGGTTACGTTGTCCCTATGTTGCGCTAGCTGGGCCTGCATAGCACTGAAGGCCTCTGCGTTGCGCAGCTATTGCTCCCTCTGCATTGTTTCTCTGCCTCTTACTGACTCTTGGCATGGGATCAGATCATCCCTCTTGCCAATACTACCCCTCATTGCATCTGAAACACTTCTGGAAATTCTTAGCAAACCACGCCCTAGAATTCCAGCTTAGTCTCAGTACTCTGCCACAGTGTACATTCTCCAACTGACCCCAAGCCTTTTCTTAATATTTTTCTCATTGGGAAACCAACGACCGTGATCTAATCTTGAATAGACGAATAAGATTAAAAGAAAGCTTGATCCGTGTGACTTAAGTCATTTCCATCACATGTTTAAATTAAATACCTTTAATCTTTCAATTTTCCTAAGTTAGACTTAGGGTCCTTAATTAAAAAGATTAATTGATTAATTTTCTCTTAAAACGGATGGAATTTCTCAAATCTCTTTCTGGGTCTTAGAGATTTCATGTACTCTAGTCCCTCCACAAAGTTTGGGAGCTAGAGCACATCTGATGCTACCCCAACACTCAAAAATCTCAACACAGTTTTCATGTATGCTTCCAAGAGATTGTTGGTGTTCTCATGACCTCCCTGTTCGGGAATGTTCATGCACTCTTCTGAGACATCATGTCCTAGTTGGAGTCAAATGTTACGCACCACTCGTGGGTAGTATCCATAGGAGAAACTTTTTCTCCAATATGATCCCCAGTCGACATCCAACAACCCCACCTTGCATCCATCAGATAGTTTGATGTGACACTATCCCTGCCACCTGAGCTAGCCATATGCTCCATCGCCCATCTGTTATGATTGTATATTTGAATGTGGGCCTTCCAATACCGAAGGTATGGAGTTTCATTGTGTAGTTGGGTATTTTTGTTTAATTATTATGGACACTTTCGGGCATGGATTAGTGGGGGATTCAATGGAAAGAGTGGGCTTGGTTTGTACTCTTGTATCCTTTATCCAATTTGATGGTTAACCTTGTATCCTCGTCTCGTGGGATCTCCTTTTTTGACTACTACCTTTAGGGGTGTCACTACACGGGAAACCCCGATTTTGGTTGCGTGATCTCTTGATCCTTCTTCTCTTCCCTCACTTGGTCAAGCCCCTTTGTATGAAGTTTCATCCCAAACCCTTGACCTCGTTTGGGTCCACTGGGGATTCTTTGTTACTCGCAACATTGTCACTCCAATTTCACAAGAATTGCTTAGAAACCCTATTCCTTTAGGATTCTTTGGTCTAGGGCACATCTTATCAAGAAATACTCCTCAACCTTAGGTCTACATCTCCTTCTAGCCCTTCTTGGAGAGCCATTCATCTTGCTTCTAAAACAAGAAACACCTATGATTAGAGTCTCTCCTTTGAATAGGCTCTTGGAATCACTACCTTCACCCATTGATATATTTCTCAAAAGGATTTCCTTAATATCAAGACTCCTCCCATCGGTGAAAGTCCGTAAAGAGCAGGGATATTTAGCTGAGGTGACAGTGGACTATTGCTCCATTGTTTCCATTTGACCTAATAGCTTCTCTATAAGAACCCCTCCTAGGACCCCTGCTAGTTTGAGCGATAATATTTTGGACGTCGTTGTCAGGGAAGAAGCAAGTCTACCTCCCTAGTGAATCATTGAGGAATTGATTCATAAATGACATTTCAAGTATTCCTCTGGCGACTCCATTTATTGTTCAATCCCCTAGTTTGCTTGAAGGCAACAACATTCCTCCTTTGACTAGGGTTGTTGCAAGCAGGGGAGAACGAGCTCCATCACCTGTTATAACTAGCCTTCTCCCTGAATTTGAAGAGGTTGGTGATCTCACCCCGAAGATGGCAACAAGTTCTAGCACCAACGAAAATCAAGACCAATCTTGAGGCTAGTGTCTATGGGCCATTGAATTTGAGTAACAATCTTGAGCTTTTACCCGAAAAATACAATGATTGGTTACCCAATTTTAAAGGTGATGCCACCAAGAGCGCTCGCGATCATGTTGAAGACTTCTCTTGGGCAATCTCTCCTAGGTTAGTATTTGACGCAAGTAGGATCATGATGCTATTTTCCTTATCTTTTGAAGGACAAGATAGGGAATGGTACCTTAGTCTCCCTCAGGGATGCATAGAAAAATCTGACCAATTTGAATATTTTTTCATGAAAAGATGATCTTTCGATGCCCAAAGGAGTTTCAACATGGAAAAGTTTTACCAAATAAGGAAGGGATAGGACTACATCAAAGAACTCATGCAAAAAATTAATAGGATAGCTAGGGATATCCCTGACCATTTGAGACCCCCTAATGCTAACATATCTGATAAAATTGTTAAGGTTGTGGGTGGTCATCTGACATATGCATTGAGAGATAAGAAACCTAATAGGCTGGTTGAGGCCAAAGAAATAGTTGCGAAATTTGAGCAAAGCCTGAGAATTTCCAAAATGGATGTGGATGAACCCAAAGCAAACCCAAGACCAGAACGAAGAAACACTTTTAGTTCTCCTAAAGAAGGTTGATAATCTATCTGAGGAAATGAACTCGAGGGACAAGCTTTACATGAATAAGTTCACCACCTTAGAAATGACTCAAAAATCAAGCTTCAATCCTGGAAAGAAACCTTTTAATAGAAAGACAAATGATGAAGGCAAGCAAAGATCATCTCAATTTCCTAACACATTGGCACCAACTAATGTTATGGAACAAGAGTCATCCTCTGAAAGTGAACAAAGTCATGAAGATGAAAGCAAAGATAAAGAGGCTGAGAAGCAAGCTGATATTGTGGGTTCCCGCGCCTTCAACATTTTGTTAGGCATTATTGAAGCAACCATCAAAGAAGCGAAGGATGAGTCAATCCTTAGTGCTGATGATAGTTGGGAGATTTAAAGGGATTCAATATTCATGAAAGAATGGTAAAGAGCCTTCCACAATCTCAAAGGAACCCAAGAAGAAAGAGTCCCTTCCTAAAGAATCTCCTCCTAAAGAACCGCCTAGAAAAGAATCTCGTAAGAAAGAATATTCTCAAGGGAATCCACCAAAGGGAGAGCCCTAAAACAAGCCCAAGGGTAAGGAGATTGAACTTGATATTGACCTAGATGCTGCTATAGGAAAAATGATTGTACAAGTTCCCTTAAAAGAGATTGTGAAACTCCCACGACAACGATGGCAAGCCAAAAAATCCTTTGGGTTTGAAGAAGAGAATGACACATGAATAACATTAAAAAACATTCCCCTTTCCAATTCAAACTCGAGACATGAGCCATTCCTCCTCACCTTAGCTATCAATGACCTCTTGTATAATTGTATGTTGGATTCAGGGTCTTCCACAAAAATCATGCCTTTAAAAGTCATGAAGCAACTAAATCTTAGCATTACCCGAAAATATAAGGTGGTCTGTGGTTTCAATTCCCAACCTATCAAAGTAGAAGGCTTCATAAAGGATATAAAGGTTTCCTTAGCTATGAACCCCGATATATCACTGCTCATGGATATTGTGGTCATAGATATCCCGATGTATGGGGAATGCTTTTGTCTAGAAAATGGGGTGCTATTGTGGGTGGTCAACTCCAAATGGACTTATCTGATGTCACCATTCCACAATTTGATGGAACTCCCTTTACCCTTTATAAAGAACCTATGTACCCTACTCATGTGGTAAAACTAGGACCCATCCCATATTACAAGATTCCAGCGATCGAGGAACCATCCCTTATTCTTCCTACTCAACAGGTTCATATCCTTATGAGGCCCAATCACAAGAAAAACAAGAAATGGAAGCCCAAAAAGGAATACAAGGTTGGGGATGTGGTACTAGTAGATAAAAACCCTACACCTGTAAGGATTCACGATGAAGGTCGGTGAGTATTGGTACCTTTGGAATTTCTATGGCCATAAGAAATAGAGCAAAGAGTCCCCCAGGTAAGAACTTTTAAAATTTGCAAATTGTTGAGTCTAAGTTTCAACTTTCAAAGTCATTTTCTAATACTTTTTTTCCTTCCACCCTTTTTGCAGCCTATTGATGGCAACAATTTGGTAGTGAATGCCCTCAATTGCAAAAATTTGCAATTCGAATTTTGAGCCACACATGTAGTGCTTCAGGGTGTAAGCGGAATTGGAGTATGTTTGAGCGCATACACACCAAGAAGAGGAACCGTTTGGAGCAAAAACAGTTGAATGACATGTTTTTTGTTCAATACAACCTTAGGCTGAGGCGCAATCAATTGCTGAATAAAACCCCTAAAACAAGCAACGTTGTCTTGGATGAATTTGATCCAACATTAGAATGGTTTGTGGAGAGTCAAGCACCAGCATTTGACAATGAAGACCTTTCTTGGTTGGACTTGGACCCACCTCCACAGGATGAAGAGGCAAATACATTAGAAGCACTAGTAGTAGCTTTAGGGATAGGGGAATCAAGCACTAATCCCATTGCAGACTTGGATGCTCATGCTACTCATTCTTCAGATGAGGATGAGTAGGATGATGATTCTGATGATGATTGATGATTTAATCGTATGTAGCATGTAGTATTGTAGGTTGTAGTATAATACTATGATCTAGCATGTTATTTTGGTCTATAAAGGCATTTTAGAACCTGCTTCTTGATGTTTGTTACATTTTTGGTTCAACGATGTTTTGCACTAAGTGCTATTTTGGCTATCTGCACCTATATAAATGAAAACTTTTGCATATTTGTGTTTAAATGGTTTGGATTAATATGGATGTACATGAATATATCTGGTTTTTCTTTAAAATATGAATATTTTATGTGTTTTTGGTAAACTTTTTTTATTCCGGTTTTTTTCTGGTTCCGACTGGTTCCCAGTCCACAAGGTTTTCCGGTTTGATAACCGGTTCGGTTTCGATAACATTGCTAAGGAGTGGCAAGTTTTTGTCCAAAGTATCTTGGGCAGGGCAAAACTTCCAAGTTGGGAGGCGATGTGGGCAGCTCTTTATGAGGAGCAGGACCTGAGAAGAGATTTGGTCAAGTGTAAACTTGACAGTAGTAGTGGGAGGATATCGAAGAATTCAGAGGAGGAGAAGAATGCAGCCCTCGCATCGAAGGGGCAGCAAGGGCAATCGAGACGCAAGAAGGACTCTCCAAGGTGAAGTGTTTTATATGTGGTGAGATGGGCCACTACAAATCACATTGTCCTTTGAAGAAAAAGGAAAAGGATGAGAAGCACGATCCAAAGGTGGCAGCCACGAAGATCGAGGAGGATGAGTATGCCATGAGTGCCCACGCATCTCCAGGAGGGAGATGGGGTGACATGGAACTGCCATTAGGGGAATTTTGAAGTCTAAAATGGGCCTCCTAAGAAAAATGTACAACCAAAATAAACTTTATAAGAACCAATAGGATTCAAGATGAGGATGATTTCAACCATGGGGGATGATTCACCATTTCTGGAGTAAAAAAGCAAAATGATTAAAAAATATTAAAATAATAAAACTACTTTTTCAACTCGCATTTTCAAGTTATCTCCCTAAGGTTTTACTCAAATCTTGAGCAGAAGTACTTATTGGATGCAAACTTTAATTCCTCATCCAAGGAGTACCCATGTTGCATACTTTCGATGGACCCTGCTACACAAAAAATGAAAAATACATGAAAAAACATGATTGCAGGGTCCATCGAAAGTATGCAACATGGGTACTCCTTGGATGAGGAATTAAAGTTTGCATCCAATAAGTACTCCTGCTCGAAATTTGAGTAAAACCTTAGGGAGATAACTTGCAAATACGAGTTGAAAAAGTAGTTTTATTATTTTAATATTTTTTAATCATTTTGCTTTTTTACTCCAATTTTGCATTCAACGAGTGTTACCTCTTGAAATTTGAGTAAATCAATGAGGAGATAAGTTGAAAATACGAGTTGAAAAAATAGTTTTTTCTTTTTTCCCTCTAAAATTTGATGATGTAATCTAATCTTATTTTATAATTTCCTTAGGAGGCCCATTTCAGACCTCAAAATTCCCCTAATGAGTTCACCTTGAACTTCAGTTGGGCAGGATCCTTGAGGAACCCACCTCATGGATCATCACCTTTCTATGGGAGACAATGATCAGTAGTAGCGGGATGGAGGAGTTTTCAGTGGGAGCCTAGGAGTGATGGAGCGACAGATGCAGTGGTTAGCAATGCCAGAATCTGAGCAACGCAGAGCAGAGAGGCAACGGTACGTAGAGGCACAATTCAGTAGCTTCAACAACGTTGTGGCTTCAGAGGGCAACATGGGACTAGTAGCAGTGAGATCTTCAGCACTGAGGTGCATCCACTAAACGATTGTTAAATTTTTGGGTGGTTTCAGTTGCTTTTCTCAGCAACTGAGATGCAGTACAGATGTAGTGTTAGCAGTGGCAGTGCTAGCAGCATGGTAGATGAAGCACTTGAGAGGGAGCTATAGTATGGATGTAAAATTGGCAGTGGTAGTGTCAAGGGCAGCAATACAGTTACAACAACAACACAATGCTTAGTGGACACCTTCAGGGTCAGAGCAATGTCAAGCAGACATGTTGTTAGAGCACTTTCCTCGCTAAGAGGGAGTGTTGATTTCTGGTAGCATCGGAAATGCTCTAAGTCTCAAACTTTGTGGAGAGGCTTAGGCACATGTATAAGAAAGAACCCAAAAATCGTTTGTGAAAATTCCACTCATAATGTGTTTTATTAAAATAATTAATTATTTTAATGTGACCCCAAGTTTAAACTTAGGAAAATTAAATAATTAAAGGGTATTAATAAAACAAACTCTGAATCTTTTACAGAACACGGATCAAGTCAAGTTATAATCTTAGCCATTGATTGGAGATCTAATCTCGGTCGTTGAAGTATCAACGAGAAGGATATGAATGAAGGCTTAAGGGTCATTTGGAAAGATACACTGAGTGAATCTAGAGATCGAAATTTCTAAAGTGAGCAGTGCTCAAGACGAGAAATTGATCTAAGTGGTTCTAGCACAGAGAGGGGCAGAGATAGCTTCTGGAGAGAGTGATTTTCTTAGCCAGAGAATCATCAACAAAGAGAGACAGAGAGAGATCTAGCAAAGCTACAGAGGCTGGCGCAGAGCCAACGCAGAGCCACGCAGAGCTACGCAGAGGTTGCGTAGAGGCCAAGAGGGTTTCTGAGATTTTGCTGTCAGATCAGTTTTAGAAGCTGGGAGCCGGGGTGTGAGACCGGGAGACTAATTGATCTATTGCTTGGGTGACGTAGTGCCTACGCAGTCACTGCGTAGAGGCAGTGTAGGGACCTCCAGGGGCATCTCAGCTAGTGTCTGAATCAATCGTATTTTCTAGTGATTGACTGTGGTAAAACTCACAATATTTCTGCTAGTATTTCTCTCTCGGTAATGAATAACTCTTGTGGTATTCAAAGATGTATTCAAAATTTTCTACTGCTTAATAAAATAAAACCCTCAGATCTACTGCACCGGTTTTCCCGCATTGGGTTTTTCTGGGGACTTTCATCCAAAAATAACAGTGTCCTATGTGTATATTTCTTTGCTCAGTTTCCTTGTTTCAGAATCATAGGTAATTAAGTATAGGTTGCTTCAGTAATTTGCTTCAATATTTCATGAAGAAATCTGAAATAATTCTATAATGTAATTTTGATATAGAAGAAGTAAATTTAGTTGGTCCCATCGGTGAAAGTCCGTAAAGATCAGGGAGCTTTAGTTGAGGTGACAGTGGGTTATTGCTCATAAAATCAAGTTCCTAACACATTAGCACCAACTAATGCTACGAAACAAGAGTCATCCTCTGAAAGTGAACAAAGTCATGAAGATGAAAGTGAAGATAAAGAGGCTGAGGAATGAGTTGATATTGTGGATTCCCACGCCTTCAACATTTTGTTAGGCATTAGTGAAGCAGCCATCAAAGGAGGGAAGGATGAGCCAATCCTTAGTGCTGATGATAGTTGGGAGATTTAAAAGGATTCAATATTCATGAAAGAATGATAAAGACCCTTCCACAATCTCAGAAGAACCCAACAAGAAAGAGTCTCCTCCTAAGCAGTCCCTTCCTAAAGAACCCGCTAGGAATCATAGGAAAGAGGCTCGCTTTGATCTAGGGCTTTTGGTCCATAGCAATAAGCACAAAACTGGTGAAATTGGGCCAGAGCCGCAGGCACAACATGGCAAGGTAGCGGCCGAGCTGCTATAGCCACGGGCATAGCTTGTTAAGGTTGCGGGCAAGGCCCTGAGGCTAGATCAGGCTGATCTAGAGCAGAGCCACGAGCATATTGTGTCATGCTAGCGAGGAAGAGAGATTTAGCCGCAAACACAACCTGTTGAGGCCACAGCTAAGGGGTTTTTTTGAGCAGATCTGAGTTAGGTAATCTTCAATTGCTTGTGCAGTTCTTCCAGACATTAGTCGCTCAACAATAGATGTTTGCGATCAGTCTTTGATATCATCCTGGTTTCAGATCTAGGATTTGGCAGTTGATATCACTTGGCTTCAGTGATATATTGGATTTGAGTTTCTTGATTTTGTAGAACTACAGATTTGTAGCTCTGTTCAGTATATTTCCATTGTAGATCAGGTCCACAAAGATGTATCTTCAGTTCTCTGAAGTTTCCACTCAGTGACAGTTGTGTTATCCAGTATGCTTCAAACAGTTATAGTGCATTACAGCTCTTAGAATTAGGTTCCTTCAGCAGAGATATGTTTAAGTTCCATTATGCACGTGCTAGTGGTTTTACTACATTATGAAGATATGGATAAATGGATCATTGTACTCTTGTTTGCTCAAACATTTGATGACGATCTAAGAAGAAGAATTTGCAAGGGTTTCCCCATAGTGGGTTTTTCCCTGATCTCGGACCAATCCTGGAACCTATATGTGTGCATGCTTTTCTTCCATTTGTTTCTTTATGTTTCGTTGCATGGATGATGATGTTATTGTTCTTTCTACATAGTTGCATATGTTGATGGTTAATACTGTAGATCTAAATAATGATATAATGATATGGCGTGAACCTATCATGTTATTGAAGAAATGCAACTATCAAAGCAAAGAACAATGTATCCCTATGAAAAATTTAATATGGTTTCAGAGTTGGGCTAAAGAAAAGCCATGGAGATCAACCCCATGGAGAAAGTTTTGATAGAAGCAAGAAGAGGATGGTAGAGACCGAAAAAGAAGACTCGGGTATGAAGAAAACCCTAGGTAGTTAGTGATAAGGGTTTGATCGTGAGGGTTTGAGAGAAACCTTGTTTATGGCTTGATGTATGAAACCCTAGAATGGTCTTAGAAGCACTTGGGATTGATTTGACAAATGACCTGTTTGATTGAAGACAACACTGCTACGTGGTCTATGGATGGCTTTTGAACGCTGGTTGAAAAGGGAGAGGATCACCTCTCACTGATGTGATAAGTTCTCCTAGACTCTTGATGTTTCTTTGTATGAATTTGACAATTATAATTATTGTTTGATCATTGCGTATACCTCCTGCATGTATATTTTGAGTACCTGGATGATTCTAACTTTCTTGATGAGATGTGATAAGTGAATCCCTCTTGGGGAATTTTTGAAATACAGGAAAGATGGCTAGATCTGGAAGAGGTAAAGAGGCACCCAATGAAAAAGGTGACAAGTTGACTATGTGAAGGTGCACATGTATTTAATAATACAAGGTATGCATGGTATATTGTTTTAATGTTATGTTTCAGCTATAACATTGGATGGCAAGGTAAGCCCTATGGTATTTTGAGAATGTCTCATTCGTAAATGGCTCATGCATGATTTATGTTTTGTATGATGAAATGGTGCACCTGGTATTGAATATTTTGATCATGATGATCTTCTTTGTGTAATGAAAATGTAAATCCTTGGACATTCTGATTTAAAGTTCAAATATTGTTGAACATGAAATCACATCTGATAGTTGATTGAAGCATTGATGTTCCATTTTGAACATCCATCTGTATATGATGTGTATAGTGTGAAAGTTTCAAAACTGAAACCCTACTGCAGTATCTAGATCTGCTTCACCTACTTGATTAATTAACATTAACAAGCTATTTTACTGAAGTATTTAGAAAAACATTAAAGTAGACACTAACTGTAGCATACACATCTACATGATTACACGATTTTTCGGAAAATGTCCCTAGAAAAACCCAATGCGGGAAAATCGATGCAACAGCTCTAGAGGGTTTTTATTATTATGCAGAATTTGAATACAACATTTTGGGCACTAGACATGGTTGGCCCTTCAGAGAAATTACATGGTAGTTTGTACCTTTCACTTGGAGACAGAAGATATGACTGTATCACACCATCAAACAATATTTATAGATCACGAGCCCCTTCTAGCCCATTGGAACCCTCAGTGTTGACTCTGCAGCCTCTACGCCCTCACTGGCCAGTGTCCCCACTGCATCACCCTAACTAGTGTTGCGCTGCCTCTGCGTTGCCTTGGCTAGGCCTGCATCACCTCTGCTGGTGCTGTGCTGCTTGGCTGGGTCTGCGTCACCTTGGTTGGGCTTACGCAGCCTCTACGTAGTCTCTGCGTGGTGCCCCCTGAGCTGCGTCCTCCATGCTGGCTTTGCGCTGACTGGTACTCACTGCCCCTCTGCCTTGAATTCAGATCATCCCTTGCTGATCTCTGCCACTCACTGCACTTCAAACTCGTTCTGAATTTCTCAGCAAACCCTGCCCCAACAATTCGACTTAGCTTCAGTGCTCTGCCAGTGTGTGTGTCTCCAACAGACCCCAAGCCTTTCTCTTATATTTTATTCGTTGGAAAACCAACGGTCGTGATCTAATCTCTAATCGACAGCTCAGATTAAAATACTGCTTGGTCCACGTCACTTAGAACATTTCATCACATGTGTTTAATTAATTCACTTTAATTTTTCTAATTCCCTACGTTAGACTTAGGGTTCTCATTAAAAAAAATTATTATTAGAATAACTTCAACAGTAGATGAAATTCTCCAAACGCTTTCTAGGTTTTGGAGGTATCGTGTGTCTTAGCTCCTCCACAAAATTTCAGGGCTAGAGCACACCCGATGCTACCTCAAAATCTCAACATATAGAACATGATTAAATTCATGATTGAGCTGCTTCATTCAGAATTTCCACCAAAAATCCTTTGAAATATCTGCATGAAACATTCTACTTTTAAAGGTTGAGATATTTCTCCCATGATATGTAGCTGCATGAATGAACTGATGATGTTTGGGATTAGTATTGATGAGCACATTTGGATGCTGCCTTAATATGAGATCTGCCATGATATCTTGGATGACAGGTCCATAGCACGACTAAGGTCGAGTACAATGTTGCTAGCATGGCTAGCTGTGAGGCTAGTGGGTCAAGTTTTATGTACTTTTCAGAGGTCAAGCCACTGTACAATTCTTGGGTTGGATTCTTGTTAAAATTGGACAACTAGGTCCAAACTTCGGGTTGTACTGCTCAGATGACGATCCAAATATTCTTATTGGATTCCTCTTTCGGAGAGGTGTAAGATTGATCTAAAGATCATCTCGATCGGATGAGCAGAACATGTACTTTGAATTTATTCCACTTATGTGCTAGGTCGGCTTCGAATAAAATATAGACTTAAATGTCTTAAAGGACGTGTCACACACCCCCAAAGATTCCTATATATTGGAGAGACTTAGAGTTCATTTGAGACACATTGTTGTGGAGGAATTCTCTCTTTGGATAGCGTTGGAGCTGTGACATATATGGACTGTTCTTTTGTTTGGGTTGTTCTGGGTTATGTGTGACACGCTTGGTTGAATGACCTATTGGAGACTTTGTTGGTAGAAGCATCCTGCTGATCACCGTAACGCCACTATTTCTTATCTCTGTTTTGGCTTGTCTTCTATCGATCTATTATTATGTTCTATCTTCTTCAGTATTGTGCCCTAATATGAAATGGCATAGAACATATGCTGAAATAACATGGAATCAGAGCGAGGTTAAGACAAGCCCTAATTTGTTGCAATCACTGAAGAGAAAATGGGTTTCTCAAACTTCAGGAAGGATTTCCGATTAGCACTCGAAGGCGTTTCTGAGAAAAGCTATCAGCCTGATACAGTAAGGGAGTGTGGCATTCTGAAGGGCTAGATAATAACAAGGAATTCCTATGTCGCAGAACGGGACACTGATGCCACAGTTGGACCAGCAGACCACCAAGCTCCTCAACCTCACGATGCTTAAGCAGATCGATCCCTGTGTTGAAGACATTCTCTTTACAGCCGCTCATGTTACAGATTCAATACCGAGCAAAGCTAATGGAGTCGTAAAGATGTCGAGGGATCGCTCTTCGTCGTCAAGAGGAAGACACAGCCGCGTTTCCAGTTTATTGTCATGAATAGGCGTAATACTGCCTTGGAGGAATTGTGGATTAAGGTTCACGGCAGTGGATCGGATTGGCAATTTTTTTTTTTTTTTGTTGATAAGAATCCAGAAGCCACTGGAAGTGTTGTCATTCTACAGTGAATTCAGTGACTGATTTCAACGAATTTCCACGAACTGAAATATTCGCTCAGTTGGATTGTGTGAAGCATTACGTTAAACGGATTATTAAAGCATACATGGATCTTTGAAATATAACACACCGATAACTCAACGTGGAAATATTCAGACACTTTTATGTGAAGGGGAGACGATTTCCCTTTTCATATCCATTTTAAAATTCATACACCACGTGAAATTTCTTAGCTCAACCTCAAGTGATGTTCTGCGTATGGAATTGTTGATGCTGTTTTGAATGGTGCGGACCCTGGGAAGCCCGATATCGTGGTTAAGAAAGCCGCAATCTGAATTAAGGTTGTCGCTGCAACTGTAGGGTGTCGCTGCCCTTTAGAAAGAAGTTCTGGGCGTATAATAGCTCAGCTAAATCTAATAAGTGGGATCATTCAATGAGCTGCAGTTTTTCCTAGGATCTTTCGATGATACCAGGGCTCTTACATGAGCAGACGTCGATGAATTCTTTCAGAATATCAAAAGGAAGAGACGACGTCTAGAGTGAATCAGTTAAAATTCATAAATGTCACAAGCCTGAATGCAAAGGTTGGACGCCGACAAAATTGAAGAGGCTGCCATCGACAAAATCATCGCAATAATAATTAACGTGGAAGCATAGATGATATTTTTTTTATCAACGCGTACAGCGATGATGCCTCGGGCAGCATTGGGCGCGGCAGCGGTGAGGTAACATAGTTACAAGTGGACGCGTCATCAGATCCCGACTTCTGGGCACCGTCTCCGAAGTTTTTTTTTTAACGTGCATTATAGATTACGATGCCTCTGTGAAATAATCACGTGTAGAAGTATGAAAAAAGTGTGGATAAGGGTCGTGTACAACAGTGTTAAGGTGTTGCACAAGACAGCACTAAAATGCAGATTAAAGGCTATCAACAGCAGTTAACGTCTGCCCAAAGGTAAGTTTGGATCTGCTCTATGTCGTTTTAATGCTCATTTTATGTTCTGTCTAAAGGTAGCTGAAGCTACGATAATCTGTATTGGAAGATTGTTTTCTGGGCAAGAAAGCCTTCATGTCTAAGTCGCAGGCCTGTAGGTGGCATTTTGAATGCATGCAGATCATTTAGAAACATTCCTAGACATAATGTGGTCTCATGGACTGTGATGATCTTAGCATATGCTATGCATGGTTATGTCGATGAAGCCCTCCAGCTCTTAGAACAAATGCAGAACTCTGGGACAAACCCTGATTCTGTAACCTTTATTGGAATTCTATCTGCATGTAGTCATGTTGGCTTAGTTGATGATGGATGGAAATACTTTGACCTCATGTCTCAATATTATCACATAACACCTTCGATGGCACACTATGCCTGCATGGTCGACCTTCTAGGCCGAGCTGGGTACTTGTATGAGGCACAAGATTTTATTGAAAATATGCCAATAAAGCCTGATGTTACCATCTGAGGTTCTTTGCTTGGTGCCTACAAAATTCATGCTAATATAGACCTAGGAGAATTGGTGGCAAACCGCCTTTTTGAGTTGGACCCAGCCGATGGTGCACCGTATGTGCTTTTATCAAATATGTATGCTGAAGACTGTCCAATGACTGGATAGTGGATGGTGCAGCCTGCTAATGCCATAACAAAAATTTACAGCTGTATACAAAAACTCAGTAAAGCCTTGAATTACTAAGCATCCCTTTTGGACAGTCCCTGGAAAATAATTATCATATACAGTTTTCTGATATGTTTGATAAAACAGTCACTTCTGCAATTGATTTCTTCGCTACATGTATATATCAGGGCCTACAAATTATTGATTATCATCAGCAAAATTCATTTCTATATAAGTCATCTATAAGATTTTCATTCAAAACTCTGGATTGTCTTGAAGATTCAAGTCACTTTGATGAAAAAAGGAACACATGTAACATATATTGATGACTTGAGGGGCAGTGCAGTGCCTCATTGAACAGTATTATGATACTGTTGTCTAGTGACAGTGGTTGTGAACCAGCATATACCTGGACTTAATCTATGGGCAGTAACCTTAAAAAGTGCCTTGTCCAGTTTTATCCTGTTGGATGATTGGGGCTGGAACGTTGATGAGCAGGGGTACCATTATGACTGTGCTGGATCTGCATGGACTGACATGAAGAAGGGTAAATTTTGTGTTTTAAAATCTGTATGATCAGTTCCTAGATCTGTGAAATCTAGGAGAAAAATTGCAGAACTGAGATCTGAAGTCTTGGGCAGATCTGTAAATAAGAAGCAGTGCTGGATGAGATGTCAGATGTAGTAGATGAAGCTCTCAAGTGCAGAATTATGAGAGAAGGAATCATGTTTGGATTCCTAGTTCTATGGGTCGCAGTAAAGAGGGCTGGTTGAGGAAGCTACAACAGACCTCCTCAGAATAACAAGACTTCTAACACAAACTGAGGCTTGTTGATATATTCTCCCTGTTGGACAGTGACATAAATATACACCTATGTAGCAGTAAGCATGTGACAGTAGCAGTCCCACATTAGAGCGTAATGGTAAAATGTGTTTCTGCAGCTTTCAGACATGTTGCTGGAAGTCTTTAGCAAAAGACTGTTGTCCTGGATGGTTTTGACTATGGGAGAATAAAACTCCCTTCCAAGCTGGTGTCTGAGATGCCCTCATTTAAAATAGATGTTTTTTATTTTTCTCAAAAGAGAAGCTGGCATTAAGAGGGAGAATATATTTGTATATGCTCCTGAGCGGATACCTTTGTTGAACGAAAGAAGATCCTCATGGCTCAGGGACATATGGCTTCAGAGGGGGAAATTCCGAAGGAAAACCAAGAAGCCATATAAATACCAGGGTATCTAGCAGCCATGAGTACTATTGTACAATCTGAGCTTGGATCCTTTGAGGAAGTCGTAAAGCATCAAGTCTGGAAGGATGCTATGCACAAAGAGTATGAGTCCATTATGAAGAATGATGTCTGGGATGTGGTTCCAAGACCATAGGACAAAGCAGTTGTCACCTCGAAATGGCTCTACAAGATCAAGCATGGATCTGATGGAAGTGCTGAAAAGTTCAAGGCAAGATTCATTGCCTGTGGCTTCTCTCAAAAGGAAGGCATAGATTACGATGACATATTTGCACCTGTGGCCCGATACACCACCATTCGATCTATTATAGCCCTTGCTGCTACGCAAGGATGGAGTCTTCATCAGATGATGTGAAGACCGCATTTCTGCATGGTGCGATAAAGGAAGAGATATATGTGGAGCAACCTCTGGGGTTGAAAGTCCAGGATCGGGACACCCATGTCTGCAGGTTGAAGAAAGCCCTCTATGGGTTGAAGCAAGCACCCAAAGATTGGTACAAGAGGATAGATAGCTACTTGATGAAGCTGGGATTCACTCAAAGTAATGCTGATCCGAACCTTTACTTCAAGGTTGTCAAGGAAAAACCTCTCATTCTGGTGCTGTATGTGGATGACCTCTTCCTGACAGGTGCTGACCCTCTCATTCATCAGTGCAAGAGGGAGCTCGCTGCTGAGTTCGAGATGAAGGACCTAGGACGAATGTTTAGGCCTGAAGCTCTAGCAGAGACCTGGCGAGATTTTCCTTTCTCAAAGAAAATACATTATGAAGTTTCTGGTATGATGGACTGTAAGTCCATGGAACTCAACTTTAAGAAGTTGAGTAGCAGCGTTGCTGGGCCTGTCCTACTGAGTATCGTCAACTCATAGGGACCTTGATGTTCTTACAGAACATCCATCCGGACGTATGTTGTGCAGTGAAAACTTTGAGTCAACACTTGGTTGATCATAACATTCACCGGGTTGGTGCCAAGAAACTCTTGAGATATCTCTGAGGCACGATAGACCATGGGTTGAGATACACTGCCGAGAGTATGACACTCCATGGATGTACTGATGCCGATTGGGCTGGCAGTGTGGTGGATCGCAAGAGCACATTTGGATGCTACTTCACATGTAGATCTGCTTCGAGCAGGAAACTAAAGTTGGTAGCCTTGAGCACCGCTGAGGCCGAATACATTGTAACATGTATGGCCTGTTGTGAAGTCACTTGGTTGTGAAAGCTCTTTAGTGCGCTGTTCGAGCATGTGCCAGATGCCACCATTATCCTTTGTGATAACTAGAGGGGGATTCGTTTGTCATAGAATCCTGTGTTCCACGAACGATCCAAGCATGATGATGGCTGGTACCACTATCCGGGATATGGTACAGTGAGGCGCCGTAAGGCTCGATCATATAGGAACTGATGAGCAGGTCGCGGATATTCTCACAATGCCCTTGGGGAAGGTCATGTTCCTAACCTTCTGTGACAATGTTGGTATCGTGGAACGACCTTATTCTGAGGGTCCTATTGGACGATGAGCTCTAGGAGCTCTGGGGGGCTTTGGGGACAGCTTCTCGGAGCTATGAGCAACCACAAGGCTAGGCTTGCCGAACCTTGTTGGTGTGCTTGGACCCCACCGTTGTGATTATTGAGTTGGTTCACCTCTCATTATCTATGCCCCGTATGCATCCTACCCATTGAGTTCAGGGCTCATGGGGAGTACCTCTCATTTGGCCAATGAGATGGGAAAGGCTAGAGACTAGTAGCAAAGACTGATGGATGCATCAGAAATTTCCGTACTCTCTATCTAGGATGGCATGGTCCAACCACTTGATCTGGGATCAAGTATAGTGAGGTTTCGGACCTCCTGCTGACTTCAGGTCAGATGAACCAACTTCGGGTTGGTTGGAGACTTTTTGTGAGTCTGATAGAGGTTTTGACCTCTAGGCTGAATCTTTCAGCTAGGAATGATGTCCTTATGACTGACCCACTTCTGTTCTGAAATAAAGAGGCTAGCAAAGCAAGTTACGGCGGGATGACGCACGATGTTTGGATTGCACTTGTGGACGGAGTTCTCCCTAGTTGAGAGGGAGTGTTAAAATTGGACAACTAGGTCCAAACTCTGGGTTGTACTGCTCAGATGACGATCCAAATATTCTTGTTGGATTCCTCTTTCGGAGAGGTGTAAGATTGATCTAAAGATCATCTCGATCAGATGAGCAGAACATGTACTTTGAATTTATTCCACTTATGTGCTAGGTCGGCCTAGAATAAAATATAGACTTAAATGTCTTAAAGGACGTGTCACACACCCCCAAAGATTCCTATATATTGGAGAGACTAGAGTTCATTTGAGACACATTGTTGTGGAGGAATTCTCTCTCTCTGGATAGCGTTGGAGCTGTGATATATATGGACTGTTCTTTTGTTTGGGTTGTTCTGGGTTATGTGTGACACGCTTGGCTGAATGACCTATTGGAGACTTTGCTGGTAGAAGCATCCTGCTGATTGCTGTAACACCACCATTTCTTATCTCTGTTTTGGCTTGTCTTCTATCGATCTATTAGTATGTTCTATCTTCTTCAGTATTGTGCCCTAATCTGAAATGGCATAGAACATATGCCGAAATAACAATTCTGGCCATAAAGGGCCGAGTTTACCTTTGTGAGTGGGCTGCAATTCCCTTCTAATTATTGCTGGATGAGTGTGCTTCTCAAGGGTGGAGTTAAAGTCTTGCCTGGCTGAGTTGCACAAGACGCCATCAGTGAAAGTTAATATCAGATTTATAGAACACGTGGGCTTCTTTGTGCTAGACATAGAGGTTAATAGTAAATACACTCATTTCTGTGTGTATACATCAGCCTAAGTAGCATGAGTTTCAGTCAATGTGTGTAAGCCAGACTTCCTTATATGAGCTGGACGTGTCATTAAATAATGGTGGAGACTATAAGTTGGAAGAGGAAGAGAACTACCTGCTGTTAGTGAACAAGTTTACAAGCAGATCTCTAATGCTTTCCTGTAGCTGATTCAAAATACCGTGTTTGTATGCTGAAGCCAACTTTTGGGCATAGCCTCTTGGGACATCTTTTATACCAGGTTCTTTTGTTCTCTGAAAATTTGTACTGTGGTTTATTAATGCAAAATGTGATTGTGATCGCTTGGAAAACCACTGTTCAATTTCTGAAGCAATGTATCAGTGAGGACTGAATTTATTGTGGCTTATTTCTTGGCTTAGTGGTGTTTTCTCTTGTTGTTTAATTTTGGAAGTGAAGATGCTGCTTTAAATATCTTTGAGTATTTGTTGGACATTGAATAACCATTGAATCAAAATTCAAACAAAATACCACCTACAACAGTGTCTCATTAAACTGTTTGATGGAAGGTCATGCTGGAAAACTCTATAAGACTCTAATAACAGGAATTTCAAAGAGGGAACATTACTATTGTGGTCATATATATTCCTGATGTACGGGGAATGTTATTGTCTAGAAAATGGGGTGTATTGTGTGTGGTCAACTCCAAATGGACTTATCTTATGTCACCATTCCACAATCTGATGGAACTCAGGTTTTACTCTTTATAAAGAACCTATGTACCCTACTCACATGGTAAAACTAGGACCCAGCTTATTACGAGATTCCTGAGACCGAGGAACCATCCCTTATTCTACCTTCTCAAGAGGTTCATATCCTTAAGAGGACAAATCACAAGCAAAACAAGAAATGGAAGCCCAAAAAGGAATACAAGGTTGGGGATGTGGTACTGGTAGATAAAAACCCTACACCTCTCAAGATTCACGGGAAGGTCAGTGAAGATTACTGTTACATTACCAAACTTGATGATGAACTTTGACCACGACTAGCAAATTGAGACAAATCACCCCTTTTTTGATACTTGACCTTGTATCATATTGTAATGTCCCCAATTAAATATAAGATGAATTTCTATTTTTGCAATTGGGTGTTGGGAAATATTTTGGCATGTAAACTTAGGAAAAGTGGGTGGAGGGAGTCCCCACTTAATTTTTGGAGAGATGGAGCCCACCAACATTAGAGAAAAGGAAAGATTAAATTGGTAGTGGGATGTGGGGTCACCCAAAAAGGGGAATTCAAACCGCTTAGGAAAATCGAGCTAGGGAGAAGGAAGTCGAATTGGAAGGACCCACAAGGAGAGAAAGCGGGTAACCACGATAAATAGGAGGCATCATTTTGGGGGCTTTTGACAAATTGAATTTCTGGTTTAGAGTACTCTTGAGCTGCTTAGCCAAGACTACTAGTGTTGCTTGTCACAAGGAGATTTCTAGGCGGAAATATCAACTCTTTCTTCGGTGGACTTAGAGTGCCACCCTAGGAGAAAATTTTAGAGCTTATTGGAGAGGAGATTCTTGGAGATTGTGGGTTATTTCCAACCATACTTCAGCTAGTTCGACCTTCTAGGAGGATGCAGTGGCAAAAATCGATTTGCGTGGTTGAGGGGTCTTCAAGGGACAATTTAGCTGGAGAATTTAGGAGAAAGTCCCTTGATATTGGACCAGATTTTGTGGAGAGTTTCAAAGCTAGAGATTTCTGCTCCAGTGAGAACCAAATTCAACATACCTAGGGCCTTCGCAGTCTTTTGTTGGGCAGAATTTCGTGGAGCTGTTGCTAGATGGGTTGTGCAAGGTTGAGGAAGGGATTTCGTGGAGCTGTTGCTAGATGGGTTGTGCAAGGTTGAGGAAGGGATTTCCCTCTTACCTTCTGGGAGTAATTTGGAGAAAATTCTACAACTATTCAAGGTTGGAAACAAGGCCAAATTTGCAGTAGTAGCTTGAGGGGGACGTAGAACAAGTAGAGGAGGGCATAACACCAAATTTGGGTAATTCCCCGAGACTGGAATTAACCTAAAACATTTTTGGGTTTTGTTGGACTAACATCAAGGAGTCTGCTCGTAATTTTGTAAAATTCTTGAAGGAGTTTTGGTGCCCCAAAACAATAGAGTTATTTGGCAGCCAGTTCCGAGGAGTAAGCTTAAATTTGGGGGTCCTGGGTGGTCGGTCAAATTTGCCCAAACACTTATGGGTTTTTGTGGGTATGGTGAGAGTCCAGTGTAAATTTTGTAGAATTTTCTGGGCAATATTTCTAGCAAAAATGAGTATTCCAGTTAGCAACAAGGAATATAAATTATTGGAGAAGGATGCAGTTCACTCTAGGAGCATTTCCACCACTTGGGTCTATGAGATATTTCTGGGTTTCGTTGGGCTTATTGAGGAGAGGTGGCAGCGAAAATTTCAAAATTTTCTGAGCACATTTGAGGCCAATGCATCCATTTCCCTTCAACAACGACGTCTAGATTTTCCAGGGCAGCGTAGAGATTTCCTGGGTTGAGTCATTGCAATTTGTGGGAATCTTACTCCCACCTGGGTTTGTCATTGCTTGCTATAACAAGCTTGGGCGGCATTGTTCCACTCATTTTGTACCCAATTTGATTCAGAATTAATAAAATGACTCAGCTTCCACTTATTTTTCCTTGTGCAGAATTGTAATTTGTGGGTGTGTGCTAAATTTACTTGTTCATAGTGCATGCTTCTATTTCCATTTAATATTTCCATTTAGGAATATTACACATATGCATGTTAGGGTAGGATGCATTGCATGCCGATTTTTCTCATTGGAACTAACATCATACGATATTATCATGCTAGAATATCTGCTTATAGATTAAATGCATTTATAGTAAAATTTATTCTCTGTTGATTTTATGGCCTAATATTATACAAGGGTGATCATAAGACACGACAAAAACATCTTGTCCCATGTGCTTGGGCTTTGATATGTGCAGGTAATAGGTATGCGGTCCAGAGAGATTGTTGGTGTTTTGATGACCTCCTTGTTCGAGTACATTCGTACACTATTCTGAGACATCATGTCCCAGTTGGAGCCATATGTTACCCACCACCTGTGTGTAGTATCCATAGTGGAAAAGTTTTCTCCTTAGCCGGCATCCAACAACCACACCTTGCAGCGACCGGATAGCTTAATGTGACACTATCTCTGCCACCTGAGCTAGCCATATGCTCCATCGCCCATCTGTTATGATCATATATTTGAAGGTGCGTTGAACCTGAAGGTATGGCATTTCATTGTGTAGTAGGGTATTTTTGTTTACTTATCATGGACACTTTCGAGCATGGATTAGTGGGTGATTCATCAGAAAGAGTAGTTTTGGTTTTGTAATATTCCCTTTTTTGGTGTCACCTACGACAAGGTTAGGTTGGACTTCCAAAGTTAGGAGCAGACAGGTCACAGGTACAGATTAGTGCTATCAGCGGGCTCAAGGGCTTTTTGGAGGAGTTTTGAGGAGTTTCCATGGTGTCTGGTGGCATTCACTTGATATATTCCATCATCCGAGCAGTTTGGCTTTCGTTCCAGTGCATTCCGAAAACTTTCGGAAATTTGAGTTATTTGTGGGCTTAACTCAGCTGATTACGCTCAAGGTGGCATTCCAGGAGGAATACATGATGGAACACCTTAGTGTAATAGCTCATTGGAACTGGAACGAGGATACCTACATGATGGGACGGTTGGGCATGAGTTTCAGTGACCAGAGGAGACATGGTAGTCGATTTACTCTTTTTTGCATTAAAAAGGAATATTTTAATAAGAGGGAAAAGTGCACCATGAATAAAATAATAATAAAATAATGCTCTAGAAGGCTCCAAGAGATCTATAAAAGAAAGAGAGGAGGCCATTGAGGGATATCTTTGGATCATATCATTTTCTTGTATGAGAGGTTTGAGACATGGTTCTCTACTTCAGCCGTAGCCCCAAGACGGAAACCCTCGGGTGATTTGTGAGTGTTGGACGAAAACCCAACTCTATTTGAGGAGACTTCATTTAGAAGTTTCGCAGAGCTTCAGGGATATTGGAGTGAGGATCATTCAGATCTTCAACAGGTGCTTCAGTGGATTCAGTGGTAGCTGTTGCCCAAGGGAGAGTGCAACAGTTCAGTTTTGGAGGCCATCGCCGTGTAGCAGTGCAGCAGATTGTATTGTTGGCCAGTTTTCCATCTCAGCTCTTTCTGGGTCAAATCTGTATGTAAACCCTGTTATTATTTATTATAAAAGTTGAGATTCTTCCTGTTCTATGTGGTATTGGATTGTAGTATTTTATGTGTTTTTATTTTACATGGCAATCTTCTGTTAAATGCATGTTGATTTTATGGCATAATGTGGAGTTTAGTATTTTTCTGCATTTTTAGTTAAAATATCCTATTCGGGATATTACAGTGGTATCAGAGTACTGATCTTGGCTCAGCCGTGAGATTGATTTGAGAAGGCCAAGTTCAAGGGTTTATTCTATTGTCGGAGCAAATTTTATTGCAAGTGTTTGAGGATTTAATTTTGAGAGTGCCAAACCTTTCACGGTCACACTTTGTTGCAGAAGAATTTCCTTTCCTAAAGGTTTGGAAAAAAGTATGCTTAGTATGAAGAGGTCAAACATTTTATTAGCCAAAGTTCTGCCAAAAAGGAGGAACGAGTAACGAATTCCTGTTGATGTGGGATCAGTTAGTTTAATTTTGTTTCACGTCTAAATCAAATTGCTTGCTGAGAGCGAAGTGGGAAGGTCTCGAAGCCCATAGACTAATCTGAAGGTGGTCCACTCGTTGACTAAGCTAGGTGGGCATCATGACATTTGTGGCAACAACCGTTAGCACAGTGGGATTGATGCCACACCATGTGTGGGTCGATTTTGAAGGTGGGTTGTTCACGCAATTGAGGACAATCGGCCAAGGATTATGAGTTAGATCATGTAATATCCCTTTTCAGGGATATCCCTCAAACACAAGCAAACTCCAACCAGAGATGGACTAGGAGGGCATTTACCAGATATTTCACCTCTGAGAAGAGGGTGAGATCTGGAGGCTACCTGGCCCTTTCCAGACTCTGTCTAAGAGTATGGGGAAAAACACACCAAGTCGTCTAGTAACTAGAATGCTCGAAAAGGAAAATAGCAGTAGTACAAGCATACAATAGCATATATAGAACATGTAACAGATACTCAAGAAATGCAGAGAGAATGCTAAGCCATTTTATTATACTGAGAATAGAAATGAGTACAATAGGTGATCAGAGTGATGGCACCTAGACTTGCACCAGGCAAGTGAAGAAAAGCTCTCAGAATGACAAAGAAATGGCTGCTTTCTGATCTACGTCCAAGTTGCTGGAGAACTGCTGTGCTATTGCTACTACTAGAACCAAAATGAGTATTTGGGGCTGCTCCCCTACTCGGAAAAGGCTGAAACTCTGGAATCCTCCTCTACTCACCAAACCCAGGAAAGCCCAGAGAGCGTTTCTGAAATAGCCAACCCCCGAAAATCACTCCCTTGATGATCTACGCTGTCCTCCAAGGCTCTGCGCTAACACTGAAAGGAATCCACCAAAATTCTGCCTCAAACTCTGCCAAAATCCTCCAATAGGCAAGGGCTGGCCCCTTGCTCAATCTCCAAGCTCGAAACCCCCAAAAGAAACCCAATCTGGAGCTCCCAAGAAATGGATTGCGTCCTCCCTCTCAAGATTGCGCAGTCTATGGATGCACTGCTCCTCCACAAATGCCAAACATCAATCCTGCTGCAAAATACTGATGGTACAACCTCACCCAAGCAGGCACTCGAAGTCCCCCGGGGCTGAGGGTGAGATCTCCGAATGGAGACACTCGGTGCACTAAATAGTGCTGCAGACTAGGTAAACAACCAATGTGCTCAAGAAGTCGAAGTGACCAGCTCAATATCATAAACATCGAATGACCAAAATGAGGAGGCTCTCCTCTCTTTATAGCGTTGGCCTCTCTCAACCCCTATGGCCCACCTCCTCCAACGTAGCCTCCCTTTGCCACGTGATCAACTCAACCTGCGTAGCCCCTCCATGTGGTCTACGTGGGCCTCCTCTCTATGTGGTCTCTTGGTCCCCTTGGCTCACTTAAGTTACAACGTTGTGTCTACTAGGGAGTGCACTTTATTTTTTTAAAGTGAGTTATGTCCCCCTCTACTCACTTTTATTTATAATTTAGCCACATAAGGAAAAATTGACCAAAATCGATATTTCCAATTAGCCATTGCTAATTGGGAATATTACAGTCTCCCTCGGCAAAATGTTGCTTGACCCCAAGCAATTGTAGTGATAGCTGCTGCAAGATCTTCTCACTCTCCCAAGTAGCATCCTCATCCGGCAAATTCTTCCACCTCACCAAGAACTCCCAGATTGTCTTGTTCCGCAACTGCCTCTCTTTGGTATCAATAATGGCCTCAGGTTGTAACACCAAATGCCCCTCATCATCTGTAGGCGGTAGCTCCTTTGTCACTGTCACCTGCTGCCCCAATGCCTTCTTCAGGCATGATACATGGAAAATGTTATGAATCTTGCTGCCTTGGGGTAGCTCCAACTCATAAGCAACTTGTCCAACCCTGCATATCACCCTGTATGGCCCATAAAAACTAGGATTGAGCTTCTTAGCTCCCTTCTGCTTCAGTGACGACTGTCGGTATGGCTGCAAACGTAGGTAGACCAAGTCCCCTACCTCAAACTGTCTCTCCACCCGACCCCTGTCGGCATATAGCTTCTATTGGTTCTACGTTGTAGCCATGTTATCCTTGAGAGCTCGGAGAATGCCCTGACTCTCTTGGATCCAATATTTGGCTCTCGGAGCCTTGCTAGCACCAAATATCACATCAGCAAAAGATAAAGAATGATATCCATACAAAGCATAGAACGGAGACATACCGATGGACATGTGATGTGTGTTGTTGTAGCAGTACTCATCTAGATGCAGCCACTTCAGCCACGCTCTCTGCTGCCCACTGACATAGTTATACAAGTAGCCCTCCAGCCACTTGTTAACTATCTCTGTCTGTCCGTCTATTTGTGGGTGGTAGCTGGTACTCGGTGTCAACTCTGTCCCCACCAGTCGGAAAAGCTCCTGCCAAAATCTGCCCATGAAGCGGCTGTCCCTGTCACTGATAATGGTCTTGGGAAGACCATGTAACCTGAAGATTTTTCTGAAGAATAGCTTTGCCACCTGTGCTGCTGAATAGTGTGCGGATATGGCAAAAAAGTGTGCATACTTCGTTAGCCTATCAACGACGACGAATATACAGTCCTTGCCCTGCACCATGGGCAACCTTGTGATGAAGTCTATCGAAATGCTCTCCCATTTCCCCTTCGGAATGGGAAGAGACTGCAACAAACCTGCTGGATGGCTCATCTCTCCCTTGTTTCGCTGGCAAACCTCGCACTCCTTGATGTGCTGGAGCACGTCCTCCTTGAGGCCCTTCCATGAAAACCTCTCTCTGATGGCCCTGAAAGTTTTGGTAAACCCCTGATGGCCGGACAATGGTGAATCATGTGATGCCTGAAGTATCTTGTTCTTGAGCTGGGAACCCTCAGTCAAGAAGATCCTATCTCTGAAATATATGATCTCATCTATCACCCTGTATCTATCATCTGCCCCCTGACCATCCAAAACCTCACAAGCAAACCTGTCCTTGGAGTACTCTACCAAAAGTCGAGCTCTCCAATCTGTATCCAAACTCATCAGAGACAACGTGGTTGGTCTGCGTGAAAGTGCATCGGCTACCACGTTGTTCTTCCCCTTGACATATTCAATGTCAATGTCATAAGCCTGGATCTTGCTGATCCACTTCTGTTGCCTCTCTTGTAGCTGCTTCTGCTCCACAAAGAACTTGAGGCTGTTGTGATCAGTCCTCACCCTGAACCTGTTACCCACCAGGTACTGCCGGAATTTGGCCAATGCATGCATAATGGCCAGCATATCCTTGTCATATATAGCATACAACCGTTCATGAGGAAGGAGCTTTCAGCTCTCATAGGCTATAGGGTGGCCTCCCTGCATCAACATTGCACTGATCCCCTCTCCCGATGCATCACACTCCAAAACAAAAGGCTGCGTAAAATCTGGCAACGCAAGCACTGGGTAGCTGCTCATAACCTCCTTGAGCCTGTCAAAGGCCCGTTGCGTTGTATCTGTCCAACTGAATGCCCCCTTCTTTGTCAAATCTTTAAGGGGTGCAGCAAGCTGATAGAAACCCTTGACGAACTTCTTGTAATATGTGCAGATACCAACAAATCCTCGAAGTTCCGTCACGTTTCTTGGCTCTGGCCAATCTCTGATGGCCCTGATCTTCTCCTCGTGGACCCTCACTTCGTCCACTCCTATGATGTGTCCCAAATACAACATCTCTGTCAACCCAAACTCACACTTGGAGAGCTTAGCATAAAACTGTTGCTCCTCCAAGATATGCAGCACTGCCTCTATGTGCTGGAGATGCTCCTCCCAAGTCCTGCTATATATCAATATATCATCGAAAAATACCAACACAAACTTCCTCAGACGACTGCGGAAGATATGGTTCATGCATGATTGGAAAGTAGCTAGGGAATTGGTTAGCCCAAAAGGCATAACCAAGAACTTTGGCCGTAATGGCACCTGAAAGTGGTCTTGGGAATGTCCTGTTCCCTCACGCGAATCTGGTGGTACCCGGATCTCAAATCGATCTTTGAGAAGAACTGTGCTCCTCTCAACCCATCCATCAACTCATCAATCCGCGGTATGGGGTACCTGTTCTTCATGGTCTTCTTATTCAGGGCCCTGTAATCAATGCACATTCTCAATGTGCCGTCCTTCTTCTTCACCAATACCACCGAAGAAGCAAAAGGACTAGTGCTAGGCCGAATATGTCCAAGAGCTAGCAACTCCTGGATGGCCCGCTCAATCTCATCCCAATAGGCCTTGGGGTGCTTATAGGGTGTGGTAATAACGGCCTGGATGCCCTGCTCTAGCTCAATAGTGTGCTCAAACCCCCGATCTGGTGGTTGTCCTGGCGGTATCTCTCCAAATATCGTATCATACCTGTCAAGGATGGCCTGTATATCCGGATGAACTGTCTGCCCGGTAGTCCCTACCTTTGATGCCCACAACTCAATTGCCTACTTTATGTCTCCCTTCCGGAGGTTTGCCTCCATCCGATGAGCTGAAACAGTCTGGGGTGGGTAAGTGTGCATCCCACGTATCTTCTCATGCTTCCCGGTCTTCTTATCATCCCACTCCATCTCCAAGGCCTCCCAAACTGTGGTGACCTTCCCTAGAGTAATTAGCCACTGTACACCCAATACCACATTGGTATCTGGAATGTTGACCACGAAAAAGTGGTTGGTCACTGTGTAGGTACCCATCGTCATAGCCAGCTCTAGAACATATCTGGCACACTGCATCGTCTGATCTCCTGGGACCAACACTGAAAATCCATCGAAGCTCTCTGTCGGTATGCCTCTCCGCTCAACCATCTGTGCATCGATGAAGTTGTGGGTTGCCCCACTGTCTACCAAAACTGAAACTCGCTGCCCACGTACTGTCCCTCGGACACGCAGCGTCAAATATTTGCGTACTCCCCGCAATGCTGCAAGGGTCCCCCTGTGGGTGCAAAAGCTGCACCTCCTACTCCTGGAGGTGGAGGTGGCAAATGGTGTCCGCTGCCTAACTGTCTCCTGCCTCCCCATCCTCATACTCATCCTCTTCCCCGCTGCTCTTGGAGAAGGCCTCGATAAAATGTGCTTTGCCAGCAGCACATCTGTGTCCCGGTGCCCACGGCTCCTGACAGGTAAAACACAACCTCTTCTTCTTCAACTCCCTCTTGGCATCCTCATCTAGCTGTCCCCTACCCAGATTCCCCTTAGGAGGCGGAAACCTCACATCCTTCCCCTTTGGCTGGAAAGCCTGTCTCTGGGGGTAAGGTGTCCTGGGCCGGGGTAAAGCATCCTGCAAATCCCGGGTCCTGCCAACTGCGTCCTGGAGTGTGGCTGGTCTAGTGGATCTGACCAAACCTCGAAGTGGCTCTGCTAACGCCTCAATGAACATGTATATCATCGGTGTCATGGATAGATCGGGCACCATCACTGAAAGCCTCAAGAAATCTGCAATATATGTCTCCGGGCTCCTGGTTTGTTTTTAGCCTCGTCAGCTCAACAAAGTGCTCTTTTGGATCCCTCCGGTTAAACCTCTCTATCATTCTCCGGGTGAACTCGGCATATGTGGTCACTGTCGAATGCCCGAGTGTCACCATCCCATGGAACCACCAATCCTGGGCCTCTCCATCCAAATGCAGCGTAGCCACCTTGATGGCCTCTGTCTCTACCATCTGGTTGAGCTGGAAATATATGTCCAACTTCTCCACCCAAGACTTTGCCGAACTGTTTGATGAACCATCAAATGTAGGCAAATGGAATCGGCTCGCTGTACGCTGGGTGTCTCCATCATGATAATGCTGGTGTCCTCTGTGATGGTCGTGGGGTCTGCTGTCCTACTGGAGCTGAACAAAGTCTCTGAATGAAGGGGCATCCCTGAACTCCTGTCCATACTCAGCAAAATAATCACCCATGTGGCCAGGCTCTGGCTCCTGCTGTGCTCCTGCCCCAGTGTTTGCACCCAGAAAAGTGGGCATAGTGGAACGAGTGGGGGCATGTGATGCCTGGTGCGGAGTGGAAACCCGCTCCTGCAAATGGTGGGATGTGCCCGACCCCTCACCAACCTGGAAACCCCTCGGGGTTTCACACTGTCTAGCCTCCACAGCAGTGAATCTCTGACCCATCACCTCGATCTGCCTCGCCAGATCCTGCACTGATCTGAGGAGTGCTTCCCCAAACTGTTTTGCATCGCTATCATCTGCCATTGGCTCTCCCTGTTCTGCGTCTACCACAGGCCCCTCCTGTTCGGCGTCTATCACAGGCTCCTCCTGTTCTGCATCCACCACCCGAACGCAGTCCCCCTCTCCGTAGGTGTTCTCCAACCTACGCTCAATATCTCTGTACTTCCTACCTCTGTAGCAGATGTAGGGTTTCTCCCTTGGTGTCATAGACAACTAGCTCCATAGGTTGAGCCAGATCTATGCTCTGATACCACTGTAATATCCCTTTTCAGGGATATCCCTCAAACACAAGCAAACTCCAACCAGAGATGGACTGGGAGGGCATTTACCAGATATTTCATCTCTGAGAAGAGGGGAGATCTGGAGGCTACCTGGCCCTTTCCAGACTCTGTCTAAGAGTATGGGGAAAAACACACCAAGTTGTCTAGTAACTGGAATGCTCGAAGAGGAAAATAGCAGTAGTGCAAGCATACAATAGCATATATAGAACATGTAACAGATACTCAAGAAATGCAGAGAGAATGCTAAGCCATTTTATTATACTGAGAATAGAAATGAGTACAATAGGTGATAAGAGCAATGGCACCTAGACTTGCACTAGGCAAGTGAAGAAAAGCTCTCAGAATGACAAAGAAATGGCTGCTTTCTGATCTGCGTCCAAGTTGCCGGAGAACTGTTGTGTCGCTGCTACTGCTGGAACCAAAACGAGTATTTGGGGCTGCTCCCCTACTCGGAAAAAGCTGAAACTCTGGAATCCTCCTCTACTCACCAAACCCAGAAAAACCCAGAGAGCGTTTCTGAAATAGCCAACCCCCGAAAATCACTCCCTTGAGGATCTACGCTATCCTCCAAGGCTCTGCGCTGACACTGAAAGGAATCCATCAAAATGCTGCCTCAAACTCTGCCAAAATCCTCCAATAGGCAAGGGCTGGCCCCTTGCTCAATCTCCAAGCTCGAAACCCCCCAAAAGAAGCCCAATCTGGAGCTCCCAAGAAATGGACTGCGTCCTCCCTCTCAAGACTGCGTAGTCTATGGATGCACTGCTCCACGAATGCCAAACATTAATCCTCCTGCAAAATACTGATGGGACAACCTCACCCGAGCAGGCACTCGAAGTCCCTTGGAGCTGAGGGTGAGATCTCCGAATGGAGACACCCGGTGCACTAAACAGTGCTGCAGACTAGCTAAACAACTAGCGTGCTCAAGAAGTCGAAGTGACCAGCTCAATATCTTAAACATCGAATGACCAAAATGAAGAGGCTCTCCTCTCTTTATAGCATTGGCCTCTTTCAACCCCTAAGGCCCACCTCCTCCAATGTAGCCTCCCTTTGCCACGTGCTCAACTCAACCTGCGCAGTCCCTCCACGTGGTCTACGTGGGTCCCCTCTCTACGTGGTCTCTTGGCCCCCTTGGCTCACTTAAGTTACAACGTTGTGTCTACTAGGGAGTGCACTTTATTTTTTAAAAGTGAGTTATGTCCCCCTCTACTCACTTTTATTTATAATTTAGCTACATAAGGCAAAATTGACCAAAATCGATATTTCCAATTAGCCATTGCTAATTGGGAATATTACAGATCAGACTCAGAATAATGGCTGCATTGCGAGGGGCATCTACAGGAGGCTTCGGCAGTCGTGGAGCTAAGGTAAAAACGCTGAAGGCTGGATCGCGATAGAGGGTGTTTTCATTGACCGAGAGACGAAATACTGGCTTGACGACCGTACTGAAGTTACTGGTGTGATTTGAAGGGCACACGTTTATCTCGGACCATCAAAGAAACTTATGCGTGACATGGTGGTTTCTGTCATATATAAGAGACATTCGAGGGGCAGATATAGCGCCATAAGGATTGTGGGGGAGACGACTTATATGCGTACACGGGCTCAGTGTTTGTTGTAGCTGCAGTGGTGGAGAATATTGAGCATGCGTCAGACACTGTGGGATTGGAACCGAAAGTGATATTTGCCAAACTACCGTCGAAGGATCGTCACACTATCTATGATAAAGCGGACAGAGAAAATGAATACGACCATTATGCATAGGCGGTGGACAAAATAGAGCAGTCGACCACATAAAAGCTGAATATACTAGTGGCACTTCAGCATCGGGAATTTTCAATACGTGGACAGAGCTATTATCCGATAATTGCGGGACTGTGGCATCATTTCGTGGGAGGAGGCAGAGTCCGCGATGGCACAATTTGAAGACAGATTCAATTGCTGCAACAACGTAAGAAGAGTGAGCATTTAAAATTCAGGGGCACCAACCAAACCCAAGTGACAGTGGGTCAACATACCACCTTCATTTCTATAATCTCGCACGCTTCTTGGGTTGGTAAACAAAATTTTTGGGTGATTAGGGACAAGACCAACCAACAGTAATCGTAATACAGTGGTGGTAGCCTCCTGGAACAAGTAGCTGAAGTCACAATCAGATTGAGCTAACGTGCTGGAGGGTACCCGCTGACAAAGACAGTAGTATTTTTGAAGTCATTTCTGAACTAGAATATTACAGCAGTATGAGGCTGTAGCAGAATACACCTTTCAGAGGAGGAAAACGCTGACTGTAATTGTTATACAAGGCATAAATTCACATTATTTGTGATGTGGGACAACAAATATACCTACAGCAGGATCAAGCCTTTCCGAGGAGATCGAATTGGTTGCAAGGCACCACCAAGACAAGCACAGTTGGGTTGTGTCCCAGAATTTCTACTATATCATGTCCTGGACCGATTCTCTTATAAATTATCAGCTTGTGGAGTCAAACTACTATACCTTCCTGGACTGGATGAGTCTTTACTGATAACAGTGCTGGAATATCAACTCAAGTAGACCATGCTATATATTCCTGTGGCAGTGCTACTTCTACATATATACCAGGTTCATCTTTTTCATTAACACTATTAATTATCCTTAAGTAGAGTAATGTATGTTTGTAGTATTGCTCCTAAAAACATAGCAGCATGATAACTGAATCACAAACAGCTTTACCTACCTCAATATGCACTTAAACTGTTTGACAAAATTCATCTAACACAGATTCCATATAACTCAGAAATTTTGTTGGGGACAAATTGTATGGTGTTGAATGATGAGGTTTTTAAAACACCTAGCCCAGTGAACCATGACACTCAACCAGAAACTAAACAAAACAACAGACCCTTTTCAAGAGGAATTTATGCCATCCTTCAAAAAGGACAACCAAAATATTTGTAGGAAGAATTGGGGATTGGTCACAGAATTTTTGCACTTGGGACAGATTTGAAACACATGAAGATGTCATGGAGAGTTTTGTCCAAACTCGATGAGCTTAATGAACTTCTAGCCAAAATAAGCCAAGAAGAAGGGAAGAAACTGATTTGGGCTCTAAAACCTGCGATGCTTGCTCTTATACAACCCAAATTCTTGGAGGAACCGTGTGAGGGGGTTAGCCTTCCAGTTGCATCATGCATCAGCAACATCATGAAGTTGACCGCACCTATAGCTCCATATAGTGATGAAGTTATGAGGATTATGAGATTGATAGTAGAGACTTTTCAGGATTTGGACAACAGTGCAGGCTCTCCCTTTGGGAAGAAGCTTGAGATTTTATGGAGTATGGCCACATTCGAGACGTATGTCATCATATTTGATCTTGAGTGTGATGACTTGGTTCTGCATATGTTCCAATGCTTCTTCAGCATTAGGAGACATCATTCTGACACCGTCATAGCACATATGCAGTCCATCCTGTCATCATGTATGAGAGACTATGAGACCATTGGCCGAGAGTTACAGACCAGGTTGTTGAGCATTTGGAGGAGAGATCAGTTGGTCTCACCTGCTGCTTATGAGCTAGCCCAAGGGCTGGTTGAGCAGAATATTGGGATATTCAGGAGACAGTTGACCAGGGAGGAGTTGCTCCAGTTTGGTGGATCTGGCAGCAGAAATGAGCTGAGAAGGAAGGGAATTTGCTTCATCTGCAAAGGACCTTGGGGGCCTGATCACTCATGCTTGAGTGATGTAGATGATGCGACGGAGGTAGAATAGAAGGGCATTCCTTCTGTATGCCAGGATGAGGAATCTTCTTCAGGTGAGTCCATGGGATTAGATGCGGATGCTTCTGGGGAGCGAGAGCAGTCATGCAGAAATGATGATAGTAGGCCGAAGCTGTATTCCAGTATGCAGGATGAGCAGTTAGGGGACTCTATGGGAGATACTCTGGGTGATGAGTCACTTGTGACGATTCAACAAGAGCAGCATATGACAGAGCCTGAGTTAGCAGCGGAGGATACTATGCACATCATGCATGGTAGTCCTTTGAGGGAGAGCTAGATGGAGGCTTACATTGAGTCTATGTTGGATATGCGGCTAACCTTGGGGTCAACCATTGAGGAGGAGCAGTTAGATGCACAGGCATCAAGTACGGTGACAACAGTTGCAGATCCATTCCTCTGGAGATGTTGGAGGTTGATGGGATCATTCTGCAAGGGGCTGGCAGACAGCAGGAGCATTACATTCCCGATCAGGAGAGGGATGAGCTGTTGGAGATGATGGAGCATCCATCGTTGGACCGACACACTGATGAGGTACAGACAGATGCACATGCAGTCAGCAGAGTTGCAGTACTTTTAGGGAGTAGCACTCTCCAGGAGTACATCGATGGGGCTTGCAACATATCTTACTCGCCTTGGCCCATTATAGAGAGAGGGGCTTTCTTCTATAGGCAGATCTCATTGGCCGACGGGACAGAGCAGCATGAGTTGATTATGAGTTGGTGACAACTCTCTAGGCATGTTCCGTATGTGGTTGACACTACATTGGATTCTTCTTCCAGGATATATTGGCAGGAGATCATGAGTTGGTACCCTCTTAATGGTATGATTTTCTTCGTAGGGAGCACAACAGAGCAGGGGCCCTAAGACATAGTAGATGTTACAGATCCCAGTTGGCAGTGGGGCACAGGTCGTCATTTCTTCAGCACTCCATCCTGATTTCAGGAGAGCAGGATTAGCATGGAATTGAGTCAAGACTTGGATTGGAGAGAGGTGATGAGTTGGTACGCAGTTGGTGGGGCAACTTATATAGTTAGAGGTACAACACATCAGGAGCCAAGTAGCATTGATGCTTGTTGGCGGACTTCACTTCATAGGGCATCATCTATAGCCAGAGGCAGTGCGCAGTCCGAGCCATGGGACTTGGGCGATGATTGGCCATGGTGGCATTGGGGTTTGGGAGGATTGTTTGTTGACAGATACAGGGAGAGATCAGTTTGGGATCCCGACATTGAGGGGTCTATTCTAAGTGGCTTGACGTAGGTGCATAGCTGCACCCAGGGGTTTGTATGGGATCTAGGCATTAGGTCTCAGTTACATCACGCCAACAGGGTGGCCCACATATTTGGATTGATTGAGGGCAAGCAATCTTAGGGCGGAAGGTCTGTAATATTCCCTTTTTTGGTGTCACCTACGACAGGGTTAGGTTGGACTTCTAGAGTTAGGAGCAGACAGGTCACAGGTACAGATTGGTGCTATCAGCAGGCTCAGGGGATTTTTGGAGGAGTTTTGAGGAGTTTCCATGGTGTCTGGTAGCATTCGCTTGATATATTCCATCATCCGAGCAGTTTGGCTTTCGTTCCAGTGCATTCCGACAACTTTCGGAAATTTGAGTTATTTGTGGGCTTAACTCAGCTGATTAAGCTCAAGGTGGCATTCCAGGAGAAATACATGATGGAACACCTTAGTGTAATAGCTCATTGGAACCAGGATGAGGATACCTACATGATGGGATGGTTGGGCATGAATTTCAGTGACCAGAGGAGACATGGTAGCCAATTTACACTTTTCTACATTAAAAAGGAATATTTTAATAAGAGGGAAAAGTGCACCATGAATAAAATAATAATAAAATAATGCTCTAGAAGGCTCCAAGAGATCTATAAAATAAAGAGAGGAGGCCATTGAGGGATATCTTTAGATCATATCATTTTCTTGTATGAGGTTTGAGACGTGGTTCTCTACTTCAGCCGTAGCCCCAGGACGAAAACCCTCGGGTGATTTGTGAGTGTTGGATGAAAACCCAACTCTCTTTGAGGAGACTTCATTTAGAAGTTTCGCAAAGCTTCAGGGATATTGGAGTGAGGATCATTCAGATCTTCAACAAGTGCTTTAGTGGATTCAGTGGTAGCTGTTGCCAGAGGGAGAGTGCAGTAGTTCAGTTTTGGAGGCCATCGCTGTGTAGCAGTGCAACAGATTGTATTGTTGGCCAGTTTTCCATTTCAGCTCTTTCTGGGTCAGATCTATATGTAAACCCCGTTATTATTTATAATAAAAGCTGAGATTCTTCCTGTTCTATGTGGTATTGGATTGCAGTATTTTATGTGTTTTTATTTTACATGGCAATCTTCTATTAAATGCATGTTGATTTTATGGCATATTGTGGAGTTCAGTATTTTTCTGCATTTTTAGTTAAAATATCCCATCCGGGATATTACAGGTTTCTACCCTTGTATCCTTTATCCAATTTGATGGTTAACCTTGTATCCTGGTCCCATGGGATCTTCTTTATTGGCTACTAGCTTTAGGGTGGAACTACAAGGAAACCGCAATTTTGGTTGTGTGGTCCAGATTACTGACACCATATACATCACTCCCATTTTCTTGTTATAACCCCATTTGCCATATGTCTCATCCGGGTCCACATTTGTCCATTGGGTACACAAGGAGTTAGTCTCCCCCTCCCCTTGTCCACATATTGGGTCGGGCCTGGAACGATGCCCCAAAGGTTGATGTAGCTAAAGCTGAAAAGAAAAAACATTATTTGACCACTATCAATAGGAAATGTACCATAAAATGTGAAAGATAGTTGGGACATACAAATTTAGCACGTGGGCAAAAGCCAAACATGAGCCCTACCCCTATCATTATGGTCATCACCCTGGTTCTTAGGGTCCCTCATATCGACACCTTTCATCATTAAGGAACTAATGATTGTCCTAACCCTTGGTGGGCGATGAATTTCCCAACCTCAAATGGGTATCCATTGCTATATCTTACACATCATGTTATCATCCCCGGGAGCCCCGAGCAATTATAAAAGAAAAAACAATAAAAGGCAAAGGCATATGAAGAAGGGTGGAAAAGCAATGGTCGGGGTAACTCATGTACCACGATTGCTCCCTCCTACATTCATATCCCAACTGTGGGCTTTCGTTGTTTTAGCTACTTTTGTACTGTGGCATGTGGCTTGGAGCCTTCCCCTAATGCCCCGCTCCATTCTCATTATTTAAAATACCGCATGTCATTTGATGGATGTACTATGGACATGGCACCCCCTTGGAGGCTGAAACCACCTAATAGGGTCCTTGTTTAACCTTCCTCTTGAACTTGGAGACACTTGTACATTCCAAAGCCCATTATGGAAGGCCCTGCCACTATGAAATGTCCACTTGGTTCCATGATTTGTAAACTCCTTTACTCAATTGCACTTGTTGCACACACTTTTTCAACATTCCAAGGAAGCAGGATCCGAGGACTTCAAAGAACTTTTTCAAAGTCATAATCATCAGTCAACAATCTCTTCTATCTCATTGTAAACACATTTGCAAAATTATAATGTAAATGACGCTAGTACGACCATTTTATTATGTAACAATCTAGGAAAGCCTATGATTTTGGAGACGAATTTTATCCTAGGAGGTTTTTCGTCTCATTGATTCATTTGTGTTTCTCAACACAGATGATTGGTAGAATTTTTCCCTCCAACCTAACCTCAATGGTAGGGTGGAATTTATTGCTGAAGTCTTAGGTGAGTCCTAGTGTTTTAGTCGAGTCTATTGTAAAAGTGATTTGGGAATTATTTAAGCTAATTGTCTAAATTATTTGGGAATTATTACTTGGTATACTAGATCATATTGTGTCGCAGAATTGGGTAAGTGTCTTTGTGAAAATTCTACTGCAGTATATTGGTTTATTTTCTCCTACTTGATTTAATTTATACAAGTTGTTTTTAGAAATTAGATTCAGAAAATACCGAAAATAAACACAACTACAGCCTACACATGCAGATCATTTACTGAATAATTCACTATAGTGGCATCAGACGTGTTCAATATAGTGCATACTGAGCATTTTCCTACTTTCAGACAAGTCTGTAGGCTGCTTTTCAGATGTGCCATGTGTAATCTTACATACGATAGGACTTTGTCTTATCTGAAAATCGAGCTTCTTGCGGCCATCAGATGTATCAAAGCACTTCCTTATTCTTTTTCTTTTTCGCTTCAGGCTTTTCTTCGTGGTAGACTGTATTTTTGATGATGTGGAACATTGTGCTTGTGAACTTTCAGACAAAGTATTCAAGATATGTGTGACATGCCTCTCTTCATTCTGCATCTGTTCTAGATCCTTTTCAATTTCTTCATTAATGTGACCAGCCACTTTCCTAGGACATTCACAACAAGACGGGACCTGCTTCAATGGATTGAGAGAGTTATGATCTGTTGAAATCTCCTTGGTTTTCTGCCATCTATCATCTGGATCAGGTTGAAACTTTTGTACATGTGATTTCCTTTCTTCTAACTTCTTATGCATGGAACTCATTTCTCTGGCATGCCTTACTATTAATTTCGCTTGATTGAGCTCAGTTTTCACGAATCTGTCTTGCAAGGTGATATGATTTTCCTCCATAGTTTTCATTTCTCGAGTATGCTTTGCTTCCATTTCAATCATATGTTTCTGAATAATGGATATCTGATTAGCATGATTAACTTCTATTACCTTTAATCTGTTTTCAATGGTATCCATTTCTTCCATATTTATAGCACATGGTGCTTGTTTCTTCTCTATGGCCAAATCTACTCTGAAGAGATTTTTGATCAACTTCCATGTCGCTTATAATTTTATCATTTTTCGCTTTCATGCCCATGAAGCAATTTTGCATATAGTTTATCCCTCTCTTATGATTTGCTTGCATGGTGGCTAAGTGATTGTTGTGATCAAATTCCATGATGATCATTTCTTCATCATGTCTTTCTTCCATGGTATTCATTTGATTGGAGTGATTGAATTCCATGATTGTTATCTTTTCCTCTATTCCTATAACTTGCTCTGCATAGAACCAATTTCCCTAGCGTGATCAGCTGTTAATTTTTCTTGATTAAGTTCCATATTCTCAATGATTTGAGCCTGGTTGGCCCCCATGTTCTTGATTACCTGAGCTTGATTTAGTTGTATATGCTTAACCATCTGAATCAATTCGCTAACATGATGGTTATCGTTGTCAACATTGATTTGACAACTTGTTTCTGCTTCACCACTATC